>OZ025303.1:199356335-200018835 GCA_964019185.1 Maratus speculifer
CAGAAATTTACTTGTCCTACTACTGGAGCATAGAGGAAGGTAACATTTTATATTTTTTATTTTTTAGAGAATATATTTTAAAAAATTGAATGTTTATTCTGATACATAAAGGTAAGGACTAGGCTAAAAAGTATTTTTTTTTAAATTTACTAATACTTTAATAATAATTTTATAAATGTCCTTAACCCATTAATGCCCAAGTTATTTTCTTCATTAAAAATGAAATTTTGGGTTTCCCATCACTTTTAAAAGACGAATAACTTATATCTTAATTTATTGAGGAATTTGTCTGGTGAAAAATAGTGCTTATTTATCTTTCTGTTTACTGGTGTGAAAAGTGTTTTACTGCCTCTTTTATAACCGCCTCTAAAAAGGGACAATAGGCACTAATGGGTTAACCCGGGGTATAAATGGTTTTAACTTTGTCACTAATAAAATCAAATTATAACAGTCACTTTATTTAGACGGAGACGATTTTTACAAATTTTGCGATAAAATAAGTTGAAGATTACTTAAAAAAATTAGTGGTTGCAATTGTAAAAAACCCTAAGCACCCCGGGTCTTTTAGGCCCTGCGCGCGTCCTCCCGGGTTACCCACTACTGGTGCATTTACCTTATTTAACCCTTTAACGGTCAAACCATTTTCTTTGCTAAGATGTTGAAAAAAAATTAATGACACCGGTAATTGTGAACAAATGTATATGTAAATAAGAAAAGGTGATTTTTCTCATGCATAATAAAATGGAATTCTTAAAATAAAAATTCCGGTGTCGTTGTTGCATGTACGAATTAAAATTTTGTGGTTTCGTAGCGAAACCAATGCACGTTAAAGGGTTAACACGTTTTTGATTGTGTATTTTCTGATCACTCGCCACTGTTAGTAGGAATTAAAGAAAAGAGAGAATATGGTGAAATTTTAGCAAATATGAATGAAGTAAATGAGAAGATTGTCACCAGATGGCAGATGATTTTATTTTTACGCCAGAATAACAATTTCTGATTCCCGCTGAAGCAAACTTCCATCGTTAAATTTTGATTAAAAAATTTCACCTTATTTTAGGTTCTTATTTAATCCCTTGCGAGGTAAGCACTTGATTTTGTAAACAAGTATGTGGAACTCTCATCGGAAATTTAGATTTTTTTTTTTTTTTCAAAATAAGTAAAAGCATATTATAATTATTTTCTTCCAAATATATATAATTAAAATTTAATTACAATTTTTTGTTGCAAATCTTTATTAAGCTTAGGTGGGATAAAATATATATCATCGCCCCTCAAGGGGTTATGCAAAAATTCTCTTACAAATACGGTAAAAAATTCGATTCGTTTTTACTGATCGAATTTGACGCCGATTTTATAATCTCTCTCACTGACACTAACAGGAATTTGAGTAGGTTGTCACAATGTTACGGAAATGCAGGCCTTCCACTACACACTTCCACTAAGTACACTTCCACTGTTAGTAATAAATAATCGTTTTTTGTCAGCTGATGTTCTGCATCAATAAGGCGTTTAATTGAGTGGGAAATTTCATTTCAAATTTACTGGTGAAGGCTTATCTCGGCAATAATGATGCACTGACAAACCGACGACAGTTGAGACTTTATAATTTTTAGGACCTGCAGATTTTTTTATTCATAGTTCCAAGGTCAAAAAAATGGCTGGCTATTTTTCCACAATTCAGAATACATGATTCAGACCAAGTTTTTAAAATAGTATAATTGAACTTCCCCTTTCTTCATTTAATCTGTCATTAAAGAAAAGAATATTTCTATCTTTAAAAAGTGTTAGAAATCTGTTAATCAGAAATTTAAAAAAAACCACGAGCTAGCAACACTGCACTAAAATATTCTAATAATACATAACATTCCTATAATCCTAGCTCGGCTCTCGTAATTTGGGTTACTTCTTACTACTATTTCAAAAAGAAAAAAACTTTTAAATAGGCTTTGGTACATTTAAAAGAGAAATGCACTACGAAATATAGTTTTTAAAAATAGTCGCCTTAACCCTAGTAAGGTGTTCTGGTTTATTTCGACCCAAAAGCCACATTCAGAGCTTTTATCCACAATTTTTGTTTTAAATAAATTGTTGTTCTGCTAAATCGGTCAAAAATTTTAATTAAAAATAAAAACATTTTTCTGAATTGAAATATTAACAGGAAATTCTGAAGCTCTGACTATTTGAAATAGTGTACATTCAAAATGACCATCGCATGAGGGTTAATTGAAACTTTTCGACACCCCTACGTATATTTAAGGGTATTTTACTGTAGCTTATAAGTATTTTTCTATATTTATATTTGTAATTACTTACTTATAGATTTCAGGGCTATTAAAAGATCGCTTATTTCCCTAACAACCTTTAAAAAATGTGGTAGGGTTCTAGAACATTTGCAACCAATGTAACTATTGGGATACGAATGCATAAAATTTGTAAAATTTTTGTAAGATTCGAAAACAGAAGATTTTTGTATGCATAATATGCTGTTTAAAACGTACTATTTGAAAGATTAGCTAATTTATTAAAAATACAAAATTTTGCATTATTCATCAATGTGACATAAGAAAACAAAACATTTTTGTGTTAAAAAGAACGACACGTTGAAACTCTGGAGATAACCTTTACACATCCACTGAACAGTCAACAGTAATTACTAAAGATAAGAACGCGTAAATCTTACGGGAAAATTTACAACTATATTGGATCTCCACATGTTACGGGCTCCAATTAAACCCATCACAATCCCAGTTGAAGTAGTTTTCAAGTTGTAAAAAGTGCACTTAAACATTCGTAACCATGACAACGGTGATTTTAAGAAGAGATTTTTTTTAAATTCTTTGCTGAACAATTAACGGGAAAAAGGAAATACAATTAGTTAATTCGAGGAAAGGAAATAATCAGAAAGTTAACTAAGTCAGCTAACTTTAAATTACTGTTTTTAAAAAATATTTTTCAGTAGTCTATAAAATTTCTTATTTGTTCTTTAATTATCGAATGATTGAATTGTAAAGTTTAGAACCCTTTATTGAAATGTTTTATATATGTATGTGTGAAAAAACACTCACTAGATCTAGAAATTTTGCTATAAAAAATCCTGCATATAACATTTCTTCAACAATAAAATTTAAAAAATCATCCTTAGAGCATATTTTTGTTTTTTAACTAATTATTATTATTATTATTACGCACAATAATTTGAAAGTATGGAATTAACAACATTATTTTAAGCTAAAGTCTTTCAAAAATTTAATACAAATATTTCTGCAATTAAATAGTACGAAAATGTTTTAAAAATATTTGTGGTGTCAAAAGGCTTTAACCCTTTAACGATCAAAGCATTTTCATTGCTAAGATGTCGAAATAAATGAATGACACCGGTAATTAAGAACAAATATATTTCTAAATAAGAAAACGTGATTTTTCGCATGCATGATAAAAGGGATATTTTTAGATAAAAGTACCGGTGTCAGTGTTGCATATCGGAATTAAAATTTTGTGGTTTCGTGGCGAAACCAATCAACGTTAAAGGGTTAAACGCTGGATCAAGCAGCCGTCTTGAACTTACGACATACGGGCAAAACAGTTAATTGGTTAATAACAATTAACAAATAAAAGTTTTTTTAACGTATTCATTTTTTTTAATAGAAACATAAAATACGTATATATCTTTCTGGAGAAAAGAATAGAACTACTAATCTTACTAGAGAATTTACAACTATACGTAACATTAACACTAGTTTCAATGAAAGTGATCCCAATCTTTCTTGAAGTAGTTTTTAAGTAAGCTCTTAAATATTAATAATTAAGACAACGATTATTTTAAGTAGAATTATTTTTAATTCTGAATTCACGAAATTGCAAAATAAAGAAAAACAATTGATTAATATAATGAACAGACAAAATTTGAGCGCAGTTTTTAAACTTATGAAGAGTTTCTTTTATAAAAAGGTGGAGGAGGGGGTGGTCCCGGAAATTGCATCTGTTTTGATTCATCCGGTATAGGTAAAATAAGTGGTATTATTAATGCAAACATGTCAGTGTGTTAACAGAAAACATTCCTTTTTATATTTTATAGTCCGTTGTGTGAAATTTGTAATCAAATTCTTGACACTATAATAAATATTAGAGTCAATAAACTGAAGACCTCATGAAAATATATTTAAATTAAATTTCAGTTTTATATTCTATCATAAAAAATTCAAACTTATCATAATATGAAATATCTTCATTACTTCATGATTCGTACAAGTCCTGCAACTTTAGACCAAAATATTCTTCGATATCAGTTATTTTCATACTGAAAAATACTTATAGATCGGTAGCGGCAACACAGATAACCACCTCATCGAGTTCATGGCTGAAATCCTAGAATCAGTTAAAACTTAAATCTCATATTAACCCCTCCTACCCTGTTAAAATTTTACTCAATCTTGATAAAAACATTTCACACCAGAATTGTTATTTAAAATATTTTAATATATTGACTTATATTTCTGATCCTGTTACTTAACTCTCTTTATGGAAAAAGTTCTGGTTCGAATCGTATAAAACAAATTATAGTTATGGGTCGATTAGACCCACTCAGGGCAGGAAGGTTAAAACATTCGGTCTGCCAAGTCATACCTAGGTGGAAAAGATGTAAAAACCCGATTTTAGCGGTTGACTCATAGATTAAACATTGTTTTCTCCAGCTCCTAATCCTCCATATTTTCATACATTTCGGTGCATGAAAGCACTATGGTAAACCTACAAGTCAACTGCTAAAATCGAGTTTTTAGGTATTTTCCATCAAGGTTTGACTTGGTAGACTGAGTTTTAAAATGCGATTCGAGTTTTAACTAATTCTAAAATGTTAGTAATTAACTCGATGCGTTGATTGTCTAAGCTGACGCCTCCCGGTCTATTATAATAATTTAAAAAAAATCGCGAATTTAATCTAGATTCATTTTCTAAAAATAAAGTACCGATATTTTACTTGGAAAACAACGGCACTCGATCAGCACCTGTTTGTTAAACAATCGAAGAAAGCTTAATTTCTGTCATTTTTACCTTAACCAATTAACTGATGAATATTAACCCTTAAATGCATATTGTATCATTTTCGATACCATAAGTGTTCCCGATTTATTGGGGGTTTTATTCACATATTCCGTATTCTCACCAGAAATTTAAAAGAGCAATTTTCGCTTTACTTAATGACAGACCATTCATTAATTAAATAAAGAAAAATTTACTATTTAGATTTTTCTGGTATGAATTCTGATTCTTTGAATTGCGCATTTTTTGGAACGCGTTCTATCCTATGCATTTAAGGGTTAAAAAAAATAATAAACTTTCCAATAATGCCTATTTTTTAATGTATCTTACGTAATTTTTAATCTTATCACCGGTTTTTCAAAATAGAAAGTTTTGCCTAATTGAATCAGAAAAATGCTCCGATTAAATGACACAAAATTTACAATAAAAATTTACCGGTTTTCACCGATAAATTTTTATTGTATTTTTGAATCATGATTGGAAGAGGAATGACTGCAAGTAGAACGGGTAAATTATGATTGGCAAAAAGTGTTAACGTACGGGAAAATCAGGGAAGCTGTTAAAATTATTTTGAGCACACTCATATTTATTTTTAAAAATTGCAACACTTTTTGAACTATGTATTTATAGTCACTGTAACATAAGTTAAAGCAAGCAATGTTTGCTTGGTTTATTAAAATAATCCGGAATCAAAATTTCTAAAATATGTTTTAATTTTCCGTAAAATTTCTAATTTCATCAATGAAGATTAAAATTCCATAAAAAATTCTTTACAAATGCAACAACATAAAATAAATATTTATTTATATATATTGCAAAATATTTATTTCACTCTTTAACAACGATTAGCAGATTAAATAGGATATTTTATAATAAATTAATATATTTCTGGGCAAACGAAACGGTACAAAACTCAAATTTAGAACTATATAACATTGCAATCTGTCACGTTCTTTAATTTAACTCATCCCAATTTATGTTGGAGTAGTTCTTATGGTTTAAGTGCACTTAAACTTTCGTGACCTAGTCTCTGACGATTTTGAGAAAAGCTTCTTCTGTTTTGTTCTTAATAACTCACGGAAAAAATGACAGACAATTAGTTAATGTCACGGAATAGACGAAGGTAAATGCAATACATTCTTTATTTCAATAAACGTAAATTTTCTGTGCATTTTTTTTATTATTTCCCATAAAATTAGCTATTTATAGGATAAAATCACGGCAGGAATCGTACAGGCACCGTTAGTTTCTCGTTTTTCAATAAATAAATAAGTATAGTTCAAACACTAGAAATTTCGCTTTGTTTAAAAGGAAACTTTCTATAAGAAAACACTCGTAACGAAGAATTTCCTGTTCTTGAAATTACAGGACCTGCACGAACACTGTGATTATAGTTATATAAAAGAAATTGTCAAAACTAAAATTACATACCAAAAGAGATAAAGAAAGATAAATATCCCATTTATTATCAGTACATGATGATGTGTTTTCTAAACTTGCTATGATGCTTAAACGAATATGAAGATGTTAAATTTTAAAATCCCCTTAACCACTCAATCCGTCAATTTGGGAAATAGACAAAATGAAGAGTAAATACACAGTATTTCAGATGTATTTATCTGTACTCTATTTTCAGCAAATTGGAAATTATATACAGGTTGTTTCACCACAAACTTGCTAAATGTGCAGGAGAAAGTCAACTCGAAATCACATAGCAATGCAGGGTCCAAATGTAGCTGCGGGCTATGGTACAATGTTATTTTGCCAGAGAGCCACTTTTTTCAATTGAGATTTCTTAATTGACATTACTTTTTGAAAATGGTAAAATTTTTCTTATTAAATAATACATATATATGTTGTGGCCAATACCCGGAGCCTGGCCAATTCTAGAACTGGCGGGCCAATACCCGAACTGGCCAAGCTTCTTGGCCAAAACCCGAAATGTATGAAATGAATAGCGTATTTCGGGTTTTGGCCGGCCAATTCGCGAACTGGCCGGGAAGCGTAGGCCAACACCCGAACTATGATGCATAGGCAGCATTTTTTTTGTAATTAAGATAATGTAACCTTAAAATGCACAGTAATAAAGATTCCCATTGATTATATTGAAACAAAATATTTTTGTGTACCCAACTAAATTAACTAAACATAGTACACAATTCCCTTTCAATATCAAAATTAATTGATAAACCAAATAAGATTACAATTACGCGTTAACCGGAACCTTTATACGAGTTAGAGCACGGACAGGCTGACGGCTAGATTATTTGAATTCATAGACACTTTCAACTAAGTTAGAAAGAATTAAGCCGAGTACCTATATCTATTTCGTGAATTGGCCGATCGCATCTGGCCAGTTCGCGAATTGGCCAATTGCATCTGGCCAGTTCGCGAATTGGCCGGCCAATTCTAGAATTGGCTAGTCATTTTTTAACGTTGCTGGCCAATTCGGAAATTGGCCGGCCAGTTATAGAATTGGCCAATTTCGGGTTTTGGCCGCAACATATACATAAATTACATGGTGCCCGCGGGCGACTTTTTTTTTTAATTCTAACTATTACCACTTTCAGAAAACAAATATGGGCGATTCTACGATAAAAGGTTTCAAGTACACTGAGGATACGGAAAAGAAGTAAAGTTTCAATTTTATCATGAAATCTTTATATCTTGTTTTTTGTCCCGTTTATTTACCTTTTCATGTATGAGCAAGTCACTTTTTACACATTTTATAACTTTTTCAAAGATAATATAAGGGTAAATACATTGGACAGGGGAGAAACAACAGGACTAGGGTAGATACTTATTTCATCAGGGGAGACATTTTGACAATAATATACATAATAAAATCAATAAAATGAATAAAATCCACTTTTATTAAACATTGTTCTTAACATATAATCAGTCTATCATATTAATCATTAATCATGCTATCATATTACAGCCTTTCTTCTAAAACAAGAGCGTTTCACTTACAAAAATACACATTTGTAAATTATCTTGCCATTGTACCTGCAACAAATAATAAAGTATTTTTGCATTAATACTAATTAGGTAGATAAGCTCTTTTTAAGTGTTAATCAGACATGGATAATCAGGATAATTTTCATATTGCCTATACATAAGCGTGTCGGTCACATTTTGTATACGGTTCAATAAATAACATGTTTTAATCATATTAGAAAATGACAAAATAACAAATATTTAAAGTCACTCTCTTGCCTACATAAACAAAAAAGAAAATTAAAATAACATTAAAAAAATTAAAGGCACTCTCACGCTTACATTAATAAAAAAATTAAATTAAATTAAAATTAAAAATTAAAAGCACTCTCTTGCCAACACAAGCAAAAAATAAAATCAAAATAACATAAAAAATTACAAGCACTTACTTGCCTATATGAATAGAAAATAAAAAATGAAAATTCTCCAGCATTCTCAAACACATTCACCGACTTCTTAAAGGAGTAAAACATCCAGTGGCGTAGCTAAAAGGGGGCGGTCCGCCTCGGGTGTCAGCCTCTAATATGTGACACCCAATATTTATTTGCAAATATATATATTTAATCTTATAAGATTTTGGAAAGGAATTCTGAAATAAAATGAAATTTTTAGCACACGAGTGCTAAAACACGAGTTAGTTTTCTTTTCTTTAAGGGGGCTCAGGGGTTGAAAACTTTTCAAAAAAAAAAAAAAAAAAATTATGATCTAGTTTGATTATTCAATTAATTCTTAACTCAATGCAAAAAACCGCATAAAAATATTTGCATTTTTAACATAGTTATAAGCATTTATGTATCAACACTTTCATAGCCGCACCCATACCATTTCAACTTCGTTTGTTCGCGTTTTCTCAAAACTTGATTTTTGACTACTAACACCAAGATTAAAAAACACTTATTTGATGGAATGGCTTAATTTTTTTGCGTGCATATAACATCATTATCTATAGAATGAATTAAGGTTATAACTATCAATTAACAAAAACATTATTAAAAAATCTCTCAAATTTGAAAATTTAAAAAACCCCTAAAAAATACAACTTTTTTTTCATTACAAATACTTAAAATATTAAACTATCTAAAATATATTAATTTTAGATATTTAATTGAAATCAAGTTGAAATCAAGTTAAAATTACATGGGTGCAGCTATGAAAGTGTTGATACATAAATGCTTATATCTGGACAACCTAATCTCCTGAGATGAGTGAAATATCTTGTTAAATAATAATAAAAAATCAATATTAAATCTGTTACTACTATTACTTATTAAATCTGTACTAAATCTGTTATCTTTAAATAATTTTCCGGTTTAGTATCCAATTTTACAGAAAACTACTTATATCTCGCCATCCTCTTCCAAACCGTACACATAGCCACGTAACGGACTCTGTTGTTTTTCATGATAATTTGACTAGAATAATGTCGCCGGAAAAATATTTAAAAAAAGAAAAAGAAATCCTTCTTTTTTTAAATATACATATAGTTTTTTTTTTTTTTTCATTTTGCAATTCAAACTTTTTTGGGTCATTTTTAACACTCGAACCGCCATTAAGGGGTCAAAATGACCCCGGCCACATTGATAATAATGGATTCGAACCATAATTTTCTTTATAAGGTATGTTAAATGTACGCAGCACAGAAATAGGCTAATTAATTAAGTTAAATAGTTTAGAATTGAAATTCTGGTGAGAAACAATTTTTGCATCACTGGAGTAAAATACCCGGCGGTTTTAGTGTTAATTATTTTATATCGTAGCCTCTCTGCTTCGCTTTTCTTCTGTAATCTTTCTTCACATGTTAACTTTTTCCGTGGTGACATAATCTATAATAATGACAGTAATATAAATAACAATAATTTTTATCACAACAAATTTCATTTGAAATAATCTTTAAGTCATTTAAAATTGACGTTGATAGAAGTTAGAGAAATCTGTGTTTGTAATAATATCTTATGATGAATATTATCTCCCCTGGTCAGTGCCTCTCTCCCCGGCAGTTATCTTGACAGGGGATATACGGCAGGGGAGAGACGTTTTCATTGCAAATTCAAATTTTTTAACTGTCTTAATTAGTTTTTAGGTTAATTGTACATTTCACTTTAATTATCACTGTATTGTTTAATTAGGATAGTAAATGCAAATGAATTAATTGAATAGGATAAGTTTTATGACTTACCAGGGGAGATACATGATAACCTTCCGAAATCACTACACCGCACGGTCACGTCGCAACAACTAAAAATGGCGGCGCTTAAAAGGCTTGCGCGTTTAGTATTGCTTACTTCAAGCCTATAGATGTCCTTGAGCGCAACTTTCAGTATGGCCAACCTTGAATTTATATTTGGTTCAGCGGAACGAAATTTGACAGGGTAGATACACAGAAAAAGCGGGACATAAAATGAATAATATGAACTTTGAAATGTTCAGGCTTACTTAAAAGGCGATTAAATAATCAACTATAGATGTTAAAAGATAATTTTATTTAAAAAACATCTTAGTACTTTCAAACTTTTTCCAAACAGGTTCTTCCTCAGAGAATATTTTCTTTTATAAATGCAAATATAAGATTTCGTTTTGAAAAAATGAACGAGACTCGTGGCTTGAAGATCGAGTCAGTAATATTTTAGGTGAACGGTAAAAAGAAATATTTGATTGTTGTACCATGAAATTTTAATACGTCATTTTCTCAAATTGTCAGAATTTTATTTTTAGAATATTAATTCCTAACTCAATCTTCAAGCCACGAGTCTCGTTCATTTTTACAAAACGAAATCTAATATTTGTATTTATAAAAGAAAATATTCTCTGAGGAAGAACCTGTTTGGAAAAGGTTTGAAAGTACTAAGATGTTTTTTAAAATAAAATTAACTTTTAACATCTGTAGTTGATTATTTAATCGCCTTTTAAGTAAGCCTGAACATTTTAAAGTTCACATTATTCATTTTATGCTAAAAGCAAGGCGAAATTTCCATTCCGTCATATATTTTATTTTTATTTAAAAGCGGGACAAAAGTTAATTTTTTTTTTTTTTTGAAATTAACAAAGTTATTTTATTTTTTCTTTAATAATACTTAAGTATAATTACTTAAATTTCGATTAAACATATTTTAGCTAAGCAACTGATGCAAAAAAAATGTATGTATTGTTTGAAAGTTAAATTGAAACCAGCAAGGGGACATGCCAGGGTAGAGTCTTTTTTAGACTTTGTAAGGAATTTCAGAAAAATATGTTTTAGTTAGGCATTCAATCGTTATGTTATTTAATAAAGCATATTAAGATGATGTGATTCATTGCTAAATAACAGCATATAGAATAAAAAATCAGTTTTAAACGGATTGTCGCACTAGTTACCCCTTATCGTAGAATCACAGAGTACAGAACAGAGAATCAACTTTCATACACTGTAATGGCAACTTGTTTACCATGGGATTACGCATAGACAGTAGCGACACGAGCGGACCACTCTGAAACTACGATCATAACATAAGAGAGGTTGCTAATTCGGCGAAACATATCTTCCTTGGCGGCAAACGATAAGGGTAAAAAGAAAAAAATACAGCGACGGCTTGCTGTTTCTTGTTTTGAAATTTATGAAAGAATTATTTTAATATGAAATAACTGACGTATTCGTCTTGCAAACAATACACGTGTCTCTTCTTAACATAACGACCTAATAATTTAAACTTGAAAATTCAAGAACAATAACAGTAATAATTACGAATCAATATAAGCGCGGAAATCTAAGATCAAATAGCACAAGCACGTGTGCAAAGATAATCAAATCAGCATTCAGCTAGAAGTGCCAAGCCAGAATATGGTTACAGTTAAACAGAAATCACGAGGATAAAAATCGCCAAAGCGATGGTTTAGTTTTTAAGTGATCCACCGAGGGCGCTCTTTTCAAGCCGAGTTGAGGCTCTGCCCGTACTCTGTGCGTAAAATCACCCGTATACTTAAAACGCAATTTCATAACAAGTGGATGGAAAAAAAATACTCCAAAGTTTCTATTTGAAAAATACTGGTAAAAGAAGAATATAAAAATAGCTGCCTGTAGCAATCTTGAAATTAAGGCGAAAATTAGGGGATTTTTATAATAATAATAATAAAAAGATGCCAATCAAGAAATCTGAATTTTAAAAATAAGTAGTCCTCTGACAACATTGGTACAAAGAAACAAAGAACAAAAAGACTGAATCGGTATCATAATTATGGGACAAAAAGTTTTTTTTTGAAAGGTTGTACTACAGAAAGTGGTCGAAGTAACTACCAGAAGTTGTCAGACAGGCTTGACAGCGACGCACTGTTTTTTCAGATACCGGGTGTCCAGTAAATAACTGACCCATTTTGAACTTAAATAACAAATAAACGGTTTGAGAATATAATGCGCGGTTTGCGGTATTGTTATTAGAAAATCAATAAATTTTTAAACATGTACTTTGTTAATATAGTTCAAATTTCGGAAAAAAATATCGCGCTGGCGGTAACAGGCTGTCTGAATAGAGACATGACTCTAATTTTCATAAATATGAGATTTTCGGCTGAATCTGAATCTATATGTAGTCGAATCTGAATCTATATGTTGAATCGACTCTCGAATCAGCTTCAGAAATAGGGTACGTTGGTTGGAAAGTGATTTAAAATAATATTTATGATTGAACCATCTGTATTATACTTCTCCTTCTCAGTCTTGAGACTGAAATATTATTTTAAATATTATTATATTACATTAACAAAGTGCATATTTTAAAATTTATTTATATTCTAATAACAATACAGCAAGCCGCGCATTTTCATCTCAAACAGTTTTTTTGTTATTTACATTCAAAATGGGTCAGTCATTTACTGGACACCCGGTACCTGGTCTCTGGAATATCTGTAGTTGCCAGAATGATATCCAACACACCAGGAATCATCCTGGCACCGGAATTTGAAAACAACTTTTTTTTTAAATAAGAAAAAGATATATTCCACAAATTCAATAAACCGTAATTTTTTTTTATTATTCCGGTGCCAGTGTGGCGTTTGAAAATTAAAATTAAGTGGTTTCATCGGTATACCACTGCGTCGCAAGAGGTTAAATAAATTTTAAATTTTTTATATCATATATTTGTTTATTGGTTTAACAACAATTAACTGAAAAAATATATTTTACAATATATTAGTTTCTCCAAAGCTATAAATAAAAAGTATGTCACGAGAAAATTCTTAATTTTGTAACCCTCTAAAACCTACCACGATCCCTAATTAAAGATATTGCAATCGTTGTTGAAGTAGTTCTTAAGCTTTAGGTGCACTTAAACATTCTTGACCATGAAATGATCATTATTAAAAGAGATAGTTTCTTCGGCACTTATGACTCAGAAAAAGAAATAAGATATTGATAAATGTGAAAAAATAGATTGTTATATGTAATTTTGACTTCATTTCGTATATAAATTAATGATTGAAAAAATAAATATTTTAATAATTTGCGGTGATTTCTAGAAGGTAGAATATAAAGTTTCATTAAAAATTTATTGAATAATATATAAATATACAGGATGCGTCATAAATTCGTGCAAACTTTAAAAATTCCGTAATAAGAGAAGTAATGTTCGGAAAAAATTCGGTTTGTGCGAGTATGAGGAGACGGATTTTGCTTTCTTTCCCATGTATAATAAAGAATGATTCCAAAAATAACCGATAGAAGGTGCCCGCACGCCAAATTGGGACGTTTTATGCAAATCAGGCAAACAAAAATAGACAATGAAACAAATCACAATAACATTACATTGTGCATTTTCTATAAAGTAGTAAAAGATGCTCAACATGCGAAACTTTCGCGATGCAATATTTGTGGATTTATCATTTTTGTAGAAAAGTTTAACCACCAGCGGCTCTGTCTGGTAAAGATAGCATGCTGCTGATTTCGAATGACGAATCCATCTCCAGCTAGGTGTTTTATTGCTAGCCTGATTTGCATAAACCGCCTCACTATGACGTATGAGTGCCCTCTATCAGTTACTTTTGGAATCATTTTTTATTATATATGGAAAAAAATCCATAATCCGTCTAACCATATTTGCGCAAACCGAAAACTTTTCCGAGCATTACTTTTTTGTTATGGATTTTTAAAGTTTGCGCGAATTTATGACGCATCCGGTGGTATATATATCGATAATAGTTAAATTAAAAAAAAAAAAAAAAAAAAAAAAAAGCATCAATCATGAGACAAATCAAAATCAAAATCAAACAATCATGAGACTCCATGAAAAATGTATAAAGACATACTTGCCAAATTTCTACCTAAAACATTGAATGCTACATCAGTCACCAGTGACTGACACTAAGCTTTCCGTTTTTGTCGCGTCAGTCACCGATGAGTGATAGTGTAAAATATTATAAAAAAACTAAAAGAATTGTATTGTCTTAAGTAATTACTGAAAATTTATTTAAAATTTACGTAACTTTTACGTATTACAATATCATACTTTTATAATAATTACATAAAACCATACTTTTTTTTAAAAAGTTTTATATCATATTTTGCAATATCAGTCACCGGACACTGACGTGGCGTAAATTTAGTTTCAGTCACCGTGATTCTTAAGGTGTTAACATCCGTAAAATGTCGGTTAATTTGATCCATGTTAAAGACATTTCTAACCAGAAAATTCATGTGATGTAAAATTTACAGATACAGTAAAACCCCGATAATTCGGATTAATTGGGACCGAACCCAATCCGGATTATCCGGAGAATTAGAAAACAATGAAATAAAATAAAACATATTTACAGAAAATCACCTTTACGTTAAACTTATTGAATATTTACAGACAGTAATAATGTTTACTTTGCTTAATTCTTCCGAAAAGATTTTAGAAAAAGTTTTTTTTTATTCAGAACACGACAAGTTAACGTTATGGAAACTAGCCAATCGCTTCTCAATCTTGAAAAAAAAAGTTACCAAACCGATCCGGATTATGCGGAGATCCGGATTAACGGGGTCCGAATTAGCGGGGTTCTACTTTACCAATTTAAAGATAATTTCCGTAAAGTTTTACTGGTATCTAATAAGTAATCTAGTAAATAATCTAGAAATCTAGTATCTAGTAAATAAGCGCCTGTCGAATCTGAAATATTATTTATTAAAATACACGCCTGTAAAAGTATTTTATTTAACCCACGTATCGGTGAAACACCTCTAAAGAAATAATCGGTAAGAAGACTTCGTGATAAATTTACATGTTTGATATCATGTTTTCAAGAGGAATCTATTTTAATTCATTTTTTAAAGAATTTCAGGTGCAAAATTTAATCTAGAACGCTTTTCACTTATTTATAAAAGATGATGGGGAAAAATATTTTCTACACATTTTATGCGATTTTTTAATGAGTGTTATCTGTTCCACCTATTTAATTACAGTTTTAAAAAATTATATAACTATGTAATTATAGTTTTTTTTATTCTTTAATCCTTTCCGGCACACTGTGCCCGGTCTGAGATACCCCATTTTAATCCAAACTTGCAAATGGCACCAATAATATTTTAATAAAATTTTGTTTTTACAATAAAAGATTAAAATAAGGCATTCAAACAATGTAAAAAGTTCGTTTATGAATTCCGGTGTCAGTCGATAATTCTTAAATTTACTACAGATTTTGCCCGTGCCGGAAAGGGTTAAACGTAGCACTATATTGTTTAAAATATCACTCTTCATTCGAATAAAAAGTGCGAACAGAGCTGTACAGTTAATGAAATAGATGCAAACATTTATTAATTATACCGAAGCATTAGCCAAGACCAAAATATTTAAAACCAGAAAGTGCATTTAAGGAAATCTGATTCCTTTCTTTAAGTATTAGATTTGAATTAAAAATTTTTTATTAAATAAAATTTCTGATCGAAAACATTCGTTTTTGATGGGACTCCAGAATAATTAATGCATGTTGGCATCTGTGGTTAACCTTTTGCACTCGAGAGGTAAATCTCACTGACGAATAGTGTTGTCAGGTGTCCCTAGTAAATCACGACGCTAAATGATTTGCATGCCACTAATATCTAAAAGTTTATTTCGCCATTTTTTATCGCAGATTATTCGGAGATTACATAAAACGAAGAAAATTTGTTTAAAATATTGGTGTCCAGAACAATTGGAGGACTAGTGGTCAGTGAAAATCACCTCTCTAATGCAAAGGGTTAACATATACCGGGTGTCCCAAAAACTGTCTGATGGATTTTAAAATTCAATAACTTGCAAACGGTGACAGCTATTTAAAAAATTTTTGCAGCAGGGTCATGTATAACGTCAGGAGTTTTTTTTATAGTAATTTTTTTTATTTTGGTTCGAATTTCAAACAATAGGCAGCGCTGACGGCGATTGTTTGAAATTTGAACTAAAATAAAAAATTACAGTAAAAAAACTCCCGACATTATACATAACTCTCCTGCAACATTTTTTTAAATAGCTGTCACCGTTTGCAAGTTATTGAATTTTAAAATCCATCGGTCATTTTCGGGACACCCGGTATATTACGCTTTTGTATGTAGCACAAAAATCCCGATTATTTCTTAATTGTTTAATGGCAACATCCAAATGAAACGCATCATATGGTTACTGTGTAAAAGCCCTTTGGTAAGATTTAGGCTGCGGTAAATTGGATTTATTTATGTTTTGTTCCTTCGCTGCAATTATGGACCTTCAAAATATCATTATTTTTATTTTGTCTGTTCTTTTTACTTAAAAAAATTAAAAATCATGAATTTTAAACTTTTCAGTTTCAAATTAAAGTTACGTATTATAAATGAAATGAGTGAAAGGATTTTATTATTATACTTTAAATAATTAATGAAATAGAAAAAAAAATAAAATAAATAAAAAAAAGTACAACGGGTGCAATATTTAGCCATTTATTATCTGCGCCGGGCTAGAATAAAAATACTGTGTTCTTCATTTATCACCTCAGATGTGATACATGCACCACATTGGAGCGTTATTTTTCTGACACCAATTTGGCGAAAACTGCGTTTTCAAATACCAGTTACATACATATTTTTAACAAATTTCTATTATTTTAAAAGAAAATAACGATTAAAAAAGTTTAGTTAATAATTATAGAATAAAACAATTTATATCATTTTAAAAAAGAGAATAAAGGCAAACAAACAGTTTATAAATAAATAAATAATAATAGCCGGGTTACCACGTGAAACACATATAATTGCCATTTTGTTGCAATAATGTGGTAAGCATATGACATCTGTGACTATTTCTGTAGCAGAATCTTTTAATTTGGCAAAAAAATTGAGCAGTTAAAATAAATTATGAATAACATCAATATGATTTAATGATTACTATACATTCAAGGGAAACCAAACTGGTCGCCAAAGGTGGCTAGTATATCAAATTAACCGATATTTTGCGGAAATTAAATCGAAGGTTAGCAAGATTAAACACAAATCTGACAAACAATTTTACATCACCATGGATACTACAATTTTTTTAATTTTAATTACACATTTGTCACGATCTGTAATTAAAACTAATCCTAACCTCGACTGAAGTGACTCTCAAGCTTTAAGTGCTTTTAAACATTCGTATCTATGACATTGATGATTTTAAGAAGACTCTTTTCAGTTCTGTACTTAAACATTATGGGAAAAGAATAGTTTATTTAAGGATTCGTATGAATTTAATTGCAATAATTATTTTATTTCTCATCTAAATTAATATTTGATGGAAAGCAATTTTTTTTTCTTTTATAAACTGTAAAAGAGCGAATTTCTATGTTATAGTATCTTTAAAATAAATGTCATATTTTTGCAAAAAATATTTTTATATAAAGCAGAATTTTCTCGATGAACAATAGTTATTTTATTTCTTATCTAAATTAGTATTTGATGGAAAAGTAAAATTTACTTTTTCTTCTATAGACTCTAAAAGATTGAATTTTAAAGTGATAGTAGCTTTAAAACACCTTGCATATTTTTGCATAAAAGTATTATTTAACGCAGAATGTTCTCGATGACCAAGACTGACAGAAATATGTTTTCAATAACAAAATTTGATTAAACTTTGTAGTCCAATAGCCGACCGCACAAAACCCTAAGTCATTGAGCACAAGATTTTTTTATAATTATTTTATGGAATGGAGGAATCTAATTATCTATGTTTGCCAGAAGCGAAGTTTTGCATAAGCCAAAAATTAACACCACTAGTGGTTGACTTGTAGGATTAGCATTGTGTTTTCTTGCACCCAGTTTTCCATTTTTTCCTACATTTGATTGTACGACAAACATAATGCCAAACCTACGAGTCAACTACTAGTGGTATCAATTTTTGGCTTATGCACCACTTCGCTTCCGGCAGACATGGATCATTAGATTCCTCTATTACCTCTATTACTACTTTTCCATAAAATAATAAAAAAAATTCTTGTGCTCGGTGGCTTAGGGTTTTGTGGTGTCGGCTCTTGGACTATTACTACAACTTATTTTTGTTTTGCTTTGTTAAACAGTGATTAACACAGTAGACACCTCATCCATATATGAAATAACACATTTCTGGAGTTGCGATTAAATACAAATCTGTGGAGTAAATTTACAGCAAAGTAACATTGCGATCAGTTACAATATCTGATTATATTCCAACCAGTACCTGTCCAAGTAGAACGATAAATTTCAGTGTATAAACCGCCGATCAAAAAATCATTTTTTGACCACGAAATTTTTTTAAGCAAAACGTAACATTTGCGATCGCGATAATTTTTTAAAAATTATTCAGTGAATTTTCTGGGTCCAAAAAGAATTGTTTGATCTGCGGATTATCCCCCATCGCAACAGGAACTTAAAAAAAAAATTTTAATGTTTTGTTATCGGTTTGTAAAATCGCAAATTCGTGTTTTATTAAATCGACAAAATGATCCGATTAAAGAAGACATGTGTTACTGTATAATTTTACCGGTGGGGATAAACAAAAATTCTTAGGCGTTTTCACGGCACGTATACGTGTCGCTCGTCCCCAAGGGTTTATACGCCTGAAATTTCGGTACCAAATCTTTAAGTGTAGTTAAACACTGAACAAAGGTTGACAGTTTTTTTATCCAATTTTTATTCCGAAATATCGTATTTGTACGAGATTAAAAAGAATGCATTTTATGCATTATCTCTAGCCCAATAATGAGAGAAATTTAAAGATCACTTAAAGTAAAAATTCTTCATTCAAAAATTACGGTATTAATCTGAAATTTTGGTTACATTTGGAGATCAAACTAGGAACCCTGCATTAAATCTATGTGATATAGATAGTTTTGAAAAAATGCTTTTTTACTACTTTTTAAAAAAACGAGGGCAATAATTATCCTGAAATGTCAAGACTTGTAAATACTTTGCTTATAGTATTTTCTGATAGAAAATCTATTCTTAAATTATAACTGTTATCCAACATTTTTTTTCTATAAAAATATAGTCCGGGAGTCAGATAAAACGAATGCCGGACATCGCAAAATTTAACATTTTTGTGTAAATGAATAGTGCATTCTCATACGAACTAAATGAGCTAAGAATGGCTAGGTTTGACAAACCGAAAATAAGTTTAATTAAATAAATTATTTTTAAAAAGTTGTAATGATTTATCATTTCTTTAAAAGGTCGACATTTAGCCAGCTCCCTATAAAATAAATAAATAGATAAATAATAAAAAAAACTTATACAAATATTTTATATTTAAAGAGATTTTTTTTCCTCAATCAATTAGTAGAATATTACATTGTTTCCTTCTTCGTCACATATTTCGTAATCGGTGAAATCGATAATCACCAACCCCCCCCCCCTTTTTTTTTTTTTTTTTTTTTTTTTGTAAGACGATTGAAGAGAGAGATTAGGATTATAACTTTAAAAGACGATTTTTCATACGACGTCTTTCTTTAGATTAATTTTTTTTTCATATCTAATAACTTGCATCTACTCATTTTGTAACTTTTTACTTTCTTGGCCATTAACAACCACATTTTTTTCTCCCCTGTTCAAATTAAAATTCTTCTAAATGTAAAAAAAATCATAAGTAATAATAATAATAAAAATAATAAACATTATTTTTATGAGAATCAAAACGCGGCTTACATTATAAGAAAGTCATATATTATGTAAGAAATTTGTTGATTTCCTGGACCAATCATAAATAAATTTTTAATGAAATTTCAGTTTTACAGTCTTCGGTATTGCAATTTTTTAAAACTTCTAATCATTTCACATTTTCTATTTTTACACCGTCGTTTAAGGAAAAAAAAATGCACTTTTAAATGCAATTTGTATGAAACTGTATCTCAATTTCTTTTTGAGTTATAATTTTTGTGTAGTTTTTTATACTTTTTTGTCATTGTTGCAACAAAGGTATTCCATTTATGAACATTAAACATAAACCAATCAGAAAACGAAAAAAATCCCGACATCACTAGATATATTCTTCCGATTTCTCTATTACCGACCGACGGAAACAACCATTTTCGAAATGGATAATAAAACGAATGTGAATTTTAACACTGGTCATTTCTTTAAAATGGCTACGACAGTTTTTTTTAAAAATCCCGGTAGAATAAAATATTTCATACCAATTACACTATTTTATTAACCTGGTGGCTATCAATCATTTTTAAATAAAAACCGTGAAGCTTGCAGCCCGTGAATGTCTCGGGCGCGATGATTAAGTGGTTCAACATTGGACACCTTTTATAACGTATAATTTTTCGCTGGAACTAATTTATAAAACACGAAAAGTTGTCATCTGTAGTTTGGGAATTTTTTTTTTTTTTTTTTTTTTTTTTTTTTTTTTTTTTTATAAACTCTTTTGTTAAAATATAAAAATAATTTTTTACTTTCATTATACTCTTAAATTTCTATAGTTTATTTCGCAATATAAATTTCAAAGAGACAGTAAAAGTGGGAATTAACATTGATTTTGAAAACAAAAGTCACGTTATATTTATCTTTTTTTTTTTTTTTTTTTTTTGTAAACTATGCAACCTCTAAATTTATGCTTGAAATAATTAATGGAATAGAAAAGTCCCATTATTTAATTTTTAGAGAGCCTTTTATGTCATCTTTTACGTTTGACTTTTTAATTATATTTGTTTATTCTACTAATAATGTTGTCAAGGTTTTAATTTTGTTTACAAACAGAGTAAATAAACTTTCTACTAAGAAGTCGTGAATCACTTTTTCTTTTAAAAATAAGCTGTAGTGCTGTTTCTAATAAAGTTAATGAATGTTTTTATAGCAAAGGGAGAACCAAAAAGAATATTTTTTCATTTTAAGTATCTAATATGATTAAAATTGAAGTGTTTGTGTATTTTCTTGACGATTCATTTTCAGCTGAATTATTGTTTCGTCGTTAAAAAATATAATGATGAAATAAGAATGCAAAAGTAAAAGAAATACAATAAGGAAGAATTATGCATATGTCAATTTTCAATTTAATTAAGAAGCTAAACGAAACAATAAAATTCATTTATTATTTTCCAAAAATGCATTTTTTTTGCTTTATTACATTCTTTTATCTTTACAAGAACTTATTAGTAAAGATAAAGAAATATACAAGTTAATCGTCATTTGTTAGTTGTAAAAAGCTTCTTGTATAACCTATTTTCTTAGAATATTTAAATAAAGTTTTCCTTTTATTGAACTTTAAAATTTCTATAATTTATTTCGCAATATAAACTAAAAAGGTACAGTAAAAAAATGAGAATTCAACATTAATTTTGAAAACAAAGTCACGTTATATTTATCCATTTTTTTTTTTTTTTTTTTTTTTTTTGGTAAACAATGCAACCTCTAAATTTATGCTTGAAATAATTAACGGAATAGAAAAGTCACAGTATTTAATTTTTAGAGAGCCTTTTATGTCATCTTTTACGTTTGACTTTTTGATTATATTTGTTTATTCTATTAATAATGTTGTTAACGTTCTAATTTTGTTTGCAAACAGAGTAAATAAATTTTAAACTAAGAAGTCGTGAATCCTACCTTTTCTTTTAAAAATAAGCTGTAGTGCTGTTTCTAATAAAGTTAATGAATATTTTTATAGCAAGGGGAGAACAGAAATGAGTATTTTTACATTATTAGTATCTTATATGCTTAACTGAAGAGTTTGTGTATTTTCTCAACGACTCACTCTTAGTCGAATTATTGTTTTTTCGTAAAATGTACAATGAAGATAGTAGAAGGCAAAAGCAAAATAAATACAATGAGCAATAGTTATTCTTAAGTCATTTTTTGATTTAATTAAGAAGATAAACGAAACAATAAAATTCAGTTATTATCTTGCAAAAATATAATTTTTGGCTTTATTACATTCTTCCACCTTTACAAGAAGAATATATTGAATTCGTAAACATTTTCGACTTTCGGTTTTCAAAGAAATAAAATGTTTTATGAATAGGATATTCTGATAAACAGGTTTTTAGAAAATGTCTGTCTATGACATTTTGTAAAAACATCTGTCACAGATTTTTTACAAAACTGACATTTTATATAAATTTGTATATTTACAACTGAGCGAAAAATTGCCCAGGCCGGGAATCGAACCCGGATACTTGGCTTACAAGGCCAATGCTTTACCTGTTAAGCTATCCGGGCGATAACCGGCTGAGATTTCTCGCTCAGATAACCTTATTAGCCGTAACATCTGGTCTGTCATTTAGACAGCTCGGCAGAATAAGCCGCAGGTAATGGAACTCCATAGAACGATAGATACGTAGATGTACTATTTAATAGTATATCTACGTATCCATCGTTCCATCGTTATCCATCGTTATCTGAGCGAGAAATCCCAGCCGGTTATCGCCCGGTTAGCTTAGCAGGTAAAGCATTGGCCATGTAAGTCAAGTATCCGGGTTCGATTCCCGGCTTGGGCAATTTTTCGCTCAGTTGGAAATATTCAAATTCGTAAGATAACTTTACCAATCAGTTAGATTGTGTTAAATAGTATTTTGTATAAAATCTGTGATTTTGTCCGTCGGTATGTAATACACATTTTGTGGGCGCTCTATCTATAAGACAAATGCATGGAATTAAATAAAAAATTATATTCAGTTAATCCCTGGTGTATATTGGCGCATTTGCAGTATTATTCACGATTTCGGCAATAGCTCACTCTTATGAAGTAATACACTTATTTTCAACAAATTTCAGACTTGATTAGTCTTTGACAAATATTCGTGCTGATTATGCTTTGGTATAAATCACCCAAAAGGTAGTGCTGCTATGCTGCATTTTTCACAATTTCTGCATAAGATGTAGCCCAAAAATTAATGCTCGAATTTTCATGAAACTTCAGATTCTGGTACTGATTATATTTGGATGCAAATCTCTCAATAATTTGCACTACTATGCAGTGTTTTGCAAGATTTACACGATTTTAGCAAAGTCATACCTCAAGAATTTATGCACAGAATTTCAAATCTTTAGAAGCTTCACGATGGACATAAATTGCTATGAATTTTGACCCTGTGCCTGTGTTAGGAGATTTTAAATTATTGACATGTATGAAATAGAAGAATGATTTGGGACAGGCACATGCAATTAGTTTTAAGAAATGAAGAAAATGTATCAGTACATTGAAGAAAAGCCTGTATTACAGATTTTCAAAATTTAGAATTTTTGTTTGAAGATGGTTTTTAGAAAATAATTGAATTTGCCGTGATTTCCGGCGTATAATCCGCGGATCAAACAATCATTTTTTGACCCATAAAAATTTAAAAATAAAATGTAACGTTTTAGATAGCGGTAAATATTTGACTTCACTAACTAAATAAAATGTTCTGGGTGCAAACAGAACTGTTTAATCCGCGTATTATACACCGAAAATGACGGTCAAATTAGAAATTGCCGTTTTATAATATGCAATTTTGTTAAAAAATGAAAAAATAAAATAAAAATAGCACGTTACTTTCCGTGTAAACCTAATCAGTCTTTAATTACTGGGGAATTAATCATTATGAATTCACAAATGGAGGGTAATTACGATTGCATTGGGCGCTCAGGGCATCGCTGCACAAAGAGAGTAATAATTTTTCCTAATTTCATATGAATTATATTTACAACATAGGCATTTCCTCAAAACACCTGTTCAAATATAATTCAAAAATTGCTCTTTCATATTTAAAGAAGGATTTATCAAAACTCGAAAACTATTAAAACGAAGGATTTATTTTAAGGGCTTACATAACTTAAACAGCAAAAACGGAACGATAATAAGATCACTAGCGCGTCTGTCTCTCCTTCTAACCCAGCCATTTTTCTCGTAAACTATATAACAGGGATAGCCAAATGTGGCACAATCACCTTATTGATAGGAAATTTCTCTCACAATTATGGTAGAAAAATTATCTTTATTTTTACTGGTATCAGTTTGTCTTGGTATTATAATATTTTTACTGAAACTGACATAAGAGTGTCTTGGTTGTCCAAATGTGGTGGAATTTTTACCGCCAAATTAAACTCTTATCAGTAAAAATAAATATCGATTTTGCGGTTATTTTTGATTGAAATTTTCCTATACCTCCTTGGCGACGGGAGTGTTTTACGAAATTTTTACTGTTTTGTCGCCGGTTTTTAAAACAGAAATTTTTTAATTATTAAATAGAGATGAATACTCGAATTAAATAAGGAAAATTTTCAGTCTTTCTGATGCATGTATACATGTTGCTCGTCTCCCTAGATTAATAAGGCGTTCAAATAAGGAGACATTTTCTGCATAAATTCACTGCCTGGAGTTTGTTGCCGTGGTAATAAATCCTCTGCGAAAGCGGTTACATTAGAAGTTTCACTATTTTAACCGTTTAACAACTAAGCATTTTCATTGCTAAGACTTTGAAATAAATGAGTAACACCGGCAATTGCGTACAAATATATTCATAAATAAGAAAAATGATTTTTCACATACATAATAAAGAGGATTTTTTAAAAATAAAATTCTGGTTCCGTTGTTGCATATCGGAATTAAAATTTTGCTGTTTCATAGAGAAATCAATGAACGTTTAAGGAAAGTTAAGTCTTTTTCTCTTTCTTAAAAGTTCCACGATCTTTATACATTTTCCATTCTCATATCTGTAAAAGTTAATTAAAAGCCTATGTTGAAAATGAGCCATTTTTATTGTACAGATCATTTCGTAAGCGAATAAGATTCTCACTTGACTAATTTTTAAATTTTCTTTCTTTGAATAAACTATTAAATAATTAAGATTTTATCATTTCTCATTAAAACCTTGAGATATGCGTTAGTATTAAAAATAATCTTTTTTATGTGTGTGTTTGTACGTTTCATATTCAAAAGCAAGAAATAGTGTTACAATTGTATATTTGTGTATGAAGTAAAAATTCCTAGAATATATTTGGTTGCATTTAATATACATGCCATAAAATCAAAATTTTAAATCGTTAATTTTTTTTTTTTTTTTTTGAAAATATAATTTAATGTTTGTCACGTGAATTTAACATTAAAATACACAAATTGTTTTCTTTTCTAACTCTCCTTTGTTTTCTTTTTCTAAGACAGACCGGATAGATAGATCTGTTTTGGTCCAAAGGACTGAAAAAGAATATCAAAAGTGAGTGTAATTCAAGTACATAGAATTTCAAAAGGAATACACATGATTAAGTTTGTGAATTGATTTTCTGGTGATGGTCGAAAGAAATGCGCGCCTAAAGTAATGAGAAAATTTAAATAAAATGTTTATTTTTAACTTGTTACGTCTATTTTATTGTTTAATAGATTTTTAATTAAAACAGTGAAATTTTTATAGATTACATTGCGTATTTTGTAAACAGGGAGAATTTTAATATTTTTATAAAGGTAGTAACAACTAAGCGATCTGAATCCGAAATGCTAGCGCATTGGCAAGTGACAGCTCAGTAACGCAGTCTAAAGTATGAAGAATAAGTAAGAAAAATCATGCGTTAAGCATAGATTATGAAACACTTTTCAATATTTCCTGAAATCTTTAACGGAACTTCGTTATTTCGGGAAATAAGGTTACTATATATAGCCAAATACGCATTCCAATACTTTTGAATTGCCCTATATTTGATCTGTCGGTTGATATATATACTATACAACAACGAAATTTCGTTTTGCAAGAAAATGTCTAGCATGTTGAAATTTCTCTTTTAATAATTTATACTAATAGGCGGATACATATTTGAATACTTTTGTTCAGTTCTGTAATTTACCTGGTACCTTTATTACATACTTTTATTTAGCTAAAATTTATTTTAAACTAAAACACTCTTAAAACTACTGAAATCACATTCTCAGAAATTATTATTCAAGACCATCCATGTATCCAATATTTTGTGTGGCCCTGTATATCGCTTTATCTATATCCTGCAAACATTTCTTAGTAAACTGAATGCAGTTCAGCATAAAAGTGCACAACTTATTTAAAAAAAAAACCTTTAGGTAATTAACGGTTATATTCAATAACGTTTGTGAGCTCTTCTGTGTAATCCTCTATATCAACTATAGCCTTTATATGCACTATATAATATACATAGATTTAGTGAAACTTAAAACACATATCATAATTATAATTCAATCATCCATCCACAGAGTTGCCGGCTTTTGTAAATTCGTGAAAACGTACTTTAAACCAGAAAATTTATTTAATTAGAAGTGTCTAGTAATAACTCAGAGGGTAATTTGAAATTTGCTTAATTTTGTTGACTCAATAAATTTCTGGTTAGAAGTATAATTGTTTGATTTTTAAAAAGCCGGAGGTTGGCATGTCTGCATCCATCATCCAATGTCGGATACATATACAGTACCTCGGAAAGAATATACTAATTGAAATATTTTGTGTGTCCCTGTAAATACTATGCACTTTGTATTATGCATGACTACATTATATAACATACATTAAGCTTCAGTGACATATATCAATTTTATTATACATGAAATAGTTTAATAGAATTAAAATATGTCGCACACAATTCTCCCCTTCACCATTATGTAATAAAATTCTTCTGCGTGCCCCTGTAAATGAATAACGGCATTTTTTCACTACATACCTTTTGAGAATGCATATATTAGTGCGCTTCGTAAATGCATATAAATTTTAATATGTCTGACAGGAATAACAGCTTTAAAATTCTTTTGAAATGATTTTTTTCCCATAGCCCGTAATGTGACGGTAAACTTTTGACTGTCCCTGTAAATAAACTAATTATGATAGAAACTCTATATGAAATAGGGTTCGTGATAAGGTAAACTTCAAACACGTAAAAATTTTCAGGGCAACCCGAGTATATTTAGGAGAGTTAGGGCGCGGACAGACAAACTAAAATCATAAATACTTTTCAACTCCGTTGGAAAGTGTTAATAAAAAATGCATATTTTCATCTTTTTTGTACTTTAATTTTTATGGAATGATAAAAAACAACAACATTTATTTTACCGAATAAAAGATTATAAAATGTAGTATTTAATTGTTAAATTGTTTTTTCTGTATAGCCTTATATGTTTAATTAATATTTACTCATGCTTTTAATTATTTTTTCGCATTCCTTTATTTTTTTATGCGAAATGCATTAATTAAATGTCGCAAATACTAACAAATCTTTAAGTTGTTCATCTCATAATAGGAAACTGAACATTACTTTATAATGAAAGTAATAAACTCATATATAATAGTGCTATAGCTTATTATTTTATTTAAAGTATGTAGCATATGTAATGATACTTTTTTAATCGTGTGTTTGTTTTATGGTGCGTTTTTCATTACTGAGTTTTTGTTACGTATTAAGTAAAAAACGCAAACATCCGGCATGAAACATTGAGCTTTTTTTAGATTATTTAAAGTTAAACGAAGCAAAAAATAAACATTATATCAAATAGAAAAAAAAAATTCATTTTTTTCTAGGAAAAGTAAGAAATGTAATAATGCTGTTCTTTTTTTTTTTTTTTTTTTTTTTTTTTTTTAGAGCATTAATATTATTATGTAAATTAAGTGGTTGCTATGAACTTAATTTACTTATTAAAATTTTAATAAAAAGTGAGGCAAGTTTACATCACTCTGCAATTAAGGGTTAACCCTTTAACGATCATAGCATTTTCATTGCTAAGATGTCGAAATAAATGAATGCCACCGGTAATTAAGAACAAATATATTTCTAAATAAGAAAACGTGATTTTTCACATACAAAATAAAAGGGATATTTTTAAATAAAAATACCGGTGTCAGTGTTGCGTATCGGAATTAAAATTTTGTGGTTTAGTGGCGAAACCAGTGAACGTTAAACGGTTAAAGGGGAATTTCTGCAAATCCGGGAAGAAGGAGAATCGATAAACAGTATGAAGCTCTAAGGATGTTTTACATTTATAGGTTATATTTAAGCACACAGCCTCGCGAGAAAGAAAAAGTATTTCTTGAATAGAGAGAAGTTTTAAGAAAATATAATTAAACTCTGTCTGTATTATCCACAATTTCAAAAAGCGCAACTTTATCTTCAAAAAACAATACATTTTGGAGATCCAAATATGCCTTTCTAAAATTAAAATCTGTTTTATTGTTGGTAATTAAAAAAAGTGTATAAAGTAATAGTTTTTAAAATATATTAATCCTTTAACCCCTTCAGGTCGAACGTCTTTTTGAGAAATTTAAATCTTTTACTACCGATCTTAACCCCTTAACTGGTTAATTCTTTTTCGTCCAATAAATTGAAAATAGCTTAGCTACACCACTATTATTTAAAAATAATATTCGTAAAAATTAGTCTAAACATTTCCGCCTTTCAATAGTATGAAATCTTCCTTAAAAGTAATAGTGGTGTCAAAAAGCTTTAAACGATGCAATAAGCAGATTCGTCTTGCCCGAGCGCCTTTCGGGCAAACCAGTTAAGAGGTTAAAGGAGGATTTTTCTCTTACTTCGTTTATAATCTCGAAAGTATTCAAATGAAATAATACAAATTTTAGAGTAAAAAATTACTGATGGGAATAATCAAGGATCCTGAGTACCTGATGCGGCACTTATATCAATCTCTCGTCTTGGTTATTTTTTTTATTCTAACTTTTAAGGCGATTTTTTAAAGTTTTTAAAAGTAATTCCTTCCCTTTCCTTATTGTTAAGGTCGGGAACACGGCTGCCAGTTTGGCCTTTATTTTTATTCAGAAATTGTGAATTTTCAGCCGTAAATAGAACAGTGTTTCTTGACTATAAGAATGACAGACATTAAAGTAAAGAATCTTCAAATTATTTATAAATTCTATATTTGATCCATTAAAATAAAATAAAATGGCAAATATTAACTTTTAATTTTACATGTTTCATGTGCTCTGACGGTAATTTTTTCAAAAAAAAAAAAAAAACAAAATATATGTGTGCCACTCGGGGACTGCCGCGGTAAAGTTATTGCATAGCATTTTTTATCAACTTATGCAAAAATACCGCGTCAATGTCTGCTGAAGTCTATCGAAGGATACCTTCCCGAAGTCTGCCAAACTGAAACTTCGTTAGCCGGATTGTTAGGAATTTTTCTCGTTGCGGAATTCTTAAATTCGGTCGCCGCGCTCAAAGCCCGCGATAAAAGCTATGCAATAGCTTGATAAATTACCAAACAAAATTTGGTCTCGCTACGAAAATTAGATCGCGAGTTATAAGCATTTTAAATTTTTCGACCCTCACGGTGGGGGGGTCTCCTATCACCAAAAATTAACACTGTCTCATAAAAAATTACCAAACAAAATTTGGCCGCGCTACGAAAATTAGATCGCGAGTTATAAACATTTTAAATTTTTCGACCCTCACCGTGGGGGTCTCCTGTCACCAAAAATTAACAAAATCTCATAATAAATTACCAAACGAAATTTGGCCGCGCTACGAAAATTAGATCGCGAGTTATAAGCATTTCAAATTTTTCGACCCTCACCGTGGGGGTCTCCTGTCACCAAAAATTAACAGTCTCATATTAAATTACCAAACAAAATTTGGCCGCGCTACGAAAATTAGATCGTGAGTTATAAGCATTTTAAATTTTTCGACCCTCACCGTGGGGGGTCTCCTGTCACCAAAAATTAACAGTCTCAAAATAAATTACCAAACAAAATTTGGCCGCGCTACGAAAATTAGATCGCGAGTTATAAGCATTTTAAATTTTTCGACCCTCACCGTGAGGGTCTCCTGTCACCAAAACTTAACACTGACTCATAATAAATGAATAAACAAAATTTGTCCGCGCTACGAAAATTAGATCGTGAGTTATAAGCATTTTAAATTTTTCGACCCTCACCGTGGGGGCTCTCCTGTCACCAAAAATTAACAGTCTCATATTAAATTACCAAACAAAATTTGGCCGCGCTACGAAAATTAGATCGTGAGTTATAAGCATTTAAAATTTTTCGACCCTCATCGTGGGGGGTCTAATGTCCCCAAAAATTAACACTGCCTCATAATAAATTACCAAACAAAATTTGGCCGCGCTACAAAAATTAGATCGCGAGTTATAAGCATTTTAAATTTTTCGACCCTCACCTTGGAGGATCTCCTGTCACCAAAAATCAACACTGTCCCATAATAAATTACCAAACAATATTTTGCCAAGCTACCAAAATTAGATCGCGAGTTATAAGCATTTTTAATTTTTCGACCCTCACCTTGGGGGGTCTCCTGTCACCAACAATCAACACTGTCCCATAACAAATAACCAAACAAAATTTGGCCGCGCTACGAAAATTAGATCTCGAGTTATAAGCATTTTAAATTTTTCGACCCTCACCATGGGGGGGGGGTCTTCTGTCACCAACAATTAACAATGTCTCATAAAAAATTACCAAACAAAATTTGCCCGCGCTACGAAAATTAGATCGCGAGTTATAAGCATTTTAAATTTTTCGACCCTCACCTTGGAGGATCTCCTGTCACCAAAACTTAACACTGACTCATAATAAATGAATAAACAAAATTTGGCCGCGCTACGAAAATTAGATCGTGAGTTATAAGCATTTTAAATTTTTCGACCCTCACCATGGGGGGTCTCCTGTCACCAAAAATTAACACTGTCTCATAATAAATTACCAAACAAAATTTGACCGCACTACGAAAATTAGATCGTGAGTTACAAGCATTTTAAATTTTTCGACCCTCACCGTGGGGGCTCTCCTGTCACCAAAAATTAACAATCTCATATTAAATTACCAAACAAAATTTGGCCGCGCTACGAAAATTAGATCGTGAGTTATAAGCATTTAAAATTTTTCGACCCTCATCGTGGGGGGGTCTAATGTCCCCAAAAATTAACACTGCCTCATAATAAATTACCAAACAAAATTTGGCCGCGCTACGAAAAATAGATCGCGAGTTATAAGCATTTTAAATTTTTCGACTCTCACCGTGGTGGGGGTCTCCTGTCACCAAAAATTAACACTGTCCCATAATAAATTACCAAACAATATTTTGCCAAGCTACCAAAATTAGATCGCGAGTTATAAGCATTTTTAATTTTTCGACCCTCACCGTGGGGGGTCTCCTGTCACCAACAATCAACACTGTCCCATAATAAATAACCAAACAAAATTTGGCCGCGCTGCGAAAATTAGATCGCGAGTTATGAGCATTTTAAATTTTTCGATCCTCACCGTCTGGGGTCTCCTGTCACCAAAAATTAACACTGTCTCCTAATAAATTACCAAACAAGTTTGGCCGCGCTACGAAGATTAGATCGCGAGTTATAAGCATTTTAAATTTTTCGACCCTCACCGTGGGGTGTATCCTGTCACCAGAAATTAACAATGTCTCATAATAAATTACCAAACAAAGTTTGGCCGCGCTACGAAAGTTAGATCGCGAGTTATAAGCATTTTAAATTTTTCGACCCTCACGGTGGGGGGGGGGGGGGTCTCTTGTCACCAAAATAAATAAGACCACCAAAATAAACACTGTCTCATAATAAATTACCAAACAAAATTTGGCCGCGCTATGAAAATTAGATCATAAGAAACATAAGTTTGAGACTTGATATTCTAATATCTGAAAAATACCGCGTCAATGTCTGCCGAAGTCTACCGAAGGATACCGTTCCGAAGTTTTCCGAAAGGAAACGACGTTAGCCGAGTGTTAGGTTTTTTCGTTACCGATGTGTTAGGATTTTCGCGTTACGGAATTTTTGGATTCGGTCACCGCGCTCAAAGCCCGCGATAAAAGCTATGCAATAGCTTAAAAAAAAATTAATGATAAAAGAAAAAAAAAGCTTTTTTGAAGCTATTTTCTCTAAAATAGCTTCAAAATTAAACATAAATTTATATTTTACTTTTTAATTATTTATAAACTTTTATTTTTAATTTTGGAGCTATTTTAGCGAAAACTTTTCATTTATCATTAAATGTTATTTGAAAAATTTGCCGTCAGAACACACGAAACATGTAAAATTAAAAGGTATTATTTGCTATTTTATTTTATTTTAATGAATCACTTATAGTATTTATAAATAATTTGATATTTTAAAGTGATGTTTTATATTATATGTAAAGAATCCTCTTTGAGAATTTTGACAATCGCCGTTGTGAGTGAAATTTGAAATAAAAATGGAGGCCAATCTGGCAACTCTAGTTGGGGTAATGGTACTTGCTGATCGTCATTTGACAGTAAATGACATTATTGAACAAGTTCTGTATCATTTGGGTTTTGCCAAGCAATTTTAAGCGATCTGTCCTAGTGTTGCGGGCCGTTACTTGAGATTTTCTAAGAGCTTTGAAAATGTTACCAAAAACAACCACATGATCAAATAGTCCGAAAGATGCTTTCAGCTTATTAATGGAAATATGGTACATATTATGTGGTATATATGGTATATATATGGAATATATTATATCCCACCTACGATTAATAAAGATTTGCTCATGAAAAATTTGATTAAATTTTATTTTTCTAACTTTGGTGGAAAAAAAAGTCGTGGAATTTTTTTTTTTTTTCTTTTTTTATTTTATTTTTTTTTTTTTTTGAAATAAAATTTTTTCAAATTTTTGGTGGAGTTTAGAAGTACACAAACAAAATTGCTTGCCCTTCAAAGGGTTAACAAAGGGTCACAAATATTAGCAAAGCTTTTTAGCTTTTTACTTCTTTACTATAAAGATATCATTTTATCTTCTGCTACCAAAGCAGCATGATAAATTAAATTTCATTAAAATAATGCGCAGTAGTAGAAAAATATTTTTTTTCAGTCGAATAGCTATTGAACATTTCAAACTTTAACAGAGAATTCGTATTTCTTATTTAGGTATTTTAAATTTGTTTGGTATCATTACACTTTATGCTAATTTTTGTTTCATTTTCGATTATTATTATGTTTAATTGATGCGAATTTTTTACATATACTATTATTTGTTACTACGCATTTTAATTTTAATCCTTGGTAATGAAATTATTCGGATTTCAATTTTAATCCTTAATATCAATCCATGCGTAGAATGGGTTAACCCATTAATGCCCAAGTTATTTTCTATATTAAAATTGAAATTTTGGGTTTCCCGACACTTTTAAAGGACGAATAATTTTTATTTTAATTTATTGGGGAATTTGCCTCGTGTAAAATAGTGCTTATTTATCTTTCTATTTACGGGTGTGAAAATTGCTTTATGGCCTTTTTTATAACCGTCCCTAAAAATGGACGCTAGGCACTAATGGGTTAAATAGCTAGTACCTATTAAAAGGAAACATACGAAAGGGTCTATAAGAACTTTCACATTTTTAGGTGCGTTCATAATTATGTAAATACGTAGCACCTATTGTTGTCGCTTAGTCCGTCCGTCTGTCCGTCTGTCTGTCTGTCCGCATATAACAACGCAAAAACTACCCAACCGAATCGTTTGAAATTTAAAATATATAATTATACATAATTTTGTCGAATCATTTCAAATTTTATGAAAATCGGATGGATAGATCAATTACAGAGACAATCAAAATTATTCCATTACACTACGATCAATTGGGAAAAAAGTTTCAAATGCATTTTAATCGTTTGAAATTTAAAACGTATAATTATTACATTATTTTGTCGAGTCATTTCAAATGTTATGAAAATCGGACGCATAGATCAATTACAGGGACAATCAAAAGTATTCTGTTACATTACGATCAATGGGGAAAAAAAGTTTCAAATGCATTTTAATGGTGTTACACTCATTTGAACATAATAGAATTGACATGAATCTATGAAGTATGAACTAAAATATACATTATGTACAATCTGGGATGCAAAGAATATTTATTATTAAATTACAGGGCCACACAAATGTATTCCACTAAATAATGTTATACGGGGAAACATTGTTTGGGGCGTGTTTTAATTATATTAAACTACTTCACATTTTATGAATAAGGTATACGCTAATAAAGTATAATAAAAATTACTCCCTGCATATTTACAGGAACACAAAGATTTCGACCACTATACTGTATCCAAAGTACGCTCTACTATACCAGCAAGATCTGAATATTTTAAAACTTCGTTATAGTACGAACACACCTCATTTGCTACGCTTCACATGCAATTTCCAACTTGTTTATTATGGGACTAGTGCTTTAAGCTGCAACTTCTGAGTGACTTTATTTGTCTCAATTCTTCATCTTCAACTATTTTTATTATATATTTCAGTCATTAGCATATTAGCCAAGAGAAAGCATTGTTTGTTTTATGTAAATAAAACTTCATATTCTTCAATCTGAAATACTCTAGGCCATTACGCCTGAGAAGTGAACTGCTCCCGTTACCGCCTTCATTTGTGTTCGCAAACATTTTTTTGAGAAGAGAACATTGGAAAAAGAAGTTAAAAATATTAATTTCCAGAGGAGATATTTTGAATATAAAAATGCATCAAACGCCCACAGATTTAACATGACTGAATGGGAACTCGGCCGCTGAGTGTTTAGCACTCTTAATATTACTTACAAGGAAAGTCTCCATACGGGCATACTCCGAAAAATCTGAAAAAATTACAGAATGTTCATCTCATGAGGATATATATGTTTATAAAAAAACTTTCGGCGGAACTTCTGTACTCTGTGCGTAAAAAAATAATGAAAATTCCGTTATTCGGCGATTTATCATTGGTTGGCGATGAAAAGCAATTTCGCAAAAGGTTTTTTTTTTTTTTTTTATGTCAAATGCATTTTAAAGAATAAAAGTTTCATGTTCAAAGTGTTTAGATAAATTAAAGATTTTAATTTTGTAAACTTTAGTTTGTTTTAATTATAATTTTGCTATATTCATACTTATATGTATTTATATTCAAATTTAACCATCAAAATTTGAGATTTAAAATGAAATTCAAAATGAAATTTATTGAAATTGTTTGAAGTTCAAAGTCCAGTTGAGCATTGTCAATTCGATTTTGTTGCTATGGAAACATCTGGCTTTTATTTTTTTTATTTAAATGTATGAAAATAATTTTTCTGAATAAAATTTTTTTATATATGAAAATATTTTTCCAGAGGTAAATTAAATAGCTACAACAACAAATAATATACATATATAATACAATATACATATATGTATATATTAAATCTTTCATTGTTTATGTTTGAATTCATTAAATACCATTTACACCATAGCTGCCAACTTTTACGCAATTTTGCTACCAATAAAATTGTACAGAGATTTTTCATGTGTATAATCATAAGATTTCGACAATTAAGTAAGACAATATTTATTATAATTTTTGTGGTAGGAAAAATGCGTAAAAGTTGGCAGCTATGATTTACAGGCATTCTAAAAATTCAAACGTTCTCAACTGCATTAAAATCGTTTTGCTTTTGGCGGGGAAAAGTGTTTCTCTCCAAATCGCGTGACACTTTCGCCTTTTCACGCCAAATATTCAAAAGTTTTTTTTTTTTTTTTAACAGAGTTTCTACTGTGATTCCGCCGCTAATTTTGACAGATCATTTATTACATACATGAGTAGTTTAATTGGAATTTTTTTCAAAAAATTCTGGGTATGCCCAGTATGGAGACCTTCCTTGTTAGAAACGTTGCCTTATTTAATCGCCCTGTTATGTGATTAAAAAACTGAAGGTTATCATTCTAAAATAATTCTGACAAAATAGCATAATATTTGGTAGCTAAGGCTTATATAGATTATAGTATGAATATAAATAGATTTACAAATACAAAAACATACTATAAATAAACCAAAGAACACTTCTTTTGAGAACTCCTCTAAATAGTGCTATTTTTCTGATGCCACTCTATGATAAAAAATTTCGGGAAAAAAAGAACTTCTTTCGACATATCACGTATAGGCGGGGCTATAAATGATGAAGAAACAGACATTTTCATCCTTAGTTGTTTCTTTTACAAAATTTGAAAAAGAATCGCCTGTCTTATAGCTGATTTAACTCGAAAGGGGAAAGATAAAATTTAGTGACAGTGAAATATCGTCTTATAATTTTTTTCGATAAAATGTATTTTGGATATTTTATAGGGTAACATCCCCAGTAATTGGCATGCACCAAAGATTGGCACATCCTACAAAAATGTCCTAAAATAAGATTTATATCCAGTCTTTTAAAAATGCAAGACCATATACCAGTTATATGCTCATTTACTTTAAAGATTATAACTTTGATTTATGCTACTAGATGGCAATAGAAACAATTATGGTTTGTATCAAATGAGAAATTTTTTTTTCAAATGCTTCTTCTCTGGCTTAAGATAGGCATGCTTTTCATTTCATTATTATTTGATTTATAATATATTTTAAATCTTAATTGACAACAGTTTTATTTTGTTGAAAAGGGTTACTTTAATTGTGTAAAAATATTTTTGACACAAATATTTGGATTTCTGAATTAATAATAGATGCCAATTAATGGTGTTTCAATTTTGCAAGTTCCAAATAATTGACACCTATTCCAGTTAGAAGGGAATAGCAATATTTTAGATTAAATCACTTTTATTTTGGCAGTATATTTAAACTTATAGACGAATTTTGTTTATCAGTTGTTTCCATTTGAAAATATGAAATATTACCAGTAATTGGAATCCATTAAAGCTTCATATGACAATTATTGGGGACATCATGACAATTACTGGGTATTAATATAAATATATTGTATTGTATTAAAGTGTTCACATTTGAGACTAATATGCTGATTTCTTACTCTCAAAAACCTGATATATGGCATCTTCATCTACAGTAAATTCATTTATAGCGATTAAACCCAATGCAAAATATAAAGTTTTTTTTATATAAACATGTGCCAATTACTGGATCACAAGATGTCATACATTGGTGCTCTAAGTGCCAATTACTGGTGACAACAGCAACTTTTTATAAATATATTTTTATAAAAATACTTTTTTCAAAAATTTTTGCTTTTAGTGGGCAAAATAGATGTACACATAAGCATTCTTTAATTTGAAAATATTTGCAAGTAAATTATTTTATTTCTTGGTAATGAAAATTGAAGTAAGTTTAAAGACAAATTCTTAATGTGCCAATAACTGGGGATGTTACCCTAGGTCCATTTGAACTACTTAAATATATTTAGATAAAATATTTATTTTAGGAAATATTAGTATACAAAATTTTCTGTTTAATGAATATGTTTGCTGTTGCAGGAATTTTTAATTGTGTATAATAAACTATTTATTTTTTTTTTCTAAAATGACACAGTAAAAGATTGCAGATTTTCAGAGAATTAAAGAATATTGTACTACTTGGTTAACCCATCGACCAAAAAGCTATCGCCAAAATATAAGATTACATGCCAATAATAGATGATTGTAAATGTCACATTCACTTGACTTTAACTATGATATATGTGTTTGTTTCTCCATCAAGTGATTTTTAATTCAACTTTTTATTTGTATCTTTGATTATGTTTTAAAAATAGCTTTGTTCTTCCATTATTTAAAATAAAAATTATATCAATTTATATAATTTGGCGAAAAGTTTGGCGAATTTTATAATTTGACGAAATTAGTTGACAAGATAACCAAAGTAGTACCAAAATATATATATGACATGACTGCCATACGCGACTATTTTATATTCACCAGTAATTGATGAGTAAATATCTTGAAGTAAATTTCTCTTACAAAAGAAAGTATAGTTTTCTGTAATAAAAAAGTGGTGGTAGATAGAATTAAAAAATAGTCGCCTGTGGTAGCCCTGATATGAAGAATCTAGAAAATGAAATTTTAGGAAATCTCGAAAAACTTCTAACTGCGTTCATTGGATTTCATTGTAAACCAAGATTTTACAGTATCGGAAATGCACGATAAAATTTGTTTTTGAGCAAATTGTTTGCATTATCGCTGCAAGTTAACCAATAGAATAGATTGATAGAGAAAACACGATTTGTAAATTTTGGATAAGAAAACTTTTGAATTTTACGTTCTCACATGTACACTGTTTCTAAATAACTATTTAATTATTTTGTTCACAGCCTTAAGTGTTTCATTTTTATGTGAAACGAAGTCAAGCTGCCAAGTCTGCAGATTTTTTGATACAAGAATTTTAATACAAAAAATGTTCTTTTATTTAACCCGTCAGCAGTCGCGGATAGGTCTTTTTGCCGCCCATTTGATTAATAGTACTTTGTCACTTTAACCACTAAGTGCTATTCATTCAGCAGCCGAACTCCCCTCGTTAATGTTACTCTATGGATGTTTCATGCATTTTTTAATTCAAAGTACAGAATTAATATTTTTAAATTCTTTTTCAGTGTGCGCTTCTTAAAGGATGTTATTTTTCTTTCTTGTCAAAATATTTCTAAAATATATGCTCAATTCAATAGTTTATGTTTTAAAAACTGACGAGCTTGAAGTAAATTTTTAATTCTTCATATAAAATTAAACATAGATTTTGGAAATTTTTTGAAAACGTAGAATAAAAGAGACATCCTTTAAGAAAAGAACACTGACAAAAAAGAAAAAAAAAAGTTAAAAATATGAATTTGCAGAGGAGATATTTTGAATATAAAAATGCGTCAAAAGTCATAGACTTAGTATGACCGAGGGGAATTCGGCCGCTGAGTGACTTGCACCCTTAACATTACTTAGAATCTTTGCCTTATTTAGTCACCCGATTCTGTAATTTAATAAGTTTAAGATTATTAATCCAAAATAGTTCTGATAAAATAATATAATATTTGTAGGATTGAGATATAAATAGACTTACAAATACAGAAATATGCTATAAATAAACCAAAGAACATTTTTTTGAAAACTTCTCTAAATAATGCTATTTTTCCTAATCCGCTATATGATAAATTTTGGAAAAATTATTTCGTTCGGCATATCGCATTTAGGTGTGGTTATAAACGATGAAGAAACAGTCATTTTCATCCTTTGTCTTTTTTTTTTTTTTTTTTTACCAAACTCGAAAAAGAACAGTCTGCCTTATAGCTGATTTAACTAGAAAGGGGAAAGATAAATCTTCAGTGACAGTGAAATATAGCCTTATAAATATTTTCGATTAGATATATTTTAGATATTTCATAGGCCCATTTGAACTACTTTAAAATATTTAATTAAAATATTTATTTTAGAAAATATTAACGTGCAAAATTCCTTGTTTAATGAAAACGATTAATGTTGCAGAAATTTTTAATTGTGTACAATAAATTGTTCTTTTTTTTCCCTAAAGTGATACAGTAAAAGATTGCAGATTTTCAGAGAATTAAAAAATACAGGGTGTCCCAGAACTTCGTGTACAAATTTTGAGGAGTGCTAATTAATGGTGGATATTAATGGTGGAACATCGTTTGGAACCACAATTAAATAGGAACGCATGGGCGGAAACAACGTCATAATTACGTGTTAACCCTTTCACAGACAATGGTATCTCTATGAAACTACAAAATTTTAATACAAATCGAACACTGGCACCAGAATTTTAATATGATTTTTCCACCTATTATGTATGTGAAATGTATTTCTTTTCTTCTATGCATATACATTTTATCGCGATTTCTGATTTCCACATTTTAGCAATTTTCAATAGCTACTCGGATACTTGATTTTAAAGAAACATAATTTTAAATTTAATTTAAAATTAAATAATTTTTTGCACTTTTTTCTGTGTAATAAAGCGTTCTACTTTGCATTCCGCATTGTGTTATCTGTGTCTTTGCATTTCTTTGAGCTTTTCACGGGCAAAGCACTTCCATTGCTAAAATGTGAAAAAATATGAATGACATGATAAATTGCGGAAAAATGTATTTGCAAAGAAGAAAAGCATTATATATCACATACACAATAAAGAAAACAATCATATTAATATTTCTGGTTTTAAGTACATTTTATAAAACTTGCATAAAATTTCGTGGCATTCTAGTGTTAGTTCTTCAGATTCAGAGGGAGGAAGGAGAATGTTATAATGTAACATGGCTTAAACATCTACTTTGTATCAAAAAAGATGATAAAAATGATAAAAAATACTCCGTATCATGGTATCGAACCCGAGCCCTCTGGAAAACGACTAAACTCCGTATCAATTGAGCTATGATCAACAATTTCCTATAGTTACAAAATATTTAAGTTGAGTTATATTATTAGAACCTCTCCCCCGTGTTTTCTAAAACTAAGGAGCGTTGTTTAAAATCCGTTGAACCTGAAGTTGAAGGATTCTACCCTATAAACATTAAAGTAACCAAAATCTGTGATTATCAAGATTGGCATTTTTATTGTTATGCATTATTCTTTATTTGAATTCACAAGCATCTATTCCTTTTTCAAAGGTTACAATATCCTTCTATAGTAAAAAAAAACTAGCCTTAAAAGGAATGACTCCTGGAATGATGCTGATGTGGAAGATTTCCGGAACTAACGAATCCGGGTTGTCCACTCCTTCAATGAGTCGAATAGACCAATCAGGAAAGGACTCCGTCTATGCATCGCCGTATGGGTTACCATAAAGAGAGGAAAGTTTACCATCGCCAACAATCGCCAAGTTTGTCGCCAACTTGACGATATATCGCCAAATTTGGCGACCAAAATTAGTTGTCTAAAGTGACGCCAACTTGGCGATAACTGTAATATTTCGCCAAATTTTTAATTTCTTTACTACACCAGTCGTTTGATACATCATTTGAGAGGTTTGCAACTGCTTATTCATATAATGGATGTCTTGTGTGTTATCCCCCATTCTGCTCCCCAGGGGGGACACATTTTTAATTTTTTTACAACACCAGTCGTGTTACACAAGATTTGAAAGGTCTGCAACTGCTTATTCATATTATGGATGTCTTGTGTGTCACCCCCACACTCTGCTCTCCCCAGGGGGGGGGGGGGGTCACATTTTTAATTTCTTTACAACACAAGATGTGTGACACATCATTTGAAAGGTCTGCAACTGTTTATTCATTTTATGGATGTCTTGTGTGTCACCCCCACTCTGCCCACCAGGGGGGCACATTTTTATTTTCTTTACAACACCAGTCGTGTGACACATCATTTGAGAGGTCTGCAGCTGCTTATTCATATTATGGATGTCTTTTGTGTCGCCTCCCACTCTGCCCCCCAGGGGGGCACATTTTTAATTTCTTTACAACACCAGTCGTGTGACACATCATTTGAAAGGTCTACAACTGCTTATTCATACCATGGGGTATTGGCGAGCGCAGCAAGCAGGGGTAGCCAATAATTTGGAATCGCGAAGCGATTACGCGGGGGGTTGGCGAGCATAGCGAGCAGGGAGGCGGGGCCCCCATAGTGTTTTAAAATAAAACAATGAATGAAATATCTCGTTTTATTCAGTTTCAAATATTTAATTAAGAATTTTAAAATATCTCAATAAGTCTTATTATGATATTCTTTACTTAAATTTCATTCGGATACAAGATATTTTTTATAAACTCATAAAATGCAGCCAGATAAACAAATAAATATAGAAAGTAAAGTTATAGAAATCAAATTTACGTTATATTTTGTGCCACTTTCATTTATATGAGAACAAAATAAAGCAAAATAGCAAAGTACTATTTTCGATAAAGTAAAAATAAAGGTGAATTTAATAATAATCATAATAAATTATATCAATATTTAGAATTTTCACAATACCCATATTAAAAATTTCCGATTACTTGTAAATATATATGAATACCCACTAAAAACAATCTGCAGAAAATCTGTAGGTAATTTCCTCCAAAAAACTATACAGAATCTCTAGGCAACTGACACATTCCGCAGATATTTGTAAGAATATCTTATAAAAAATACAGATAATTTTAAGGTAAAACTAAATCTGAAAAATGTCTTCAGATTTCTGTAAAATTCCGGGAGAAAATGATAATTTCTTCAGGTAATCTTAAAGTTATTTTTAATGGAGTGCCTATTGTATTCTGCAAAAAAAAAAAAAAAAAAAAAAAAAATTAGTCACTTTCAGTAAGATTTATACACTACTGAACAGTAAGACATAGATATCACCTAAAAATTCATATATCGATTACAAAACCTAAGGCATTGTACCTTTTAAGTTAACAAGTTTTCTTTTTATTATCAAACGTTCCTTTTTATTTTGTAATAAATATTTCTAAACTAAACATTTTTAAAACTGCTTTTTTTTTTTTTTTTTTTTTTTTTTTTTTTTTTTTTTTTTTAAAGGACATATTTTGCCTTTTCAGCAATCAGCGATCATTAATAAAAAAAAGTAAAAGAAAGTATATTAATGATTTCCTTCCTTGAAAAATTATTTCTGATGGGAATATCTTTTCCGAATAATAATAAAAATAAGACTAACGATCTGCAGACTTTCAGTTTTAATATTTTTTTAGACTCATGGATTTCTACCAATTGAACATTGATTGAAATAAAAACCATATAAGATGAAAGATTCATTTTTAAATGTATGAACAGTTTCACAACGAATGGTTATTTTAATACATTTTAAGTTTTAAGGTTGCTGACTAGAAAGATTTTTTATCATTTGAAATTTCTTTACTCAAGGAACTAAAAATTTCAAACATTATGCATGACAGAGTTCGTACGCTTTTACCAGAATATTTGTAAAGTAATATTTGTCTTAATTCAATGAGTCCGGGACACGCTTTAAAATAATTCTGATTTATTTTATAAAAATTTAGAAATTTTTTGTGGTTGTTAACCATATTATTTGTAAATAAAACCACATAATAAAACTTCTCAATTTTTTTAATTTATTATTTATTAAAAAATGGGCAAATTTTAAACTGTTATGATTCGAAATGCTATTTGTAGGATTTCAGTATGTTTGCATTTAAATAATCATAAATGTATAAGCTTTAATTTTGGTTCAGCATTTTCAAAAATATTAGTTTAACCTTTTCCAGCACACTTAATTTTAATTTCAAACTTGTAAACGGCATCAATAGTATTTTAGTAAAATTTTGCTTTTACAATGAAAGCTTAAATTAAAGGGTTCTTAATTTCTAAAAAAGTCGTTTGTAAACTCCGGTGACAGTCGATAATTTCTCATTTTACTTACCCATCATACGTAGTATAGGGTAAGTCTTGCAATCGTTTTGAAAATCGAAATTTTTTTTTTGACGGATTTACACATTTTAGATAGTGGAGATTCCGAAAAACATATTTTTAGAAAAAAAATTTGCCGTCCGTCCGTCTGTCTGTCTGTCCGTCTGTCTGTCCGTCTGTCTGTCTGTCTGTCTGTCCGTCCGTCTGTCTGTCTGTCTGTCTGTCTGTAAACGCTCTATCTCCCGAACAAATTGAGATAGAGACTGGAAATTTTGTATGTAGTTAGTATGTAAGAATAGGACGAAGCCTATTTAATATCAGCAACCTCGATTATCCGGAACTATTTTTTTCGGACTCTCGAAAAATTCGCTCTGATGAAAGGTGTATAAAAATTTTTGAATTTTTTTGTTTTAAGAAATGGACGTAAAAGGCAATAAAATAACACACATTTTGCATATAGAACGAAGTCGATCGTATTATTAGTAGCCGAGATATGTGTAATCCTGTTTTTCACATTCTTCGATTTTTCATGACCCTGTATTTAATTCAAATTTCAATTCAGAGGTATATTTTAATTGGAAATGAGACGCTTAATCTGCCACAGTTAATTGTTAGTTAATAGAATTATTATTTTTGGAGTTATAAGGATGTTTCTTTTACGCAGTTTGGTACTACTTGAGTAGTTTGGCGTTTTATATAATTTGTCGAAATTGGTAATCAGCAGTTCTTTAATATAGCATTACTATGGATATTAACAATATTTAAATTTTGTTTAAAATGAATTGCAATGCATTGTATAAATAATTTTCACATGTTTCATTTTCATATACATATCCATGATGGGTAAGTGTTACGGTGGCCCCCAACGACTAGTTACTAACAGAATTTGCCCCTGCCGGTAAGGGTTAAAGATTAATTAAAGGTATTTAAAGAAAGTATGTTTAAAAAATTGATGCAACATTTAAAATAAAATCATATTTGCGTAATTTAAATATTTTTTTTAATTTGCTGAATCAAAATTAGAGTAAAATAATTGAAAATGACATGTTCCAAGTTTGTACGATTTATCTCTAAAAGTTCTTCATTTCTGACAATTTAACTGCTAGAAATGGGAAAAAATCCATCTTATAGAAAAACGGATTTTCACAAGAAATCGTTATAATGACAACCAATGCTTGAAGGCTAGATTTTGAAAACAAATGAAAACAAACAAACAAAAAAAATATAAGTAATAATGTTTCCTGTTCTATCGAAAATAGACACAAGATGTAAATGTCATTTTAAGGGGAAAAAAACAAATTTTTAAGGCAATAAAATTATTTTATAAAATTTAGACTTTCTTTTATTTCGGAATAATTTAAGAATAAAAAACATATCTTCAAATATAGCAACAAGTACTTTATGAAATTTCTGGTAGCAAAGCATCTAAAATCCCTTGAATAAATTCGTGCATATGAACCATGTATGTGTACGTAAGACTTGGTGAACTTGGAAAGAGTAATTTTTACTTAAGAATTTCTTTTGTCATTTCCCTCTTCTTTTTAGGATTTTAGTTCATATTATTACAAATATGAATTTCGTCTTAATATTTCCTTCTTTAATGTATTCATCTTGTTATGTATAGTAAATAAAGAAAATATAGAAAAGAAGTATAGTATAGAAGTATAGAAGTATAGAAGTATAGAAAATAGTAATATAAAGCCTTATTCACAGAAGGTAAAATTAAATGTTCCAAAAACTAAGGGCTTTTATTTGATGGATGATTCAGAATTTTTTTAAAATAATAATATAACAAAGTTCGTACGATGCAAGGGCATTCAAGCATGCTTTATCAGAAATATTTGAAAGTAGTATTTGCCTTATTTAAAGAAAAAAAATAGTCTTTAGATATAGCCACCAGTACTTTATGAAATCTCTAGTACTAAAACACCTCATCAATATCTTTATGCACACTTCTATTCTCGAATCAGGTAGACGGGAGCAGTGTTGCCAAATGGGCTATTTTTAAAAAATTCAGATTCTTGATTGGCACCACTTTTTTGTAATGGTAAAATGCGCCTTATTTATTAACCGGTTAATAAAAGCGAAAACAAAGGGAATTTTACCGTTTCAAAAAAGTGGTGCCAATCAAGAAATCTTAATTTAAAAAAAGTAGCCTACTGGCAACACTGGACGGGAGGTGCTGGGTTCCAAACCAATCGCTCCCGTCGATTTAATCGTTCTCAGTTTTCCGTGGTTTTCTCTGAACCTTCAATTTTCTTGCGTAAATATGGTTTAGGCCATTAACTTCGGCTCCCTTAGAAAGACCCTGATGGAGGGCACCACTCCTATATTCCTCGTATTGATAACTGCTCGTCATAAAAACAAACAAGAAACCTTTGATATGTACAACTCCTGTATAATAAAAATGGCAACCGATTCCTTTCGCATAAATTTTTTGAATGCTCTTTTGAATAACCAGAGTACATTTAAAAAATATTCAAATTAAAATAAATTAATTTCTTTCGATAGGTATTGAAAAATTTAAATTCACTCTTTTAATGAGTAAATAAATGAAGGGAAAAATGTTGCAATGATAATATTTATTATCATTAATTATCTATTTGTTTTATAAAAACATATCTTTAAAAAAAAAAAAATAATAATAATAATAATTGTATATTCCTGGTATTATATGTTGATGAAAATATGAATATTTCATTTTGATAATGGATCGAGAAAATAGATTAAATACTTAAATTTTCCCATTTAATCCTGTAAATCCATTTAAATGACAATGTACTTTCAATATTCAGAAATGATTATCACTTTTATTTAAACTGACGCAATAATTTATTTAAACTTAACTGATGAGATGAAATAATTCTGAAATTCTCTTTTCGGGTAATTCAGTTAATATATATTTTATTAAATTCTAGCTATCTGCATAACGCTTCTGAAGATTTCTGGGGAATGTTAAGGGGACAGTATTACAAACAAGAAAGAAAAAAAACATGCGCCATGCATAGATTATGGAGCACTTTCCAACATATTCAGAATAATGTATCAAAAGTGCACCGCTTAAAATAAATAAATAAATAAATAAATAAATACACCTCATTTCACTATAAGGTAATTTATACCGCATTTTAATGCCGAACTTCGGCTGTTCCCATATACATTCAGAAAATTATCAGAATTTTTTAGCAGCACAGTATATGATATAGAGATATGTATCTATTAACAACATGCATTCCAAAATTTAGTTCATTTAAGAGATACACATATTTCAGTTGAAAATTCCCCCTCAGCAATTTTCTCTAATAAGGGGAATGGTATGCGAATATTTTTGTATATGAGGTATGGAATTCATATGTAAAGAGTAATATGCAAAAAAACAAATTAAATTTAATAACGCATATCAAATTTTAAAACGCACTTCGAGCAATTACAACGCAAAGCCAGTGCTGTAACCAATTTCATTTGTGTGTCCCTGTAAATTAATAAAAATTGCTCGGAATGCTCAGTTTTAATGTGACCGTAGAGAAATTCAGTTATTTATATAGCTTTCAATACATTAGAAATAGCGTAATGTCATTAAAGTCTGCTATGAGATTTCCGCTTTTTTTGAGCACCAGTATAATCTTAGAGAAAAATGTTGTATTTTTCAATCAGAACATTTTTCTGATTTAAGTAACAAGAATTCTCTCTAAATTTAAACTGGTGTGACAGCAAGCAGATATCTTATCCCTGTTGAAATACTCTCCGAACGATTTTTCCCCATATATCGTAATGGAATAGAATTCTTTTGAGTGTCCCTGTAAATGAACCACTATTTGTACATACATCATATGCAATACCAAACACGCTTTAGTGAACATAAATAGGCTTAATCAATTGCATGAAAATCCGAGTACATTTACGGGAGTTAGAGCGTGGACAGACTAACAGAATGCATAAGCACTTTTCAACTTTGTTGGAAAATGCTAAAAATTGTCTGAGAAAACAAAATTATGTGTATGTTTCGTGATATTCTGCATTATGGCATTGTTTTACTTAATTATATTTATTTAATGTTTTGGAAAAACTAGTCGTTGGGGGCCACCGTAATACTTACCCATCATGGATACGTATATGGAAATAAAACATGTGGAAACTATTTATACAATGCATTGCAATTCATAAACAAAATTTAAATATTGTTATACATAGTAATGCTATATTAAAGAACTGCTGATTACCAATTTCGACAAATTATATAAAACTCCAAACTACTCAAGTAGTACCGAACTGCGTAAAAGAAACATCCGTATAACTCCAAAATTAATAATTCTATTAACTAACTATTGACTGCGTCGGATTAAGCGTCTCATTTCCAATTAAAATAAACTTCTGATTTGAAATTTGAATGAAATACGGGGTCATGAAAAATCCAAGAATGTGGAAAACAGGATTACAAATATCTCGGCAACTAATAATCCGATTGACTTCGTTTTATATGCAAAATGTGTGTTATTTTATTGCCTTTTACGTCCATGCCTTAGAACAAAAAAATTCGAAAATTTTTATACACCTTTCATCAGAACGAATTTTTCAAGAGTCCGAAAAAAATAGTTCCGGATAATCGAGGTTGCTGATATTAAATAGGGTTCGTCCCATTCTTACATACTAACTACATACAAACTTTCAAGTCTCATCTCAAATTGTTCGGGAGATAGAGCGTTTACAGACAGACAGACTGACAGACAGACAGACAGACAGACGGACAGACAGACGGACGGCAAAATTTTTTTTCTAAAAATATGTTTTTCGGAATCTCCACTATCTAAAACGTGTAAATCCGTCAAAAAAAATTTCGATTTTCAAAACGATTGCAAGACTTACCCTATACTACGTATGATGGGTAAGTAATAATAATCTAAAGCATTATTTAAAGATGGGAAAATTAGTCATTCCAAGAATCAGGGGCATAAATTTGATGGATGATTCCGAAAACTTTTTAAGCAATACGAAAAATGTTAACCAATTTTTTTGCATTAATTTATAAAATACTTATTTCAAAATATTTGGAGTATATTTTAAGATTATTTAACTTACAGGGCTCCAAAATGGTCAGCCAACTGAACACCAATACTTCTTAGAACGATTTTCGTTTTACATTTTTCTTGCAAAATGCGCAGATATCGTCTTCGAAAGTTAGTTTTAACAAGAATGCTGTCGAACCTTACTATGAAATTTTCTGTTGAAAAATATTGGTGTTCAGTTCACGGACCATTTGGGAGTCCTCAGTCCTGACTTAAAATAGATTCCTTTCTTTCAATAGATATTGGAAAGTTTAAAATCATTGAGTTAACCCATTAGTGCCTAGCGTCCCTTTTTAGGGACAGTTATAAAAAAGGCCGTAAAGCACTTTTCACACCAGTAAATAGAAAGATAAATAAGCACTATTTTACACGAGGCAAATTCCCCAATAAATTAAAATTAAAATTATTCGTCCTTTAAAAGTGGTGGGAAACCCAAAATTTCAATTTTAATATAGAAAATAACTTGGGCATTAATGGGTTAAATATTACATTCATACCCTAGGAACATATGTACCTATATGTTTTTAAAAACATTTTAAAATATTAAATTAAAATAAAAGTAAAACATCAATTATTTATTCTGGATATTATTTGTTGTCGAAAATATGAATTTTTCATTTTGATTAATGGGATGAGAAAACAGCTTTAACATTTATTTTTTTTTTCAATTTAATCCTGTAAATCCATTTAAATGACAATGCATTCTAAATATTCGCAAACAATTGTCATTTTCATTTTAACCGACGCGATATATCACTTAACTGAAGAGCTAAAATAATTTTCAAATTCTCCTCCCGGATAATTGTGTTAACATAACATTTATTCAATTTTAATTAGCTTCATAATGCGCCTGAACATTTGTGCGGAATGTTAAGCAGAAATTATTACAGTAAAGTGTGAGAGCGAAAAAATAACTTATGATGCATAATGTTTCACGTTGCGTCATTTTTTAAACATAATTACATTTATTTGATGCTCTTGAAAATAATAAATTTTCAGATATATTCAAGAAAAGGAAAATTATAGTCCAAGAGCCGAGCCCACAAAACTCTATGTCATCGAACACAAGAATCATTTATTTTACGGAAGAGTAGTAATAAAGGAATCTTATGATCCATGTCAGCCAGAAGCGAAGTGCAGTGTTGCCAGTAGTAAGCTACTTTTTTTAAATTAAGATTTCTTGATCGTCACCACTTTTTTAAAACGGTAAAATTCCCTTTGTTTTCGCTTTTATTAATCGGTTAATAAATAAGGCGCATTTTACCATTACAAAAAAGTGGATCAAAGCCGATCAAGAATCTGAATTTTAAAAAAATAGCCCATTTGGCAACACTGGGGAAGTGGTGCATAAGCCAGAGATTGATACCACTACTGTTTGACTCGTAAGTTTAGCATTATGTTTGTCCTAGAATCAAAAGTATAAAAATATGGAAAACTCGGTGCAGGAAAACACAATGCTAAGCCTATGTGTCAACTACTAGTGATATTCATTTTTGGCTTATGCACCACTTCGCTTCCGGCAGTTATGGGTAATTAGATTCCCCTATTACTACTTTTCCATAAAATAAAGGTTTTTTTACATACCCATCATACGTAGTATAGGGTAAGTCTTGCAATCGTTTTGAAAATCGAAAATTTTTTTTGACGGATTTACACGTTTTAGATAGTGGAGATTCCGAAAAACATATTTTTAGAAAAAAAAAATTGCCGCCCGTCTGTCTGTAAACGCTCTATCTCCCGAACAAATTGAGATAGAGACTTGAAATTTTGTATGTAGTTAGCATGTAAGAATGGAACGAAGCCTATTTAATATCAGCAACCTCGATTATCCGGAACTATTTTTTTCGGACTCTCGAAAAATTCGTTCTGATGAAAGGTATATAAAAATTTTCGATTTTTTTTTGTTCTAAGAAATGGACGTAAAAGGCAATAAAATAACACACATTTTGCATATAGAACGAAGTCGATCGGATTATCAGTTGCCGAGATATTTGTAATCCTGTATTCCACATTCTTCGATTTTTCATGACCCTGTATTTCATTCAAATTTCAAATCAGAGGTATATTTTAATTGGAAATGAGACGCTTAATCCGACGCAGTTAATTGTTAGTTAATAGAGTTATTATTTTTGGAGTTATAAGGATGTTTCTTTTACGCAGTTCGGTACTACTTGAGTAATTTGACGTTTTATATAAATTGTCGAAATTGGTACATCAGCAGTTCTTTAATATAGCATTACTATGCATATTAACAGGGGTCGGAGCATATAGGACAAATTTTATTGTTCTTACCAGAATATTTTATGAAAAATCTTTAACAGACATTTTTCTAAGACATACAGTAGGACAATATTATGAAAATTAGCGAGAAAAAATTCTGGTCAGAACAATAAAATTTGTCCTATATGCTCCGACCCCTGATATTAACGATATTTAAATTTTGTTTTGGAATTGCAATGCATTGTATAAATAGTTTTCACATGTTTTATTTTCATATACATATCCATAATGGTTAAGTGTTACGGTGGCCACCAACGACTAGTTTTTCTTGTGCTCGATGACATAGGGTTTTGTGCGGTCGGCTCTTGGAATATTAGGTATTCGAAACATCAGGAGCATGTTTCTCATGAATGAACCAGATTACTTTTTAGGTGCATTCGTAATTATATAAATACGTAACACCTACAGTCGTCGTTCGTTCAGTCTGTCTGTCCTTAACCCGCATGTAACAAAGCAAAAATTATTTAACCGAAACGTGCTAGATTTAAAATTTACAATTGTTGCACAATTTTGTCCAGTCATTTTTTAATTTTATGAAACGCCGATGTATAGTTTAACTACAGAGACAATCAAAAGCATTCCGTTACATTACGGTTAATGGAAAAGTTGTTTCAGTGCATTTTAATGTTGTTACATTCTTTTGAACAAAATGTAATGTAAATCCATCTATGAAGTATATACTAAAAAAAAAAAAAAAAAAAAAAAAAAACATTGTGTACAATCTGTGGTTCAAAGAATATTTGTTATTAATTTACAAGGTCACACAAAAGTATTTCATTACACAATGGTATTGGGGGAGCATTGTTTGGAGCCTATTTTAATACTATTAAAATGTTTCAAATTTAATGATATTGATGTACGTTGCAGAGGTTTATTGCAAGTTACTTCCTGTATAACAGAAAACAGATAGTATTTACAGGGACACAGAAAATATTTCGACTATTACTGTATATTATTACACCAAGTTTTAAATATTTTTAAAACTTTGTTATAGTACGAACGCACCTCATTTGCTACTCTTAATGCGTAATTTCCGACTTGTAATTATACTTGAAATATTAATTTTTTCGTTTTGGCTTGCTCTGAAAATCTAGATTTCAAGCAATGTTTAACATAAAAATGACTTCTTCTAAAAATGCTTTTCCCTTCGTGTTTTTTTTTTTTTTTTTTTTTTTTTTTTTACGATTTTTTTAATTTAAATTGCTATAATTCAAGAACCGTTAAAGATAATTGTTTCAAATTTGGAACAAGTCTTTCTTTGATTATTTTACTTTAATTTTGATTCAACATATTTCGAAAAAAATTTTAATTTTGAAAAAAAAAGTGCTTTTGTTAAATAAAATTACTTTATTTTAAATATTTAAAAAATTTTTAACAAATAACATTCTTAAAAATTTTGAATCAAAATTTAAATTTAGGCATGTTTTTTTAAATGTAAAAAAAAGAAAAAAGAAAGAAACCTACAAATAATATTGTTATAATGATTTTAAATTAACCGACTTTTTTAACACAATTAATATTATTATTTTTAAATTATGAAAAGTTTTATCATGCGATTTTGTTTACAAATTATATGATTAACCATCACAAAAAAATTCAAAATTTTAACTTAAAAGATAAAAATTTTTTAAAAATGTGTTTCTGACTCCTTAAAAGACAATCTGAAATAATTCTGAAATTCTCCTCTCTCATAATTGAATCAATTTATGAAATTAAATTTGTGAATATTCGCATAACGCTTCTGAACACTTGCTCCGAACGTTTATTAGACACTATAAGAATAAAGTATGAGAGAAATCCATATTATATATATGTTCTACGATGTTCTGCCTTGTGACATTACTTAATTACGTTTATCTAATGTTTCTGAAAAATTATAATGTCCACCTTAAAAATTTCACTCAATAAATCATGCGTTTTTTGAGCATATGACGAAACCCTATTCCACTATGTCCTCTGTTTATCTGTCTGTTACAGAGTCCGCATACAAAAAGTATATATAAATGAGAGAGTTCAAATTTTGTGTACTTACAGCTGAATACCTCTTGTCACACAAGAAATCATAAAATTTTGAAAAAGACTATTATTTTAATTAAAATATATTTTTTAATATCTTCAGTTCATTTTTTGATGTTTTTTCCTCCTAATTGTTGCACGCAAGTTTAAAGAGGTATCAACATTATTATGTATGTAACATAAATTATTGAATTAAATAAATCATGCAAAAAACGCCCTTACTTCTTTTTATTTCATCGTATTTCATCATATTTATCATCTATTTTGACATGTGAAGTGAAATATATATATATATATATATATATATATATATATATATATATAGACATATACATATATATATATATATATATACATTATGACTGACATTCATTAAACTTTTTGGAATTCAATTTTCTTATTATTTTAAAAATTATTGCGATAATGATAGAATAATTTTAAATTTCGTTTAATTTTTTTCGTTTTTAGAAATTTAAAGTTTAATTTAGCTCATTTTTTTAATTTCGGATTTTCAAAACATTTCGATTTTTGGATTTTACTTAAATAATTTGATTTGAACATTTTTAATTTGTTTAAAATAAATAACCTCTCTTAAAAAACAACTTCTATAAATCAATTTCTGATGAAGAGCTTGGAAAACACACGAAAGAACTAACAAGGAAGGTCTCCATACGGGCATACCCCGAAAGTTCTAAAAAATTACAGAATGTTCTTCTCATGTGGATAAATATGATTATAAAAAAAATTTTCGGCGGAACCCCGTCAAAATGTTCGTAAAAAAATAATAAACATTTCGTTTATTTGGCGATTTATCATCTGTTGGCGAAAAAATGAGATTTCAAAAGATACTTTTTTATGTCAAATACTTATTAAGATGTTGAAATCATGTTGAAATTGTTCAAAGAAATTTAATTTAAATAACTTTAGTTTTATCTGTTTTAGTTTGTTTTAACTATAATTTCGTCATAATATATTTATAATAAAAATTAACTATGAAATTTTATGAATTAAAATAAAATTTTAATTAATTAAAATTGTTTCAATCACGAAATTAAGTCCAATTCAAATGAGCACTGTCGATTCAATTTTGTTGCTATGGAAACAAAAACGTTTCCGATATTGAAATTCATTACTGAAGCATTCTTCATCTGGCCTTTATTTTGTCATACGCTTAAATATATGAAAAAATACTTTTCAATACGAAAGTATTTATTATATAAGAAATTATTTTGAAAGTGATAAAATTAAATAATTGCAGCAAAAGCAACATAAATATGTATTATAAAATACATCAATATGTCAAACTCTCTCATTGCTCAAATTTAAATTCATTAAATACTATTTTCAGGTGCATTAAAATCGTTTGCTTTTGGCGAGGGAAAATGCTGCTCGCCAAATCGCGTGACGTTTTCGTTTTTTCGCGCCAAATCTCAAAAGTACTTTATTTTTTTACTGAGTTTCTTCTGTAATTCCGCCGCAAAAATTTGACTGATCCTTTATTACATACATGAGTAGTTTATTCAGTATTTTTTTCAAAAAATTCTGAGTATGCCCAGTATGGAGACCTTTCTTGTAAGAAATTTTCAGTAAAGGAAAAGAATTTTAACTTGTAACATGTCATCTAATATTTTAGTCGCCTTCTATGTAAACCATGAATTTTTTAATGTTCATGTGCATATTTTAAGAATGGACTTATGAATAAAGAGGAGGAGACAATTTGTGAATTGTCTAGTAGTTGCGAGTGAAGTAACTGAGATGGTTGTCACAAGATGATGGCTGTTTCTTTTAACTCTTTCGTGACGGGAGACTTTTACAAAATTTTTAATGTTTTGCGACCGGTTTTTAAAAACAGAAACTTGTGCCTTATGAAATCGAGAAAATGCTCCGATTAAACAAAGCAAATTTTCCAGTAAAATTTTACTGGTGGGAATAAACAACGATTCTTAAGAATTTTTACGGCACGTGTCGCTCGTCCCCAAGGGGTCAGCTGATTCGCCGATCAGTTAATTTAAATGGAAAATTTTGTCTAAGTTAAACGTCTTACTGAAAAAATATATCTATCATAAATATGGTAAAAAAAAATTCTATATCATTTTACTGGTGTCCTTTACATCAAGTATTACAATCTTTATCATTGACAGAAACCGCAGGTTGAATTGGTTGTCACAATATGGCGAAACTACTGCAGCTGAAAAAAATTCCCACCAGTAAAAACTAATATCAGTTTGTAGTACAGTTATTCATTAAAGTACTTCTCTAACGAAGCGTCTAAATAAAGAGAAAGTTTACTGGTGTATGTTTTTCGCGATAATGGTGGAACACTGCGAAAGCGGGTGAAGTTGAAGCTTCACTGCTTTAAGGCTATGTTAGTTCCTCTTTGTTAATAGTTCCATGATTTTAGGTTTGAACTTAGCCAAAATACTGCATTTCGTCTTATGGTTTCGCTGAATTAAGTTCTTTTTATAATTATTTTAAAATTAAATTTATTGGTGCTAATATCTATGTAAAAATTAAATAATTATAAATTAACAATTTGGATTTATTAAATAACGGAAAACTTGTTTTGAAAGAAATTTTAAATGAAACCCTCTCAGTGATCTGCGATCACATTTACCCACTTGTTTTATAATTTCTTTAAGAGTATAAAAGTATGCTTTTAAATTATTTTTTGTAAAAATATATGGAAATAAATAATTATGTATTCCGGCTACTATTTTTTAATGGAAAGTATGAATATTACATATTCATAATGGATCAAGTGAATAGCTTTCATATTTGAATTTTTCCATTAAAGAGGAAAATCCATTTAAATGTCAATGTATTATCATCATTCTAAAGCAATTATCATTTTCATTTAAACTGGGGAGATATTTCACTTAAAGGATAGGCTGAAATAATTTTGAAATTCTCCTTTCGTGTGAATGAATTATGTTTATAAAGTTGTTAATATTTGCATAATGTTATATGAACATTTCCTTGGAACGTTATTCAGACATTATAAGAATAAAGTGTGCGAAAAACTGATTAAGTTTGTTTCTCGATATTCTGCCTTGTAGCATCGCTTTATTTAATGATATTTAACCCTTTGAGGGGCAAAACAATTCTATTCTTAACACCTTTACTGGTTAATTCTTTTCCGTTCAATAAATTGAAAATAGCGGATTCACACCACTATTACTTAAATAAAATATTCTTAAAATCTAGTTTAAAAATATCCGCCTTTCAATAGTATGAAAGTTTTCTTAAAAATAATAGTGGTGTCAAAAAGCTTTATATGATGCAATAATCAAATTCGTCTTGCCCGAATATTGCCCAAATCAGTTAGGAGGTTAAAATGGTAAAATGATTGATCGACACCAACATTTTAAAAGGAATTCATTTCAAAATAGATAAAAACTTTTCTTCATTTACTTCAATAAAGAAAAATTTTTCATTAAAATTCTGGTGTCAATGAAACATTTCGCAATTAAAATTAAGTGGGATATATTTTATCCCAATGCCCTTCAAGAGTTTAACTAATGTTTCGGAATAATAATAATCGCCAGGAGTTCAACAATTCCTCCTGCATTACTTTTTAAATAAATTTTTTGGTGTCAAGCGAATACAATTTTTGTAAGAGACGCCCGAATCCAAACGGTTCCTGAGTAAACGGTCGGTAGATTGTTTTTAAACAACTTAATTTTAATCCTTATATGTGGCATTGGCATCAAAAATTAGAAATATTTTTTTTCCTTTCCTTAAATACGCGAATAAAAATTTACACATTAACCCATTAATGCCCAAATTATTTTCTTCATTGCAAATGGAATTTCGGGTTTCCCACCACTTTTAAAAGACGAATAACTTTTATTTTAATTTATTGAGGAATTTGTCTCGTGAAAAATAGTGCTTATTTATTTTTCTATTTACTGGTGGGAAAAATGCTTTATTGCCTTTTTTATAATCGTCCCTAAAAAGCGACGCTAGGCAAGTTTGAGTTCTGATTATATTTAATTATTTCAGAATTTTAGGGATAAAAGTAATGTACATGTGAAAGGGTTAACGCAGAATTGCTAAAGCTCCGGGTTTCTGGATACCGGTATTTTAATACAGAAAATGTTGTTGTATTTAATTTAAACATTCTGTAGATATAAAAACACAACTTTGTCTCTAAGATAATATTGGTGGACAAAAAACTGGAGAGTTGGCAACTCTGGTTAATGCATTCTTAATTTTATAAATAGACCTGTATATTCATTAAATTCGACGTAATATTTCACGCAACAGCTAAGAAGAAATAATTACGAAATCTTCCTCTCTTGTATCTAAATATTACATTTTACATCACGCGTCAGTATCTTTGGGAGAAATCTTATGATGATAATTTTTTTTTAATGAAGTGTGGAAGAAGTGATTATTAGATTGATGTTCTACGATGTTCTTTGACGTAGCGCTACTATACTTAATTAGTACGGTTTGATGTGCCAGAGTATTACTAATGTATTAAACATAATTAAAAAATAAATGATATTAGCAATTCCAAAAGTAAAGGAAAAACTTTAATCTTCGGAAGACATGACAATCGAAAATAGACATTTCAAGCAACAATCAACACAATATTTTTAAAGGGTTAAAAGCACAAAACAGAAATTTGGAGTCTATAGGGGTTTTTAAGTGTATTCTTGACTTTCTAAACAGGCATATTCATTGACACTAGAAAGCCCGTAAGTAGTCGATTCGACTCCGATCATGTGATTAACTTTCAATTCGAGCCAGAATTTTTTTTTTTAATAAGTTTTATTTATAGCTCGAAACTTTACGTTAAATAAATAAAATAAGTCTAAATAAAAATTCTGGTGTGAAATATAATTATCAAACTTCGGTAAAATTTCCGGGCTTTCTAGTGTTAAATACGACATGATATTTCACCCAACGAGTAGAAATAACTCTGAAACTTTCTTCTCCTATAATTAATTGAATATTGATTTTATACTACTTTTACATTTTATATAACGCTTATGCAGAAATTATTTCAATATTGTTTTCTATAAACGAGAATACAATAAAAGTTCTGTAATGTTCTTTATTGTAAAGTTGCTAAACGTAATTACTGCTGTTTAATGTTATAAATATTAAATATATTATATTATATTCAAATATAAGTGACGTAGGCAATTTATTTTTATTTTAATAGAATAAACAATAATATACAATTAAAACAGCTATTTTTGGAGTATTTTAAAAGGCACAAAATAAAATATTGGATTCTGCAATTATCTTTTAAATGTTTTCTTAATTTTCTGATCAATTAGCACATTCAGTGGTGGGAAACTGGCGAAGAGGTGGAGCCTATTGGCACCACAAACTGTTTACAGTATTCTTCAGCTTAATAAAAACTCTAAAATTCTGTCATTAAATAAGAAAAAAAAATATTACTAAAATTTGATGATGTCTATAGGCTCCACTTCTGCGCCAATTTTCCACAACTGCATATTTATTCGGTATTCGTATGTTTCACTGGATTGCCGGTTTTGCTTATACTTGCATTTTAAAAACATCAAATACACATCAGAAATTCTGTAAGAAATTTTTTTTATTAGATAATCGCGAAACGTCTGTCAGTAAACAAACAAAACAAAACTACAAAAAATCGTGGCATGAATTTAAAATTTTATTATTGAAAAAGAAACCAAATCAGGTAATCAAGACACTTCAACGACATATAAGCACCTTTTATGAAACTATTCGTAAAAAATTATTTGTCTTATTTAATGAAAAAGAAGTATATTTTCAAATACTATATCGATCAGTTCTTTAAAAATTTCTGGTACTAAAACACTTAAAATCTCTTGAATCTCCTTGTTATTAAATGAAACGTAATGTTTTAATTAACGGATATGTAAAATAATTCTAAAGTATTCCTTTCAAGCTAGCATGTGAATATTGATTTTACACAATTCTCATATTCTACATAACTCGCAGAAATTATTTGAATGAAATATGCTAAAACGAGAATTAATTTTATTTCTTAATGTGCTTTGTTGTAGCGCTGCTATACTTATTTGTATTTGTTTGGTGTTTAACCCCTTGAAGGGCGGTGGTTTCATAGATATACCACATAATTTTAATTCCCAAACGTCACATTCGCACCGGAATTTTGATAAAGAAAATTACGGTTTATTGAATGCGTGAAGTATAGCGTTTTCATATTTACAAATAAAGTTGTTTCCAAATTCCGGTGTCAGTCATTAATTTCAATGCTTAAGCAATGAATTTGCCCTGCGCCGCAAAGGGTTAAGAATATTTTTATCCATAAACTTTACTCAAAAATAAGTGGCATTAGCAATTCCATAAGTCACGACAATGTTTTTCCTTTTTTAATATATTTTTAATTTTCAAAACAGCTACCTTATTTTATCGTTTGATAAACAAGCAACTGGCTTTGCATAATTCTAAACTTCCACCGGAAATTTTTTAAAAAAATACTTGAAAATAAGAAAAAACAATTACACGACCCTTCATTTTTTTCCTACCAAAGTTAGAAAGGTAAAATTTGATAAAATTTTTCTGGAGCAAAACTTCATTAAACATAGGTGGGATAACATATATCCCACCACTCTTCGAGGCGATTTCATAAATGCGAGGCTTAATGGATGAATGGAGTAATTCAGAAATCTTGCAAATAGAAATCTATGCAAATAGGTAAATGTGGATTTTATACAATTCCTATTTTCTACATAACCCTAATGCCGAAATTATAGCAATGAAGTAAAGAGAAATAATTAATATTCCGTAATTTTCTTTGTTGAAGCACTGTTATAATTAACGTTTCTCTTGTTCAATGTGTCAGAGTACTATTAAACTTTATAAAATTAAGTAATATTAGGAATTTCATAAGTCAGGGGAATGACTTTTCTTTTAATGTATTCCTAATTTTCTAAACAACTAACATGCTTATTAACCCTTTAACGATCATAGCATTTTCATTGCTAAGATGTCGAAATAAATGAATGACACCGGTAATTAAGAACAAATATATTTCCAAAAAAGAAAACCTGATTTTTCACATACATAATAAAAGGGATATTTCTAGATAAAAATACCGGTGTCAGTGTTGCGTATCGGAATTAAAATTTTGTGGTTCGTGGCGAAACCAATGAACGTTAAAGGGCTAAATGCGACTTGATATTTCACTAAACGAATGAGTAAAATATTTCGTAACCTTCCTCTGTGGGTGAGATTTCTCCGCTTTATGGTATACCAGTATATTCTAAGAGAAATGTTCTCATAAATCGAAAAAAAAAATGCCCCGATTAAATAATACAACATTTTTGTCTAAGAAAATACCGGTGAGCAAAAAAGCGTCAATCTCATCCCCGCCTTCTTCTCTGGTATTTAAGGGAATATTGATTTTATACAATTGTGACGTTCTAAATAACTGTTTATACAGAAACTATTTCAATGAAATATGATAGAAAAGAGAATTAAATTAGCGTTCCGTGATGTTCTTTGTTGTGTCACTGCTATACTTAATTATTTTAGTTTCAGAATATTACTAATATTAAACTATTATTAATATTAAATATTAATCAAAAATAAGTAATATTAGTCATTCCATAAGCCAGCAAATGACATTAACTTCTGGTAAAATATAACATGTATAAAAAAAATAGAAACTAATATTTGTACTTTGTAGTATAAATATTAGTTTCAATTATTTTAAATACGTTTTAACGCCTTCAGGGGCACCGTTTGCAGTCTGCAAACGGTTGGTTTTGCTATTCTGAGTAAGAACTGGCAGCAGTAAATTTTTAATACAATTTCGATCCCATAATATACGTGGAAAAGAGCTCTAGATAAATTTCAAATAAATTTCTTCGTAAATTGCGATGTCAATCAATAATTTGAACATGCATTGAGCAAAAATACATTGACCCTGAAAGAGTTAAAAGCACAAAGTAGAAACATGTGATCTACAGTTGTTTTTTAATTTACATATAATTTTTTAAACAGCCGCATATTTTTTTAAATGTGACCTTCCACTTAACAGATGTGTGAAATATTTCTGAAACATCCCGCTCATGTAACTAAGTAAATATTGATTTTATACAAATCTTACATTCTACATAAAATTTATGCCGAAACTAGTTCAATGAAGTGTGATAGAAAAGAGAATTGCGTTAATATTCCGCAATGTACTTTGTTGCGGCCCTGCTATGCTCAGGTACTCCTGCTTGATGATTCAGGATAGTATTAACCCATTAATGGCCAAATTATTTTTTTCATTAAAAGTGAAATTTTGGGTTTCCCACCACTTTAAAAAAAAAGAATAACTTTTATTTTAATTTATTGAGGAATTTGTCTAGCGAAAAATTGTGTTTATTTATCTTTCTATATACTGGTCTGAAAAGTGCTTTCTTGCCTTTTTTATAACCGTCCCTAAAAAGGGACGCTAGGCACTAATGGGTTAATACTAAGCTTTATTAACCCTTTCCATTCCAAACTTGCAAACGGCACCAGTAATATTTTACTAAGGTTTTGCTTTTAAAATAAAAGCTTAAATTAAGTACTTCAAAATATGTAAAAAAATTCGTTTGTGAATTCCGGTGTCAGTCGATTATTTCTTATTTTATTACAGATTTTGCCCGTGCCGGAAAGGGTTAAAAACTAAGTAATTTAGCAATTCCATAAGCCAGGGAAATGTCTTCCTTTTAAATGTATTCCTAATTTTGTAAAAATCTAGCATAATTATTAAATGCGAAGTGATATTTCGCAGAACGGATGAGTGAAATAATTCTGTAAACTTCCTCTCATGTAATTAATCACTTCGCGACGCGGGCTTTTCCCGAAATTTTTAACGCTTTGTCACCGGTTTTTAATCCCTTGGGGACGAACGACACGTATACACAAAACGAACGACACAAAAAGGCTTAAGAATCTTTGTTTATTGTTATCAGTAAAAACTTATTGTAAAATTTACCTTATTTAATCGGAATATTTTCTGGATTTAAAAAGGCACAGATTTCAGTTTTTAAAATTTGGTGACAAAACATTAAAAATTTCGTAAAAGGCACCCGTCGCGAAGGGGTTAAAAACAGAAATCTGTCTTATTAAATCGAGAAAATTATTCGACTCAAAGTAAATTGTTCCGAATTAATAAGGCAAATTTTACAGTGAAATTTTACTGATGAAGATGAACAAGTATTCTTAAGGTAATCTTGTATTTCGATTCAAACTGCTTATTTCTCGATTTATTTTTGAATTCATTTTTGCTCTCCAATGCACCAAACTTTCAAAATCTCTTATTTGGAAAGTACACAAGGTGCCGTAATTGTCGATTCTTTGATAAATGCTGAAAATATTGCAAAAAAAAAAAAAAAAAAAAAAAAGCAATCAAAAACGGCCTTTCGAACCGATTTTTCCTAAGCGGGATATCTGGGAACGAAAAAAAAGGGTCATGCTGATAAGGTAATTGTTTATAACTCAAATTCTAATGAATTGAGCGTAAAAAGACATCACACGGCACCTCATACGTCCCTTCAAGAATCTCCTCAGCAAGTTTCATGTTTCTACTTTTAAAAATGTGTCTGAAATTGAATCGGAAAATTTCGAGCTGTTGAAGGTGGAAAAACGTTTTTTCGAATACACCCTTAAGCCTTTTTGCGGAACGTATATGTGTCGTTCGTCCCAAAGGGGTTAATTGATTATTGATTTTACGCAAATAAGTCATTCTACTTAACTCTTATGCTGAAACTATTGAATGAAATATGTTAGAAAATCGAATTAAGCTAATGTTCCATAATGTTCTTTGTTGTGTCGCTCCTATACTTAGTAACTCTTGTTTGATGTTTCAGAATATTACTAATACTAAACTTTATTCAAAAATAAGTGTTACAATCAATTCCATAAGACGGAGGAATGATATTAATTTTAGTAAGACAAAATTTAGCATGAAATACATTTGAAACTAATACTTATACAATTTTAAAAGTACAAAATTGAAAAACATAAGATACACTTGTCTTTTAATGTATTACTAATTTTCTAAATAGCCATGCATTTTTTTAAATAGCATTTTCCACTTAACGGATGTGTGAGATATTTCTGAAACCTCGCTCGTGTAATTAAGTAAATATTGTTTTTATACAAATCTTAAATTCTACGTAACGCTTGAGCAGATGCTATATTAATGAATTGTAGCAGAAAAGAGAAATATCGTAATTTCCGCCTTGTAATCTGCGGGTCAAACAATTCTGTTTGGAGCCGGAAATTTTATTTAGTTTGTTATTTCAAATATTTACCGCTATTTAAATATTTTTGGATCAAAAAGTAATTGTTAGATCCGCAAATTATACTCCTGAAATAACTGTAAGTTAATATTCCAGTATTGTGACGCTGCCATATGTAATTAATCTTGCTTGATGATTCAAAATATGGATTATTCTAAGCTTTATTAAAAACTAAGTAATCTTAGCAGTTCCATAAATCAGTGGAATGTATTTATTTTAACAAAAGAACAAACGGAAATTTCACTAAAATTTGATAATAACATTTTGCACCAGAATTTTTATTCAAAATTATCTAATTGATTTATGTAACGTAAAATTCGCATAACTTAAATTTAACTTATTTTAAGAAAAAATTCCGACTCAAACTGAAATTTCCTCACATGATCAGAGTCGAATAGACTCTATCCGGGCGTTCTAGTGTTAATGTATTTCTAATTTTAAAACAACCAACATAATTATTAAATGCGACATGATATTTCACTGAATGATTCTTTTACTTTCTTCAATGGATCGGATTTCTCTGCTCTTTATTACACCATTATATTCTTAAAGAAAATGTTGTTTTCACAAATTGAAAAAAAAAGTTCAATTAAATAATACTCCATCTGTCCCAAATTAGTTGCTACATTTGAGTATTTTTGCACTGATTATTGATATTGATGATTTTATTATTTTCTTCGATCATTTTTCAGCGATTCAAGGAGGCCATGCTTCAATCGGCAACATTAACTTAACAAGAATTCCCTCCGTCCTTTCGTAAATCAATAACATATAAGTTTTTTTTTTAAATTCAGAGTTCACGCTCTCTTAAGCCATGCTCAATTTTGTTTTCTATTTACAACGTTTCTTAGGGCACTGCAATTGCAAATTCCATCCATCTTTTAAACATTCTCCTCTGATACTGGGATCATTCATTTCCAAATGAATCTAGGCATAGTCCTGTTCTTTGTGTATAGGATTCTATTTTTTACAACTGGGAAATGTATAATATGAACTCTAAAATTTCATTATTATTAATTTATTTTTAATTTTTCTTCATTAGACTACTTTCTAATTTATTATTCATTATTACAATTATCGTCACTTTTATTTCAACACATTTGGGTTGGCCTTATTAGTAAAACCTAGTTCATAATATAATTTTCATTGTAGTTTAAATTTACTGGTATTTATTTAATAAACTGCGTCAGAAATTACTTATGACTCCACCCATTTGAAATGTAGCAACTAATTTGGGACAAAATGTTTGACCTAAATGTAGCAACTAATTTGGGACAGAGAGTGTATAACATTTTCTCTAACAAAATACCGGTGCGCAAAAAAGCGGAAGTCCCATCCCTACCATCCTCTCATGCAATTAAGTGCATATAGATTTTATACAATTATGACATCCTACATAACTCTTATGTAGAAACTATTTCAATAAAGTGTATTAGTAAAAAGAATTAAATTAATGTTACACGATGTTCTTTGTTACGTCGCTGCCATACTTACTAACTCTTCTTTGATGTTTCACAATATTCAGGGCTCACACCGTTCCTAAAATTTTCACACCTTGCTACCACTACTTTAAATCAAAAATCTTCATGGAAGGTCTGTTTAACACCTACACAGTGTTGCCAGATTGTCGAAAGCGGATTTCCCCAAAATTTCTAAAATTTTCCCCAAATCAGGGCTTTTTTCGGAAAAAGTCCACAACGCAATTTCTACTCAAAAAGGCAAGTTCTCAATTTTCAATTTTCTGTTATAAAGAAATTTTTAAGAAATTTAAACTCAAATTTTTCCCCAAATCAAGCACTTTTTTAAAAAAAATTCACCAATTACCAAAAAAAAAAAAAAACATTTAAATTTAGCAGAATTTTTTAATGTATATTCAAAGCTAATCGACGAGATAAATAGAGATATATTTTACAACGACAAGCTCCTTTACATTTGTTATTTAAATTGTTGCCAGTCGATGATGCTGCCCTAGCATTTCATTAGCTCCATCTATACTTTTTATACCAATAACTTTTATAAGGTCTTGACTATATCTGATAAATTAAAGTTTGAATGAATCTGAGATGATGTGGGCATTATGTGCTTCTATCTGACTTAAGCTATAAAACATTTTTTTTAATTTTTTGTCATTCCTCCCTTACTGAAGTATCTATCTAATGCAAAGCATCTATATTGTATCAATCACTGTGATTGATTTTGTCAATAATAAAACAAATATAGCTGCTTTTAATACCTTTAATTAAATCTTTTAAAAAATTACAGCAAATGAACTATTCGGACATGCCCTGAAAGTTTAAGCATGTTTTTAGGCAGTTTAATGTAAAGATCTAAGTCGTTTAAGACTGCAGAGTTTTCATTTAAGTTTCTTATGAAAAAAACTAGGAAGGCTGTTGCATTCATTGAGCAATTGTCAATTATAAAAGTTGGAATGTGATTACAGTATGCATTGTAAGTCTTGCAATTGCAAATATCTCTACTGGCATTCCATGAAACACACACTAACCATCATTGATAAACCAAAAAAAGTTATACATATATATACATTTATAAAATTTTATTAATAAATTTATATTATTAAATGAGATGTATTTCTCTACTTGTGTGTCTGCCCGTGGTGTTAGGAAAAGCTTTCTGACCATCTGAAAATTCAGATGGAGAATAGTCCATTGCAGATTGTGATGAAACTGTAATGTGAGCACGACCACGAGAGTAATGATTTATATCTATTATTTCTGTATTTTATTTTTGCTTTCAAAATCAAAATCGAATTCGAGACTGATCCAGTATTGGCAAATGTCAAAAGCAAAAATTTAAATTGCGAAAACAATTCCTCAAGCTTTTACCCAAAAATGTTCGTCGTCCCCAAACATGTCCCCAAGAATTAGTTGTCCCCAAAAAATTCCCCTGGAGGCTCAAAATTCCCCAAATTGGGAACAAAATCCCCAATCTGGCAACACTGCATCTACAATAGAATTATACAATAAATATTACCGTTTAAAAATTGTGGTAGGAAAGTACGAAAATTCTAGGAACAGTGCGAATCCTGCAATATTATTAACACTAATCTTTATTCAGAAATAAGTGTTAATAGCTAGTCCATAAGCCAGGGGAAAGGCGTTACTTTAGTAAGACATAATGTACTATGAAATACGTTTGAATGAAATATTTAACCCTTTGACGGTTAAAGCTTTACTATTCATAAAATACTAAAATGATTGAATGACACCGGAATTTAAAAACAAATTTATTTTATAATATATAAATGTCTTTTTTACGTTCTTTGTAAAATTAAAATTTTCATTTAAAAATTCCAGTGTCAGTATGGCATTTCGCAATTCAAATTAAGTGGTATTCTGGGCGCGTATACGCGCTTATAACCACGAAAGGGTTAAACAAATAATTTTAAGAGTACAAAGTAAAAAAAAAAGTTATTTATACTTGTATTTCAGTGTATTACTACTTTTCTAAACAGCCGCATATTTTTTAAATGCGACCCTCTATTTAATGGATGGGTGAAATAATTCTGAAATCTCCCGCTCATATTATTAAGTAAATATTGATTCTTACATTTCACAAAACGCTTATACAGAAACTATTTCAATGGAATGTGATTATAATAAGATTTAATTAATGTTCTGTAATGTTCCTTATTGTGGCTCTGCTATGATTAAGTATAGCATGTACTAACATAATTATTTTTATTTATTCTTGCTTAATGATTCAGAATGTTATTAAAACTAAATGTTATAAAAAAAATAAGTAATATTAGCACATAATTAAATAAGTATACTTAAGTACGCAAGTACTTAAGTACTTAATAATTCAGAATATTTTTAAAACTAAACGTTATTAAAAAATAAGTAATATTAACAGTTCCATATGTAAGGTAAATATGTTTTCTTTTAATATATTCCTAATTTTCTAAACAACCAGCATAATTATTAATCCTTAACGGCTGTGACAATTGTCTCATAACTACTGTGAGTGGTCAGTCAGACCGCTTAATCTAAGGATGAATAAAATGTTAAATTAACTCTCAGAATGCTATTTTTGCATTTAATTTTATATACAGGACTATTATAAATAAAATTCAGCTGTTCAAAAGTCTCTAGAGATAGTAATAGGGCTACAAACAAAACAAGATTTGATCAGTATCTATACTTAAACTAAAAATTACGAGTTAAACTCCGAAACTTGTGTTGAATTCGACGTGTTGTTTCAATGAACGGAGGAGTTGGATAGTTTTGGAATCTTCCTTCATGGTTGAAATTTCTCCTCTTTTGTCACACCAGTATATTCTCAAAGAAAATGTTGTTCTCTTAAATCAAAAAAATGTTCCAATTAAATAACATAACATTTTTTTAAACAAATACTGATGCGCAAGAAAGCGAAAATCTCACCCTCATCTTCCTCTGATATAATTAAGCGAATATTGATTTTATGCAATTATGACATTCTGAATAACTCTTACGTAGAAACTATTTCAATGAGATATAGTTGAAAAGAGAATTAAGCTAATGTTTCATGATGTTCTTTGTTGTGTCGCTGCTATACTTAATTACAATTTTTTGATGTTTCAGAATATTATTAATACTAACTTTCATTAAAAATAAGTGATCTTAGTCAATCAATAAGACAGAAAATGACATTAAATTTTAGTAAAAAATAGTATGATATAAAAAACATTTGAAACAAATATTTGTACTACGATTCAAAAGCACAGAGTAGAAAAAAGTTATCTATAGTTGTCTTTTAATCTTTTAATAATTTTATAAACAGCCGCATATTTTTTGAATGCGATCTTCTATTTAACGGACGGGGGAAATATTTCTGGAACATCCGGCTCATGTAATTAAGTAAATATTGATTTTGTATAACTCACTCATTCTACATAACATTTATACCGAAACTAATTCAATGAAGTCTGGTAGAAAAGATAATTATGTTAATGTTCCGGAATGTTGTAACTTGTGGCGCTGCTCTTGCTTGATGATTCAGAATATTATTAATAATCTGCTTTATTAAAAATTAAGTAATATTAGCCGTTCATAAATCAGGGGAATGTCTTTTTATTTAATGTATTCCTAATTTTCTGAACTACCAGCATAATTATAAAATGAAACGTGATATTTCGTTAACTGTTGAGTGAAATAATTCTGCATAGCTGCCAACATCTTCCGCTCTTTTGGCCGGAAAAATTTTATTGTAAATTTTACCAATTGAAATCGCCGTAAACTGCCGATTACTTAAACGGAAGATTTCTGTTAAAATTTTTCCGGGCAAAAAAATCGGAAAAGTTGGCAGCTATGATTCTGTAACCTTATTCTCATATAATTAAGTGAATATTGTTATTATACAATCACGACATTCTACACAACTCAAATTTCAATTGCTTTTGAAGCAAATATTCAGATTATGTATTAAAAGGAAAAAGTATAAAATTGTGATCTGCAGTTGTATCTTAAACTATTAATATTTTTAAAATGCAAATTTCCTCTTAACGGATGGGTAAAATATTTCTGAAACATCCTTTTTGTGTAATTAAGTAAATATTGATTTTATACAACTCTTACATTCTACATAACATTTATGCCGAAACTAATTCAATGAAGTGTGATAGAAAAGAGAAATTACGTTAATGTTCCGGAATATTCTTCTTTGTGGCGCTGCTATAATTAATTATTCTTACTTGATGATTTAGAATATATTAATAGTACGTTTTATTAAAACCTAACTATTATTAGCTGTTCCATAAGCCAGCTTTCCTTTAAGGATATTTCCAATTTTTGTAAATAAGGAGCATAATTATTAAATGCGACGTTATATTTCTCTGAACGGAGGAGTGGAATAATTCAGTAAGCTTCCTCTCGTGTAATTAACTCCTTTGGGACGCGAGCTTTTTACGAATTGTTTAATGTTTTTAAAAACATAAATCAGTGCCTTGTTAAACCTAGAAAATGCTCCGATTCAAGGTACATTGCTCCGATTAAATAAAACAAATTTTACAGTAAAGTTTTACTGGTGGTTGATAAACAGGCATTGGATTATTGGAAAATTAGGTGTCCTATTTAAGGGATACCGCACCGAAAAAGTTCTCGTCGGCTTTTAGTTTTTACTGATTGGCTATTGCGGCCGCTTTTGTTTTAAGCACATGCGCATACTTTGCATTTGTTCAAATCACAGATATAGTGGCATTCATTAAAATACTTAGTTTTTCGATGTGAACAGGCATTCAAATACGGGAGGGCACCGGCGATCTAAGGTATCTTATGTTTCCAGTATGAGCAGGGTATCAGAAACCTTGATTAATCTGACCAGTAAAAATTTATAGTAAATTTTGTCTTCTTTAATCCGAGCATTTTCCTAATTCAATTAGTCAAAAATTTCGGTTTTAAAAAACTGTGATAAAGGATGAAAAATTATATGAAAGAAGTTCGACCCGAAGGGGTTAATGGCGAATGAAATAATTCGGAAGTCTTCTTCTCGTATAATAAGTAAACATTGTTTTTATACTATCTTACGTTATGCTTATGCCAAAACTATTTCAGTGAAGTTTGGTAAACAAGAGAATTAAGTTAATCAGGATTGGTACGGGTCCTGTAATTTTATGACCAGTAAAATCTTTGTAACCAGTTTTTTCTTATAGAAAATCTATGTTTAAACAAGACTAAATTTCGCACATTCGAACTATATTTTTCTATGAAGAAATATTGGTAGTTGACCTGGAAAATAACGGTATCCGTACGAAGCATGGTTAATGTTCTGAAATATTCTTAGTTCTGGCGCTGTATACTTAATTTCTCTTGTTTGGTGTGTCCGAATATTATTACCTGGAAGCTTCATTAAAAAAAATGATGTTTGCAGTTCCATAAACCAGGATGTATCGTAACTATTAAGGTCTTTGTTTCCTAAACAACCAACATGTTCTGCGACATGATATTTCATTTAACGGGTAAGAAGACGTAATTCTGAAATCTTTTTCTCATGTAATTGAGTTAAAATTTATTGCATAAAAATCTTTCACTCTTCAAAACGCGAGAATATTTTTGAGCGGAATGTATTGTGCAGAAATTATCTCAACAATGTGAAGTTGAAACGATGATTAACTTCATGTTTTATAATGTTCTTTGTTGCGGTGTTGATTTATTTAACTACTGTGCTTTGATGTATAAGAATATTATAAATATTAAGAGAAAATTAGACTGGTTGCAATCCTTTGGGGGTATATGCGAGATTTAAGAATCATTTCCTCAGAAACTGCCCAGTCAATTTTGATGAAATCTGGAATCCATATTCATTGGACTATGCTAAAAATTTAAGGATATTTCTTCCTGCGATTTAACTGTTTTATTGGCCTTGTATTTCACTGCTTGCTTGGAAATTTTTTATAGAAGTATAATTATCAATATCAAGTCAGCTGTATAAACGTCATTTTCTGCATGTTATAAACCCTACCGAAAAAAAACCTTACAATGAATAAAAAATTTGTTCATTCCATATGAAAAAAAAAAAAAATGGAAACAAAGTTATCAAAGAAACCATGTATAGTTGCAAACACTGTAATGTAGAGCATTATATACCCTGTTTCAAAGTTTTCTATGCATTGAAAATTTACTAAATTTTTTTAATTATATTAAACGCCCATTTTGAAATTAAATTTTAATAAAATATCATCTTTGTAGTAATATATAAGAAATTATCCGATTTATTCATGACTTTATATTTAGTTAAAGTGAAGCCACAAGTTAAAGTATTGATCTCTGCACGTTATGTGTCTACGAAAATTAAAAAAATCAAATATAAGATAAATAATTTTGTGAATTTAAAAGATATATATCCATTCTGAACTGTTACACTTTCAGAGAAAATCCCTTTTATTGCTTAAATGTTGAAATAAATGACTGACATCGGAATTTGTGAACAGATTCATTTGGAAATAAGAAAAAAGGTCCAAGTTTTGTGTGCTGTCAAACCTCGTTAACGTGAACACGCTTAACGTGAATTACTCTTAACATGATCTGTTTCATGGCTGGCCGCTACTACGCGTGCTTGAAGTCAAATAAACATGTGAAAAACAGAATTTTTGTAGATAGTTAACAATAAGTGCTGTAATGCATAACATTGAATACAGGGTTCGCACTCTCCTTTTATTTTGTAAGGACTCTGGCACCACTATTAATGATAAGAAAATTTATATTTAGATTTTAAGAAACAGAATTCGCAACCATCTCCTGCATTCGCAATTTTCGCACTATTCTTCTGCAGTGAATTACATTGAAAATACTGTAAAATTTTAGTGGTAGAGCTGCGAACCCTGGAATATAATTGGCATACATTTTACAAAAACATTTTTGTGATTCCAAACATGTTTATGTGATTTAAATAGGCGTAGAAATTGAAAGCTCTGCTGTTTTTGTAAGACTAATACAAAGATTTGATACTGATAACGTGAATTACTGTCAACATAAACAAAATTTTGATTTTCCTTGATGTTCATGTTAACAAGGTTCGACTGTGTTTAGAAAAGGAAACTTTTTGATTTAAATTTCTGGGGTTGTGGACTTTGGAGCATTAAAATTAAGGGATTTCATAAACTTATCACCCCAGTTAACCCTTTCCGGCACACTGTGCCCGGTCTGGGATACCTAATTTTAATTCCAAACTTGCAAACGGCACCAATAATATTTTAGTAAAATTTCTCTTTTACAATAAAAGCTTAACCCCTTGAAGGGCGGTGGTATAAAATATATACCACTTAATTTTAATTGCGAAATGCCACATTGACACCGGAATTTTGAAAGGAAAAATTTAATTTTATCAAGTGTATAAAGAAAACCATTTATCTATTTTAAAATAAATTTGTTTTTACGTTCTGGTGTCATTCGTTTATTTCAGAATTTTATGAATACAAGTGCTTTGCCCCTCAAAGGGTTAAATTAGGAGTTTCGAAATATATAAAAATTTCGCTTCTGAATTCCGGTGTCAGTCGATAATTTCTAATTTTACTAACAAATTTTGCCCGTGCCGGAAAGGGTTAAAAGGGTTAAATTTGAAAAAAAAAATATTTTACTAATGGATTCAGAATATCATCAGTAATAAAATCAGGCAATAAATAAATAGACGATTTTTCAGGGCATTTTCCCAAAATTACGCGACGATTAAGAAGTACAACCGTCATTTGAATAGATTTATTCTGTTTTGTCTACATTATAATGACGAGGTGGAACCCGTCGAAATTCGTCGAAAGAAAATGTTTAGAAGGAACTGTTTCATTGATTTATAATAAATCTACAAAATTAGTTACAGTAAAAAATGTATCTTATATTGGACAGTCTAATTCTCAAACAGATATTATTTTAAGCTAAAATTAGCAAAATACTATTTCTATAAAACTCAGTTGTCCAAATTATTAACATTAAACTTTAATTGCGTATATAATCAGCAGAATATAATAAACATCAGTTATGATGATGAAGTTATTCATTAAGGCTCTATGTTTGGAATAAATGCGAATAAAAAAAATATTCCAAATTGACACTGTCATAAAATTCCAAGTGAAATCTAAACCTGTCATCATTTTCATCTTCTCAAAATTTACATACGTACTTCTCATATTCGTATTCACCATGTTTAACGAATGGTATTTTAATTTGATCATTGAGGAATAAAAACGAAATAAAACTGAAATTCACCGGATTTTATAACAGACGATATATTTGACAATCGCATTTTAATTCATTTTCAATTTTAAGAGAAAATGAAGCGATTCCGTTGCCACAATTACAAATTGGTACAAAAAACTAATAAAAAAATTAATGCCTCAAAAATAAATTGAGATACAGCTTACAAACAAATTGCATTTAAAAGTATTTTTTTTCTCTATACGATGGTATAAAAATTAAAAATTTGCAGTAGCGAAAATTGCAAAACCGAAATTACTTAGGAAAGTATTGCCATTTACAAAATGACGTATGCGTTACGCACAGATACGTTTGGCCTTTATAATATAAATACTACGATAAGTGTGGATGTGGCTTCTTTCACATAAGAACAATGATGAATTGATCTCCGACTGACAATAAAATGGGATCGAAGATTTCAACATAATCAGTGATTTATAAGTAATCCACCTTCTATAAATACATTTCCTTGTTGTTGTATTTGCAAACGTAGCCCTAAAATTTGGCTTACATGAGAAAAAAATAATTGCATAGATTTATCACTCACTGTGGCGTTTTTTACAGAACAGCATTAACCAATTCTCGGCAGCAGAACAATAAGAAAATGTGATCGAACAGTTTCGATCGGGGATCAAGATCAGGGTATTTAATGGCTATTGCCGTTTGCAGTTCGTTTAGCTGCCTGTAGTAATTGTCAGAATTGATAGTTACTAGACCATCGCTCAGGTCTAATTGAAGGAAGTCGCTCGTAATAAATTCAACTTCGCTAAACAGAGACCAAAACTTACTCCGGTTTGTTATGACAGGAATGGGGCGTTTATCTCGACTGAATCAGGATTGTTTGCGTTCCTTGTTGTTATAAAATATCCAGCTTTCACCCCTGCAGAACAATCTTTTCAATAAATGATATTTTTTATGTTAAAATGCAATCTACAAAGTTTCTCGTCAACTGGTAATAAGCAGGTTGAACACTAACAAGTAGTTTTGTATTCTATTCGCACCAAATATTCTTAAAAACACGTTTTGTACTATTTTTCTTTTATAAACTTTGTCAAAATGTCGATTTTTTTTTTTTTTTTTTTTTTTTTTTTTTTTTTTGAGAAAGTGGTGTTAGTTGAATAAAAAAAAATGCACATGAATGGCAAAAGAAGATTTTCGGAAAATATTTGACTGTGAAAAACAAATTCCTTGTGTTCTAATGCACCTTCCTTACTCTTCGGACATTGCTCTATTCGATTACTCTTTGCATTTTTCTCACGAAAATTCTCTTTACCAAAAAAATTCATTTTAAAAAAAATCACCTCGGTGAGCATTTTAGAATCAAATATACCATTTTTTGGAAAGAAGGCATTATAAGACTCCTGTAAATGTAGAAGTTTCGCAGAACAGAATATCACAGATATTCTTTAAAAAAAAAAAATCTCGTCGTTTTTGAAATCCATGCAGTAGTTCTTCAGATACAGCTATAGTGGAAATCGTGAAAAATGCAGCATATTAGCGTCATCTGTTGGGAAATATACAAGAAAAACTAATCAACACTTATTTAGATCACGAACTAATTAAATCAGAAGTTTAATGTAAATTTTTGCTTTAGCAGCACCATCTTTTGTCAATTTATGCCGAAAAGTAATCAGCACGAAATTATATGAAGGTATAACTGAATCTAAAGGCTGATGAAAATCTGTGAGTTGCAATAATTATAAATACTACAACATAGCAACGCCACTTGCTGAGAGATTTACACCAAAAACTAATCAGCACCCATTTATATTAGGCACTAAGTTAAGGTAAAGTTGTATAAAATTCTGTCCGATCTTTCGTTTATTAGAGCGTCCATAAAATTTGTGTCACACACAGACAGACCGTCAGACAAACAGACATATTTACAGATAAACAAACAGAAATTTTCTAAGATAAGTAAATTTCACAAAAACTGGAAGTCGATTTTTTTTTTTTTTTTTTTTTTTTTTGTTCACCAATCAAATACTTTTCTTCTTCTAAAGATAGAATAAATTAAAAAGAATCTCTGCAGTAAACTTATAATCTAATGCTGTCAAGAGAAATCTACGACAAAGGGAAAACACGTTCGACGCGTGCGTATTACGACAAAATATGTTACCTTCGGCCGAAACAGCGAAATAATATCAGATTCATATTCATGCGCACCATTCTGAAGAAATAAGCACGTAATCTTATTATTTAAGGATTTTATGTATTTATTCATTTATTTTTGTTCTATGTGGTTTCCGTTCAAGATATATCAAACAGACAACCACAGCATCAAACAAATTACCCTTTATGCAGCAGAAACTAATTTAAAATTAATCATTATAAACATACATACATACATACATATATATATATATATATATATATATATATTTGAAATAGTGTATTAAATGTGACTGTACTGCTGTTTGGAGATAGATTGGCGATGAAATAACCCAAATCTTATTTATCATTCATTACAGCATGCAGTGAGAGAAACATTTTAAATGCAAATGAGTTTCAACAAAATTTAGATTAAATTTTGTATAAATCAAGGACAGCGATATTCTTTATGAAATATTCGAAAAGTTTTTGAAGCTATTTTTCTCTTTTGCTTCCTAATTAATTACATCTATGAAATAAATAAACAACACTTTTATACAAGTAGAAATAAAAATATCATTTCTGAAATGCAATGAAGTAAAATTTTGTAATAAAATTAAGCATTAAAAGAGATTCTTTGGGGGTATTGTACCACTTTTAATTTCGTTGACGTATAGTTACTTGATTTTGTTATCTCATTACTGGCATAAGAACATTGAGATAATTCGATTTACATTAATCATTTGAGAAAGTAATCCCATGAAACGAAACATTTATACCGAAATATTTCTGAGAATAGCTATGTGTAGTAATATATCTTTAGTGAATTTTTGTTGGAAATGATAAAAATAAGATGAAGAAAGAATAATACATGGGTAGCATATTAAATGGTACTTTTGCGAAACAAAAAGGAATATTTTCTTTTCGTATTATTTCAGGTTAATAAAATTTAAGATTTTATTAGATTTTAGATAAATTCTTAGTATGTTGGGTGAATACGGCGACTGCACAAGTTCGATCCCGATTTCAAAGTTGGTTGTAGCTTGCATATTCACAGTATCCGCAAAGAAACTCTTCAAGAGGGTTGAATTCTGATAGGGATTGGTCGACGCGTTTTCACGTAACTTGGCGAGCGATAGATACTTCCATCGAGGAGTTTGATTTCCTTCCGAACCGAGTACAAAATAACTTTTCTCTTGCAGCATTGCATTGGATGGAACGTGTCTTACTGAAAGCTGTACTCTTTAAAAGTTTTTAAACACAAATTTTTACTTTGTACTCGGCTCCGAAGGAAATCAAACTCAACGGAAGCGTCTATCGCTACGCCAAGTATAATTATCGCCAAGTTACGTGAAAACGCGTCGGCCAATCCCTATCAGAGTTCAACCCTCCCGAAGAGTTTCTTTGCGGATACTGTGAATATGCTTGTAGCATGTAATTTTGAGTATGTTGATGCTTCTTATATAATTATATTATTATCTGACAGTTATCTACAAAGTGTCGTGAGCGAATATAGTTCTAAAAAAAATCCATATTAATTTATATGAAAGGTGAATTAAAAATGAAAAATCAAAAGTTACGTTTTCATTGTGTTATATTATATGAGTTTGACCTATTTAGGGGAAAGCAATAATATCACTGTAATACTGGATTTACACCATACACAATCGATAAATATAATTATTTTAAAATAATGAAATGCATTTTTTCACAAATTTGAACTTCAAAGTTAAAAATATAAAAATTTGTTAAAGGATTCTGGTTAAAATAGTGATTTTGTCGATATTAAAATTGTGATTTCAATCTACCCCAAGTGTAGACAACTGCGAAAAGCCAGATACAACTAAAATATTATAGAAAAAATCGACTTCTTGAAAAGCAGAGATTCGATGGTTAGGTAAGGCGACTATTGCAGTAAAATTTTGATGGTATACCGCGTGCCATAGTTGGCCATCCCTGATCAAAAAATAAATATTGCTCTATGCGTCCTTCTGGCATTGATATTTAATCAATTCATGATTTAGTAAATAATAATTTATGGATTTCTATTGAAAATATTGCTGAGAGACTAAACGTTGTCAATTTCATTGCATTTCATCGTTCAAAGCAATTTGGGTATTTTGTTTAACGCATCGGGAATCAAACCGGGAACGAACTTTTCGAATCATCCAAAATTTTAAACGTTTCTACAGAAAAGAATTTCTGTAGAAACGTTTAAAATTTTGGATCAACTTCATCAATGGACATGCAATTGAGGAGAACTAATACTGTTATTAACCACTGAACCGATCAATATTTTTGAAAAAAAACTTTTCAAATAAAGCCTATTTTTTCATGTCTTTTACAAATTTTTTAATCTTTTATCACCGGTTTTTTAAAATAGAAATTTGTGCCTAAATGAATCAGAAAAATACTCGTGAAATTCCCATTCGTAAAATAACAAATTATTGACTGACACAGGAATTCATAAACGACTTTTTTAGAAATCATGAACGCATTAATTCAATCTTTCACTGTAGAAGCAAAATTTTAGTAAAATATTGTTGGTGCCGTTTATAAGTTTGGAATTAAAACTAGGTTCGTCCGGAGTGGGCACATCGTGCCGGAAAGGGTTAAATAAAACAAAATTTACAATAAAAATTTACTGGTGAGAATAATAAATCATGATTAGAATATGGATGCCCGTATGTGGGTAGTAGGGGTTTTAAATCAGGGAAGTGATTAATAAGACTGACCATTAGTTCACTAAGCAAAAATATTTCATATTTGTATATTAATAATTCATTGCAATTTTAACTCTTAACAAATGAATGTCACTATACCGGCGACAGCCCTTTTTATTCTAATATATTATTTCCAATTGGACACTAGCAGGGTTCTTGCTGTCGTTCACCATTACGCCAAAATATTTCATTTGCGAGTAAAAGGATTAGAATCGACTAATTTCAAGTGTCCAATTTTTACTTTTTTTTTCTTGTATTAGTTCAGGCGACTCTCTTAATTATATTACAGAAATATTGATGTCACTTATGACATTCAATCGTACCTGCCATTTACATTATTTTTAAAGATACTAACCCAACACCAATTGAATTTAGCATCAGCCAAAGTCACAGAAAACAAAAATGTCATTTCAGTATAGACAATGCCCAATAGACAACATACTAATAACAGAGTTGCCAAATGTCCGGCTTTTTGTATGCAAATATTTTAATCCGGAAATTGTTCTATTATTTAATAGAAACATTTTGGCCGATTTACGACAACAGTATTTTTTCTAATATAATTGTGGTGGGAAAAAAGCCAAAGACTTGGCGAGTTTGCTAATAATATATATATATATACATACATATACCGGGTGATCCAAAAGTCAGGACGAACTTTAAAAATGAATAATTCGAAAACGAATCAAGATACAAAAAAACAGTTTGCATCGAACGGATGGAGAAGAAACCGGGTTTTTGTGTAACAACGAAAAAAAAATAGTTTTGTTGGCGACCAACAAATGGCTCTATAGTGTTTTATTGCACCAAAAGATGATTTACAAATGAAAAAATGTTGACAACTCACATATGAGCTTAATTGCAGTTAATTAGTACTACAGTAAATGTTCAATGTACTGTCCACCATTCATAAGTGTAGCTGTGAGACTAGGCACCACACCATTCACATCATTTAGAAGCATTTCTTGCGTTATGGCAGACACATTTTGACGGATGGAATCTTTCAGTGCTGTTAGTGATGCCGTTGGTCGCCTACAGAACTATATTTTTTCATTGCCACCAAAACCCGGTTTCTTTTCCATCCTTTTGGTGCAAACTGTATCTTTGTATCTTGATTACTTTTCTAATTATTCATTTCTAATGTTCGTTTTGACTTTTGGATCACCCGGTATATATATATATACCCAATAGATAACAGTACAATTTTGAAATTGCTTTTGAAGTCTGAGTTTCAATAAAAATTTGAAGAAATCTAGAAAAATAGAGTTTTTGATGCTTTTTGTTGTTTATATTTTGAATTCATTGAACGCAATATTTTAAAAACCTGAATCAACGGGGAATGTAAGATTTATTTAATTACATTTCATTATGTCCAATCAGATTTATTTATTTTTTTACTTTATTCTATCTTTACAAGAAAGTATTGAATTCATGAAAAATTTCGACTTTGTTTTTGGATGGATTTATACGTTTTGAAAGGTCTTGAACACAATTTAACCACTTGGGGAAGGGCGACATGTATACGTGTCACAAAAAGTCTTAAGAATCTTTGTGTATTCTCACCAGTAAAATTTTACAGTAAAATTTGTCTTATTTAATCGGAAAATTTTCTTGATTTAATAAGGCAAAAATTTTTAATTTTTGTTTTTATTAACCGGTGACAAAACATTAAAAATTTCGTAAAAGGCTCCCGTCGCGAAGAGGTTAATGGTTTTTACAAAATGTTTGTCTGTGAATCTGTCTGTCACTCTGTCATTCTCTCACACTGTGAGTCTGTGATTAAAATTTTATGGGCACTCTTTCTCAAGAACTAATGCAAGGAATTATTTAGAACTTTAAATTCAGCTAGATCTTAATATATTTGATTTTGATTACTTTTAGTGTAAATCACTCAACAAGTGGAGCTGTTATACTTCATTATTCATGGTTATCATAATAGCTCTATCTCGAGAAATAATGAATGAAATTACATAAAATTTCAGATTCAGTTAACTCCTCATATGTATCAGTTTGTTTAGCTTTTAGTGTAAATTGCTCTTCAGGTGGTGCTTTTATGCTGCATTTTCCAAATTTTGCAATAGCTGTATCTCAAGAGCTAATGCATAGATTTTTAACAAACTCCAGCCCTTAATAAAATTTGGTCCTTATTTGTTTTTATAGTACATTACCCAGCAAGTGTTGCTGTTATGAAATTTTTTTTTTACGATTTTCATAATAGTCCTATATCAGAAACTTATGTACAAATTTTCATGAAATTCCAGATTCAGTTAGAAGATGATATAAGTTGTTGTTGATCATATTTTGCTGCAAATCATCTGACTAGTGGTGCTGCTATATTGCATTGTCAGGAAGTATTAACATGTATGGTACAGAAGAAAGTTTTGGAATGGCCACATCAACTAGATTATTCTTGATGGCATAAGACATTTAGAATAGTTTTTGTTATTTTTTTTTTTTAGTTTCTGCACTATTTATTTAAATTTACAACGAATTTATTTTCGTAATTTTCTTTTCAATTGGCGAATGTTTTTTTAAATAATTTTTTATTAGCTAAATCTCTAACTTTTGTAAAAATTCAGCAAGTACTCTCGACAACAGAGATTGTTCGCATAGAATTTCGACTTATCTAATGGAAGAATTTCAGCGATTAAATAATGTAAATTCAGCTCATGGGGAAAAGTGGCACCGAAGCAATAATAATAGAACACTTTACACTCGAGTAATAAAAACTAATTTGTCGTGAACATGATGAGGACTACTTTTTGATAGTCGAACAAAGATTATTCGTCACATCACTCTAACGATATCAACATTGTAAAATTTTATGCAATGGATTTTAGTTACACATATTAAATGAATAAATACAGGTTCATTAATACGATTCATTCTAAAAGAATTAAATATCTATGGATGCATTGTGTGCCACATGTAAATGTCTTGGAAAAATAATAAAAACGTGGGGATTATAAGGGCTAAAATTTCCCAAGAAGAAATAATGGTCAAAGTAATATCTATATTACCCTAATTTCCTGCGTATAATCCGCGGATCAAACAATCATTTTTTGACCCAGAAATTTTATTAAAAAAAATATAACTTTTCAGATCGCCGTAAATATTTGCCTTCATTTACAAAATAAAATTTCTGGGTCGAAAAAGAATTGTTTGATCCGCGGATTATAGGCAGGAAATTAGGGTATAAAGGCCAAACGTACCTGTGCGTAACAAATACGTCATTTTGCGAATGGCAACACTTTTCCTTGTAATTTCGTTTTTCAATTTTCGCTACTGCAAATTTAACGCTTCTGAATGTCGCACATATTAAATTTTTACATCGTCGTATAGAGGAAAAAATGCACTTAAAAATGCAATTTGTTTGAAATCTATATCTTAATTTATTATTGAGATATTAAATTTTTTATATTTTTAGTACCTATTTTGTCATTTTGGCAGCAGAATCACTCCATTTTCTCTAAAAATTGAAAAAAAAAATCTAGAAAGTAAAGTGCGCAACATTTTCCCATACAATTTTGACTTTGCAATTTTCGCTGCTGCAAATTTTATACTTCTAAAAATCTTACAATTTAAATTTTTACACCGTTGTATAGAGAAAAAAATGTACTTTTAAATGCAATTTGTTTCAAAGTTGTATCTTAATTAGATTTTGAGATAATTTTTTTTATAAATAATTTTTAGTATCAATTCTGTAGTTGTGGTAACACAAACATTCCATTTTCTCTTAAAAATGAAAAAAAATAGAAATTAAAATGCATATACTGTTTTAAAATATCGTCTATAATAAAATCTGGTGAATTTTTGTTTTATTTCAATTAATAATTTGGATAATTGAGTTTTATAGTATTTTGATAATATTAGTTTAAAGCAATATTTGTTTGAGAGATAGACTGACAATTATAGATGCATTTTTTGCTGTAACTAATTTTGTAGATTTATTATAAATAAATGAAAAAATTCTTTTTTAAAGATTTTCTTTCGTGAAATTTCGACGGGTTCCACCTTGTCGTTATTAATATCTGAGATATGTACTGATTTGTTATATTATTAATAATTTCCTGTTTTTTTTTTCTACTGGTAAAATCTTATTATCTATAAGAAAAAAAAATCAAGTGTCGAAACAGTTTCTTTTGTGTATACTATTAATATTTCTTAACTCTTAACAGTCAAAAAAACATTCCCAGGCAGATTTTTTTTTTCTTTTAACGTTTAAATGTCACAAGAAGAATTTAAGATAAATTTTATTTATGGATAAGTTCATGCATTCGCAAACATAAGAGATTAAAAAAATTGTTTAAATATACTGATGCTTGCGGATTAATATTAAATGTTGCCACCGTGATGGCATTGACCGCAAAGATTAAAAAAATATATTTTTTGTTGTAGATTTATATGGACTCAAGAAAAATCTATGATGAAGTGATTTCTTACTTCTTTCGCCAGAGATCTAAAACGAAAAATAGCAATAAAAATACGATATCGCATTTACCGCTGTATTAGAATTAATATTCAGGGTGCGTAGTCTGGAAGCACCTTGTAAGGACGTTTTACCAGAATTTTTATAATGTAACATTTGTTTTATTTAACGAAAAAGAAATCCTTTTTCAGATGTAACAACCAGTACTTTAAAGAATTTCTGATACTAAAAGAATTAAAATCCTCTGAGTTTCTTCATGACTACGCACCCTGATATTTTTTTTAATACAACATTGGTCAGTATCTGATAAAATCAGTCATAATTTTTTATTATTCTCAATTAATTTTAGGAGTTTTATGGTCTTGAACTTAATAATAATTTCATATTATTGAAAAATACTTTAATTATTATTATTATTATTATTATTATTATTATTATTATTATTATTATTATTATTATTATTATTATTATTATTATTATTATTATTATTATTTACGACGAGCATATTTTTTTAATTACATATTTATTTAATGAAAATTTCTGCAGATTTTAAAATGTCTTTTTGCGAATTAAATAACGACTTACATTTTTAATGCTTTTAGGGAAAAATCTTTCGAAGCAATATGTTAAGAAAAGGAAAAAGTTCAGAAAAAAATGAAGTCAAGCTCCGAGATTTCAGAAGATGTCATTTTAAATATATTTTTTATGTAATGGTAATCATGAATTATCATGCACTGATATTTTAATTTTATAATTATTATAAAAGGATACATCAATATGCAGTTAGTATTTGATGAAAATCTTTGCATAATCTGAAACGTCTTTTTAAAAAAAATTAAATGACGATTTAAATTATTATTACTTTTAAGAAAAATTCTTTCGGAAATTCATCTCTTAAGTGCAAGAAAAAGTTGAGAATTAAATTGAATTCCAGCATGTAAATTTAAATATGACATCATTTTAAATACATTTTTAATATAAATATAAGCGTGAATTTTCATACATTGCTATTTAAAGTTTTATCTTGATTATAAAAACATAAATGAATAGGCAAAATGCCCCAAAATTTAATAAGCATTTTTTTTTATTTTAGTTGTTGAATGTTTATTAGCCATTGGAAGTGAGAAAGTTTCAAAATTAGATACGATAGAAAAAAATATGAAAACGTCTTGAAAGTTAAATTTATCCTAATTTTTATACGGTTCCAAAATCGTAAATTATAATCAAAAATAAAGTTTCTTTATTCTCTGTCAAGTATAGAAAAGATTGTGATATATATATATAACCGAGTGTCTTGCATAAGAGTAGAACTACCACGAGTACTCATTTTGACGGCTACCATTTGAAAGTGTTTCGGTTCAAACTAGAAATTTAATTATGAAATAAAGTTACAAAGAAGAAATCGGAAATTATAAAGTTAACACTTTTATTTTAGTTTGTACCAGAAAAAATTATTAGATAAATTTATATGACAAATATATTTTGTTGTAACTGTAGTGTTACAATTAATTGTCTCCAGTTCAAGTAAAGTTGACGTTAATATGTCAGCTGGAAATTAGAGACGATAATTTCTTAGCACAATGCTGTCCAACACCATGGTCCGTACAGTTCCTGGAATTTTATGAGCAGGAAATTCTTTGGTACCAGTATTTTCTTATAGGAAATTCCTGATTAAATTAAACGAAATTTCACTCTTTTGAAGGATATTTATTTTTCTATAAAGAAATGCTGGTATTTCACCTTGAAAATAACGGTACCCGTACGAACCATGAACACGCCGACCGCGGGCGTCATGGCGCCCTTTCGAGGTTTTCTTGGCGCCCTTTAGAAACTTTTCTGTTTCTATCTTTTTAGAAGTAAAGTTCATATGTAAAGAGTGTTTTCTTTAAAATCATTAATAATCGCATCAGGCATATTTTTAAAATCTTTGAAAACACATAAAAAAAAAAAAACAGAAACACACTTTGAAAATTTAATAATGCATATTTTCATGACATTGTTATCGTTTATAAAATTTTGTAAAGTGTAATTTTTATAGTTGAATCTGGCTATAACTAGAAATTATTTTCTTGACATATTAAAAAGTAACAACTAAAAAAACAAATGTTTTTGCCCCACCTCCCTTCTTGAAGAAATATGCGCATGAAAGTGCAGCTTATTTTGTCGCTGTTATTACATTAGCCCATTGGCTGTCTTATATTAGGGATAATGGGTATAACGATTATTTCGTTATATATTGGTTATTTTCTTGAATTATACCTTTACACCCCCCGTCTCTGTTCAATTCAAAATTAGTTTTAAGTTGTCCTTCATTCCTTTTCTGTTTTTCTTGCTTATTAATTCTCTAACCGAAAATCGGCAGCTGCTTAACTTTATCTGTGAGAAATGCACTCACATATTAATCAACCGTTTAAAACAATTTCCAGATGTCTGCTATTTCCGATCGAAGCAATTCTGCATTACCTTATAAGGAGATCATCTCTGTTTCGCAGTTAAAATTTATGCTTACGCTTCTTTTTCATTTCTCGACAAAACCCTAAAAAGAATTTAACATCTGCGCAGTAAAATCTGATGTCCCTTCGGTGTGCTTCTTTGTTAGACATAACAACAAGTGTAAAATTTTATCGTTTGGCAACCTTTCATTTCCCATCCCAGCTGGGAAACCAAATTGAATTCTGATCTTGCTGGCTGCATTTTAACTGTTATTTGGCGTATACTATCCATTGTGCATGGGCGAACTTGTGTATGTTGGCGATTTTCTATCATGCCAAAAGTAGCGGTTTGTTACTATGTACGAATGCACTTGACTCACTGCTCTTGTCTAGTGAAGTTGCTAAAAATTTTATTTACTTTTTATTTTTTATTTTATTTATTTATTTATTTTTTTTTTGCAGTAAACTTAAAATTTCTTTGACAATCTTCATTAATTCAGCGTTTTCCAGTAGCTAACCTCCCACTTAACAATTCCTGTACTATAAGTCAAACATATTATAGTTAGATAAACAGGTACTATAGTTTAGAAAAGTAAACAAATGATTCATGTAGTTAAATAAAACACATTTTTCGTATATGACTTGTGCATCACCCCACTCGATTGTGACACATTTTTCGTCTCTCTTCACTCTAGGATTGTCTCCCCATATTAGTTGTTAGATGATATACATTTTTTTTTGTTTTTTTCTTTTTGAATTCTTCCCTTTGAAGTCTTGTTCCCGTTCAAAATTAATGCCCTAAGGATTCAAGCTTCATTGTGTTGAGAGACAAAGTTTTGGAATTGGAGTTTTAATTCAAATTTTTGAATTGTGATTCCAATTCACAACAATTCAAATTTTTTCATGTAATTCGACGTGAGCTCCTTCAGAAGACTGCTAGTGCCTTCGGGGGAGCGTCACTATTCCCTCCTCATCTAAGGCTAGGCCCTAAGCCGATGCCATAATACTTGTGTTGTACACAAGACTCAGGGTGACGCAAATTTTTATGGGCGTGCTTGGAGCACCTCTTTTTTTTGTCATCCTATGCTGCGGCATGAAACATATTTTTACAAAAACATTTTTATTTTTTTAATATACATCATATTACTCTTTTTTAATTTTTGAAAAGTATAGTGCTATTATGTTATTTTTGTGTATTGCCATTTTACATTCATTTAGTATTAGTTTCATGTTTTGTGTATATGTTTCAAAATTTTTACTTGTGTCATGATAACAATCAAAGCTGCAGTAATGTTTTTGTACTGTCTGAGTCGACTCAACTTCTACATATAAAAATACAGTACTAGCTTGGATCCATATACAGAAATAGTAAAAAAAATATAGAAACTTTAGAACTGCTGACTGTTTTTTGAATACAAAAGTCTCCATTATCATGACGTCAAATTTCTACAGATACATATAAAAAAAACTTTTGCATTTATGTATGTTTTTATGTTATAATATTTTATGCTAGCCTATGCACATTGGACAGCAAAAGTTTTTTTTGTGGTGCACCGGGTGATATATATAACGATTATTTCGTTATATATTGGTTATTTTCTTGAATTATTCCTTTACACCCCCCGTCTCTGTTCAATTCAAAATTAGTTTTAAGTTGTCCTTCATTCCTTTTCCGTTTTTCTTGCTTATTAATTCTCTAACCGAAAATCGGCAGCTGCTTAACTTTATCTGTGAGAAATGCACTCACATATTAATCAACCGTTTAAAACAATTTCCAGATGTCTGCTATTTCCGATCGAAGCAATTCTGCATTACCTTATAAGGAGATCATCTCTGTTTCGCAGTTAAAATTTATGCTTACGCTTCTTTTTCCTTTCTCGACAAAACCCTAAAAAGAATTTAACATCTGCGCAGTAAAATCTGATGTCCCTTCGGTGTGCTTCTTTGTTAGACATAACAACACGTGTAACATTTTATCGTTTGGCAACCTTTCATTTCCCATCCCAGCTGGGAAACCAAATTGAATTCTGATCTTGCTGGCTGCATTTTAACTGTTATTTGGCGTATACTATCCATTGTGCATGGGCGAACTTGTGTATGTTGGAGATTTTCTATCATGCCAAAAGTAGCGGTTTGTTACTATGCACGAATGCACTTGACTCACTGCTCTTGTCTAGTGAAGTTGCTAAAAACTGTTCGGAGATTTTCTCCGAGTACTGTAAGTGTACCCCCCTAGTAATACATGTCTAAATAAAGTGTAACTTAGCAATCATTGTGGGGTTTTTTTCGTACATCCGAATCTGGACTACTATACTTCATTTCGTTCTTCTAAATGTCCTAACAAATATCTGCAACTACTAAACCCCCTTACAGAATCTCTGGTGCCGTTTGACTTTTTCGTTTTTCCCCACATAAAAAAAATATATATATATGGAGGGGGGTACAATCAACTGCCACTTCTCTGCGGATGAGATGCATTTCGTTTCTTCTTTTTCTTCTCTGCATCCCCCGGTAAAAAATGCTATTAGTCTTGCCTGCTAAGTGTCAACCGATGTGGAATTGAGGTCCCCATCGTCACCTGCGGTCGACGTCGAAAAGTAAAGCGCTGTTCCCGTCCTGAAATTCCTTTGCTGAACACCCCCTTTTCCTCCCCTGTGCGCTCCATCTCAAGTGCTTTGGAGTCTTTCCCCTTTTTTCATCTCCTCGCATCGTCTGTGTGATTGACGTGTTTTCATCGCCGGCAGATATCATCGAGGGTTGCGTATGCTTCGTCAAAATTACAGAATATGCAATACATAAAATTTACGGGCGATAAAGTGCATTGTGTTCACTTAATACAGCTTCGAGAGTGTGAAAATATAGAGAATTCTACTTAAAATTAGTGCAATTTGTGTGTGATTACAGTGCTATCATCGACTCATTCATAGTGTGTGTTGTATGTTTACTCAACGTATTCTACTGAAATCTCATAAAGTCTCATAGAAGATTTTTGTGTGTAATAAGTGTGCATGTGTAGTTACGCATCGTAAAGTCATACATCGTGCAAAATAGTGATTCATTAATTGTTGTTGGCAAAAGAAAGTAAAAAAAAATCCGCATATAATACATATGTCTTCAAGTATTTCATCCAAATGTGCAAATGAAAAATATATCCACCTAGCAGATGGCAAAGTTAAATAAATTTTATACAGGTGTGAAAATCCATCAGAAATAATTCATCGTATGTAGTAGTTAACAGTGCACAAAATTAATATATAAATAAGTAAGAGAATTTCAAAAATTCTCTAAAAGAGGTGTCACCACCTTCGATAAGTGAATACTCAATTACCTGTTTACAATATAAAATTTCTGCTAGTCTTCAACGATAAAAAAAAAAGAGAGAAAAAAGTGCACAACAACGAAAATCAACTTCGAAATAATCTACATTTTGAACGTGAGAGCAGATCTTGCCCCATTTCCCTAAGTTTTTGTGTTAGTAAATTAGTAATCATTTAATTATTTTTAAAACTAAATCAGTAAGTCAACCTACCCACTTTGTTTATTTCATGTTCTGCTTTCACATTCAGGACACAACGGTCAAAATTTATGTTCTGTTGTAGAGCATTAATATAATCCTGTTATTGTGTTTTTGCAAAGATTTTTAATTTGCGAAAGCACGGTAACTGTTGTCATTTCTAGTTATTATTTTTGCTGACATTTTATGCAGTTTTTATGTTATTTGCATTTATGTGCTATTGTTTCATATTTAACGTCCCATACCCCTTCGTTTTTTTTAAATTTGTGTTTAGATTCTCTAATATGCTTAAATGAGTTTTTAACCAGTTTTGAACTTTAATTACAAGGTTAAAATAAGATTATCCTTTTTAATCTAAAAAAAATAGTAATAAATCAAAATATTTTAAGTTACGAAAAGGGAACTTTTCCCTTGGGTAAAGAAGTTAAAAGAAGATTTAATTTTATTGCTTGCTTGCTAACAGTTTTTGCGGTTTTCTATAGAGTTTTCTTTGCTTTATTATCTAAAGATAAAGTAAGTACTTTGTTAAAGTGAAGGAATATATAGATATATGTTTCAAAGTGTAATTATTTTGCTATTTATTTAATTTATTTTCTAAATGAGTTACTTTTGTATGTGCTCCCTTTGCTTTACTATTATAAGAGGTTCAAATAAGATATCTTTAAAGTGAGGTATATTTTTAAGATCTATTTATTTTGCTAGTTTACATATTTTTACTAGCTAGGAAATTTACTTGTTTTCAATGTGCTTTAGGGTATAAGTTCGGTCTGTGTAACAATTTCTCTAAAACTTGTGAGCTTAAACAAAACAAAACAAAACAAAAAAAACTGTAATCATGGCGGCAAAACAAATTCCGATAAATATCATTCAATTTGATGGAGATCCAGATTTACTTAAATTTTTCTTTGATCAAGTTAGAGTCTTTGCGGAAATTAATAAGTATAACCCACAAACAACAATTGCAATCTTAAAGGGAAAGTTAGTTGGGCCTGCACAAAAATTTCTAGCCCAAAACCCTGACCTGCAAAAGATAACAGACCTCGATTTGCTGGAAAAGGAATTTGCGTCATTTTTCGCCCCCCCTAGTAAATGTGTTGCTTCTGTTGAATTGTCCAGTTTAGCACTCATGCCTTCTGAGACGATAAAAAATTTAGCCCATAGACTAAATGTTATTGCGGCTACAGTGTATGCAGATATTAACGACGAAAATGCACGCAACACTATCAAACTTATGAAATTTATTGAGGCCCTTCCTTCAAATATTAGAATAAAAATACAGGAAGAAGGCATTAATGATTATAAAACAGCAGTTGAAAGAGCGCAAACCCTTCATGAAATTTTAAGGAATGAGAAAATCTTACATTCCTTACCTTCGGTACACAGACCAGAAAATCTCATTGAATCGCAATTAAAAGAAATCTCTGAGAAAATAAATGCATTATCTTTTGCCCCTCCTGATACTAAAACCGAAACTGAGCAAATAAATCTGCAGACTAGACCAAAACATTCCGCAAGTGTTTCACGTTTCAAAAAAAATTACAAAAATCGGAACTACACTAGACGTTATTCCCCACACAAGTTTTCACATAAAAAACCAGTTGTTTGTCAGTTATGTGGCCAGAACAATCACGACGCTCTCTCTTGTTTTAAATGGAAAAGAGCAAATACTCAAAGAAAAAACAATTACACAAATTCCACTCCACAATTTCAGGAAAACTGAAACAGAGATACAATTTTTATGCTGATGGTGTTGTGTCTCAGTCTAATACTTCCACATCAGCAACTTTTGTTTTTGACCTTGTTTTACCTAAAATTTCAAGTTCGAGACTAGTTAATTCAGTAGGTTCCCAAACTTTTGACTCCATTAAGATAGCAAATAACATCAGTACACAAACAGAAAGTGATAATGTTCAGATAATTTGTAGTGTAAACACTATGTCACCATCCCTTCCTCTTGTTAAAGCCACTATAGCAAACCATGATATTACTTTGTTGGCTGATTCTGGTAGTAGTATATCTTTACTTTCACAAAAATTATTTAATCAACTTAAACCTGTCTTAAAATATAAAAGACTGTCCACTGACGTCAATATTAAAACTGTCAATTCTGACGTCTCATTTTCCGCCTGCATCAGAACATCCATTAAGCTAAAACAAAAAGCGTTTTCACACCACTTTTATATTGTTGACATACCCGAGTCTTCCAATTTTGAAGGCATTTTAGGTTTTGATTTCATAACTAGATACAATGTTGTCATCGATACTTTTAACAAGTGTCTCCATGTCAACAATAATTTCTCTGTTCCTTTAAAAACCAGTAAAGAATCTTCTGGGGAGAAACAATCAAAATCATGCAATTCTTTGAGTGATGTTGTAATGAATCAAGCGGTGTTCTTAACTCGAAAAATAATATTAGAACCCCAACAACAAATATGGTGCTCTGTTTACACTTCCAATAACATCAACAATAACAGAAATTATCTATTTGAATATTTGGCACAAACAAAAGAATTAATAGGAAATGATGCCATTATTCAAATGAATAAATTATCCAATAAAAGAAAGAAAACTTCACAAATACATCATTTCTTCTCAATAACACTTAAAAACACTTCTGAAAAGACCATTCATCTCCCTAAACACACAAAAATAGGTCAATTATCTGAGATTGAGGAAATTCGCGACTATACTTCTGAAATGTCTGACAAGCAAAATAACTCAGAACAGCACTTTGTAAATTTTATTCAGGCGTCTAATGAAATCTTACAAAAAAGAAAGCAGGATTTATCGGCTAAGGATTTTAATCTTACTCACTTAAAATCGAATGAAGCAAAGAACCTAACTAAATTGTTACTTAATTATTATCCTGCCTTTTCCAAATCATTAGACACACTTGGTCATACTGATAAAATTGTACCTGATTTGAAATTCATTAATGATTACCCAATAAAGACTCTTCCTTTCCCTCTTCCCCAAGCTGTGCAAAAGGATGTTTTAAACCAAATCAAACAGTTGCTTGATGCCAAAATCATTGAACGTCATTGTTCCGAATGGGCCTGCCTCATGCTCCCTGTTAAAAAGAAACCAGACGGTGCAGGTATACAGAAATATAGACTCGCATTAGATCTCAGAATGGTTAATACCATAATTCAAGGTTCGTCCTATCCACTTCCAAAAATTCAAACCATTATTTCAAATCTTTCACAATATCGTTTTTTTTCTTCTCTCGACTTTCATCAGGCATATCATCAGATTGATTTGCCTGCAAAATTTCAAAATCAGCTCACATTCACTACAATGTTTGGTTCTTTTCGGTATAAGAGATTAGTATTCGGATTAAAATCTAGCGCCTCAATTTTTCAAGCTTTAATGGACTCGTTACTTGATGAATTACAGTTAGAAGGTGTCTATACCCACCAAGATGATCTTATTGTTGGTGCCAATTCATATCAAGAAATGTGTGATAAGTTGGATAAAATTCTTGCAATATTAGTCAAATATAATTTAACGTTGTCCCCTAACAAATGCACTTTTCACAAAACCAGTTTAGATTATCTTGGATTTCACATAGAAAATCAAACTATTTCTCCTGTTCAGTCGAACATTGTAAAAATAACATCTTTTCCAACACCTACAACTAAACGTCAATTAAAAGCACTCATAGGTGTCATTACATTCTACAAATCTCTGGTTCCATCCTTTTCTGAACTTGTACAACCTCTCATAAACTTAACTACTCCAAAGGCCAAATTTAAGTGGACAAGCAAACATCAAAAAATTATGGACACCATGCAGAAGATATTCTTTAATCCACCCATGGTTAGATTACCTGATTGGAACAAAAAGTTCTATTTAAATACAGATGCGTCAAATATTGCTATTTCTGGCGTCTTACTACAAGAACATGATAAACAACTATTACCTGTTGCGTACTTTTCAAAATCTTTAAAAGCATCAGAAAAAAAATATCCTGCACTTAAATTAGAACTCATGGCGATTCATAAATCAGTTACTGCTTTCAAATATTATTTATACAACAGAGAATTTGTAATCCTTTCAGATAGTAAACCCCTGGAAAAGTACAACAAAACTACAAACCCGGCTGATATTATCTCTCGTTGGCTCATGAATCTCTCAGAATACACATACAAATTTCAACATATTCCAGGTAAAAAGAATGTACTCGCTGACTATTTATCTCGCTGTAACTTTGAAAATAATCAACAGACTTTAGCTACAAACCCTGAACTTATTCATGATACTCAACCCTTACCTATTGTAGAATGTGATACTCCACACTCCAGCTCGAGTGATTCTAATATGCATGTTAACTGCCTTATTTCTGGTACACAAACAAATCCTGACCCTTTATTAGAAATTTCGAATGAAACATTTGCTACTGAACAACAAAATGACCCTACTTTGTCTGTTGTTTATAAAGAAATCTTAAAGAAAGGATCTTCTCAAAAATTTCCTAACTACTTCATTCATCCTGATTCGAAAGTATTAATGTTAAAGAAGGAAAATATTTTTAATAACACTTTTTCGTATCACATTATTGTTCCAAATTCACTTAAAAGCAAAGTCTTAACAATTTCACATTTATCCCATTTTGGCTTTAATAAAACTTATGAATTCTTGTCAGGTAGATATTTTTGGAAGGGTATGTATGTAGACACTTTAAACTTTGTTGCATCCTGTATCAAATGTCTTCAAACTAAACATCACCAAACTCCACCCGCACCTTTGCAGCCCACATACACTCCCAGGTACCCTGGTCACACTATCAGTACTGATCTCCTTGGACCGTTTACTATTGGAAAATATGTTTTAACTATCACTGATCATTTTTCGAGACATATTGAACTCTTTCCACTTAATGACATATCTGCGAGTAAGGTTATTAAATGCTTATTCTCTTACATAACCACCTTTGGGAGACCTTCGTTTGTCTTATCAGACTTAGGACCCCAGTACACTTCTCAGGTATATAACATTTTTAATGATACAATGGGCATTAAGGTATTACACAGTTCTGCCTCGAGACCACAATCAAATGCGATTGCAGAGCGAATCAATAAGTCAGTCAAATATTCAGTTAATATTCTTTTACAAGAAGGTCATTCATTCGAAAATGCTGTATTTATACACAAGTCACTTTATAACGGCTCCAAACATGCAACTACATTGTACTCTCCTAATTTTCTTCATTTTGGACGCGAACTTTCTCTAATTTTTGACACTTTTGATCAGTCGTGCAACCAACCCTTTCTTGATAAACATATTGAAGTACAGAAATTACTTGATGACTTGAGTAAGGTATATCACAAAGCTTATAACAACATTAAATCTGCTCAAGATAAAAGATATAAATATTACGGTCAGAAAGCTAAATTAAGATCCATTTTCTTAAAAGATATTGTATATCTAAAATCAAATGACAAGTTTAAAACAAAGTATACTGGTCCATATATTGTCACTTGTAAACATTCCCCTGTGTCATTCTCAATTAAAAGGTTGTATACTCCTGATAACACAGCATTTCGGGTACATATTGATAGACTTTTACTAGCACCTCCTCGTTATGGACATTTATTTGATGCATCAAGTCATATAAACAACACTAACTTTAATACGTTTTATCAACCACATACATACAATCTAAGAAACAGAAGCTAATGTAAAAACACTATTTATTATTTTTTATGTCATGTTTTATGATACCACATATCCAACCAAAGAGCTCATGGTTGTGTGTATGTTGTTTTTGACTGATCTTTAACAATATCATGGCTGGTCCATCACTGTTGCTCTGAAGATCTCTTAGGAACAATATTAGGTATCATTGTTATCCTTTAACACTTAGATATGTCTTCATACTCACTTAAAATTTTATTTACTTTTTATTTTTTATTTTATTTATTTATTTATTTTTTTTTTGCAGTAAACTTAAAATTTCTTTGACAATCTTCATTAATTCAGCGTTTTCCAGTAGCTAACCTCCCACTTAACAATTCCTGTACTATAAGTCAAACATATTATAGTTAGATAAACAGGTACTATAGTTTAGAAAAGTAAACAAATGATTCATGTAGTTAAATAAAACACATTTTTCGTATATGACTTGTGCATCACCCCACTCGATTGTGACACATTTTTCGTCTCTCTTCACTCTAGGATTGTCTCCCCATATTAGTTGTTAGATGATATACATTTTTTTTTGTTTTTTTCTTTTTGAATTCTTCCCTTTGAAGTCTTGTTCCCGTTCAAAATTAATGCCCTAAGGATTCAAGCTTCATTGTGTTGAGAGACAAAGTTTTGGAATTGGAGTTTTAATTCAAATTTTTGAATTGTGATTCCAATTCACAACAATTCAAATTTTTTCATGTAATTCGACGTGAGCTCCTTCAGAAGACTGCTAGTGCCTTCGGGGGAGCGTCACTATTCCCTCCTCATCTAAGGCTAGGCCCTAAGCCGATGCCATAATACTTGTGTTGTACACAAGACTCAGGGTGACGCAAATTTTTATGGGCGTGCTTGGAGCACCTCTTTTTTTTGTCATCCTATGCTGCGGCATGAAACATATTTTTACAAAAACATTTTTATTTTTTTAATATACATCATATTACTCTTTTTTAATTTTTGAAAAGTATAGTGCTATTATGTTATTTTTGTGTATTGCCATTTTACATTCATTTAGTATTAGTTTCATGTTTTGTGTATATGTTTCAAAATTTTTACTTGTGTCATGATAACAATCAAAGCTGCAGTAATGTTTTTGTACTGTCTGAGTCGACTCAACTTCTACATATAAAAATACAGTACTAGCTTGGATCCATATACAGAAATAGTAAAAAAAATATAGAAACTTTAGAACTGCTGACTGTTTTTTGAATACAAAAGTCTCCATTATCATGACGTCAAATTTCTACAGATACATATAAAAAAAACTTTTGCATTTATGTATGTTTTTATGTTATAATATTTTATGCTAGCCTATGCACATTGGACAGCAAAAGTTTTTTTTGTGGTGCACCGGGTGATATATATAACGATTATTTCGTTATATATTGGTTATTTTCTTGAATTATTCCTTTACACCCCCCGTCTCTGTTCAATTCAAAATTAGTTTTAAGTTGTCCTTCATTCCTTTTCCGTTTTTCTTGCTTATTAATTCTCTAACCGAAAATCGGCAGCTGCTTAACTTTATCTGTGAGAAATGCACTCACATATTAATCAACCGTTTAAAACAATTTCCAGATGTCTGCTATTTCCGATCGAAGCAATTCTGCATTACCTTATAAGGAGATCATCTCTGTTTCGCAGTTAAAATTTATGCTTACGCTTCTTTTTCCTTTCTCGACAAAACCCTAAAAAGAATTTAACATCTGCGCAGTAAAATCTGATGTCCCTTCGGTGTGCTTCTTTGTTAGACATAACAACACGTGTAACATTTTATCGTTTGGCAACCTTTCATTTCCCATCCCAGCTGGGAAACCAAATTGAATTCTGATCTTGCTGGCTGCATTTTAACTGTTATTTGGCGTATACTATCCATTGTGCATGGGCGAACTTGTGTATGTTGGAGATTTTCTATCATGCCAAAAGTAGCGGTTTGTTACTATGCACGAATGCACTTGACTCACTGCTCTTGTCTAGTGAAGTTGCTAAAAACTGTTCGGAGATTTTCTCCGAGTACTGTAAGTGTACCCCCCTAGTAATACATGTCTAAATAAAGTGTAACTTAGCAATCATTGTGGGGTTTTTTTCGTACATCCGAATCTGAACTACTATACTTCATTTCGTTCTTCTAAATGTCCTAACAAATATCTGCAAATACTAAACCCCCTTACAATGGGGTCAAATTTTTCTTCGTGACCTTTGAAATTTTAAATAATTTCTTTACATTTGTTCAGAAAAATCCATAAAACAGTGCGGAATGATTTCCATCTATGAAAGAACTTCTAGGCTATCTCTGTGGAACTACCTATGAACTGGTCAGTATCATGCCTTCCGTCTTTATTTTTGAGCTTTTTATAAGCTAATTTTTATTATTATTTTTTTAATATTAAAGCTAATTTTTATCAAGCTGAATTATCAAAATAAGTGAAAGCATATATTTACATTCGAAAAAAAAAAACACTTACTAATATGGTTGATTTTAATATTTTTTTTACTGTTATGGGCGTGATTAAAATCATTGGCACTTCCCCTACAAAAATTTCTGAGACAGACTTCTCCTAAAAAATGTATAATTCAAAATTTAGTAGCATTTCTGTTTTTTTTTTCTGTAAATTGTTTTTATGTGTAATTCCAGAATTGTATAGACCATTTTTCTTATATAAGTCGTGCGTTAGTAATACTGCAAGATAATATTGCTTCATGCGTTGAAGCATATAAATGAGCGAGCCCTTCACTGAGGGCCAAGAACTGAGGTGCGCCCCTGCTTACTAAAAGGTTGGACAGCCCTTGTCTTAGAACATTCGAGTGATTGCTTACTAGTGTTGGCAACATAAAAATTGAAATTTTAATTGATTACATGGATGGTGCTGCTAGGTGTCCCTCGAAAATCAGGTTATTACATTTAACCCCTTGGGGACGAGCGACACGTATCCGTGCCGCAAAAAAGGCTAAAGAATCCTTGTTTATTCCTTACAATAAAATTTTACTGTAAAATTTGCCTTGTTTAATCGGAACATTTTCTAGATTTAATAAAGCAAAAATTTCTGCTTTTAAAATCCGGTGACAAAACATTGAAAATTTCGTAAAAGGCTCCCGTCGCGAAGAGGTTAAGTTTTGTTTGTTTTAAAGTTAATCATGTTCTTAACCTTCCTACCTTGTTCAAATTTTACTCAATCTTGATTAAAAACATTTCACACCAGAATTGTTATTTAGAACATTTTAATATATTTAATTGACTTACTTACCCGAATCTGTTATTTAATTTTCTTTATGAAAAAAGTTTTGGTTCGAATCGTATAAAACAAATTACAGTTATTGGTCGATTAGACCCATTCAGGGTAGGAAGTAAAAGTCAAATTATTACAGTTAATTTTGCGTTATTTAATAATGCATGATGTTAGAAAATGTTGTCATTAGAGAAGGCTATGCAAATTACTTCAATACAGGTATCGAAAAAAATTAGAGACCAGATTTATTCGGGAAACCTGGTGGCACAAATCCGTGTGTCTTTTTATTAGCTCACAGGCTATCATAGCCTGAGAGCTTATGTGCCCGTCCGTTCTGTATGTATGTTCGTACGTAACGCGATAACTCATGATAAAAATATCGGATCCACTTGAAATTTTGTATATTGGTATATCCTGATAAGGCGCTTCCCTGATTAGTTTTTGGAGTTCATTCGATATGTATAAGAGGGGGAACCTCAGGGCTTATGCCTCTCCCCTTGATATAAACGGGATTTTCATACAGAATTAACAGTTTTCGTTCAAAATTTAGATATAGGATCATTCTGATGAGGCGATACCGTGGCTGTTATTAGGTTTTCATTGAATAAGTATAAACAGGGGGAACGGGGGTTCTAATGCCCCTCCCCTTAACATGTATAAATGGATTTTTCAAGCAGAATTGTCGGATTTCGTTCAAATCTCTGAATAGTTTTGGAAGTTTAATGGTTAAGTATAAAAGAGGGGAATAACTCCTCTTAAATTATATAATTGCTAAATGGGTTTTTATTAAGAATTATCCGATTTGCTCTGAATTTTGGATATAGATTTTTTATATGATAAAGCATGTCCTTGATAGTTTAGGTGGTCCAATGATTAAGTATAAAAAAGGAGAAAGGGGAGAGCTGTTTCCCTTTCTTTTTTTTTTTTTTCGAACGGAATTAACGTACAAGGTTGTAATGTACAATTAATATGCGTAGCCTGAGAGCTCAATGCCATCAGTTTAACTGGGCAATATTCTTTTTATAAAATTATCAACCGCTTAATTGCCGCGCCTGAAACATTCACAGGCTGCAAGCTTCACTACTTATATTCAGAATTCTTTGATTCCCACCAGTTTGATAAAATAGTATAATTGGTTTTATTCCAGTATCATTTTACTTGTCATTAAATAAGATGAATATATTTTTTTTTTCAAAAAGTGATCGGAATAATGAATTTGAATTTTTAAACCGTAATTTAATGCGACCATTAAGTGGTTAATTATGGAAATTAACATTTCTCAAAATATTTATATGTATTACTAATGTTTCAAAAGATAAATAACACAAAGAAAATATTCCTTAAACTGTTCTACGATTGAACTGAAAAGTAGTTGCAAGTGCTTGTACGATACCAAAATGAGAATAAAGAAAATGGGAGTTAAAGTACACAGAAAACAACATTCAACATATAAATACAGCTGCAAACATTTACACTAAAAGTCCTAGAGACCATTTTTTTTTCTATTTGTACCAATTTTGAAAAGACATTTTTCAAAATATCTGTAATTATTTCTTTGTAATATTTTCAAAAATAACTAACACAAAAAAATATTTTTTAATTTGTTTTACGATTGAATTTAAAACTAGGTCAAGTCCTGGTAAATAATAAAAATGAAAGTAATAATCAAAATAAAATAATCAAAATAATTATTTCTTTGTAATATTTTCCAAAATATACAGGGTGTTTCTAAATTCATGGTACAAACTTTAAGGGCTGATAGTGCACATCAAGGCAAACAATATTAAATAGAAAACTAAGGGTACCAAACGTCTTCCAAAGGAGATAGGCGCCATTAAAGTTTAGGTTCCGAAAATTCAAATGATTTTAAAAAACAAAAAAATTGGTCGATTCGTTTGTGGTTTTCACTAAAACTATTCTTTATGTCAGTATTGTCTTGAAAATAAATTATAAAGATAAATTTCCAAAAATGCCGATAGAGGGCGCTTTAGACTTTGGAATAACTAACAACCACTTTTTAATTTATTATTATTATTATTATTTTGCATTTCATTAAATTTTTTTAGAAGCTTAGACATAAACTTAAATTTTGAGCTTAAAATCTAAATCGTTGGGAGTGGTTAAGTAGCGCAAACTGAACTGTGTTCAATGGGATTGGGAAGGTTCAAATTTCAAATGATTATAAAAAACGGAAAAATAGGTCGGATTTCGCTAAAACTATTCTTTATGTCAATATTTCCTTGAAAATAAATTTTAAAGCTATCTTTCAAAGAATTCCGTCAGAGGGCGCCTTTAACTTTAGAGTAACCAACAACTATTTTCAAAATCTCATCAGCTCAAAATATGCATCGTTAAGAGTAATTAAGTAGCTGAAAACTGAACTGTGTTCGAGGGGTGGGGACATTTCAATTTCTGAACATTTCGAACATTTCAACTTCTGAACACAGTTCAGTTTGCACTTCTTAACCTCTCCCATCGATTTAGAATTTGAGCTCAAAATTTAAGTCTAAGGTTTTGTAAGCATTTAATTAAATACAAAAAATTACGGTTAAAAATAGTTCTTGGTTACTCTAAAGTTTAAGGCATCCTCTAACGGAATTTTTTTAAATTTATCTTTAAATTTTATTTTCAAGGAAATATTAACATAAAAAATAGTTTGAGCGAAAACCGACCAATTTTTCCGTTTTTTATAATCATTTGAAATTTGAACCTCCCCACTCCCATTGAACACAGTTCAGTTTGCGCTACTTAACCTCTCCCAACGATTCAGATTTTCATCTCAAAATTTAAGTTTATGTCTAATAGGGATGAGATTTCCGCGTTGTTTGACACCAGAATTATTTTAGGAAAAATGTTATTCTGTTAAATCGAGAAATTGTTCCGATTAAATGAAACAACATTTTCTCTAACAAAATACTGGTGTGCAAAAACGCGGAAATCTCATCCCTAGTGTAAGCTGGTAAAAAAGTTTTATGAGATGCGAAAAATAACGGTAAAAAATAGTTATACGTTACTCCAAAGTCTAAAGCGCCCTCTATCGGCATTTTTTAAATTTTATCTTTATAATTTATTTTGAATATAATACTGACATAAAGAATAATTTTAGTGAAAATCGGAAATCAATTGACCAATTTTTTTGATTTTTATAATCATTTGAAATTTGAACCTCCCCCCACAGTTCAGTTTGCGCTACTTAACCACTCCCAAAGATTTAGATTTTGAGCTCAAAATTTAAGTTTGTGTTATTAACGCCCGAATTATTTTCTTCGCTAAAATTTAAATTTTATATTTCCCACAACTTTTAAAAGCAAATTAACTTTTATCTAAATTTATCAAGGATTCTGCCTCGTGAAATAAGGTATAAATTTTTCTTCCTCTTTACTGGTGGGAAAACCGCTTTCTTGCTGTTTTTGTAGCCGTCCTCAAACGAGGACGCTGGGCGTTAATGGGTTAAGCTTCTAAAAAATTTTAATGCGATACAAAAAATAACGGTAAAAAACAGCTGTTCGTTACTCAAAAATCTAAAGCACCCTCTATCGGCATTTTTTGAAATTTATCTTTATAATTTATTTTCAAGACAATACTGAGATAAAGAATAGTTTTAGTGAAAACCGCAAAGGAATCGACCCATTTTTCTGTTTTTCATAAGCATTTCAATTTTTCTACCCTAAACTTTAATGGCGTCTATCTCCTTCGGAAGACGTTTAGAACCCTTAGTTTCTTATTTAGTATTGTTTGTCTTGATGTGTACTAATATAATAAGTTTGTGCCCCCTTAAAGTTTGTACCATGAATTTAGAAACACCCTGTATAATTCTATAAAAAACAAATCTGAGTTAACTACTTAATTTATTCTATTTTAACGTACAACATATTCAAAGTATGGGATAAACGCCACTTTTTTAAGTTAAAATATTCGTAATATTTAGTCTGAACACGTCTGCCGTTAAATAGTAGTATAAAATCGTTTTTTAGAAATTTAGTTGCGCCGAAAAGATTTAACCACTTGAGGGGCGGAGCGATATAATTTATCCCAGCCAGTTTAAACTAGATTCTCACACCAGAAAATTTTACCGAAATTTCATACTTTATATTCTGGCGGCATAAATGTGAACAATTACCTTTTCAAATTTTAAAATAATTTTTTTGATTTTTCCGGTGAATATCCATATTTCAGTGACATTAGTGCTTGCCCGTAAGGGGTTGATTGATGGAGAAAGAAAACTCATCTTGCCTGTAAGACGTACAGGCGAATGAATTAAATGTTTAATGTACACACAAAACATAATAATAATTTTAGTTTGTAATTTCTAACTAAATTTTGATTAAAATAATTTTAATTCTGTGCTTTTACTTTGCGTTTTAAATTAAACAATAGAAAATTTCAATAAAGTTGTACAATAAATTTCTTATCGGAAGAGTTAAAAAATTTCTAGCAAAGAAGTGTTTGTACATTCTCGCAGCTTGATACGTTCTGTGAATATAGAATTTATGGTTCAAAAGCCTGTTGACACAGTTGTTATCAGTAATTTTTAATTTAACGTTATGTTTGTTTGGGATTCATAATTTGCTCTTGAAGTTATTGAGAATTGAAGATAAAAGTAGAGAGGTACTTCTAGATATAAGGGATCGTATCATTGAACTTCATAAAAATAGAAAATCATACCGAGAAATTGTAAGTTCAAGTAAATTACAATTTATAGCTGTTAGATACACAGTGAGAAAGTATGAAAAAATTGGATCCCATCGAAAATAAACGAAAACCAGGCCGCTTCATCAAATTAACTATAAGGATAAGTTGAAGTGTTGTTAAAACAACTTTAAAATATCCTATGCGTTCGACTCAAAAAAATTGCTGAAGGCCTTGCACCATAGTCCAGTACCAGCATAATACTTCAAACAATAAGAAATGTTCCCCACTATGCAAGTTTAACCTTTGGGGACGAGCGACTCGTATATGTGCTGCAAAAAGGCTTAAGAAAGCTTGTTTATCCCCACCGGTGAAATTTTACTGCAAAATTTGTCTTACTTAATCGGAACACTTTATCGATTTAATACAGCACAAATTTCTGTGTTTAAAAACCGGTGACAATACATTAAAAATTTCGTAAAAGGCTCCCGTCGCAAAGGGATTAAAAGGAATACCCCAAGGAAAAAGCCATTCATCAGTGAAACAAATAGGCGAAAGCGCTTGGAATTTGCTTTGGCATACAGAAGCAAACCAATAGATTTTTGAAAAACAGTGATTATTCTGATAAGAGTTAATTCGAAATTTTCTCACCATCAAGCATTCGAAATTTTTGGTGTAAAAATAAAACTGCTCTAGATCCAAAATAAATACTCCCAACTATCCAGCGTGGTGGGGGAAACGTTATAGTCCAGGAATGTAGGTTATAAAGGAGTACTGTAATTTCCCGCGTATAATCAAACTATTCTTTTGGGATCCAGAAATCTTATTCAGTAATTGAAATCAAATATTTGCCGCGATCTAAAAAGATGAATTTTATTTAAAATATTTTCTAGATCGAAAATTTATTGCTTAATCTGTGGATTACACGCCGGAAATTACGGTACGAAATTTGCAATTCATCGACACTAGAATGACAGCTTTATTCGTTTCAGGGGCAAGGTACATCTATTTGTGAAATTCTGAATTGAGTAATTGTTAGCAGAATTTTAAAACAAATTTATTTCAAATTAAACTCAAGATTTTGTGCACGTATTTAATAAAAGAAAAAAATTCATTCCATTGTACTGGCGTCAATGTGTTATCTAGAAAGCAAAATTAAGTGGACCAGAAATAAACCATCGCCCTCAAAGGGGTTCTCATACATTAATATGCTGTGGCATGACTTGTAAAAAAGTTATTAGAAACTAAGATTAGAGGAAAATTTTCTCTTTCAGCAAGATAACGATCCAAAATATATTACTATGAACAACAGAGCATGATTATTCTACAATGCTCGAAGGCGATAGGTAACGCTTCCACAATCCTTAGATTTGAATTCTGATGCTATTGGATGCACAAATTCGAAAAAGTATATATCAGGTATAAACAGTTTAAAGGAAGCTTTTCTTGAGCCATGGAATAACATAGATCCAACCGCCACAAAAAAGTCGATGGAATTTATGCCACAACATCTAGATGTTTAGAAGCAGTCATAAAAGCTAAAGGACTGCAGACAAAGTATTAATTTGTATTATTTAACTAAATTTTTATCAATTATAATGCATTAATGTTGTGTACAAATATTTTTGCGATAAACTTTTGTATATTTGTTTATTAAAATGTAAAAAATCAATTTTTTTATTTTGTTTTTGCTTTTTTATTATTCTAATGCATTAAATTAATCTGGTATATTGTTGTTTGCTGAAATCTTTTATTTTGTATTATAATATTTTTTTTAATGAAGTGTACAAACAATTTTTATGTTAACTATAACTGCAAACTTTTGGGCTTTTTTGGCGAAAATAAAATTTAAAAGATAATTTTCTCTTTTGTTCGCAGATTTTCGTGATTAGGTAAGTCAAAAGATAGTTTTACGTTGCGAGAAAAAAAATAATATAAGCCGACAGCTATTCACAAATTAAATAATTAAAGCATAAACCCACATTTCTTTTAAAATACTTAAATATTTTACCTTAACATTCACTGCGCTTGCCATGATACAAATCCACAATTTCAAACTGTGCATCTTACCTATAAAAGAAAAATACGAATTAATAAAACTCAGTTATCTGAATGTGCTATTTTCAATTAGATGAGACAGTGATTAATTAAAGTGAAGTGCTTTTTGTTGTATTTTTTCATCTTGTTCCTTTTTATTTGTTGATGCGGAAATGTACTTAATTATTCCAGAAAAAACGCATTAACGTTTAGTTTTTACATGTGAAAAATTATTACAATTCTTTAACCACTTAACAGATCAATATTTTGTTAAAAAAACTTTTCAAATAATGCCTGCTTTTTTTAAATCTTTTTTTCAGCGGTTTTTCAAAAGAAAAATTTGTGTCTAATTGAATCACAAAAATGCTCTTATTAATTCAAAATTTACAATAACCATTTACTGGTGAGAATAATAAATCAGGATTGGAATGTGGATGCCCCTAGGTGATACGGGCAAATCATGATTAGCAAAGACACGTTTCCCGTAAGCATGGTTCGCAGTATTCCTAAAATTTTCAACCTGTGTCACCACCATTTTAATAGGATAATCTTTATTGTAGGCTACTGTTGCAGATGTTAAAAGAAATTACCAGGAATACGTTTTATTTAAAATAGTGGTAAGAAATGCGGAAATTTTTATGAATGCTACGAACCTTGCGTATGACGTAAGGGCAAATCAGATGGTTAAACTATTACATAAACATATTATGAAATATTCGCATTGTTTAAAATAATGCGTCATATCTTCAAACATAAAAATAAATTTTAGTGTCTTTTAGCTTTATTATGCAGTAGAACAGACAAAATAAAATATATTTTTTTAAAGATAATATAGCAGGCTTTATATAACGAATACTGCAGGGTGTAGCCCGATTATCGACGGGAATATCGTACAAAATTGTAGTGTACATTATTTACTTAATTTAGCAAAGAAATTAGCCAAAATAAATTGCAGGGTTAAAAATCTTTTCTTGTGTAAAAAAAAGACGTTTACCGTTAAATCTATTCTGTTTAACCCTTTGAGGAGCAGTGGTATGTCTATAAAACCACTTAATTTTAATTTCCGAATTTGCACCGGAATTATGGTATATCTATGAAACCACTTAATTTTTATTCAAGAACGCCACAATGGCACCGGAACCGGAGTTTTAATAAAAAATTTATGTTTTTTTGAATACGTGAAGTATAGCTTTATCTTACTTACAAATAAAGTTGTCTTAAATTCTGGTCTCACTCATTAATTTCAACACTTAAGCAAAAAATTTGCCCTGCACCACAAAGGATTACCCTTTCCGGCACGGGCAAAATCTATAGTAAAAGGAGAAATTGTCGACTGACACCGGAATTCGGAAGCGAGTTTTTTTAATATTGTAAATTCCTTAATTTAAGCATTTATTGTAATAGCAAAATTTTACTAAAATATTATTGGTACCGTTTGCAAGTATGCAATTAAAATTAGGTATCCCAGACCGGGCACAGTGTGCCGGAAAGGGTTAAATAATGAATCTGCTCTACGCCGCTAATGGTTAAAATCTTAGTAAAAGGTCTAAAAATATAGAAATTTAACACTTTCAGGGAGAGATGGTCTGTTGTTGAAATGAGTGAGTATCACCGAAATGTACGAATGAATTGGTTTAAAAATAAATAGCAGTTTTTTGTCATGTATAAATATAAAAAATTATTAAAAATGCTTGTTAAAGTGTGCAGAATAAAGATTAATTTATATATTATCGACCCTGAAAGGGTTAACATGTTGTTGGACGCATTGTGAGCACTTCTCGTACTCCATGCTTTCACAGTGCTATTTATCTTCGATAAGATTTAACCCTTTGAAGGGGCAAGCAATTGCGTTTGTGTAATTCTGAACTCCCAACGGAAATTTGGAAAATTTTTATTATAAAATAGGACAAGCAGTTTCGCGACTTTTTATTTTACACCAAACTTTGAAAAGTAAAATTTTATTAAGTTTTTTCTGTACAGAACTTTATTTATCGTAGGTGGAATAAGATGCATCCCATCGCTTCTCAATGGATTAAGGGCAAGGTACGTGCATATGTTGGATTTTCCAATGAGTCTGAATCACTAATTTTGATTTGATTTTTTTTATTTAATTATACTTTATCGGATGCTAGCTTTTCATACATGATTTTATTTTTTACATTCTAATTGCACAACTATGTAAAAAAAATGGCCGACAATATCAAAATACAAGTAAAACTCTTTCTTTAAAAATGTGGTTCCAACCAAATAAATTTTAGTAAGAGATGCGAGGGCATTTAACCCCTTGGGGACGAGCGACAAGTAAATGGGCCGCAAAAAGGCTTACGAATTGCTCTTCATGCTCACCAGTAAATTTTTACTGTAAAACAGATTTTATTTAATCGAAGCATTTTCTCGATTTATTAAGGTACAAATTTCTTTTTTTAAAAACCGGTGATGGAACATTAAAAATTTCATAAACTACTCCCGTCGCGAAGGGGTCAACAAGCGGTATGCGGCATACATTTGATAAGGTTTAAATAGCAGACTTTGCACATACCTGCAGTATTACACATATTGCAGACATTTTTGTTATCTTTTATTATTAAATAAAGCTAAATATTTTATTAACTATTTGTGGTTGCGAGAAAACATTTATGGAATATACACTGGTATCCATAAATTATGCTTCAACATGTTTTTCGAAGCTCACTAGAAAAAAAAATGGCACACGGACCGGCATGTGTTCCATGGAGAAACTGTGACCGGTGCGAGATATCGGGATGAGATCCTTGATTCATAAGTCGTCCGTATGTTGGTGCTATTGGCAGTGATTTCATTTTAATGGATGATAATGCGAGACTACATCGAGCTGTAGTTGTTGAGGGTTATCTTAAGGATCGGAGTTTGGAGGGAATGGAATGGCCAGCTCACTCTCCAGATTTTAATCCGATAGAATATCTTTGGGATTATCTTGGAAGACAGGTTGCGGCTTTAAAGGTTTTCCAAGGTCATTAAATGAGCTGGAACAATGCTTATTTCATATCTGGTCCGCGCTACCTATTCTACCTACCGACAATTTAATTAAGAGCATGGAAAGTCGATTCCGTATTTAAACCATTTTTTAATACTTCTGTCACATTTTACTGCATGATACTGCGATGTACCGATTTCTTTCAGCATGGAATTTTCCACCATGAGAGCTTTTTAGTTCTAATTTAATTTATACGTTTAATTTAAGTAAATTTGTATGTCGCATTTAACCCATTAGTGCCTAGCGTCACTTTTTAGGTACGATTATAAAAAAAGCAACAAAGCACCTTTCACACCAATAAATAGAAAGATAAATAAGCACTATTTTTCGCGAGACAAATTCCTGAATCAATTAAGTTAAAAGTTATTCGTCTTTTAAAAGTGGTGGTAAACCCAAAATTTCATTTTAATGAAGAAAACAATTTGAGCATTAACCCTTAAATGCATATTGTATCATTTTCGATACCGCAAGTGTTCCCGATTTATTGGGGGTTTATACACATATTCAGTATTCTCACCAGAAATTTAAAAGAGCAATTTTCACTTTACTTAATGACAGACCATTCGTAATTAAATAAAGAAAAATTTACTATTTAGATTTTTCTGGTATGAATTCTGATTCTTTGAATTGCGCATTTTTTGGAACGCGTTCTATCCTATGCATTTAAGGGTTAACGGGCTAATAAATAAAAGTTTAGCACACATTTCCTCTAAATTGTTTTTTTTTCTATATTTATTCATTTGCAAATTAGACGCAAAAAATCGGTTGTACCTTAACTTTTGGAAGCCAGTGTATTCGCGAAAACATATTTATGTAAAAGTATCAGGAACCTACTAATCTTCTGCAATATGTGGCTTAAACCGTTCAGGACGAGAGTACTAAGATCAATTTATAATCCTTTACTGCCAGTTTTTCAATTATTCTTTAATTGAATCACGAAAATGTTCTGCTGAAACAAGGTAAACTCCACGGTAAAAAAAAAATGTTCAGAAAAATGAAGGATTTTGAACACCTTTAGTGACAGGTATACAAGTTGCTTGTCCGCAGGGGAGTAATGTGACTCGATTTACCGATGGTTCACACCAGAAAGTTTACCTCACGAATACTCGATTGTTAAATTTCTAATGGCTAAGCTGTTTAAGTATTTTCTTAAAAATATCTCTGGTGCGAAACGGATAAAATATTAGTGATAATAATGTATATCTTATAAAAATTAAGGTGCATTAGGCACTTTTGTTTATGTAGAAAAACTATGCTATTCATGAAAAGAATTCTTTAATATAAAATCACTGATTTTCCTTTAAAATAGTGTTTCATCTACATTTTACAAGATATAATAATATCACAAAACAATTGTTTTTCATTAAATACAATTCTAGATGTTTATCAATAATACAAAAAGCACTGAATAATTATTACTTGTAGTTTTTAAGCATTTATAAATAAATATATAAATTTGTTTATTTATTTATTTCTGCATTTAAAGCGGCTAATTATTAAATTTTTTCGCCGTGAAGTAATCGTATTTGCATGAGTTTGCAACTTTTTTTTAATATTTAATTGGCTTAAGTAACATAAAAGAAAACCTTAGCAGTTGCGAATGTCTTGTTTCTTTATTTCACCCCTATAACATTATTTCTTTATTAACCAAGCTATTTAGCTTTTATTAATGCTTCAGAACAAAATTCCTATATTCTCCTTTGTAGTTTTTAGTTTTCAGCGAATAAGTTATGCATTTTTTATGATAAATAAATAGTCTCTAAAGAAAAAATTATAAATAAAGCGAAACAGTTAACAATTAACGAATTGCTTTGTATTTCAAAATAATTTTCTATTCTAGTACCTCACTTAATATAGTGATTAGAAACACAGAGTTTTACTTCTGTTTCTTTTTAATATTTTTTTTTTGTATTTTTCTTTTATCTATATTTATATGCTTATTTAAATATTCCGTATTAACTGTAAATACTTTGTCTGGTAGTAGTTCTGTAGTTAGTATAATGATTCAGAAGCTCAAAATACTATTCATTTAAAATTACACTCACCTGATTGCAGAATTTTTAAGTAACAAATGATTTAAAGAAAACGATTAATTCTATCTCGCACCACGTTTGCAAAAAAAAAAAAAAAAAAAAAAAAAAGTTTTTGTGTGTATTTTTATAACATGTTGATGTGAAATAGTCTGCAATATTTTTAAAATATTAATATAAGAAGAACATAAAAATAACTATTAATTTCAGTCCTATGAATATTTATTTCCGTGTTGCCAAGTCAATAATACAAAAAGGATAGACCAGAAGGCGGCAGAAAAGAATATCATCTCATCGAGTTCAGTCAGGATTAGTTAAATCACGACCCACATATTAAAACGCAGTGGAAAACATCTAAACAATCGATGTTCGTGGTAAATTTTTACTAAAAATTGCATTCAAAAGCTATGACTCAAAATGTTATGTTATATATCAACAAAATCATTAAATTTTGTGGGAAAAAAATTGTTCGAGAAAAATTTATGAATAGCTAAATTTCATTTCAGATCATATGAAACCATGTTTAACGTCTTCAGATCCGGTGAAAAAAGGTTAAAAATGAGGAAATGTTTGTGAATGGCGCCTAATGGATTGAAGAACTAAACAAAATAGCAATTTGTTCCTTATAGCTCTTTTTTAGCGAGATACGTCATCAGAGTTCGTACGGCTCCTGGAATTTCATGACCAGGAAACTCTTCATTAACAATATTTTCTTATAGAAAATCTCTAATTAAATGAGAGGAAATTTCGTGCTTTTGAACTATATTTATTTTTTTTTTATAAAGAAATGCTGGTATTTCACCTGGAAAATAACGGTACTAGTACGAACCATGGTGATATATAGAAATGATTTTCAGCAAATATATAAGAAATGTAGAAAAGTGAAAACGTAAAATATTTATTGTATGTTAAGATATAATTTGTTGAGTCCATTAATAATAATAAATTATTATAATATATAATAATTTCATTTTATAATTATTTTTTCTATGCAAAAATATTAAAATAAAACAAAATAATCTAACAAATTTTCAAAAAAATGTATTTCTTGAGTCCACATGATTCATCAAATTTTATTGTGCAAAAAATAAATTTTAATTTACTTCTTTTTTCAGGCTTTCCTATTTATCTGTTTGTTAACATAAACTCATAAATGAAGCTAGAAAAAAATATATAAATAAACCCTGGGGTCGGAAGAGGATAACAGCAGGGTTAAACGAATATTTTATTTGTTTTAAATACTTGTCAACTCTCCTGCCATAAATATTAAAATAACAAAGTATTAACTATGTATTTATGGTCCAAAGATAAATGTTGATATTTTTATTGCTTTCTTTTTATTAAATCAACACCTTAATTTATAATTTTTCTGCATTTAGTAATGTTAATTTATTGCCACCAGCCATTTCGTTTTTATTTAACCCCTTGGGGACGAGCGACCAGTATGCGCTCGTGCTGCCTAAGGTGCCTAAAGTCCTTGATTATTCTTACCAGTAAAATTTTATTGAAAATTTTGCCTTATTTAATTCGAGTATTTCCTCGAATCTTGTTTTGAAAAACCGGTGCTAAAAGATTAAAAATTCTATAAAAAATGCTCGTCCCGAAGGGTTTAATCGTTGAATACTTCACTCAATTAACATAAAGAAGAAACCAAAAAATAGTTAATAGTTGTGAATACCGTGTTTCTTTTAATCCCAATAAATTTATTTCTCCATTAACTAAGCTGTTTTCACAAATCTTTAGGGAAAATTTCTTTTATTATTATTTTGTTAATTTATGTTTTCTTCAGTTAAATGAAGAATTATTTTAACTCATGAATAGATGATTCCAAAGAGGAAAAAAAGTATGTTAAAAGAAGCGGAACATTTAAACGGAATTTTTTTTCTGAATTGATATTTTTTACTAACTACTCTGTCTCTTTTAGAACCTAAAATTGATTTTTTTATATGGAGTGAAATTATTACAGTTTCTATTATTTCATTTCTCTCACACTCTCTTTTTCAAACTCCATTTTTAACGCTTTCCAATAATGTTCAAAAGTGTTTATACGGAATACATTCGGTTTGTCTGGACGTCTGACCACGCTCTAACTAAATATATTTGGATTCCCATGCTATTGATTTCGTTATTTAGGGTCACCAAACCATGTTTGGTATTGCATAAGAAATATATGTAGGATTAACAGTTCATTTACAGGGCACTCAAAAAAATTCCTTGATATTATAGTATATAGGGAATAACCCTTCAAAAAGTATTTTAATGAGTTATGCTATGTCATTGCTTTTTCATTACTTTCTTGCTATTTTTAACCCTTTAACGATCAAAGCATTTTCATTGCTAAGATGTCGAAATAAATGAATGACACCGGTAAGTAAAAACAAATATATTTCTAAATAAGAAAACGTGATTTTTCACATACATAATAAAAGGGATATTTTTGGATAAAAATACCGGTGTCAGTGTTGCGTATCGGAATTAAAATTTTGTGGTTTCGTGGCGAAACCAATGAACGTTAAAGGGTTGAGAGATTTTGATGCACTGAAATTGATATAAATCAGGGAGTTTTACTACGATTACGTTAAAACAGGACATTCATGGAATTTTTTATTCATTTTCAGGGACATAACAAATAAGTCAGTTACAGTGCTGTAATCATTTCTGAAATTTCTGTCTTTGAGTAATCATTTCTGAAATGTTCCTTTTAAAATTAGGTATGTGCTTTTAAATGTAACTAATGTTTTGCATGTTATCGTTGCATGTAAATTAATAATAAAACCCCAATATTGTTACATATAAATAAAAATAATAAATAATAAAAGAATCACCGACGATTGTAAATTATGCATATCATAAAATTATGCAGTTCAAACTGACTATTATTCATTTGACAAGGATTGAAAACACCCCTAATGTCGGTTCTAGCAATAAGAAAAAAGTGCTCTCACTTTTTGCAAGCCTATTCTCAGTGCCAAATTGTTAGATTTTCAGCAATAAAAATAAATAGTATTTTTTGTTTTACGCAGAACGGTGTTTTAGAATGAATTCAGTACTTTACCCTTTAATGTACATTGGTTTCTCTGCGAAACCATAAAGTTTTAATTCTGATGTTCAACAACGACACCGGAATTTTAATTTTAAAAAATCCATTTTATTATGTATATTGAAAATCACTTTACAAATATACTTACAAACATATTTGTTCTTAACTACGGGTGTCATTCATTTATTTCAACATATTAGCGTCTCATTTCTAGATGGTTCCCTATGAAAAAGCGAAAGGTATAGTCCACTTTTTAATTAGGGTGAAACTGACCGTAGCAATTGCGTTGAAACACCCCGAAATAGCAAACAAATGAAATATTATCTTTCATTATGACGACTCCATTCCACATCACATGTATCTTTGACAAAAAACTCCTTTTACTCGGTCCGACTACTGTTTGTTTCTTTTTCTCAAAAATTTTGTTTACAAAAAAATGAAAGAAAGAAAGAAAAAAGAAAAAAAAGAACTTTTTGTATTATAACATGAAAAATCGCGTCTGTAAATATTTTGCAACCAAATCAAAAAAGTTTTGGAAAGAAGATGTTATAAGACTACCGGAAGGATATAAGATGGTTTGTTCATAAAAATGCAATTGTTCTTTAATAAAACTAGTAGATCAAACCCGGGCTTCCCGGGTTACATAGCAAAGATAAAAAAGGTTTTTTTAAATTGAAAACTTTTATGAGTTTTCAGCATGTAATATGCGTTTTAGATTGCTAACTAACTCCAAAAAAGCATTTAAACCCTTAAACCCCTTGAAGGGGGTGGGATAAAATTTATCCCTCTTAATTTTAATTTCAAAACCGTAGATTGACGCTATTGAAAAATATTGATATGAAGATTTGTATTTGATACTTTACATATTTTTGTATTGTATTGTACTTTACATATTTTTTTATCTTATAAAATTCAAAAAATTAACATTAATCTCAATATTATATTAAATCAATCTTTGAATTAAAATATTACATAGTGGAAAAACATGATTAGGCTAACGTGGTTAGGTTAAAAGGTTAAATGAAAAATATTAATCATGGAATCAAATAAAGCTATGAAGTTTTTCAAAAGTCACATTTCCGTATTAGACGCATGCCAGAAGTTATTAGCAAAGATTTCGTTACGGCAGCAGTTTTGTTTCTGGTCATTTCAGTGTTTCGAGCACGTAATTTAATTACATGTCTGTTAAATTTGTATTTATTTTATTTTATTATTTATAAAGGAAATTTAAATTTTGCTATAGTATATTACTCTTTATATTTTTCTAAGGACACATAATCTATCGCAATCGAGTTTCACTCGGTAGAGATATATTTAAAAATAACTCGCAACTGATTTTTTTAAACCATAGCCAATCAGTAAATTGAAATATAGTTTTCAAACAAATTCAAAGCATTTTCAAAGTATTTTTTTTCTTATTTGGCATTGTAAAATTTTAAGTTGTTTTATTACATGTTGAACTTGTAATTTTTAGTAATTTAATCTGCGTTTTAAACCATTCTTCTATTTTATTACTCATGCAATTTTAATTTTATAACGGGAAATTATCAGGAACAATATTTATAGATTTATGAGTAAATTGTGTATCATTATTTCTTAATGGAGATACGTAATAGAGCTTTAAAAAATGCTTGAAAATATAAGCTCGTAATAAATGAGTCAAATGAGATAGAGTCTTCAATCAAATTGCATTTGAAAGTAGATTTCTTTTCCTGTGTGACGAAATAAAAATTAAAAATGTGCGACGTTTAGAAGATTAAAAAATTGCAGTAACAAAAATTGCAAAAAATCATTTTATCCTGAAAGGGGCACAGATGTCATATACGCACCACATTTGAACGTGCTTTTTTCTCTCACCACTTTGGCATTACACATCTGTGCCAAGGAGAAGATCTGTTTAATAAGTTTATAACAATTATTAGGGAAAGGAAAATTAAAGATTTCAGTGAAATGTGCTGATTAAATGATGCAACTGCATGCATTCAATATGGCAATATGTATTAATATTTACGCATTATTGTGAAAATTATAATTGCTGTTTTGTTGCCTATTAAGTTTATTATTTATAATTGTTTATTTATTGTTTCCTTTTTGATTAAATTCATATTTATTTACTGTTATTTTTCATTTTAATTCTTTAAATTATTTTATTGTATACTATATCAATAATTATTTATATCAAGCTATCATTTATTTATTTTTATTTCCTTTTTTAAAAATTTTGAATTTTTTTCATTTTTTACGTTATTTTATTTTTATAATGGAGTAAAAAATTACGTGCTGTTATTGCATGCAATTTGTACTTTCATTCAAAAATAAAATTTTCGCCAAATTGGTAAGAGAAAAAAGCACGTGCAAATGTGGTGCGTATATGACATCTGTGCCCTGAAATGTTGTCATTTGCAAAATAACATCAGTGCTACACACGGACACATTTGTTCGTAACAATATAGATATTGCTCATATGAAAAATCGGTACTACTTGATTATCCCGTCGACCATTTTCGCCAAATTAAAAAAAATGCCAAACTAATAGCCATGTTATGTATGTTGACATAATTTTTTTTTCAAATAACGGGAAAACAAATAAATTAGTAAAACATGAATAAAAATACAAATAAAAAGTAGTATTAAAACTTTGATGACATTTTAAACATGTGTATCGTGTTTAATATAATTCAATATGACATTCACAATCATCCATTATTGGCATATAATCTTATAATTTGGCGATAGTTTTTTGGTCGACGGGATAACCAAGTAGTACCGAAAAATCTTACGCGCATACTAAAATGTTAAAAGCAAAGAAATGACTGCACGTACATCTTTTCGAAAAAGTTTGCTTCAAAGTTAACTCTATGACAAATTTAAAATTCGTTTTATAAATTAAAATACACAACACAAACTAAAAGAATAAACATTAAAATACACAAACGTTGCACTCCGTCACTTCAACGTGCAAAGAAGATGCCGTATTTTCCGCAAAATACGCAAACCTTGATTTTTACAAATCATGCCAAACCAAATTTTCAGTTACATTTTAAACATTTGATATTAGCGAATTATGAAATCTCATTTCGTCATTTACATCGTTCTTTTTCTATATCAGATCAATTTTCTATGTGAAAAATGTACTTTTTTTCTTTTCTGAAAATATATTTGGAAAATAAAAATGGTTCTAAAAATAAAGTAAAAAATAAATAACATAAAAAATATCATTATTCACAAAAAAAAAAAAAAAAAAAAAAAAAAAATTAAATAGTTTTGGTAAAATGACAGGTAACAAAAAAGAACTTAAAAAATCGTCTGCTATAGCAAGTTTAACTGAAATTTATAAAAAATTACATAAAGCGAGTAATGTTATTTTAATATAATTATAATTGAATGTCTTAAACAATTGGGTAAAAATTTGGGGAACCGGACATTACTTTAAACCTGGAATTATTGCCAAGACCATCTTTGTTTGCTTGTCTAACTCGGCGAAAAAAATTCAACCGGGAGGGAAAAAAAAAGAATCACATTGAACACTGAACAGGTACTAAATCCCTTGACATCAGTCGTGCATTTTTTCTCTGAATAAAAATGATCTGCTTAAATTTACGCATTCTAAAGTAGCATTTTATTTTATTATAGACAAAAACTATAGTACTAAAAGTTTCCACAGACTTGTCATTGAAAGTTTTCTTTTTTACGAAAACACGCGGTTGTGTTTGGGCTTAATGTAGCAGATTTCTCAGGGTTACATTTTTTGCACCACTCCCAGCCACCACACATAAGTCCTCTCTATTTCTTCTTTTTACTTTATGGCTATTTTCCCTTTACTTTGCACCATGGCCAACTATATCTATAAGGCCCATTTATTTGAGATTAATTTATGAAATCTCCCGCCAGAAGACTCTGATACTTTGCCCAAGTTACTCTGACCGATCGTGCAAACTGTGAACCAAAACAATGACCATGTGCTCAGAACAGAAATCAGCTCATAAAATGCTAATTTGGGCAGCAGGGCTTGTGCCACGTGATTCAATGAAATGGCTCAGAGTTTGAAGCTGAATCCAGCTTCACTTTTTCAGCGGTTTTTAGCGAAATGCGCAGGCCGTTATATCTAATTGGTAATGCTTTGCACAGAAATGGAGTACTCAAATTGCCACTTCCAGAAAAATTAAATTTAAAACTACAAAAAAATTAATATCTCAAAAACAAATTATGATACGGTTTTCAAACAAATTGCATTTAAAAGTACATATTTTTTCCTACACAACGGTGTAAAGATTTAAAATTTACGATGTCTAGGAGTTAAAAAATTTGCAGTAATGGAAATTGAAAAAGTGAAATTTCATCAGAAAGTGTTGCCATTCGAAGAATGACGTATGCGTTACGCACAGATACGTTTGGCCTTTATAATATAGATACTGCCTTTATGAAAATTTCCATAGTTCATTTTTAGCAGAAAAACAGAAGAAAGAGAAAAAGGAAGACTTTTTGGGATAAGCTAATAAGTACTAAACTTTTATACCGGGTGGCCCAGCGGGTAATGTTTGAAACAAAGTCCAATAGATGGCGCTAGGTGCACATGAGTGAAGCCAAACTTTGTGCGCATGCTCCGGTGAGTGGGCAATTGTAAATGTGATGTTCCTTCAGTCTTCGGTGAGCTTTAGCGGGTGATTCTCGTTAGTAAACATGAACAAATATTCGATGGATCTTCGAGTCTTTATTGTGCTACAAATGGCCAGATGTGATGAAAATGTGATGGCAGTTCAACGAGCATGGCAGAAGAAGTCCTTTTGTTTGACCAATTCTTGTTGTGGAACTTCTTCTGCCATGCTCGTTGAACTGCCATCACATTTTCATCACATCTGGCCATTTGTAGCACAATAAAGACGCGAAGATCCGTCGAATATTTGTTCATGTTTACTAACGAGAATCACCCGCTAAAGCGCACCGAAGACTGAAGGAACATCACATTTACAATTGCTCACTCACCGGAGCATGCGCACAAAGTTTGGCTTCACTCACGTGCACCTAGCGCCATCTATTGGACTTTGTTTCAAACATTACCCGCTGGGCCACACGGTATTTTGAATACCATCATTATCCGATGAGAGCTGCAATATCACTTCCTACATGCTTTTCTAATTTTTAATAGTGCATTTAAATTACAGCTCATTATTACAACTAAATTTATTTCTAAAATAACGTTACCAGGCCACACATCTCTAATGCTACATTTTTTTGTAAACATTATTTCCGAATATATTAACAATCAATTTATTTAATCATGGAAATCAACGACACGTTGCTTTCTAAGTTATCTTAATTGCATCATTAGCGGATATTTGTGTTCGATTAAATATATTTTTTTAAAAACAAAAAATTTCAATTCATACTAGAAGTTTAGAGATAAGAATATTTACTTCATTAATCATAATCAATAAACCCTTTCAGCGGCAGTAATATGTTTATGTAACCGTTTAATTTTAACTCCCAAACGCCACGATTGCACCAGAATTTTGGTATTTATGAAATAGTCTTTTTCTTATTTATAATTTAAAAAAAAATTGGTAAATTCCTGTGCCTCTTATAAAATTTAAAACTTTAACATTGAAAATGCTTTGCCCCTCAAAGGGTTAACCAGTTATATAAATTGATAATACGCATAGGTAAAGTAGTCGATGTTATGCTTTACATATTTGAACTTTAATTTTCTTTCTGAATATTCATTAAATCCGAGATTAATATATCAACGCCCAACCAAACTACCGAACCGAATCGTTTGAAATTCAAAATATATAATTGTTGAATAATTTTGTTGTGTCATTTCAAATTTTATGAATATCGATTTATAGTTTAATTGCAGGGACAATCAAAACTATTCTGGTACATTATAGCCAAATGGGAAAAATAGCTTCAAGTGCATTTTAATGATGTTATACTTTTTCGAACATAATAAAATTGACATGTATCTATGAAGTATGTACTAAAATATATACATTAGGCACAATGTGTTGTGCAAAGAATATTTGTTATTAATTTTTAGAGCCACACAAAAGTATTCCATTACTTAATGTGATAGGGGGAAACATTGTTTGGGGTGACGTTTTAATTACATTAAACTCTTTCATATTTTACGAAATTGATATACGTTTCTTAGGTTTCCTATAAGTTACTTTAAGTATAATACAAAACATATAGTATTTACAGGTACACACAAAACATTTCTAATGCAATGCTGTATTCGAAGAGTCATATACTAATACATCAAGATCTAAATATTTTTAAAAATTCGTTATAGTTCGAACGCACCTCATTTGCTACGTTTCACGCGCAATTTCCAATTGTTTATTTTATTCGTGCCACTGTTTAAACTCGGATGTGGCAATCCCAAACCTTTCTTCCGTTTCATATGCATCACAATATATACATATATAATACTTCAAAGTTTGTTATCGCGGATAAAAATTAAATGCCATATGTGCCCATCATGAGAGTTTTAAAGACACGAAATTTTGTCACTAATTCTTGAGATATGACTCAGTGGCGTAACCAAGGCGGATGCCCAAATGCTCTGATGCAGTAATTTTTGAAAGCTCTGTTCGCCTTACCTAACCAGAAAATTTTCTGCTGTGAATGAAAAAGAAAACCGTACAATATTACTGGTTTCGGGCAACTACCCTGGATACGCTACTGTGACTATTGATGTGACTAACATCATGTAAATCCTAAAGAATGCAGCATAGCAATACCATCTGTAGAGCGATTTGCATCAAGTATTAATCAGCACCAAATAACATCAGGAACTAACTGAATCTGAAGACTGGCGGAAACTCGTGCAGAGTACTTCACACTGTAAAAACAAAATACTCAAATTGGGTTGAAAGATTTTTGGGTACAGAATTGTTCCATTTGGAAAGTTCAGTTTGTAGCACAAAATCGTTTTAAATAAGTCTGATTTTTAATGACATTAAAACAATTAAAATATCTTAGATAAGTATATACATTATGCCTCAGAAATTTTGCTTAATTTAATGTTAATGAAGATCTGCTCTTTTTTGAACCATTTTGGGTTATCTATTTTGGGAACAATACTCTATCATTTTGGAATCCTTACTGTACCATTTCAGGAACATTACTATACCCAGAAATCTTTCAACCCAATTTGGGTCTTCAATTTTTACAGTGCAGATATAGCTATTGGGGTAATCGTAAAAAATGCAGCATAGCAGCGCCATCTGTTGATCAATTTACATGAAGAATTACTCAGCGCTAATTTTTATCAGGGACTAACTGAATCTACAGACTGGCGAAAACTCGTGCAGTAGTTCTTGAGATGATGCTATTGTGGCAATCTTGAAAAATTCTGCAAAAGAGCGACATATTTTCAATAATAGACAAGAAAAACTAATCAACAACAATGTAGATCAGGAACAAACTAAATCTGAAGTTTAATTTTTTTTTGTTTTAGCTATCGAGATGAGATAGAGCTATTGCAGTAATCGAGAAAAACCTATCAATATCAGCGCCATCTTTTAAGCGATCTACACCAAAAAGTAATCAGCACCAAATTATACAAAAGTATAACTGAATCTGACTAAAACTGGGTAAACCAACAGGTGTTCGTAATGTCACAGAGTCGAGATCTCGACTCTGTGCCATTACGGACGCGTGTTAGTTTAGCTGATGACGAGCTGTTATTGTTGTAGCTCGAAACGCTTCCTACTTTATTTTTCATTTTATTGCGATTTTACAAAGTGTTTCAGTCTATTTATCAATTATCGCCAGTGTTTCCGGTGTTTTTTTTACTGAATCTGAAGGTTGATGAAAATATGCGAGTTGCGATAATTTTAAATAATGCAGCATAGCAATGCCACTTTCTGGGCGATTTACGTCAAAAATTAGTCAGAATCCTTTCATATTAGGGACTAAGTTAATGTAAAGTTTTATTAAATTCCGTCCATTTTTTTTAGTTTGTTAGAGTGGCCACAAAATTTTTGTCACTTACAAATAGACATATTCACAGACTGACAGACAGAATTTTTTTAAGAGAAGTAAGTTTCACGAAAACAAGAAGTCGATTATTTTTCTTACGAATCAAATACTTTCTTCTTCTGAAGATAGAATAACTTAACCCTTTCCGGTACACTGTGCCCAGTCTGGGATACCTAATTTTAATTCCAAACTTGCAAACGCCACCAGTAATATTTTAGTAAAATTTTGCTTTTACAATAAAAGCTAAAATTAAGGAATACAAAATATTTAAAAAATTCGTTTGTAAATTCCGGTGTCAGTCGATAATTTCTCATTTTAATAACAGAATTTGCCCGTGTCGAAAAGAGTTAAAAAGAATCTATGCCGTACACTTATAATCCAATATTGTCAAGAGAAATCTGTGACAAAGAAAAGACACGTTCGACGCGCGCATATTACAACAAAATATGTTACCTTGCGCCCGAAACAGCGAAATATTATCAGATTCATATTCATGCGCACCATTCGGAAGAAATAAGCACGTAATCTTATTATTTAAGGATTTTATGTATTTATTCATTTATTTTTATTCTATGTGGTTTTCGTTCAAGATATATCAAACAGACGACCACCGTATCAAATAAATTACCCTTTATGCAGAAAAAACTAATTTAAAATTAAACAAAATATTTTTTTTTTGAAATAGTGTATTAAATGTTACAGCACTGCTGTTTGTAGATAGATTGGCGATGAAATAACCTAAACTCATTTATCATTCATTACAGCATGCAGTGATAGAAACATTTTAAATGCAAATGAGTTTCAACAAAATTTAGATTAAATTTTGTATAAAACAAGGATAGCGATATTCTTTATGAAATATTCGAAAAGTTTTTGAAGTTATTTTTCTCTTTTGCTTCCTAATTAAATACATCTATGAAATAAATAAACAACACTTTTAGTAGAAATAAAAATATCATTTCTGAAATGCAATGAAGTAAAACTTTGTAATAAAATTAAGCAATAAAAGAGATTCTTTGGGGGTATTCTACCACTTTTAATTTCTTTGGCGTATAGTTACTTGATTTTCTTATCCCATTACAGGCATAAGAACATTGAGATAATTCGATTTACATTAATCATTTGAGAAAGTAATCCCATAAAACGAAACATTTATACCGAAATACTTCTGAGAATAGCTATGTGTAGTAAAATCTCTTTAGTGAATTTTTGTTGGAAATGCTAAAAATAAGATGAAGAAAGAATAATACATGGGTAGCATATTAAGCGGTACTTTTGTGAAACAAAAAGAAATGTTTTCTTTTTGTATTATTTCTGGTTGATAAAATTTAAGATTTTATTAGATTTTAGATAAATTCTTAATGTATTGGGTGACTACGGCGACTGCACAAGTTCGATCCCGATTTCAAAGATGGTTGTAGCTTGTAATTTTGAGTTAGTTGATGCTTTTTATCTAACTATATTATTATCTGACAGTTATCTACAAAATGTCGTGAGCGAACATAGTTTTAAAAAAGTTTTCATATTAATTTGCACGTGAGTTGAATTCAAAATGAAAAATGAAATGTTACATTTTCGTTATGTTATATTATATGAGTTTAACCTCTTGAGGGGCAAAGAATAAAATCTCTGTAATACTGAATTTACACCGGAATAATCGATAAGTAATATTTTTTAAAAAATGAATCTAAAAAATGTTTATTTTAAATGTTTATTTTAAATAATGAAATATATTTTTTCTCAAATTTGCGCTTCAATGTTAACCCGGGAGAACTCGCTTTGAGAATTTCTCTCACAGTGCCAATTCTTTTCTTTTACTTTACAGCCATTTAATATAAAATTTTTTGTTTGGCTTAGTACTTTTATTCAAAAAAAAAAAAAAAAAAAAAAACAGGTAAAGTAATCGAAATCACATTTTGAAATTTTATTAAAATGAAAAATAGCTTTAAAAATAGTCTTAAAAAGGGTACGATGGTGAAAGAAAATCTTATGCGCGAGTTCTCGCGGGTTAAAAAATAAAAAATTTTTAAAAGTTTCTCGTGAAAATCTCGTTTAAGTTAGGTGGGAGTTGGACGTATAACTAAAAATATTCAAGACATTTATTTATTTGGATCATGCTTTCGCTCTTTTAACAGTTAAAAAATGGTCTTGTCGATATTAAAATTGCGATTTCAATGTACGCCAAGTGTGGACAACTGTGAAAAGCCACATACCACTAAAATTTTATAGAAAAAATCGACTTCTTGAAAAGCAGAGATTCGGTGGTTAGGTAAAGCGACTATTACAGTAAAATTTTAATGGTATACTGCGTGCCATAATTGGCCATTCCTGATCAAAAAATTCAATTTGCTCTATGCGTCCTTCTGGCATTGATATTTAATTAATTTATGATTAGTAAATAATAATTCACGGATTTATATTGAAAATATTGCTGAGAGACTAAATGTTGTCAATTTCACTGCATTTCACCGTTTAAAGCAATTTGGGTATTTTTTTTTAATGCATCGGAAATCAAATCCGGAACGAACTTTTCCAATCATACAATATTTTATAAGTTTTTAGAGAAGGCTTTATACTTCATCGATGGACATGCAGTTCAATGGGTAATAGCTAATACTGTTATTAACCCATTAGTGCCTAGTGTCCTATTTTTGGGAGAGTTTTAAAATATTCAAGCAAGCGCATTTCACATCAGTAAAAAAGAAGGACAAATAAATACTTTCTTTCTCGAGACAAAGTCGTCGATAAATTAAGGTAAAAGTTATTTTTGCTTTAAAAGTGGTGAGAAAATGCAAAATTTGAATTTTAACGAAGAAAATAATTCAGGCACTAATGGGTTAACTACTGAACTAATCAATATTTTTGAAAAAAAATCAAATAATGCCGTCTTTTTTCATGCCTTTTAAAAGTTTTTTAATCTTTTATCACCGGTTTTTTAAAATAGGAATTTGTGCCTAATTGAATCAGAATAATGCTCGGGGAATTCCTGTTCATAAAATGAGAAATCAATGACCGACTCGGGAATTCATAAACGACTTTTTTAGAAATCATGAACGCCTTAATTCAATCTTTCATTGTAAAAGCAAAATTTTAGTAGAATATTGTTGGTGTCGTTTAGAAGGTTGAAATTAAAATTAGGTACGTCTGGAGTGGGACCACCATGCCTGAAAGGGTTAAATAATACAAAAATTACAATAAAAAATTACTGGTGGGAATAATAAATCATTATTAGAACATGTGGATGCCCGTACGTGACACGACCAAATAAAAGAATCGATTAATAAGATTGAGCATTAGTTCACAACACAAATACTTAATAACTGTTACTAACAATTCATGGTATTTCTAACTCTTAACCATTGAATGTTACCATACTGGCGATAGCCCTTTTTTTCCAACATGTTGTTTCCAATCGGACACTAGCAGGGTTATCGCTGTCGTTCGCCATTACGCCAAAATGTTTCATTTGCCAGTAAAAGGATAATTAGACTCGACAAATTTCAAGTGTCCAATTTTTACTTTTTTTCCCGTCTATCAGAACAGGCAGCATTCTTAATTTTACAAAAATATTGATGTCACTTATTACGTTCAATCGTACCTGCAAGTTGCAATATTTTTAAAGATACTAAACCAACACCGATTCAATTTAGCTTCAGTCAAAGTCACAGAAGGCAAAAGTGTCATTTCAGTATATGGACAATGGCCAATAGACAACATGCTAATAACAGAGTTGCCAATTCTCCAGCTTTTTGTACGCAAATATTTTAATTTGTAAAATGTTCTATTATTTTATTGAAACATTTGGGCGATTTACGATAACAACATTTTCTCGAATATAATAGTGATGTGCAAAAAGCCAAAGACTTGGCGAGTTTGCTTATATATATATATATACCCAATAGACAACAGTACAATTTTGAAATTGCCTTTGAAGTATGAGTTTCAATAAAAAATCGAAGAAATCTAGAAAAATAAAATTTTTGATGCATTTTGTTGTTTATATTTTGAATTTATCAGAGTACAATGAATGCAATATTTTAAAAACCTGAATTAACGGGGAACGTAAGTTTTATTTAGTTACATTTTAATAAGTTCAATCAGATTTAATTTTTTACTTTATTCTATCTTTACAAGAAAGAATTGAATTCGTGAAAATTTTCGACTTTGGTTTTCGATGGATTTATCCGTTTTAGAAGATCAGGAACACAATTTAATGTTTTTTAGAAAATGTTTGTCTGCTAGTCTGTCCGTCATTCTGTTGCACTGCCAGTCTGACATGTGATCTTGTATGTGACAAAAATTTTATGGGCGCTTTTTTTCAAGAACTAATGTATGGAATTATATAGAACTATTCAGCCAAATCGTAACATAGTTTAGTGTTGATTACTTTTAGATGTAAATCACTCTGCAAGTGGAGCTGTTATTCTTCATTATTCATGGTTATCTCAATAGCTCTATCTCGAGAACTAATAAACGAAATTACATCGAATTTCAGATTCAGTTAGTTCCTGATATGCATTAGTAATGTTTAGCTTTCGGTGTAAATAGCCCTTCAGGTGGCGCTGTTATGCTGCATTTTCCAAATTTTGCAATAGCTGTATCTCAAGAGCTAATGCATAGATTTTTAACAAACTCCAGCCCTTAATAAAATTTGGTCCTGATTTGTTTTTAGAGTACATTACCCAGCAAGTGATGCTGTTATGAATTTTTTAATGATATTCATAATAGTCCTATATCAGAAACCAATGCACAGATTTTCATGAAATTTCAGATTCAGTTAGAAGATAATATAATTTGTTGTTGACATGATTTTGGTGCAAATCACCTGACTAGTGGAGCTGCTGTATTGAATTTTCAGGATATATTAACATGTATGATATAGAGGAAAGTTTTGGAATGACCACATCAACTATATTCTTGATGGCATAAGATATTTAAAATAGTTTTGTTATTTTTTTAGTTTTTGTTCTATTTATTTAGCTGATCTATGAGTAGTTACCAAAACTCAGGATATTTCAGAACGTATAAAAAGTTGGGCTACACTAGGCTTAAAAATTATATTTTCAATATTTTACTAAGTATTTATTTCACTAATTTTTCTTTTCATTTGGCGAATACATTTATTAAAATTTCTGATTAGCTAAATTTCTAACGTACGTAAAAATTCAGCAAGTACTCTCGACAACAGAGATTGTTCACATAGAATTTCGACTTATCTAATGGAAGAATTTCAGCAGTTAAATAAAGTAAATGCAGTTCATGGGGAAAAGTGACAGGGAAGCAATAATAATAGAACACTTCACATTCGGCCAATAAAATGTAATTTGTCGTTAATATGATGGGGATTGCTTTTTAACCCTTTAATTCCCATGATAGAACACGTTCTAGAAATTATGTAGTTCAGAAAACCTGACTTTACACCAGAAAAATTCAATGGCTAATTTCGGTTTATTTAATTATGGAATGTCTGTCATTAAGCAGAGCATATGTTGCTATTTTAATTTTCTGGTGGGAATTAGGATATACGAATTCAAATGTCTCACTATATCTCGGGCGGTTTGGTATCTAGAGGATTAAGAGTTGAACAAAGATTATCCGCCACCTCACTCTATGTTATCAACTTTGTAGAATTGTATGCAAGGGATTTTAGTTACAATTAAATAAATACAGGTTCACTAATACGATTCATTCTAAAAGAATTAAATATCTATTGATGCATTGTGTGCCACATGTAAATGACTTGGAAAAATAATAAAAACGTGGGGATTATAAGAGCTAAAATTTCCTAAGAAGAAATAATGGTCAAAGTAATATGATTATTAATATCTGAGATATGTACTGATTTGTTATGTTATTAACAATTTCCTGTTTTTTTCTATTGGTAAAATGTTATTATCTATAAGAAAAAAATTCAAGTGTCGAAATAGTTTCTTTTGTGTGTACTATTAATATTTCTTAACTCTTAACAGTCAAAAAACCATTCCCAGGCAGATTTTTTTTCTTTTATGTTTAAATGTCACAAGAACAATTTAAGATAAATTTTATTTCTGGATAAGTAAAAACATTCGCAAACATAAGAGATTAAAAAAATTGTTTAAATACACTGATGCTTGCGGATTAAAATTAAATGTTGCCACCGTGGTGGAATTGACCGCAAAGATTAAAAAATATAGTTTTTTTTTGTAGATTTATATGCGGCTCAATAAAAATCTATGATGAAGGGATTTCTTACATCTTTCGCCAGAGATCTAAAACGAAAATTATTGTTTAGAAATAGTGATAGCAAGAAAAATACGCGACTGCATTTACCGCTGTATTAGAATTAATATTTATCTTTATACAATATTGGTCAGTATCTGATAAAATCAGTCATAAATTTTTATTATTTCCAATTGATTTTAGAAGTTTTATATTCTTGAACTTAAAAAAAAATTTCATTTTATTGAAAAATACTTTAATTTTTAAATAATTCTGACAGGAATGCTAGTAAAAATTGTCTGTTTAGAAAATAAATTTAAAGAGCTGCAGTATCAAATATAATGCTTTTAAATCTCTAACCAAAAGTGATTTTTTTATGACGAGCATTTTAGCATATTTTTTTTTATTGCAGATTTATTTATTGAAACTTTTTGCAGATTTTCAAATGTCTTTTTGAGAATTAAATAACGACTTACATTTTCAGTACTTTCAGGCAAAAATCTTTGGAAGATATATCTTAAGAAAAAAAAAAAAAAAAAAAAAAAAAAAAAAAAAAAAAAAACGACGTTAAGTTCCGTGATTTTAGAGGATGTCATTTAAATATATTTTTTATAATCGTAAATTATCCTGCATTGATATTTTAATTTTTTCATGATTATAAAAAGATACATGAATATACAGTTTATATTTGATGAAAATCTTTGCAGATTCTGAAACGCCTTTTTTAAAAATTAAATAACGATTTAAATTTTTATTAATTTTAAGAAAAATTCTTTCGTAGATATATCTTAAGTGCAACGAAAAACTGAGAAATAAATTGAATTAAAGCACATAAATTTAAATTTGACATAATTTTAATTACATTTTTAATATAAATATAATCGTGAATTTTCGTATATTTACATTTTTATCTTGATTATAAAAGCATAAATGAATAAGCAAAGTGTCCCAAAAGTTTAAAGAGCATTTTTTTTTAACCTGATGAGTGTTTATTAGGCATTAGAAAGTCGAAAATTTCAAAGTTACAATAGAAAAAAAATATGAAAATGTCTTGAAAGTTAAATTTATCCTAATTTTTATAAGGTTCCAAAATCGTAAAAGTTATAATTAAAAATAAAGTTTCTTCATTCACTGTGAAGTACAGAAAAGATTGTGATTTATATTGCCAGGTGTCTCGCATAAGAGTAGAACTACAGCGAGTTTTCATTTTGTTGGCTACAACATGAAAATGTTTCGTTTCAAACCAGAAATTTAATTATGAAATAATTTTAAAACATACAAAGAAGAAAAACGGTGAATTATAGAGTTAAAACTTTTATTTTAGATTCATACCAGGAAAAATAATTAGATATATTTATATAACGTAAAATTATTTTGTAGTATTAACACTTCTACTATTTGGGCAGGCTTCTGATTCAAGTAAAGCTGATGTTAAGATGTCAGCTTCAATTTAGACAGGACAGTTTGTTAGTACTTTACATTCGAGTGATTGCTCACTAGTGTTGGCAGCATAAAAATTGAAATTTTTATTGATTACATGCATAGTGCTGCCAGGTGTCCCTCGAAAATCAGGTTATTACATTTAAATTTTGCTTAATTTAAAGTTAACCAGGTTCTTAAAGTCAAATTCTTACAGTTAATTTTGTGTTATTTAATAATTCATGATGTTAGATAATGTTGTCATTAGAGAAGGCGATGGAAATTACTTCATTACAAGTACCCAAAAATTTTGGAGACCAGATTTATTTGGAAAACCTGCTGACAAAAAACCAAGGAACATTTTTTTTAAATTTATTTATTTTGAAATATAACATTTCTCAAAATATTTGTATGTATTTCTTTCTAATGTTTCAAAAGATAAATAACACAAAGAAAATATTCCTTAAATTGTTCTACCATTGAATTGAAAAGTAGTTGTAAGTGCTTGCACGAAATCAAAATCAGAATAAAGAAAATAGGAGTTAAATAACCCACAAAACAACATTCAACATATAAATACAGCTGCAAACATTTACACTACAAGCCCTAGGGACCATTTTTTTCTATTTGTACCAATTTTGAAAAGATATTTTTCAAAATATTTGTAATTATTTCTTTGTAATATTTTCAAAAAATAACTAACACAAAATAACATTCCTTTAATTGTTCCACGATTGATTTTAAAAATAGGTCAAGTCCTGGCAAATAATCAAAAAGAGAAACAATATATATGAGTTAAAGTACGCACAAATCTATCTTCAACTTATAAATACAGCTGCAAACTGTTAAACCACAAGTCATCGGGCCATTTTTTTTCTATTTGTACCAATTTTAAAAATTAACATTTTTCAAAATATTTGTAATTTTTTCTTTGTAATATTTTCTAAAATATATAATAAAAAAATCTGAGTTAACTACTTAACTTATTCTTTTTTACGCACAAAAGATTCAAAATATGGGATAAACGTCACTTTTTTAAGCTAAAATATTCGTAATATTTACTCTGAACACGTCTGCCGTTAAATAATATGAAATTGTTTTTAAGAAATTTAGTTGCGTCGAAAAGCTTTATCCACTTGCAGAGGGATACATTTTTTCCCACACAATTTAAACGAGATTTTCACCAACTTTTAACAAAATTTTATATTTTTCTATTTTGGCTGCGTAACTGCGAACAATGAGCTTTTCTTATTTTAAAATAAATTTCTTTGATTTTTTGCGGTGAGAAATCAATTTTACAGAGACATTAGTGCTTGCCCTCAAGGAGTTAATTGATGGAGTAAAATTCTTCTTGCCCGTACGACGTACGGACAAATCAATTAAATGTTTAATGTACACACAAAACGTAATAATAATTTTAATTAAATTAATTAATAATTTTTAATTAAATTTTGATAAAAATAGTTTTAAAACTGTGCTTTTACTGTCCGTTTTAAATTAAACAATAGATAATTTCAATAACCCTTTCGGGGCAGTGTGTCCAGTGCGGGCACACCTAATTTTAATTTCAAACTTGGACTCGGCACCAAGAATATTTAAAAGAAATTTTGCTTTTACAATGAAAGCATGGGTTTAGGAATTCTTAATTTCTACGAAAGTCATTTCTAAATTCCGATGTCAATCAATAATTTCTTATTTTATGAGCAGAATTTGCCTGCGTCGGAAAGAGATAAAGGTGTACAATAAATTTCGTACCGGAAATGTTAAAAAATTTCTTGCAAAAGAAGTATTTGTACATTTTCGCTGTTTGGTACGTTCTGTGATTATTGTGTTTGTGGTTCAAAAGGCTATTGACACAGTAGTTATAATTTTTATGTTAGTCTGACATTCAATATAATTTGTTCCGAAAGTTATTGAGAATTGAAGCTAAATTACAGAGCTATTTCTAGATTTATGGGATCGTATCATTGAGTTTCATAAAAATAGAAACTCGTACTGAGAAATTGAAAGAGCAAGTAAATTACAATTTGTAGCTGTTGGATACACTGTAAGAAAGTATGAAAAAATTGGATGCATCGAAAATAAACGAAGACCAGGCCGCTTCATCAAATTAACTATAAGGATATATAGAAAAGTGTTAAAACAGCTTTAAAATATCCTATATGTTCGGCTCAAAAAAATTGCTGAAGGTCTTGCACCATATTCCAGTACCAGCCTACCTCAAACAATAAGAAATGTTCCCCACTGTGCAGGTTTAACCTCTTGGGGACGAGCGACACGTACACGTGCTGCAAAAAGGCTGAAGAATCCTTATTTATCCCCACCTGTGAAATTTTACTGCAAAATTTGCCTTATTTAATCGGAACATTTTATCGATTTAATACAGTACAAATTTTTGTATTTAAAAACCGGTGACAATACATTGAATTTTTCATAAAAGGCTCCCGTAGGAAAGGAATAACCCCAAGGAAAATGCCATTCATCAGTGAAACAAATAGGCGAAAACGTCTGGAATTTGCTTTGGCATACAGAAGCAAACCGATGGATTTTTGAAAAACACTGATTTTTCTGATGAGAGTTAATTCTAAATTTTCTCTCCATCTAGCATTCGAAAATTTTGGAGTAAAAATAAAACTGCTCTAGATCCAAAATATATACTATCAACCCAACTATTAAGCATGGTGGGGGAAACGTTATAGTCTAGAAATGTATGGGTTACAAAGAAGTACTGTAATTTTCGGCGTATAATTCCCGGATCAAACAATTCTTTTTCGACCCAGAAATCTTATTCAGTAATTTAAGTCGATTATTAGCAGCGATTTAAAAAGTTTCTGGGTCGAAAACTGATTGTTTGATCTGCGGATTAGACGCCGGAAATTACGGTACGAAATTTGCAATTTATCCACACTAGAATGACAGCTTTAACCTCTTCAGACCTGAGCATAAAATAACTCTACAAATATATCTTTATTGCTTTTGCATAATCGAAATGACACCATAGAAGACAGAAAGAGTTATTTTTATGAAATCAGTACTTAAGGGGATTGGTAATTTAGGTTTACAAATATGAATATAAAAGTACTAATCCCCTTAAAACATCAGTTTAATTATCAGTGATATAAATTTACGCAATAACAAAATAAAGGTCTTTAAACAAGTAAATGATCAGCAAATCCTCAAAATTTTTTATTGTAAAACATTTAAGTTAAATAATCATTAATATTTCTTACTTTCTTGGCCACAATGTCTTGAAGGTATTTTCAAAACTCTAATGAAAATAATATGTATTTTATGAGGTAATAATTCATCAGTGCTGACATTTATTGGTTTTGTTGTAAAGCAAAAAACATTCAGCTGTATAGAAGTAAAGTAAAAATGCAAAAAATTCGAACAGCTTAGCTTTTATTAGGGAAAGAATGGAGGTACACATTTGTGTACCTCAGGTCTGAAGAGGTTAATCCTTTCAGGGGCATGGTACATCTATTTGTAAAATTCTGAAATGTGTGATTGACAGCAGAATTTTAACACAAATTTATTTCAAATTAAACCCAGATAAGTCAGAAGTTAGTGTTACGTTGCAAGAAAAGAATAGTATAAGCTGACAGCTATTCATAAAATAAATGATAAAAGCATAAACCCATATTTGTTGTAAAACACATAAATATTTTACCTTAACATTCATTGCACTTGCCATGATACAAATCCACAATTTCAAACTGTGCATCTTACCTATAAAAGAAAAATACGAATTAATAAAACTCAGTTATCTCAATGTGCTATTTTCAATTAAATGCGACAATGGTTAAAGTGAAGTGCTTTTTTTTTGTATTTTTTCATCTTGATCCTTTTTATTTGTTAATGCGGAAATATACTTTATTATTCCAGAAAAAAAAACGCATTAACGTTTAGTTATTACATGTAAAAAATTATTACAATTCTTTAACCACTTAACAAAACAATAAAAAAAGAAAAAAAAGAAAAAAAACTAATGCCTATTTTTTTTTATCTTTTTTCAGCGGTTTTTCAAAAGAGAACATTTTTCCTAATTGAATCAGAAAAATGCTCGGATTAATTCAAAATTTACAATAACCAGTTACTGGTGAGAATAATAAATCACGATTGAAATGTGGATGCCCATACGTGATACGAGCACGTCATGATTAGCAAAAAGTTTTCCGTAAGCAGGGTTCGTGTATTCCTAAAATTTTCAACCTGTCTCACCACCATTTTAATACGATAATCTTTATTGTAGGCTATTATTGCAGATGTTAAAATAGATTACCACGAGTATTTTTTATTTAAAATAGTGGTAAGAAATGCAGAAAATTTTAGGAATGCTGCGAGCTTTGCGTATAATGTACGGGCAAATCATGGAAGCGGTTAAATATTAAAATATATTAAATATATTAAAATATATTAAATAAAAATATTATAAAACATACGCATTATTTAACCCCTTAGGGAAGAGCTGCACGTATACGTGTCCAGTGTTGCCAGTGGGTTACTTTTTTTAAATTCAGATTTCTTGATTGGTACCACTTTTTTGAAACGGTAAAGTACCTTTTGTTTTCGCCTTAATTATCATGTCATTGAATAAGGGATATTTTATCATTTGTTAAAAGTGGTGTCAATCAAGAATTTGAATTTAAAAAAAGTAGCCCATCTGGCAACACTGTACGTGTCGCTAAAACGCTTAAGAATCCTCGATTATTCCCACCAGTAAAGTTTTACTGTGAAGTTGGCCTTATTTAATCGGAGCATTTTCTGCAATTAAAAAGCACATGACTGGTGACAAAACATTAAAAATTTCACAAAAGGCTCACGTCGCGAAGGGGTTAAAATAATATGTTAAGTCCTCAAGAATAAAAATATATTTTAGTGTTTTTTAGCTTTAGCATGCAGTACAATAGATAAAATAAAAAAAATATTTTTTAAGGTAACATAGCAGCTTATACAATGAATGTTTCAGCACGATTATCGACGGGAATATTGTACAAAATTATAGTGTAAATTTTTTACTTAATTTAGCAAAGAAATTAGCGAAAATAAAGAGTAGCGCTATAATCTTTATTAAAGGGAAATTTTCTCGTGTATAAAAAAGGATGTTTATCGTTAATTGGATTCTGTTTAACCCTTTGCGGCTCAGTGGTATGCCTATGAAAATACTTAATTTTAATTCCCAAACGCCACACTGACACCGGAATGATTTTTAAAAAAAATCTTATTATTATTTTATTAAATTTATGAAATATAGTTTTTTCGTATTTACAAATAAAATTGATTTTAAATTCCGGTGTCAGTCATTAATTTCAACACTTAAGCAATGAATCTGCTCTATGCGGAGAAAGAGTTAAAATCTTAATAAAAGGTCTAAAAATATAGAAACTTAACACTTTCAGGGACAGATGGTCTGCTGTTGAAATGAGTGACTATCACCGAAATGTACGAATGAATTGATTTAAAAATAAATAGCCGCTTTTTGTCCTGTATAAATATAAAAAATTATTATAAAATGCTGGTTGTAATGTGTAGAATAAAAATTAATTGATATATTATCGACCCTGAAAGGGCCCTAGTAGCAAACCAATATTGGTTCAACGTTGCCCAATATTTCATTTATTGGAAATATTGTAAATAAAACGACAGTATTGCTCCAATATTGGTATGTTTACATTTTTCTCTTATTTACCCAAAATTTGCAGCCAATATTATGCCAAAATTGGGGTTTCATTGGAAATATTGCCAATAAAACGCCAATATTGTGCAAATATTGGTGTTACATTGGAAATATTTGCAATGAAATCCCATTATTTAACCAATATTGGCGTTTTATTGGCAATATTTCCAATGAAACCCCAATATTCGCATAATATTGGTTGAAAATATTGGCTAAATAAAGGCAAAATGTAAACACCCCAATATTGGAGCTATATTTTATGCCAGTATTACGCCAATATGCCAATATTGCTCCAAGATTTAGCCAACATTGGCCCAATATTGTTTGGCTACTGGGGTAACATGTTTGGCGCGATTTGAACATTTCTCGTTACTCCATGCTTACACAGTGCGTATTTATCTTCGAAAAGATTTAACCCTTTGAGATGCAAGCAATTGCGTTTATGTAATTCTGAACTTCCAAGGAAATTTGAAAAACTTTTATTAGAAAATAAGGAAAAGCAGTTTCGCGATTTTTTTTCCCACCAAATTTTGAAAAGTAAAATTGTATTAAAATTTTTCCGTACAAAACTTCGTTTATCGTAGGTGCAATAAGGTATATTCCATCGTTTCTTAAGGGATTAAGGGTAAAGTGGGTACATTTGTTGGAATTTCTAATGAGTCCGAATCACTAATTTTGATTCGATTTTTTTATTTTAATTATTCTTTATCGGATGCTAGCTTTTTATACATGATTTTTTTTTTACATTCTAGTTGCACAATTATTTAAAAAAAATGCACACAATATCAAAGTACAAGTAAAAGTCTTTTTTTTTAAATGTTGGTCCAACCTAATAAATTTCTGTAAGAGATTCGAGTGCAAGTAATCCCTTGGGGACGAGCAACACGAAAACGTGTCAACAGGCTTAACCCTTTCCGGCACGGACAAAATCTGTTAGTAAAATGAGAAATTATCGACTGACACCGGAATTCACGGATAAATTTTTTAGATATTTTGAATTCCTTAATTTAAGCTTTTATTGTAAAAGTAAAATTTTACTAAAATATTATTGGTGCCGATAGCAAGTTCAGAATAAAAATTAGGTATCCCAGACCGGGCACAGTGTGCCGGAAAGGGTTAAGAATCACTCTTCATTCTAACCAGTAAATTTTTACTGTAAAATTTATCATATTTAATCAAAGCATTTTCTCGATTTAATAAGGTAGAAATGTCTGTTTTTAAAAACCGGTGATAGAATATTAAAAATTTCGTAAAAGTATCCCGTCGCGAAGGGATGAAAATGAGCATGAAAATGCTTTAGAATGATGATAATACAATGACATTTAAATCTATTTAACTGCATTAAACGGAAAAATTTAAATTACTTTCAAAAGCTGTTTACTTGTTCTATCATCAATATGAAATCTTCATATTATCCTTTATTAAAATTCATAAAATGCTCCGGCTACGAAGGGGTTTACATGCGGTATGCGGTATACAATTGATAAGGGTTAAATCGCAGACTTTGCACACATCTACAGTATTACCCATACTGCATACATCTTTTGTACTCGTCTACTGTTAAATAAAGCAAAATATTTCATTAACTATTTGTGGTTTCGAGAAAACATTTATGCAATATACACTGAACTCCAAAAGTTAAAGTACAACATGTTTTTCGGAGTTCGCCAGAAAAAAAGGCAGTCAGATTAAACTTCGTCGTTTATATGACTGACAGTAATAAGCTTAAAAAAACTTACACAAAAATTACAGCTACCACTTTTATTTTATAGAATAGAATAGGTATTTGTGAATGAGAGTTAATTATGCGGTTACGGATCTTTCGTAATTTCGCGTGTGAGTTTTGTTGTAGGTGAGCTGTTGTTGTCAGTTTTGTTCACAACAATCAGTAGAGTCTAGAAGAAGTCGTTTTCCAGTTTCATTAAGGGGGCTCACGAGTTGAAAACTTTTCAAAGAATCAATTTTTTATGATCTAGTTTGATTGTTCAATTAATTCCTAACTCAATACAAAAAACCGCATAAAAATATTTGCATTTTTAACAGAGTTATAAGCATTTATGTATCAATGCTTTCATAGCTGCACCCATATAATTTTAACTTTAATTTGCGTTTTTTCAAAACTTGATTTTTGACGACTAAAGCCAAGATTTTTGATGGAATGACCTGTTTTTTTGCATGCATATAACATCATTATTTAGAGAATGAATTAAGGATATAACTATCACTTAAAAAAAACATTTTTAAAAATCTTTCAAATTTTAAAATTTTAAAACCCCCTAAAAATACAACTTTTTTTTTTCATTAAAAATACTCAAAATATTAAACTATCTAAAATATAGCAATTCATTCTCTAGATGTATAGATCATTCATTCTCTCATTCAATGATGTTATATGCATACAAAAAAATTAAGCCATTCCATCAAATAGTTTTTTTTTTTTTAATCCTGGTATTAGTCATCAAAAATCAAGTTTTGAGAAAACGCGACTTAAAGCTGAAATTGTATGGGTGCGGCTATGAAAGTGTTGATAAATAAATGCTTTTAACTCCGTATGCAGTTTTTGTATGCAGTTGTTTGCATTGAGTTAAGAATTAATTGAATAATCAAACTAGATCATAAAAAATCGATTTTCTGAAAAGTTTTTAACCCCTGAGCCCCCCTTAATGTGGCGCGCAGTACGATGAATGGAAATGGGATTGTCACAGTCCGATAGAGCTAGACTGCTAAATGTGTCTCGCAGTGTAATCCAATGACTCTAGGATCTGTTTGAATCCGAAGATTCTATGTCCAGAAAACATGTTCTAGGCCTCCCACTTTTTACAACACCTTTAGAAGACTGATTTCTAGTTCTTTCGGCCCAATGAGGAAGACGCACTACTCTGCCGCAACTCATTGCAGACCTCTTTGCAGCATCAGGAAGAAAAATCTCTGCTACTACGGTTCGACGACGTCTTCACATTCCAGGTTCTACGCAAAGCGACCAGTTATATGTTTCCCCCAACAGACGACAGAGAAGGATCTGCTTATGTTCGGCAACAGAACATGTTACCTGGACTAGACATCAGTGGGCTTCTGAACTCTTCACAGACGAGTCCAGATTCTGGAGAACGATTCAAAATGTCTTCTGATCTGGAGAGAACAATGCAATCAATACCATCAATCAAACACTGGCAAAACACACAGGTACAGAAACGATGGAATCATGGCAGGGATCTCACTCTGCGGCCACACTGATCAGTATGTGTTCCATGCAGGACCTCTGGTGCGAGATATCGGGATGAGATCTTTGATTCATATGTGCCCCCATATGCCGGTGCTATTGACAATGGTTTTATTCTAATGGATAATGAAGCGAGACCACATCGAACTGTGGTTGTTGAGGATTATCTTGAGAGTTTGGAGAGAATGGTTTGGCCAGCTCACTCTCCAGACTTGAATCGATAGAACATATTTGGGACTATCTTGGAAAACAGGTTGCGGCTTTAACCCCTTGGGGACGAGCGACACGTATACGTACCGCAAAAAAGGCATAAGATTCCTTGTTTATCCCCACCAGTAAAATTTTACTGTAAAATTTGCCTTATTTAATCTGAGCATTTTCTCGATTTAATAAGGCACAAATTTCTGTTTTTAAAAACCGGCAGCATAACATTAAAAGTTTTGCAAAATGAGCTGGAACAAGACTTACTCCATGTTTGGTCATCGCTAGCTATTTCGGTACCCGACAATTTAATTGAGAGCATGGACAGTCGATACCGCCAGTGCATTCAACTCCAGGTGGACATATTCCGTATTAGAACAAGTTTTTTAATATTTCTGTCATATTTTACTGCATTATCCTGTGATGTATCGATTTCTCAAGAATGGAATTTTCCACCGTTATTCTTTTTTTGTTGTAATTTCATAAACACCATTTAACTTAAGTAAATTTCTGTATCGTATTTAATAAATATAGTTCAGAGCACATTTCCTTCTAATTTATTTGTTCTATATTTATTCATTTGGAAATTAGACGCAAAAAAAAAACGGTTGCACGTTAATTGTTAGAGGCCAGTGTATTCGCGAAAACACATTTATTCAAAAGTATTGGGCACTAATCTTCTGCAATATATGGATTAACTCCTTCACGATGATTGATACTGAACTTAATTTGTAATTCTTTACTACCAGTCTTTGAATTTTCCCGTAATAGAATCATGAAAATTACTTGTTGAAACAAGGCAAAGTACACAGTAAAAAAGAAAAAAAATCAGAAAAATGAAGGATTTTGAGCACCTTAATTGACAAGTATACCGGTTGTTTGTTCCCCAGGGAGTTATGTCACAGAGTTTGACAATGGTTCACACCAAAAAGTTTGACTGACGAATACTTGATTGTTTAATTTCTAATGACTGTGTGAGCTGTTTAAGTATTTTCTTTAAAATATCTCTGGTGCGAAACGTATAAAATTTTAGTGATAATAATAAATATCTTATAAAAGTTTAGAGTGAGTTAGGCACTTCTGTTTATGTAGTAAAACTATGCTATTCATGAAAAGAATTCTTTAATATAAAATCACTGATTTTCCTTTAAAATAGTGTTTCATCTACATTTTACAATATATAATAATATCACATAACAATTGTTTTTCATTAAATACAATTCTAGATGTTTATCAATAATGCAAAAAGCACTGAATAATTATTACTTGTAGTTTTTAAGCATTTATAAATAAATACATAAATTTGTTTATTTATTTATTTCTGCATTTAAAGCAGCTAATTATTAAAATTTTTCGCCGTGAAGTAATCGTATTTGCATGAGATTGCAACTTTTTTAATATTTAATTGACTTAAGTAACATAAAAAAACCCTTACCAGTTGCGAATGACTTGTTTCTTTTTTTTACTCCCACAACATTATTTCATTATTACCCAGGCTATTTTATAAAGCCTTCAGGGCAAAATTCCTGCATTCTCCTTTGTAGTTTTTTGTTTTCAGCGAGTAAATTAAGCATTTTTTTACAATAAATAAATAGTCATAAATATATACAGGACAGTTGCACCATAAAATTTAACTAATAAGAATGTATTTATTAAAATACAACACATTGCTCTGTGGTGCACAAAACAAGAATTTTAATATACACTTGTACAATTAAAATAAAATAAAAATATCAACGTTTCGCGCCGAAACATCTGTAAATATGTTCTACCCATTTGGGTACAATGAGTCTTAACTATACATTTCCAGCTAAAGAAACTAATTTTCTGCGTAACTATTGTGTACATTTGGTTATTAAAAAAAAAAAAAATTAGGAACGTATAAATTATTTTATTTAGTCTTACAAAACAATTTAAAAGCACTTTTTTTTCATTTTTTAAAATAATATGAAGTAATATACTGAATTTACTGCTAAAATATGTCATAACTTTAAAAAATTTTAACACGTTTTGAAAGGTTGTATAGTTGTACAAGCCCGCATGTAGTAGTCAAAAAAAGTGTATAATAAATGATAATTTATTAGAAGATTATTATTAAAAGTATGTAGTATGTGTATATGTATAGTGGTATGTGTAGTAGTATGTGTATATTATCTGTGGCTTCCAGTAATAATCAGGTAAGGCACATTTTTAATATTTTGAGTAATTAACTTTTAATGTTTTTAAATGTCTTTTTATCATTACTTTTATAAAATAGATTATAACTTAATAATTTTTTTACATTCAATTTGGATATAAGAGCTTCTCTTTTTTTTGCCAAAATAGTTGTATAAAAATATTTTTTATTAATTGAGAAAAATGTAAAAAAAATTTCAATTTTTAAATGAAAATTTATAGTCGCCCTATGACGGGAAGTATTCAATTTTTTTTAAAGTAATATGGCAGATTAAAGCACTCTTTTAAAGCTACATTTTCCCGAATTATCTCAATTTTTTCAAAAATGTGGCATACCTGGTTATTACTGGAAGCCACAGATACATCAGATACATAGATAGATGTTTAGTAGCAAGATATGCATTACAATTATTACAATATGTGTATAATATTTTTGCGCAATACATAGCTTTAGGTAAAAAATCATTTAAGTTGTTTAAATTGATATAACTTTTAAACAATAAATAGTTTTATTTTTGTAAAACAAAATTGGTTTTATTGGTTTAAAAATGACATTTTTACTCAATTGCGACCTGATGTACCCATATGGGTACATAAATTTTAACTATTTAAAATTTTTAAAAATAAAAAGCTAATTTTATTTTCTTTTTTCAAAGCCTAAAAGCACCATAATTTGCTAATAAGATAATTTTTCTATGCGCAGATTTTCTCGGGACTGAAGAGGTTAATGGCGTTACTCTCTTTCGAACATAATAAAATTGATATGTATCTATGAAGTATATACTAAAATATACATTCTGTTCAATCTGTGGTTCAAAGAATTTTTGTCATTAATTAACAGGGATACACAAGAGTATTTCATACATAATGGTTTAGGGGGAGCGAATGTTTGGGGGTGCGTTTTAATTATATTAAAGTATTTCACGTTTTATGAAATTGATATACATAACTGAGATTTGCTACAAGTTATTTCTTTTATAATAGAAAGCAGATAGTATTTACAAGGATGCACAAAATATTTCGGATTCTCTATTGTATCCCAAGTAGTATTCTATTTCACCAAGATCTGATTATTTTTAAATCTTCCTTATAATATGAATGCACCTCATTTGCTACGCTTGACGTGCAATTTCCAACTTTTTATAATACATTTGGAAGAGACTTGAAAAGCTTCATAAGACTGCGATTCAAAAAATTCTATAATCCATAAAAATTGTGCTACACGTATTTGATATTTTTTTTATGCACATTGCATTTTTTATAGATTTAAATTTGTGAGACGATTACAAGTCGTACATTTTATGGCATTTAATATTTAATTTAAAAAATTCAAAGATTTATTTTATAACATGTGTTAGTTTTTCAATATTTACAATATTTGAATTGTACTGTTGAGAAAACGAACTTTCTTTTTTTTTTAAGTTTTTTATTTTATTTAAAGATACGTAATTCTCATATTTTTTATAATTCTAAGTAGATTTAACAAAAATTGCACAAGCTAATTCCATTCCTAGATCTGATTACCGACGGGATCAATGGAATAAAGAATAGGAACTTTTTGCTTTATTTATGACATAAATTTTACTTCAACATAGTAGTGGACAGAATATAGTTCGTCGGCCTCCTGGAATTTTGTAGACCAAAAACGTCTATAACAGTCGTATTTATTTTTTAAATCTGTTATCAAAAGAATGATAAATCTGTCTTAATTAGCTTATACTATTTCTTTTTCTGTAAAAACTTAAGATAACACTTCTAGAAAAATGCATAAACCGTACAAACCCTGACATAATGAATGATTTTATTATCATGTTTATGGCTCTAAACCTCTATGTCAAGCTTAACATTTTAAAGTATGCTTTATTTATAATCGATTGGAATCAGTTGAAGAGGAGTTTCAAATATTTAACACTAGAACCGCTATAGCCGTCATTATGCCCGGAACCAAATTAAAAAAATCGATTCAAACCATAAATTTTTTTCTGGAATTTGTTGAATATGCACCGCACACACACGTAAAATAAATAAATAAGTTAACTCTAAAAAAATCTGGTGTAAAATATTTGTATAACATTTGGGTAGAATGTTCGGCGATTCTAGTGTTAACCACTCAGCTATTTTTTACATACAATAAATTGCAAATCTGGCAGAACACCACTTTTTAAAACTAAAATATTCGACAAATTTAGTCTTTAAATTTTTGCCATTAAATTTTTTAATTTTTTATACCACTATTTTTTTAATTACAATTTCATATTATGAAATGAAATTGTAATTAAAAAAATTAGTGGTATCAAAAAGCTTAACCCATTCGTGCCCAGCATCTTTTGCGTAAATTTTATTTGGTTGGCACCACTATTTTTAGAAGATTTAAGTTTAGTTAATTAATCACGAAAATGCATCATTTAAATAAAATAATTATTGCTTTTCTTTTTTACCGGTGTCAAAAACAGTGCTGAATGCACCTTTTGACGCGTCCCTAAAAAGGGACGCTAGGCACTAATGGGTTAAAGTGATGAATCACGGAAACTCTTCTTGTCCATATGACATCATGGAACTATTAAGGAAGAGGAACTGACATAGCCTTAAAATAGTGAAGCTTCAACTGTAACCGCTTTCGCAGGGATTCATTACTACCGCGTCGAATTGTAACCAATAAAATTATGCAGAAAACTTCTCTTTATTTAAACGGCTTAATAAGAGAAATTTTCAATTAAAAAGAATGACAAAAACTAATATTCACTTTTACTGGTAGGAGTTTACTTCTGTGGTAATAGATCCGCCATATTGTGACAACCAAAACTATGTCAGTAAAAAGATTACAACACTTCGCCAAACTGACACCAGTTAAAAGAAATGGAATTTTTTTAGCAGAATTCGCAGAGAATTTTTTAGTCAATAAGGCTCTAAAAGAAGGCGAAATTTTCTAGTTAAGTTTACTGGTGGGAAATTTCACAGACGGTAATGAGAAACTGTAAATCTGATTAAATGAAACAGCTGTCATATTGTGACAACCAACTCAGTTACTTCACTCGCCACTGATAGACAATAGACTATATGTCTCCTCCTTTTTATTCATAACTCCATTTATGACATACGGGCAAATCAATTAAATGGTTGACAATGAGATGAAGAAAGGGTATACTTTTTATCTTCAACAGTGCAGTCAAGAGAGGAACAGACTTTTCAATTAAGTCTACCGAGTACAATTATTAATATTAGTCAAAATTAAAAAGTTTCACAGAATACTTTTATTATCGCCGTTGAATCTTTTAGCTTTCTTTTTTGAGGATATGCTTCACAGAGAGTCTTCAGAAATATTAAATCTTAATATAAAAAATTTGTACAGAGTTATACAATCAACGAATTATTTTAAGGATAAAGATCTCTATGTATGTTATTGTAAGAAATAATAAAACGAGAGATACAAACGTAGTAGCTTAGTTAAAAAAATAAAATTGTATTATGATAGAAGTTTAAATTACACATTTTAAAAGTATCTGGAAAGTTTTATAAGTCTTTAATAAATCTGGAGTATAATGTTAGTTGATTTGAGATTGGAAATTTATAATGAAAGCTTGTGTGCAGAAGATCTGGTCTATCTATATCTTAAAATAAAAGTATTGTGGGCCATTTAATTTTCTCAATTTTACGTTTATAGTATCTCTTTTCTTTATTCATATTCACAGTGGAAAATAATTAGCAGTGTTATTGAAAATATTAAGCATATTGGTTTGGGTAGCTTTTCAAACCCATATGTACGAATGACCATATTTATTGGTTATAGAAATATGATATACTAAAATAAACTATCCTTTTTCAATGTTTATTTATTTAAATTCAAACATCATTTATGGAAACATTATTTAAAATGTTTTATATTTCATCCACTCCAGAAAGAACGTGTAGGAAAATAGTAATATACAGGATGGTCATCATATACAGGGCGGCCAGTCCGCTCAACCGATCGAAATGAAATTTCAGTTATAGCTATTCAGAGGTATAAGCTCGAGATTCTGTGAACGACAACAAAATGGCGCTCACGGTTACGGGTATAGTTACAGAAACTCGAAAAAATCGCGCCGTTCACAGAATCTCGAGCTCATACCTCTGAATAGCTATATCTGAAATTTCACCTCGATCGGTTGAGCGGACTGGCCGTTAGAGCTCCGTATATCGGCAAAGTTTTTTTATGATCACCCTGTATAATAAATTACACTTGTCAACAAAAAAATAATTTATTTTTATACCGCAAATAATTTTATGTGATTCGTATTCTGCGTGCTAGAAGTAATGTATAAAGTCAAACAAAACATTTCTATCACGTCACAATTTTATGATACAGCAGTATTTATTTTTTACGGTTTTTACAGATTTTAATTTTAAGCTAATTTATTTCGGATAAAAAAAACTTCATTTTTAATTTTTTTTATTTGTCAATGGTACTTTTCGATTGAGGTTTCCCTAATTACCAACCAGCAGTAGTCTGCCAACATCACAGGGTTCCATTTTCCTTGATATCGTTTTTCAATAACAGCTATATCTTGGTGAAATTGCTCTCCTTGTTCATCACTCATAGCTCCCATATTTTCGGGGGAAAAATCTAAAGGCGAATCCAAAAAATGTATTTTCAAAGACATGTTGCAATTCATTTTATGAAAAGCTTGTAACATTTTTTCCCAAGGTTAGCATTGCGAGAATTTATGATTCCCTGAAAAGTTTTCAGTGACTGCACCGAACGATGTCCAGGCTTCATTTTCTACGTCTTTTAAGCATGAAGTGAATGTTGGATCTTCTATTATAATAAAAGATCCAACATTCACTTCATGGAATCCGAAGCAGTATTCACGCAAGGTTGTACCCAAAGTTCGAAGAAAACCATGGAAAATTCCGAACGGTTATTCCAACGGACGCGATTGGGTTGAACCCAGCACCTCCCGTCTTCCAGCTTCGAGAGCATAACCTCATAGCCACTGATGGATCTAATGGGTTAAGATCAAATCACAGAATTCATATTGAATTATTTTTTGAATACCACATTAACATACGCTATTTAATTGTTCTGCTTAATCAATCTTAAATTTATTTCTGCATATATGATAAATTTTATTATTATTATTTTTAATTAATGGAAGAAACTCTAAATTTAATATTGGCAGGAAATCTTTGCGATTTGAGTAAATGCGATATACTATTTAAAAAGTCTATAAATTTGGTGTGCATAAATTCGTAAACTTATAAACCAGTCTTCTAAAAATAAGTCCTCTTAATACAATTCAGTGGCTTAAAGCTGAGAATAAACCTTCCAAATTGGAATTCGAAATTCGTTTGAAAACTTTTCTGTCTTTTCATCCGAGTTTATGCTCATTGTCGCCTAAATTTTACCCCCAATTCAAAAATATCTGCAACGAGAATTTCCTTTTACTTAAGAAATTCCTGATAGTACGAAATCCTTCTTATCTTAATGATATTCGAATTTGTAAATATCAAAGTAATTAATCTAATGTAAAAATTTCCTATAAGAAAATTTCGAACAAATATGATATATTTAATTGAATGGATCGGGTAGTTTGGCAGAAAAAAAAACTATGATAGTGTTACTCTAATTACACGTATTTAACACTACACTATTGTATACATTGTATTATATTCTACACTATACACTATTATATTTACATGAAACAGATTTTTTTGTAAAAGAAATCCTTACATGTCTGCCGGGAATGAAGTGGTGCATATGCCAAAAATTAACACCACTAGTGGTTCACTCACAGTGTTTTCCTGCTCCCAGTTTTAACTGTTTTCACACCTTTGTTTGTAAGACAAGCACTGTGACGAACCTACGAGGGAATCTCTAATGGTATTAATTTTTTGCTTATGCACCATTTCACTTACGGAAGAGATGGATTATTAACCCATTAGTGCCTAGCGTCCCTTTTTAGGGACGCTTCAAAAGGCGCATGTAGCCCTGTTTTTGACACCGGTAAAAAAGAACAGCATGCTTTATTTTATTTATTTGAAACATTTTCGTAATTAATGAACTACACTTAATTCTTTTAAAAACAGTGGTGCCAACTGAATAAAATTTGCGCAAAAGGTGGTGGGCACGAATGGGTTAAATTACCGTATTTCTAATCTTCCATAAAATAAAGGTCTTTTCTTGTGCTTGATGACATGGGTTTCGTGCTGTCGGCTCTAGGACTAAAATAATTTTTCAAGTCTATTTCAACCAACTTAAAAAATAGAGTCAAAAGAAATAAAATGAAAAAAAAAATCAAAACAATAGATTGTCGATAAAATGCAGCATTTTGTCATAAAATTGAAATCTGCTAACCAAAAAGACAGATATTCAGTTTTTGTATAACATAAATTTATATCATGTCAAATTTCTTGAAAAATGTTTTGAATCAGACTATGATAGGAATTATAATTCATTATTTTTAAAGGATCCATTGGGTATGTTACTTCATAATAAGGAAAGTACCGTAATTTAATGCGTATAATCCGCGGATCAAGTAATTCTTTTTCGACCCAGAAATTTTATTTTTTTATTGAAAACAAATATTTGCGGCGATCTAAAGAGTTACATTTTATTTAATAACATTTCTGGGTCGTAAAATGATTGTTTGATCCGCGGATTATACGTAGGAAATTACGGTATCCCAATTTGTGGAAATGACGCTGCCATCTTGATGATGGAAATGGAATGAGGAAACCATGCAAAGGATTTATCAGTTGAAAGCATTAATATTATATTTCATTTGCAAATTGTCCTAATATTATTGATAAATATTTTCTCTATTTCCACTTAAAATCAATTAGCTTAAAACTTTCGATGCATTTCACACGAAAAAAAAATGAAACGAAGAATGACTGATGAAGGTATTTTAAAACTTCTTTTTAACGTCGAATTTCGACATCATCTCGTTACATCTCGTTTAATTTTAATTTAATACTTTATTTTTAAGATAAATTGTTTACAGCTAGATTTGTTGATAAAATATATACTTATTTACAACAATATCTAACATTTGAGTTTTCAAAGAAAGTAATATTTTGTAACAAAAATAATGTTTTTGTGTTTCTATCAAAGGAATATTTACAAAGTAAAGTTTATTCCCTATCGACATATTTATAGATTTATTGTAGAAAAAACTGCTTTGAGCTCCAGACAGTATCTTCGAAGTAAAAAAAAATATATATCAAATGTTTTTGCTCCATATATTTTTTTATTTCGTTTTTACTTATATTTATATTAATAGAAAGAAAAAGTATCGATATTTTCGCTTAAGTAAAACGTCGAACCACGCCAAAATTCCTGTAAGATGCCAATTTATATTTATATGTGCAACTAGAAAAATGCATTCATTTTACCAGGGACACATTAGCTACGGAATAAACTATTTCTAGTAATTCTGATAAAAAAATTTCTTTTTATTTAAGCACCAGATTCTTTAAAAATCAATGTTATAAACTGTATAACAAATTATATTTCGTTTTACTGCCCGTTGAAAATTATGACCTGAAATTTATAAATTAATGTTGTTAATAAATATTTTAAAAATATATTTTTCGATTTAAATTTTTAAAAAAAGAGCGTTTTTTACTTTAAAAAATAATTTACTTCTAAAAGTTCCTGAAATTACACTATGTATGGCCAGAAATATATGAGGTAATCTTTACAGGTATCTTAGCATATAGGAGAAATTTTATTGTTCTTACCATTAAATTTATTAAATTAAATTTAAAAAAAAATATTAAAAATGACCACTATCTTTTATCGATAATCTTCATGTTTTATTCTTATCGATATTATAAAAAAATATATCTTAAAAATTATTGATGAACGATTCTCTTAAGGACAATATAATCTCTCCAACATACTGTGACACCTGGCTTTATAACAACAATTTTAAAACAATACCTTAAAATATTTTATCCAAAAATTGCAAAAAAATATATAAAAAATGAACTACGGCACGTTTGTCTTAAATTTCGCAATATTTTTCAGTTTATTTAATATCTTAACCCTTTGAACTCGAGAGATGATTCTCACTGACCAATGGTGTTCCAACTTGTAAACGGGTGCTCCAACTTCTCTATGCATCAGTATTTTAAACTAATACTCTTCGCTTTATATAATGGCCGAATAAACTGTGATAAAAGATGGTGAAATGAAATATAAGATGTTACTGCTATACAAAGCATCTCGCTTCATGGTTTACAAGGTATACCGGCAACACTAGTGGTCAGCAGTGTTGCCAGAGGGCTACTTTTTAAAAATTCAGATTTCTTGATTCGCACCACTTTTTTGAAGCGGCAAAATTCCGTTTGTTTTCGTCTTTATTATGTCATTAAATAAGGCGCATTTTACTATTTCAAAAAAGTGGTGCCAGTCAAGAATCTGAATTTAAAATAAGTAGCCCATCTGGCAACAATGGTGGTGAGTGAGAATCATCTCTGGAGTGCAAAGGGTTAATAGATATGTTTTAAAACTGAGCCTAAACGTTCGTATTTTACAAAAAAATATTTTTTAGGCATGTTTACTCCTTGCGGCGCGGTGGTATATCTGTGAAACCACTTAATTTTAATTCCAAAATGCCATATTGGCACCGGGGTTTTAGTACAAAAAATTTCAGTTTATTGAATGCGTGAAATACAGCTTTTTTTTTCTTATTTATAAATAAAGTTGTTTTCAAATTCCGGTGTCAGTCATTAATTTCAACACTTAAGCAATGAATTTGCACTGCTCCGAAAAATGTTGAGTGTTTGCTATTATGTCTTGCAGTTTATCTCTGCATACTCACCCATATAGAAACACAAATACATATATAAGCATACGAAATCTTTAGATATACCTGTGGTCTTTAATGATTTGCGCTGCTACCATTAAATAATTTTTCGTCTATAAACTTTTCGTACAATTTTGTGCCATATTTACATGCGGGTTTCATAATTTTGCAGTTATAGGTGGCTATTTTAGTATTCTGTTCGCATCGCTGTTTTTAAAAATTACATTTCATAGTACATTTGTTTTGTAATTCTTGAACTACAGTGATACTTATTTTAACTTAATTACTAATTTTTCTTCTCACAATTTAGTTTAATTATTCTCTTTTATTTTTCTATGCATATCCAGTTTAATTTTACTTAACTTTTTCTGTCCTAATTTACTTTTTACTTTTTTATCTTTTTAAATTTTAAATTTTAAATTATTTAATTTTTAATTTTATCTTTAACTTAAGCAGTATTAACTACAGCTTAATCTTCTTCCCCAATGATTCCATATTTTGAAAAAAACTTCACTTCTACATCGGGCGTAAAGCTTTTTTTAACTAGGAAGCCCCTTAGGCAACAATCAACTGTTCTGAAAGCATAAACAATTTTTGTATTTAAAAAGTGGTGCGAGGTAATATTAATAAATATTCGGTAGTAATTGAAACTTTAGGAAGCTCCCACGTGAGGCATTTGCGTATAACATTTTTTCTTTCATTAATTTATAACATGACAAGTATCTCTTTGCAACAACCATATTTTTGAATTATGCATAATAGTCGTAATAGAATAAATTAGAAAAAAAAAGTTTTTTCGTCATCAAAAAGATTATTGATTGCAAACTAGAAAAAAAAATTAATTTAAAAGCACTTCATAAAAGTTTTTAAGGACATAAAATATTTTTTATTGATTTACATTTTTCACTTTTTCTTATTTAAAGCTTGTATTTTTTTCTATTTTTAAGAAAGAATGAATTATTTATGTGTTTCCCTTTAAGGGGGTCCGGAGCTCAAAATTCTATTTTTTGATTTATAAAGATTTTGTCATGATATTATTTTCTGAGAAATATTTTTATATAATAAGAATATTGAATAAAAAAAAAATCTGAAATATTTTAAATATTTTTTTAATTTAAATTTTAAAAAATTAAACATATTTACTTTTTGATATAACTCTGGAAGTACTTACTCGATTTACAAAATTTTTTCACTGTGTCGAATCGAATGGTTTGGAAATTAATATATATAAACGTTGCAGGATTTTTTCCAGTCATTTTAAATTTTATGAAAATCGAATCAAAACTGAAAAATATATTAATAAAAGTTTTCTCGTACATTCTTTCTTCATTCTATATATTATCCTATGATACGAAAATAAATCAATGCTATTACACGATATGTAATGATTCTAGGTTGGTGATTATTCTTCTAAATCCTCTCATAGGTAATTAATTCAGTGATATTCCATGATACATGATGTTTTTTATTGCAAAGGCGTTTATATCCTATTGAAGACAGAGTACTGTTATTTGCATATTACTGAACAATATATATAATTGTAAGAAGTTTGAATTCATGCATTTTTGCAGAAGAGTCAAACAGCTATCGTACCAAGATCTGAATGTTTATCATAACTGATTTTGTGTGGCCAGTAGACTACTTTTAAAAATATTTTAGATTTCTTGATTATCACCACTATTTTTAAATAATCAAATTCAACTTCTTATCGCATTTATTATTTATTAGTCCCCAGTATAAATGTATGTACATATAAAGAGCTATGTATTCATGTTTTCGATAGTATGAAATTCAACTGAGCAGATTATAAAATTATTATTTGTATAAAATATAACCGTAAAGTATAAAACCTTTTCTTTAAAGAAATTTCTTTTTTCAAAAAGATTTTTCTTTGTAGCTGATGTATTACTATTCGTGTAACTAAACCATAAATATTTACAATGTTTAGTTTATTTGCCATCGAAAAATTTATTGATTTTGTGTTACAAACTTTTTTCTCAATTCAAACAATATCATCAAAGTTTTTAAGAACATAAAATGTTTTTGTACTTGTTTATACTTTCCTACTTTTTGCTCAACATATCATTTTTGTGTTATTTTACTTCCTTTCTTTCGTTTTGTACAATTTTATCTTTTTTTTTATTTATGTTTCTTTCTTATATTTATAAATATATGTAGACCTTTCACAGATATTTCATATTTTTATATCTATAGTTTCATACAATATAAGTTTAAAGTTCTTCAAAAAATCGTATAAAATGTCAATTTTTTTCTATCAATTTTAGATTTCAAGAAAGTTTTACTTTGTTGTTTGAGCATATAAAAAAGATCATCAACGGAAATATTTCAAGATATGCAGGGTGCTATATAGAATGTCACAGTTATAAATTTTAACAATACCAACTATAAGCATTCTGGAGTGTCGATAAATGTCACAAATAAAGAGTAACCCAAACAGATTTTGATAAGCACATATGCGAGTACGGTTTTGTTACATACCCGCTTGTAGTGCCACATACATAAAATGGCGACTCCTAAGAGTAAAGTGTTATTCAGGGATGAAGATTTAAAAGCAGCGAACGCCATACGTTTTTTCCCTTTTAGGTTTTATAAAAGGTCGCGTCTACATTCCGCCACTTCCGAATGATAAGCCATAGTTGAGACACAGAATTGAATATGCTGCTATTCCATTACACCGGACTTTAAACTGAAGTTTGAGAAGAACTGATTATTAGGTTGGATGTGCGCTGTAATATAATCGTAACTATGACAATATCTATTTAACTGTAACTGCCCGAACCTGTTTTCTAACTGTAGTTAATTTAAGTTCTTCTTGTTACTTGTTGTGTCTATTTGTCCTTATTAAAGATATATGTTAACAAATATAAATGCGTAATAATTTTAACATATATCGTGACGTGGTGTCAAAAGTTTAAAAAAAAAAAAAAAAAAAAAAAAAAAAAAAAAAAAAAAAAAAAAAGTTAACTAGTTTTAATTTCGTATATGAAAGTATTAAATAAATAAGAATGGCTGAAAATTCTATCCGCCCTCCAAAACCATTGATGTTTCCGGCAGATTCCAAAGATGGATGGGAAGATTGGCTGCAAAGTTTTGAATGTTACGCTGCTGCAGTTCAACTTGAGAAGAAAGAGAAAAAAGTACAGGTAGCTACATTTATGGCTATTATCGGCAGTGAAGCACAGCAAATTTATAAAACCTTTAATTTAAGTGCGATGAACAACAAAATTTAGAGATTATTAAAGGTAAGTTTTCTGAATATTTCACTCCTAAAGTTAATTATACTTTTGAACGTTACAAATTTAATCAAATTAAACAGAAGCAAGGTGAATTATTCAACGATTTTTTAACAAGGCTTAAACTTCAAGCTTCTCGCTGTAAGCTAGAGATTATGCAAGATGAATTACTTTGTGATAGAATTGTTGTAGGAATTAAAAACAACGATGTTCGTGAAAAGCTTTTAAGCGATGCTGATTTAAATTTAGATAAAGCCGTACAGATTTGTTTAGCTTCTGAAAGTACTTCAAAGCAATTAAAAAATATTGTTGATGATAATAAATCGCAACCTGTAATTTCTGCGATATCGAAAAAATGCATGCAGTCTCATAAGCTTAATTCACAGATAGATAAGCCTAATTCTAATACTAAACTCGTCAAAATGATAACTGATTGTAGAAATTGTGGTAGTACCCATAAAATTAATGAATGTCCAGCATTTGGCAAGAAATGTAAGATATGTCGAAAACAAAACCATTTTGCAAAGAAATGTAGGTCAAAAATACGGAAAAAGTATAAGGTACAAGAAATTGAAAATGTCGATACGATTGCAGAAGATAAAAATTTCATGATAGCAAGCGTCGATGTTAATAAATCAGATTGGTACGAAACCGTGATAATTAACAATAAGGCTATTCCTATGAAGCTTGATACTGGTGCTCAGTGTAATGTTATACCATTTCGCTTAGCAAAAGAATTACATTTAGAAATAAAACCTTCAAATATCCGCAAACTCCTCTCATATTCGGGTCATGCTATTGATGTGGCAGGAGAAACTTTAGTTTCTTGCAGAATTAAAGATAAGCATATGCAACTTAAATTAATAATAGCACATGGGGGAATCAGTCCAGTCCTAGGTCGTGTTAGTTGCATCGAGGCAGGATTAATACAAAGAATTGAAATAGTTAACGCTTTGGAAGAGGAATTTCAGGATTTGTTTCAAGGAATAGGGTGTATAAAAAATTTTGAATACGCAGCCGAATTTTCAGAAGAATGCGCTCAAAAAGAGATCAAACCACCAAGAAGAGTTCCGTTTAAGATAAGAAAAATCGTGAAACAAGAGCTTGATAGAATGGTTAAGGATGGGATTATTAAGAAAGTAGACAAAGCTACACCAATTTGTAACCACATGGTTATCGTAAAACAGAATGGAAAAATAAGAATTTGCATCGATCCTTCTGATTTGAATAAAATACTTATGCGAAGACAATTTCCATTAAAAACTTTAGAAGAGGTTACCGCTAATGTAGGTGGATAAAAATATTTCACGAAATTACATTTGAAAAAGGGCTTTTGGCAATTGAAAGTTTCGCCTCATACCCAACCATTCTTAACATTCAGTACTCCTTGGGGAAGATATTCCTTTCTTCGAGTTCCATTCGGTATACAATCAGCTCCGGAAATTTTTCAAAGTGAAATAGCCAAAATTATACAAGGTATACCAGGAGTTGAAAATTCAATGGATGACATCTTGGTTCAAGCGCCTGACATAAATACTCTCCGTTCAAATACTCGATTAATCCTACAAGCACTAAGAAACGCAGGAGCAAAATTTAATAAAGACAAATGTGAATTTGAAGTTCAAAAAGTAAAGTTTCTAGGACATATTCTAACAAGTGATGACATTATGATTGATCCAGAAAAAGTTGAAACCATCGATAAAATTAAGACACCAACTACCAAAAAAAAAGTTACAAAGATTACTTGGTATGATTCAGTATCTGCATAAATTTATTCCTAATCTTTCGGAACAAACACATAACATGAGATTGTTATTGAAGAAAAATGCAGTATGGAATTGGAATAATGAATTAGATAGAGATTTAGCAGAAATCAAAGAATTATTGAAGAAAGCCCCTTCACTTAAGTACTACAATCCAAACAAAAGTGTTACAATCTCAGTTGATGCTAGTTCTTTTGCATTAGGAGCTGTACTACTCCAAGATGGAAGACCTATAGCTTTCGCATCTACAGCTCTGAATGAAGCTCAACAGTCTTATCCTCAGATAGAAAAAGAAGCCTTGGCGATGAAATTTGGATGCCAAAACTTTCATCAGTATATCTATGGAAATGAGGTGATCATTGAAACTGATCACAAGCCATTGGAATCAATTTTTAACAAACTAATAGATCGAATTCCGCCACGACTTCTAAAAATATTTCTAGAAGTTCAACAATATGCTCCAAAAGTTTGCTACAAACGTGGAAAAGAAATGTATATAGCGGATTTACTTAGCAGAGATTGCAATAATGAAGATTTGCTAGAGGAGAGCAATTACCAGATTCTATTTTCAATCCCAACTACAAACGCTGGTTTAAAAATTTTACAAGATCTCACAAATACAGATCCAGAACTCATTTTATTGAAGCACTTTATATCTACTGGTTGGCCCCAAAACAAAAATTTCGTCCCAGATGCATGTAAGAAATATCTACCATATTTGGATGAACTCTCAGATCAAAAAGATTTAATATTTAAAGGCCTTAGTATAATTATCCCAGAGAAATACAGAGCCAAAGCATTAGAAAATCTTCATAAAGGACATTTGGGTATAACAAGTTGTCTACGAAGAGCTCGCGAATCAATGTTTTGGCCGGGAATGTCCAAAGACATAATTTCGATGATAGAGAACTGCATAGTTTATCAGAAAACTCAGAAGTCATCTCAGACAGAACCATTAATTTCAAAGGAGATTCCTAAACTATCATGGGAAATTCTTGCATCTGATGTATTTACTTATCAAGATGTAGATTATCTTCTTATCACTGATAGTTATTCTGGTTTTATTGATTTCAAACCTTTAAAAGATTTGACAAGCAAATCTACAATAGAGATCCTCAAAGATTGGTTTAGTGTTCATGGAATTCCTAGAATTTTAGAAAGTGATAACGCTCCTAATTACTCATCTGCTGAATTTAAGGAATTTTCACAAGAATGGATGTTTAACCATCAAACTTCAAGTCCTCGGTATCCTAAAGGAAATGGATTGGCAGAGAGAGCTGTACAGACAGCAAAGAATTTACTAAAAAAATGTAAACTATCAAGCCAAGATATACGTTTAGCATTATTGAATTTTAGAAACACGCCAAGAGAAAACTTAGGATCACCATCTCAACGTCTCTTCAGCAGACGCCTTCGAACCACAGTTCCAATTGCCGAAGAATTGTTGAAGCCTAAAGTTATGAGTCAAACAACAGAAAATTTAACGGAAGCTAGATTGAAACAAAAAATTTACCACGATCTTCATGCTAAGCCATCTTCTAATATTCCATTACAACCGAATCAAAATGTTATGCTAAAACAAGCGCCAAGGAATTGGATACCAGCAACAGTAACTTCCCAAGCCGCTCCTAGATCATATAATCTGAAGACGCCTGATGGAGAATTTAGACGAAATACTAGCCAAATCAAGCCAACTAAATTGAAGTTTGAAATTGAAAGGAAAAGGAAGATACCCATAGAAATAAAAAATAAACATCCTACTGCTACTACTACTTCCAATAACAAACCAAACCTTTCTATTGGAAAGGATCTAAATGTACCTGCTCCCAATATGACTGACAGCAAACCCGTTGTTACAAGATCAGGAAGAGTTGTAAAGCCTGTAAAGAGACTTGATCTTTAAACGAACTTAAAAAAAAAACATTTTTGAAAGGGGAGATGTAATATAATCGTATCTATGACAATATCTATTTAACTGTAACTGTCCGAACCTGTTTTCTAACTGTAGTTAATTTAAGTTCTTCTTGTTACTTGTTGTGTCTATTTGTCCTTATTAAAGATATATGATATAGGATCTAATAAATCCGTCATTTGAAGAGAAAGATGACTGCGCGTATTTCTGTAGAGGGCGGAGAGTGCTGAGAATGCATACGATATCATCACATCCCATCAGATGCGTATGTAATAACGTTCAAGCCTGCTGGATAGATTTAGAACACTTAAAACGACCGTCAATTCCACTAAAAGGCTGGTCCATAGTGTACTTACATGAACAATCCCACTAAACAAACTAAAACACATCCAGAACCACATACTCCAAATCTCAATTCTGACAACGTAGCCTGGGTATGCAACAATTTCTACTGCTCCTTCTCAGAGCTAATTTTGTCGCACATACATCCACCCATTGTTGCGCAGTGGATCTGTTCCTCTCTGAACAGTTTCGTATCTTGTTATTTCTATGGTTTTTTGATTCGTGTTTGTTCCTATTTTTTCTTACCTGCACTCTGTCAAGTTAGGTTCTTTTGCACCTGGCAGGTGCGGCCCTGTTACGAGTTTCTGTATTAATACCGCCCAATGTCGCGATTCGGGCGGCCTCAGCTTTGGCTAAATTCTGTTTTTTAAGACTTTAATAAATGCGACCGGGATGAACACTATGCTCTACAGACTTGTTTTCATTGTCCGAGCTGTTCCTTTTAGGCAAACAAACTCTAATACCTTGGAGCACGAAGGCAGCATTCGCATTATGGATGCCTCAAAACGTTGTCGACACACGATCGTGCAATTTTTAACCATGGAAAGTTTGAGTGCAAGTGAAATCTCTCATCGAATGCATAATGTGTATGACACGCAGATGTGTATTCCTATGGTGTCAGAATTTTAGTAATGGAAGATCGCATCGCTTGACCAGATCGTAACCTATCATGCTTCTTTCATTGCTTCTTTCATTACGAAAATCCTGATATCATCGGAATTCCAATCTGCGTGACATACACTCCGTACGATACGCATGTTGCATTTGACAATAGATTTCACTAGCATTCACATTTTTCGCTGTTAAATATTGCACAACTGCATGTTGATACCGTCTGGAGACATTCATAATGGGAACAATGCTTTTTAACGTGCTCCCACATTATCACATACGCATGAGGCGGGATCTGAGGTGTTACCAACGCTCTGCTCCATCTATAGGAACATACGCAGTCAATGGATTTATGAATAAAAGGAAGAGACACATAGTGCATTGTATATCAGTTACGAGTGAAATAATTGAGGTGGTTGACATAACATGGCTGCTGTTTTTCCTTAATCGGATGCAAAGTTTATGATTACCGGATATGAAAACTTCCACCAGAAAGCTTGAATAGAATGCTTCGTTTTATTTTAGTCTTATCGTTGGAAAATCTTCCCCCCCTTCTCTCACAAATATGGTAAAAAATTTCTGTTTATTTTTACTTGTATCAGCTTGCTCATTTATTATAATCAATACAGGCGAAACTAAAACTGCCAAATTAAACTGAACCAGTAAAAATAAATATAGATTTTTGCCATTATTTTTCATCGAAATTTTTCATTAATAAAGCGTTTAAATAAACAGAAATTTTCTGCATTATTTTTGCTGGGGGGGAAATTTCTGGCGTGGTAATGAACCCTCTGCAAAAGCGGTTGCAGTTGTATCTTTACTAATTTAAGGATATGCTAGTTCCTTCTTTTTTAATAGTTCCACGATGCAGTCATCTTTTCCTTCAAATGGTGTAGTTATTAAAACAACACCACTTTCATTTGGGGGACCCATGTACCTTTTAAACTGAAACATTTTTATGAAAGCTTTGTACACATAAAAAAGCAATTTTAGTCTAACAATATGAGGTCGGAAAAGAAAGAGTTGTCGAAATTCAATAAATCCGGAGGAAAATAAGGGTTTTACTGGCATATTATATACAGTACTTTCAGAAATGTGTCACCAATAACAATGATACAGATATGGCGGCATCCAGCAAATTGATGTCTCACTCTTTGTTACATTCTTGTTGTTTCACAAACAATTGCAGTATTTGAGTCTTCATTGAGGTCGCCATAACATTCAGTTCATGACATGAGTGTTTGGAAAAGTCACATGGAATGTTTGGAATGGTACGTCAGTCACTTGCTGGACACTACCAGGCATATATCGATGTTGATGGTAGTTTAGTTAAGGATTTATTGTAATTATTACATAAATAAAATTCTTTTTTTCCCTTTTTCCGCATTTCATGCATTTCGGCAATATTTTTCATTTTCGACCTCACATTCTAGATCTAGATCAAAACTTTTTTATTAATTATTTCAAATACATGGAAATTCTGATGCAAAAATGTTCAAGTAACTAATTCACACCGTAATTTAACCGTTTGAGAGTGAGCGACTCGTGTACGTGCCGCAAAAAGGCTTAAGAATCCGTGTTTATCCCAACCAGTAAAATTTTACTGTAAATTTGGCTTATTTAATTGGAGCACATTCTTGATTTAATAAGGAAAAAATTTCTGTTTTTAAAAACTGGTGACAAAACATTAAAAATTTTACAAAAGGCTCGCATCGCGAAGGGGTCAAAACAAATTTATTCGAAAATAAACGAAAGGTTATTTTTGTGTATATTATCAGATCGAAATTGTACTAAAAATGACTAGTGCAACCTATCAATTTGGGCGGTAAAATTCAACGTTTGCACATTGCAAACGGTGCCCCTGAAAGGGCTAAGTGTACTTTACCTCCCCTTACAGTTTGACGCACGAGGTCAGGAACATACGGATATACGGAGGAGAAAAGCTTTAGTCAATTTTCCATAGTGTGTGGACGTGACCCAATATAAAAATGTTTGAAGCAGAAACTTTTTTGGTTAATCTTAATATATTTAATAATAAGTTTGTAAGAGGAATTTATTTCATTCTATATCTTAAATATTAATTTTATTTTGAAACACAATAAACCCGGGTCATGTTAAGAGCCCACAATAGTCACAGAAAAATTACTCAAAAAGACCCGGATGACCATGTAAAGTCTATGGGAGCGTTCTTTTCTAATATCTCGCTCAAATTTTAATATTTTTGCATGATTTTTTTGCACAAGATAGCTGAGGGCAATCCACAACCGGGCTAGTTTTTACTTTTTCAATTTTTGTTTCAGATTTTCTTTAAAAAATTACTTTAACTTTCGAAACCGGTTTAAACCGGTTCTGAAACTGAAACTATCGTAATATAAAAAATATATAACCAAAATTGAAAAAGTAAAAACTAGCCCGGTTGGGGATTGCCCTCAGCTATCTTGTGCAAAAAAATTATGCAAAAATATTAAAATTTGAGCGAGATATTAGAAAAGAACGCTCCCATAGACTTTACATGGTCATCCGGGTCTTTTTGAGTAGTTTTTCTGTGACTATTGTGGGCTCTTAAGTCACATATAACCCTATAGATTATTGGTAGATAGGCAGTTGTGTATATATACAGGACTTCCACAGGCAACTACAATTCGACTGAATTTGGACCACTATTTAAAATAAATAAATAAACAGATTTTTGTAGTACATTTTACTTGCAAATGTTCTCGAGCAATATGTTACAAGATTTTGTTTTGAGAAAGTAGTGAGAGGTACAATTAAAATATAGTCACTTTCTGCATATAATATACATGCAGTTTCGTATTCGGAAAATATGAAGCATATAGAAATTTCCAACATTGTAAAAATAATAGTAAATTTAGTCATTTTTTTTATCAGCGATTAAATTTCTGTTCTTTTTAGTAACAGAAATTTCCAAAAAGCTGTATATGTTTAGAACACAGCTCTGGCCCATGAATGACAGTTTCGTCCGAATTTTAATCTGAAAATTCAAATTCACACTGGGAATTTTGCAATAAGACTTTTCACTTTACGTGGTAGCTGAGTTTTTCTCATTGAATAATTAATAAAATACTGTTCACTATTTCTGGTATGAACTTGAAATTTTAAAATAAAAATGGAGGCCAAATTGGTAAACGTACAATAACCTTTTCGTGATGAGAGGCTATACTTAATAATTTTACCAGCAGTTTTTCAAATCAGAAAATTTTCTCTAACTGAATCACGAAAATGGGCTGATATGGGCTAACTGAATAAGGAAAACTTTATAATAAACAATAACTGGTGAGAATAATGAAGGATTCTGAGCATCTTAAATGGTATATATACTGGTCGTTTTTCCACAAGAGGTTAAATTAATGTTACCAATGAGCTACTTTTTTTAAATTCAGATTTCTTATTTGATTTCTTGTTATTTTTCATGCGGTAAAATTCGTTTTTTTTTATGGCACTCTAAATGCGGCGAATACAACTGAAAATTTTCCATTAAAAAAATGGTGTCAGTCAAGAAATCTGAATATTTAAAAAAGTAGCCAACTGGTAACACTGCCCTGGCTCTTTCTTGAACACGAACGCCTCATAAATAGAAAAAATGCCCACATTTCACACTCGTGATGTGATCACGTGTGATATTCTATACTTCTTTAAAAAAGAACGTCAAGCCATGATCAATACCACAGCAATATTTGAAACAATAAAAAATTATATTTCCTGTATTACTACATTTATGAAAAATTAGCCTCAAAATATACAGAAAGTTAGTTTTTAAATATAATTAATAAATACATTTGAAACATTGATTGTTTTAATAATGTTTACACGTAGTAAATTTCATACCTTTTAACGAAATATATTAGTAATCATATATAAAACAATCTTTGACTCATCATATTTAAAAGGGTTATGTCTAATACAAAAATGATATCAATTCGGTATACGAACCTAATCCATCATGACTAATCGCCTTCTTCTACCCTATATATTAGATACAGTAATGCGGAATTCAGCAATCTTTATCTTGATTCTATTTATTTCCCTTTCCAATGACACTAACATTTGGAAAAGACGAAAATAGAAGTATCTTCAATGGAAAATGCCAAGTGAAGTCATTATATGCCCTACGCTAACATTATTTTATTTATATTATCTATTTCCAAAGTTAATAATGAATTTGCTGTATTACTACATTTATGAAAAATCAGCCTCGAACTATACAGAAAGTAATTTTTCAATATTTTAAATTTAATACGTAAACTTTAAACAAGATTTCTTTAATAATGTTTACACATGATAAATTTCATATCGTTGAACAAAATATATTAGTAATCATATGTAAAACAATCATTTAATCATTATATTTAAAAGACTTCTTTCTAATACAAAAATGATATCAATTCAGTATATGAACCTAATCCATCATGACAAATCGGCTTCTACAACCCGTAGTATTCGATACAATAACTGTGGAATTCAGCAGTCTTTATCTTGTTTCAATTTATTTTCCTTCCCAATGACACTAACATTTGGAATAAAGGAAAATGAGAATATCTTCAATGGGAAATGTCAAGTGAAGTCATTATTGGCCTCCAGGCTAACGATATTTAATTTATGCTATCTATTTTCAATGTTATTTATAAATTTATTTGCTGTATTTAGAAAATATAGTCTCGAATTGTATAGAAAATTATTTTTCGATACTTTAAATTTAATATGTAAAATTTAAACTTCGATTGCTTTAATGATGTTTATATATGGTTCATATGATATACCTTTTGTCGAAATATATTAGTAATCATATGTAAAAACAATCATTGATTCATTATATTTAAAATACTATATCTAATAGAAAAATGATATCGATTCAGTACACGAACCTAATCCATCATGACAAATCGCCTTCTTCTACCCTATATATTCGATAGAATAACTGCGGAATTCAACAGTCTTTATCTTGTTTCAATTTATTTTCCTTCCCAATGACACTAACATTTGGAAAAGAGGAAAATGAGAATATCTTCATTGGGAAATGACAAGTGAAGTCATTATTCGCCTCCAGGCTAACGATATTTAATTTATGCTATCTATTTTCAAGTTAATTTTAAATTTATTTGCTGTATTTAGAAAAAATAGTCTCGAATTGTATAGAAAGTTATTTTTCGATATTTTAAATTTAATATGTAAAATTTAAACTACGATTGCTTTAATAATGTTTATATATGGTTTATATGATATACCTTTTATCGAAATATATTAGTAATGATAAGTAAAAACAATCATTGATTCATTAAATACTACACATAATACAAAAATGGTATCGATTCAATATATGAACCTAATGCATCATGACAAATCTTCTTCTACCCTATATATTCAATAGAATAACTGCGGAATTCAGCAATCTTTATCTTGATTCAATTTATTTCCCTTCCCAATGACACTAACATCTGAAAAAGAGGAAAATGAGAATATCTTTAATGGGAAATGTCAAGTGAAGTCATTATTCGAGTCCAGGCTAACGATGTCTAATTTATTCTACCTATTTTCAATGTTACTTTTAAAATTATTTGCTGTATTTAGAAAAAAGCCTCGAATTGTATAGAAAATTATTTTTCGATATTTTAAATTTAATATGTAAAATTTAAACTTCGATTGCTTTAATAATGTTTCTATATGGTTCATATGATACACCTTTTATCGAAATATATTAATAATCATATGTAAAAACAATCATTGATTCATTATATTTGAAATACTATATCTAATAGAAAAATGATATCGATTCAGTATACGAACCTAATCCATTATGACAAATATTCTTCTTCTACCCTATATATTCGATACAGTAACTGCGGAATTCAGCAATCTTTATCTTGTTTCAATTTATTTTCCTTCCCAATGACACTAACATTTGGAAAAAAGGAAAATGAGAATATCTTCAATGGGAAATGTCAAGTGAAGTCATTATTCCCCTCCAGGCTAACGGTATTTAATTTATACTATCTATTTTCAGTATTAATTTTAAAATTTATGTGCTGTATTTAGAAAAAAATTGTCTCGAATTGTACAGAAAATTATTTTTCGATATTTTAAATTTAATATGTAAAATTTAAACTTCAATTGCTTTAACCCTCCAAGCGTCTAGCAAATGGGTAAAATTGTAATGATGTTTTCTCTGCATTTTGCTTTAAATGCTAATAAAATATGATCATTTCAATATTACATAAAAAATCTTATTTAGGAATATAAATGTAATCCTTGAGAGTCTTAATCATTCTTCAGTGCTTTGAAAGTTCATTAAATTTATCGAATTATAATATCTTAAACATTGCTTATATTGCAGTGAAACCTGGAGTTTAGTGTACGGAATATTACGGGCCAAACGCTTAGAGGGTTAATAATGTTTATATATGGTTCATATGATATATATCGAAATAATATAATAATATAATCGAATATATCATTTTATCGAAATATATTAGTAATCATATGCAAAAACAATCATTGATTCATTATATTTGAAATACTATATCTAATAGAAAAATGATAACGATTCAGTATACGAACCTAATACATCACAAAGCTGCCAACATCTTCCGCTTTTTTGGCCCGGAAAAATTATGTAGAAAATTTTACCATTTCAAATCGCCGAAACCTGCTGATTTAATAAGTCAAAAATTTCTATTAAATTTTTCCGGGCTAAAAAATCGGAAGAGTTGGCAGCTATGACATCATGACAAATCTCCTTCTTCGAACCCTATATGTTTGACAGAATAACTGCGGAATTCAGCAATCTTTATCTTGATTCAATTTATTTCCCTTCCGAATGACACTAACATTTGGAAAAGAGGAAAATAGGAATATCGTCAATGAAAATGCCAAGTGAGGTAGTTTTTCATCCCAGGCTAACGATATTTAATTTATACTATTTATTTTCAATGTTAATTTTCAATGTATTTGCTGCATTACTACATTTATGAAAAATTAGCCTCGAATTGTAAGGAAAATAATTTTTCAATATTTTAAGTTTAATTTGCAAGATTTAAACATCGAAAGCTTTAATAATGTTCATATAAGGTTCTTTTATATATCTTTTAATGAAATATATATTATCATACGTAAAACAATCATTGATTCATTATATTTAAAAGACTTCTATCTAATACAAAAATTATATCAATTCAGTATATAAACCTAATCCATCATGAAAAATCACCTTCTTCTATCCTATATGTTTGATAGAATAACTGTGGAATTCAGCAATCTTTATCTTGATACAATTTATTTCCCTTCTCAATGATACTAACGTTTGGAAAAAAAGGAAAATATGAATATCTTCAATGGGAAATGTCATATGAAATTATTATTCGCCCCCCAGGCTAACGCATTAGTTTAAAATATCAATTTTTAATGTTAATTTTAAATGTATTTGCTGTATCACTACATTTCTGAAAAATTAGTCTCGAATTGAGCACAAAATAATTTTTCGATATTTTAAATTTAATGTGTAAATTTCAAACTTATTCTGTTTTAAAAATGTTTATGTATGGAACATTTCATATTTTTTAACGCTATATATTAGTAATCATGTGTAAAAAATCATTGACTCATTCTGTTTAAATGGCCTTTTTCTAATACAGAAATGATATCAATTCAGTATACGAACCTAATCCATGATGACAAATCTCTTTCTTCTACCCTATATATTCGATAGAATAACTGCGGAATTCAGCAATTTTTATCTTTATTCAGTTTATTTCCCTTCTCAATGACACTAACATTTGCGAAAGAGGAAAATAGGAATATCTTCAATGGGAAATGCCAAGTGGAGTCGTTTTTCGCCCCAAGGTAAGATATTTATAATCTATACAAAATGTATAATGAAATTTGCACGTTTCAGTCAAGATTATTTAAAGATGAAATAAACAATAAAGAGTATAGTTGCCATTAATATTTTTCCACTGAAAGTTTTAACGATGCATTTAGTTAATTAGTTAATTAGATTCACACAAGCAGTTTTATTTTTGTTTCTAATTTCATCTTGAAAATCGTTTAATGAAATAAATGCATGGCTGCCAATCTCTAAGAATACTTAAAATGAAATACACATATTCGAATCAGAAATTTTACTTAATAATTCACAAAACTTATTGTAACACATAACACTTGATACATTTAGGATACATTTTGCTAGAAGAATTTTGTTGTTTTAAATGTGATTATATAATTTTAAAAGGCGTGGAAGTTGACAGGTCTGTAAATGGATTAGATTTTTGCATTTTTATCATTAAGTAACAGGAATATTTAATAACAGTTTGCCGTATTAATATGCAGTATATCATTTTAGAACTAAGATTTGTGGTTTGAATGTTTGTTTTCTGTGTTCCCTAAACTTTATTGTTGCATAAATCGCATTAACCCTTTGAAGAGCAAGTACTTGTACTTCTTTAATGTAGCATTCCACTGGAAAATCAATATATATATATATATATATATATATATATATATATTGCAAAACAATGAAAGGCAACCGTGTTGCCAGGTGGGCTACTTTTTTTTAATTCAAATTCTTGATTCGCACCACTTTTTTGAAACAGTAAAATGCGCCTTATTTAATGTCTTATTAATCACAGAATAAACAAGGGGAATTTTAACGTTTCAAATTAGAAGTGCCAGTCACGAAATCTGAATTGAAAAATGTAGCCCACTGGCAATACTGAAAGGCAAATTGAATGCGATTTTCCATCAAAAGTAAAAAAGTAAAAGCTAGTAAATTTTTCTGGTGCAAATCTTCATTAATCGTAGGTGGGATGTAATATATCCCCCTTCCCCTCAAAGGATAAAATTTAGTATGTAAATTTGAAACATCTATCGTTTTAATAAAGTTTATATATGGAACGTTTCATATCTTTGAACGAAATATATTAGCAATCATATGTAAAACAATCACCAACTCATTATATTTAAAAGGATTCTACCTAATACAAAAATGATATCAATTCAGCATATGAACCCAATCCATCATGAAAAATCTCCTTCTTCTATCTTATATTTTCGACAGAATAACTGCGGAATTCAGCAATCTATCTTGATTCAATTTATTTTCTGTTCCAATGACACTAACATTTGGGAATTAAGAAAATAGAAATATCTTCAATAGGAAATGCCAAGTGAAGTCGTTTTTCGCCCCAGGCTTAATGATATTTCTAATTTATACAAATTGTGTTTTGAAATTTGTACATTTAAATCAAGATTAATTAAAGATGAAATAAACAGAGAAGAGCATAGTTATCTATACTAATATTATAAAGAGGAAAGATTTGATTGTTTGTTTGTTTGAATTGAATAGGCTCCGAAACTACTTGACGGATTTGAAAAATTCTTTCACCGTTGGAAAGCTACACTATTTCCGGTGAACATAGGCTAATTTTTAATTGATTTATTCAAATATTTTTCTTAATAATTCAAAATTTCATTATTTTTCATACAGAATCAATTAAAATTTTTCCGATAAAAAATAACCATTTTTCTTTCCCGTTGCCAAGAAAATGTAATCTGGTATAATATTAATAATAAATTAATTAATTCAATTAGTAATTATGGAACAAAACAATTTGTATGATTTTAAAATAGAAAAGAAAGATAATGAAATAGTTTACTGATAAATAAACGACTATTACTGGATTACCACGTGAGGCATAAAATTGCAATTTTGTTGTAATCGTGCCAACGTGATCCGTAGGTGATATCTGCATCTAAATATTATTGGCAGTATTATTGTTTATATAATTTGTTTACAGTTTTTGACAATATTACATTATTTGGCAATACTTGATCTCCCATCGACCAAAAAACTGTCGCCAAAGTATAAGGTTAAATATCAATAATGGATGATCGTAAATGTCACATTCTTTTGACACTAAATATGTTTTGCAAATTGTTACGTCGTCAACTAATTTTAATTCGCTATTTTATCTCTTTTCCTATTAATAATTTAGTAATTTATTAATTCCTTGGTTATTTAAAATAAAAATTATATCCATTTGTATAATTTGGCGAAATTGATCGACGGAATAATCAAATGGTACCAATTGTTTGTTTACACTCTATATGGATATTTAGGTTGATAGAATTAGCATTCTTATCGAGTCTCCGCCAAGTCATATGCCAAGCAGTTATTAAATCGTGTTTTAGCCTTACTATGATATCTTTTTCATCTGCAATTATTTTACCATCACTAAAAAGGGATACTTCTAGGTTATCCCGTCGACCAATTTCGCCAAATTATACAAATTGCCAAGCTAATAGCCAAATTATACATGTTGACATAATTTTTATTTTAAATAACGAAAAAACAAATAATTAGTAGAATATTAATAAAAATATTAATAAAAAGTCGAAATAAAAATCCCTTAATGACATTTTAAACACGTGAATCGCATTTAATGTCATTGAATGTGACATTCATGATCACCCATTATTGGCATTTAATCTTATAGTTTGGCGATAATTTCTGGTCGACGGGATAACCTAGAAGTACCTAAAAAAGAAATATGTTGAATGTGAAAGAAAAATCATTATCATGAAAAAATATTTGCAATTAATTTATCATTCATTCTAATAAAACAACGGTACTACTAGGTTATCCCGTCGACCAAAAAATTATCGCCAAACTATCAGATTAGATGCTAATAATGGATGATCGTGAATGTCGCATTCAATGACATTAAATACGATTCACGTGTTTAAAATGTCATTAAACGATTTTTATTAAGACTTTTTATTAATATTTTACTAATTATTTTATTTATTTATTTATTTATTTATTTATTTATTTATTTTGTGTGCATATTTTAGTGCATTTTTTCATGCTTAATTGAATGGTACTAAGCAAATTCTTTTAAATCCAGTACTTGGTGAGATACTTCACATTTTCCTAATTTGGCGATGTCTTCGGCGCAAAAACTTCAAATTTTGAATCTTTATCTATATATATATATATATATATAAATCTTTCCTTTAGGAAGTTCATCGGATGGTCTAAAATAATAACATGTTTCACCATACCTCAGAAGCAAATTCAGGTAGAAGCAACTCAAGTGGAATTCAAGAAAAAAAAAAACCTACTAAAAAAAATCTTAATTACTTTAGTACTTTTGTAATTTGTCAGTTATTTAGTCATTTTAGAGGTATTTTGTCGCCAAAATGAACTTTGAACTGACCAATGTAAGATTACATAAATCAGACAAAAATTGTGGGTATTTGATTCGATATTAAGATTGTTTATTTAAATATATTTCGTTTGATTCAAGATTATTTTAGAGATACTGACCAGCGTAGCGGGCGGAGGCTGCTAGTCAATAATATTTGACCACTGAAAATTTTAACGATGTATTTATTTAATTAGTTAATTAGATTTATGAATAGTTTTATTTTTATTTTTCTTATTTCAGCTTGAAAATCGTTTAATGAAGTAAATGCATGGCTGCCAATTACTTCGCCTTTTAAAGATAAATAAACACATTCAAATCAGAAATTTTACTTAATAATTGATAAAATGTATTGTAATACCTAACATTGAATGCATTTGGCATACATTTTACTAAAAAAAAATTGTGCTTCCAAAATGTTTATGTTCTTTAAAAAGTTGACAACTCTGTAAATGACTTAGATACTTGTATTAGGTCAACCGAAAAGTTCTATCGTATAATGTTATTTTTACGTCTACTTTTTTAAAATTCAGATTTTTTTTTCATTGGCACTTATTTTTTAATGTAATAAAAATAAATTTGTTTTCACCCTAATGAGAAGCGTGAAATCTTTGCGAGTTATACCATTTAAAAAATATGGTGCCAATGACGAAATATGAATTTTTAAAAAAGCAGGCGTGAAATATCATTATACGGCAGTACTTTCCGGGTGACCTAATATTTTTATCATTAAACAACAGGAATATTTAATAACAGTTTTTTGTTTACTGTACTGTATATCGCGTCAAAATTAGCGTTTGTGTTTGAATGTTTGTTTTCTGCGGCCCGTAAGCTTTATTGTTCCAAATATCGCTTTAAACCTTTTAACCCTTTAAGCCTTTCGCGACGGAAGCCTTTTACGAAAATTTTTAATGTTTTGTCACGACTTTTTAAAAACAGATATATGCGCCTCACTGTATCGAGAAAATGTTCCAATTAAATAAGGCAAATCTTACTGTAAAATTTTACCGGTGGTGATAAACAAGAATTCTTAAGCCGTTTTGCGGCACGTATATGTGTCTCGTCCCCAAAGAGTTAACGTTCATTGTTTCCTCAACGAAACCACAAAATTAAAATTCCGATATGCAACAATGACACCGGAATTTTAATTTGGAAGAATCCATTTTATTATGAATGGGAAAAATCCCCATTTTCTTATTTAGAAATATTATTGTTCGCAATTACCGGTATCATTCATTTATTGCGACATCTTAACAATGAAAATACTATGTCCATTAAAGGGTTAAGGGACCGAGTAACTTCTGTTGCTAAAATGTTAAAATGACTGAATGACACAAGGATTCATGCATAAATTATTTTTCATTATTATTACGAGAACCGATTATAAAATAATTTTATTACTTGTTGCATGCTAGCTATTAGCTGTTCACAAATTAGATTGCTATAAATTTTTACTGAATACTTTGATGTTCTTTTTGTATTTTGCTTTATAGAGCAGTAGTTATCTGTCCTCATATGAGGCCTGTTTGAATATAAAGGTTAGCCTATTTGGTGCGCCATTTAAGTCTGCAAACGGTTAATTTAAATGTCCAAATTTTCAAATGGAACAGAAATTTTTTAGTACAATACGATTTTATAATATTCGGAAAAAGGAATCCTTTTTTTTCGAATAACAGGTATAGTCGGGTTTCTTAGTAAAATATGCCCTTGAGTCAACCACATCGAGTCCTACATGGATCCATAGCCCATAAAAAGAAATCCATTTCTCCCCAGTTTTAAGTTTGTATCTCAAGACCATGGGGGGTAATGGCCCTAAATGCCTGTTTTGGAAAAGAGCGCATTGTGACGAAACTACAAAGCAGATATCAACGAAAAAAATAAGGGATGTAAAAAACTACCATACAAATGTTTGACATTTTTTTCAGATTTTTTTAAAGAAAAGAACACTTTTCTAACATTTTTCCTGTTTTTAAATGTACATTTTAATTAAAAATAAGCAGAAATTTCTGAGTGACCACCTTATTTTTTTGCATGAAATACTATGAGGCATGATGCATATTCACTATCAATTTCAACTTTCTACGTATGGTGCGTCTATTAAAAAAGGGCAAAATTATATTCCGGCGGGAATTCGGGGCGTTCTCGGACAAATTTCCCGCCTTCTTTTCAAATCTCACATATTAATTCACACGGTATTTTTAAAAGGAGGCGTTACATTTGTCCTAGACACGCCCCAAATTTCCGCCGGAATATGATTTTGCCCTTTTTTCAATATGATGCACCATACGTAGAAAGTTGAAATTGATAGTGAATATGCATCATATCTCATAGTATTTCATGCAAAAAAATTAAAGTGGTCACTCAGAATATTCTGTTTATTTTTAATTAAAATGTACATTTAAAAACAGGAAAAATGTCAGAAAACGTGTTATTTTGTTTAAAAAAATCTGAAAAAATTGTCAAAGTTTTGTATGGTAGTTATTTACATCCCTTATTTTTTTCGTTGAAATCTGCTTAGTAGTTTCGTCACAATGCGCACTTTTCCAAAAGAGGCATTTAGAGCCATTACCCCCCCATGGTCTTGAGATACAAACTTAAAACTGGGGAGCAATGGATTTCTTTTTATGGGCTATCGATCCATGTAGGACTCGATGTGGTTGACTCAAGGGCATATTTTACTAAGAAACCCGGCTATACCCTTTGTTTGTGTATTGAAGCGTGAATTATTTATTTGAACAGTTTTGAAGAAGAAATGCTTCGTCGCCAGAAACGGTTAGCCACTTAGCTGATTTGCATGTACGTCCTAAGGACAAGATGAGTTCGCTTGTCCCATCGTTTAAAGCGTTTTGATACCACTAATAGAAGAAATATTTAGACTAAATGTTACGAATATTTTAGTTTAAAATAATTGGTGTTTATCCCATATTTTCTATTTATTGTACATAAAGAAAAGAATCAGTTAAGTGGTTATAGAAAAGTCATAAAATGGATGGGGGTAAATGTCCGCTACTAATTCCAATGGTTTTTACCACTTAATTGATTTGCCCGTGCCTCGTACGGACAAAATGAGTTTTTTTAACCCATCACTAACGATTTTTGACACCAAATATTTTTTTAAATATAATTTAATGACAGAAAGGTTCAGACTGTAATATTATGAATATTTTAACTTAAAAAAAGTGGTGTTTATCCACACTTTCAATTTTTTGTACGAAAAAAAAAGAAAAAAATTAGTTAAATGATTAATAAAATAAATTTTTTTTTTCAAAGTTATTTATCTACGTCTTTTTGAAAATATTACATCAATAATATTTTATAAAGATATTTTATCAAAAATGCTTTTTTTTAATACAATATTTTATCAACAAGGATCTTGAAAAGGTCGTCATTTGTACGATGAGATAACATATTGGTCTAAGTAAAGATATTACGCCTTTAAAAAACACTTTTATGATTATTTAATATTAGTATTTTTGCAATTTTTCGATTAGTTTACTAATTATATTATCGCCAGGGATCGTACTGGTCCTAGAATTTCCAGAAAATTCTTATAGAAAATTTTTACTTAATATGTTACCTATATATTTCTCTTCATGTTATTTTTAGCATTTACAACATAATTCACTGAAGAGATTTTGCAATACTTAGTTATTTCTCGAAATATGTCGTAATAATATAAATGTTTCGTTTTATGTGATTACTTTCTCAAATGAGTAATGTAAATCAAATTATCTCAATGTTCTTATAAAAGTATAACAAAATCAAAAAACTATGCGCCAATGAAATTAAAAGTAATACAATTCTCGAAAGAATGTCTTTTATTGCTTAATATTATTACTAATGTTTACTTCATTAGATTTCAGAAATGATATTTTTATTTCATACCAGTATAAAGATGTAGTTTATTTATGTCATGGATGTAATTTGGAAGCAGTAAAGGAGGAAAATTTCAAATACTTTTTGGCTATTACATAAAGATTGTCGTAAAAAGCTGTTAAATTAGGTGAAATTTTACGCGTTTGAACTAGATTAAAAACAATACTGATATTTTACCTGAGAAGTAACGATTCCGGTATCAATTCTGGTCATACATATTTTTATTTATTTTTTATCATTATTTGAATCTTTATTGCAGACTTTGATCATATATTTTTTATGTTTTAAATACAGGGTGGTCATAAAAGAAATTTGCCGATATACGGAGCTGTAGCGGCCAGTCCGCTCAACCGATCGAAATGAAATTTCAGATATAGCTATTCAGAGGTATGAGCTCGAGATTCTGTGAACGACAGCAAAATGGCGCTCACGGTTACGGTTATAGTTACAGAAACTCGAAAATTTCAAATAGCAACACCCATTTTTTTTTATCGCAAAATGCTCAGCGCATGCGAAAACCCTAAAGAGCGTTGGAACCGTACGTGTATCGCAAGAAACGGACATGTTATGCTCGCACAAAAAACCGTTTTGGGAATCCTCTCCCCCATAGAAAAAACTCGATTGGGGCACAAGGAGGAAATTTGCATATGACACAGAGTCAGTACACTAATCTCTGATTACGATACATATCGGAGAAACTAAAACTTTTATTTTGATTACACGTTTTCAAAATGGGTGCCATCACCATGCAAAGTGTAATTGGCTGTGATGGCACCCATGTGGAAAATGTGTAATCAAAATAAAAGTTTCAGTTTCTCCGATCTGTATTGTAATCAGAGATTAGTGTACTGACTCTGTGTTATATGCAAATTTCCTCCTTGCGCCCCAACCGAGTTTTTTTTTTTTTTTTTTTTTTTTTTTTTTTTTTTATGGGGGAGAGGATTTCCGGAACGGTTTTTTATGCGCGCATATCATGTCCGTTTCTTGCGATACACGTACGGCTCCAACGCTCTTTAGGGTTTCCGCATGCGCTGAGCATTTTGAGATGGAAAAAAATGGGTGTTGCCATTGGAAATTTTCGAGTTTCTGTAACTAAAACCGTAACCGTGAGCGCCATTTTGATGTCGTTCACAGAATCTCAAGCTCATACCTCTGAATAGCTATATCTGAAATTTCACCTCGATCGGTTGAGCGGACTGGTCGCTAGAGCTCCATATATCGGCAAAGTTTTTTTATGACCACCCTGTATATTAATTATTTTTCACTTTTATCTTTTGTGTTGCCTATATGACTCTTGTAATTCATAAATTTATTTTTTATGTAAATATTTCTGTTCTGTTTTTCTTTTCTTTCCTTTATTGTTGTGGTCATCAGAATTTTTAATTTTTTTCCTGCGAAAAATACTATATTCGGTGTAAGAAGTTACAATCACTGGAAAGTTAACTTTATTCAATTTATTGCTATTTTAAATAAAATCAACGTTTGCGAAAGAAAGTAATAGACCATTGTGAATCGAAATTTTAAAACTGGAATGTTCATCACTTCAGGCAAATCGACATTTTTATTTTATAATAAATAATATTTCATAATATATCTTGAATTAAGTTTGTACATCATGAATATTTTAAGCAGGGATGAGAAATCACTGACAGATATAACTAATTATGATGATTAAATTTTAATAGCATTTTCTTTTGTGTATTAATCCCTTAACTGGAACTTTGTTTTCCGTTCAATAAATTGAAAATAAAGGATTCTCACCACAATTTTTTAAATAAAATATTCATAACATTTGGTCTAAACGTTTCCCTTTTTTTTTTTTTTTTTTTAAATAAGTATAAAATTATTATTATTTTTTAAATTGTGGTGTTAAAAAACTTTAAATGATGAATTAAGCAAATTCGTCTTGCCCGAACTGCGTATGGAAAAGAAATTAATAGACCATTGTGAATCGAAATTTTAGAACTGAAATGTTCATCACTTCAAGCAAACCGACATTATTATTTTACAATACATCATGAATTAAGTTTGTAAATCATGAATATTCTAAGTACGGATGAGAAATCAACGAAAGAAATGATTGATTATCATTACTAAATTTTAACAGCATTCTTCTGGGTTCCCTTTCCGGCACACTGTGCCCGGTCTGGGATACCTAATTTTAATTCCAAACTTGAAACGGCACCAGTAATATTAAAGTAAAATTTTACTTTTAGCTTAAAAGCTGAAATTAAGAAATTCAAAATATTTAAAAAAATCGTTTGTGAATTCCGGTGTCAGTCGATAATTTCTCATTTTAGTACAGATTTTGACCGTGCCGGAAAGGGTTAAGCCACAGAAGTTTTGTCTTTATGTAGGAAGAAATATACTATTGAAGTTTACTGGTAACAATCGGTTATTTTAGTTTGAACACTCTAATCCTTGTTTAATCCCTTCGAGACGGTAGTCATTTAGGAAATTTTTAATATTTTATCAGCGGTTTTGAGAAACAGAAATGTGTGTCTTATTAAATCGATATAAAATAATTGTTATACTGTTAGTGTTTAACTAACATTATTAATTTATGATATTTTCAAATGTATGGTCTCTATAATGTCTTTTTTAAAGTTGGAAAATCACTTCGATAGCTTTATTCGTCTTTGCCTTTTTGGAACTAACAGAACAATTTTCCTGCTTTATTTATTATTTACCCATCATACGCAGTATAGGGTTAGTCTTGCAATCGTTTTGAAAATCGAAAAAGAATTTTGACGGATTTACACGTTTCAGATAGTGACCATTCCGAAAAACATATTAAAAAAAAAATTGTCGTCCGTCCGTCTGTGTGTCTGTCTGTCTGTCTCTCTATCTGTAACCGCTCTATCTCCCGAAAAAATTGAGATAGAGACTTGAAATTTTGTTTGTAGTTAGTATGTAAGAATGGGACGAAATCTATTTAATATCAGCAACCTCGATTATCCGGAACTATTTTTTTCGGACTCTCAAAAAATTCGTTCTGGTGAAAGGTATATAAAAATTTTCGAATTCTTTTATTTTAAGGTATGGATGTGAACGGCAATAAAATAATACAAATTTTGCATGAAGAACGAAGTCGATCGGATAATTAGTTATCGAGATATTTCTAATTCTGTTTTCCACATTCTTCGAATTTTCATGACCCTGTATTTTATTCAAATTTCAATTCAAAGACATATTTTAACTGAAAATGAGACGCTTAATCCGAAGCAATAAATTATTACTAAATATGATTATTATTTTTGGAGTTATAAGGATGTTTTTTTTTATGCAATTCAGTACTACTTGAATAGTTTGACGTTTCATATAATTTGTCGAAATGGGTTCATCAGCAATTCATTAATAGAGCATGACTATGTATTAAAAATACTTAAATATGCGTTTAAATTTTGTTTTGGAATTGCAATTCATTTTATAAATAATTTACATATGTTTTGTTTTCATATATTATAGTTTGCATATCCATGATGGGTAAGTATTACGGTGGCCCCAAGAGACTAGTTTTTTCTTTTTTGTAACTTTCCTTAATTTATATTTATACTTTATTTTTATTTTTATGTTAGCTAATTTTTTATCTTAATTTTGGCTTTGCCGCACCTAATCAATTCTTTAATTTTTCTTATGGTTCCCTAATGCACATGCAATACTGTTTACTTCAAAGTATACTGGACATAAAGTTGCCTGACAACTAGGAGATCCATTTCACAGATTACATTGTTCCATTGTTCTGAATAAAAAAAGGCAAATTTTACTTTAAAATTTTACTGGTAGGGATAAACATGGATACTTGACCCTTTTTGCGGCACGTATAAGTGTCGCTCCTCCCCAAGGGGTTGTTTAACACTTTCCGACGCAGTGGTCCCACTTATTTTTAATTCAAAACTTACAAGTAACACCAAAGATATTTTTATAAAATTTTGCTTATAGAATGAAAGTTTAAACTAAGGTTATTTTTAGATTGTAAAGAAATTGCTTTTAAATTCCGGTGTGAGTTAATCATTTCGTCCTTTTGCGAACAAAATTGTTCTGCCGGAAAGGATAAAGATAAATTAAACAACAAAGACTGGGATTACAATTCAAGATCCATAAAAAATATATTAATTAAATTAATTACTGTTATTAATTCTAGTTTTCACATGAGCATCATTTAAAGAAATCCATAAATCTAATGCATGTTTCCTCTTACACAGTTATAGAATTATTTAATTATGATTGAGAGTATTTAGTTGGTGCAGATCAGACCTAATTTATTGCTTGTTTGGATGGAATATTCAGCAATCGTTATATTGGCCAATTCAATGCCGATGAAAGTAAAACTAACAACTCAAAAAATAAATAAATAAATAAATAAATAAATAAATAAATAAATAAAAATAAAAATAAAAAATAATAATAATAATGAAAAGAAAAAAAAGACAATTAAAATTTCGTTATTGTTTGAGGTACAAATTCCAATATTCCTTATCTATAATTATTGCAGCATTATATAAATTTGTTATATTTTTGTATAATGCGCAGGTTATCTCAAAAAAGTCTAAATATTTTTTATGAAATTTTCAAAAAGTATATTTTATGATAGTCCGTGTACTCTGAACCTTAAATTTCTATTTTATTGTACAAAGAAATATTTTTTTAGGTGATTATCCTATTGAAATTTTCCAAAATTCGTATAAGCTAAATGCAACACTGTATTAAAAAGATATAAATACTTTAAATACAAATTTATTTGGGTTTTGAGTAATTATTACAATCTGAAGTAAAAGTAGGTACGAAAAAGTTCATTGTAGTTGCAGTAATTGTTTTTTAACACTGCTGTTATATCAATTCGTCAAATGTCAGACAATTTGAATCCCCCTGTAACTACTAGTTCTAAATCTTGCATTTATTTAAATACATAAAAAGCAAAACATAACTGTAATTTTCAATCTCAATAAAAATTGTGTTTTAAAATGGTATACTATTGGGCAATGCACTATATGCTTCCTCTTTTTTATTCATAACTCCATTACCCATCCTATGTGAGCGTCCTCATGAGGTCAATATCTAGTAACAGATTAATTAAATAACTATTTAAGGTGATTAACTACTTATGATTGCCAAATTTGCATTTTTTTGTACCTTTTATTAGATTTAATGCAGCTTTCGGTAAAGGTTTTCCTTTTTAACTTAATATTAAAATCAATTAACGCCAATCCTTAATATTGAATGTATTCATTCCGTCAAGGAAAAATAGAGTTATTGTGTTCTATATTTGTTAGAATAAATCCTACATTCAAACTACTCCAGCAGCTGTGACTTCGTTTGGGTTTATTGCCCCAAGAAGAATAATTAAAATCAAATTTATTTACTCTCAAAATCAATTTATTCAACAAATGGAAAAAAAAAAAAGAAAATAACTTCAAAAGAAAGTACGAAGTTAGAAATTTCCGTCGCTCCAGGCATAAAGATATTTGTATTTTATACTAAAAGGATTTACAATTATGTGTATTTGTTTTAAGAATAAACCACGAGAAATTAACGTTGTCTGTAATTACAGTCTATAATTACAGTTTTTGATTAATTAATATAGCTATTAACGAAGTATTGATTTTATTAAGAAGTTTTGTTTTAAAATATGTATGGTAATTACTTATAATGAAAGCAATTAAGATAGAAAAGTGTAAAATACCTTTATTCAGACAGAAGTACATTTCATCGAACGTTTTCAAAATCTTTTATGATAGATATATTTTCGCAAAATCTTAAAACAAGAGTTTTGGAAAACAATGTCACAAGATTTCACGGATAATGCAAAATAGTGCAAGCATAAAAAAGATGACTTTGACTATTTGTGAGCATGGGATAATTTCAATTATTATTACTAAAATTCCATAGCATTTCTTTCAAAATTTTAGGTTGCTCAAGGGAATCAAATATCTATTGATTCTTTGATAACGGAGGGTAAAAACAAATCTTTACGGATAAATTATTCTGCTATTTTCAAAATCGACCTGCAAATGTTCTTTGCTGCATAATCTCTACAAAACTGTTGTTCTCTACATATATTTGACGTCTGCTGTATGTTTTTAGATCCTAATTTTAAGTTTTCTGTTTGTTACAGAGCTCCTCTGCTTTTTATAAAATTGAATTGTTCCATCTTTTTTGGTAAAATGTATGTCATATACTCCTGATAACTGGTTTGATTCAATTGTGTCTATTATCTTTCATACTATATATTTTTACTTTCTTTTATCTTCAATAGAAGAAAGTATTGTAATCGAAATTTTTTTTCGACTTCCGGCTTTCGATGGATTTGCAAATTTTAGGGGTCAGAGATTTAAAAAAAAAACATGTTTTTACAAAATGTATGTCTGCCGGTGTGTCTGTGTGCCGCCATTCTACCATCAAAAAGTGTTGCATAGAATTGAACCAAATTTTTTGTGAATGTTTTTGGCATTGGCAAGCAGTTCTTCCTTCAATTTTGAAATATTCTGCCGGAAGGGGGCATTGCAATTGCGATCTTTGTGTCATTTTCAATATTGTACCGACCAAAAGTATATGAATTTATGCATCGAATTCAACCAAATATTTTGTGTAAGTGTACGGGTATGGCAAGTTGGTCCTCCTTGAATTTGATAAAAATCCTCCGAAAGGGGGCACTGCAATAGCCATTTTGTGCCGTTTTCAATATTGTACCACCTAAAACTGTATGAAGTTATGCACAGAAAAAGAACAATTTATTTTTTTTTAAATATTAAAATGTACGTATGAGATAGAAGAAAGTCTTGGCATTGGCACATCCAACTAGTTTTTTATTCTTATGGAAGGTATCGCAAACGGTATATATTGAATTTATTGAGTTTATATTTCAAACGCTCGAAGAACAAATCGAAATTGGAATATGGAAATTATTGTATTGTAAAATGAAAACCATAAATTGAAAAATGCATAATCAATCAATTCATTATCTTTCGTAATGCTTAACCGTTTCAGAGACAAAGCACTTTCAATGCTAAAAATTGGAGATTAAAGACTGGCACCGGAATTTTCACGCAGAATAATTTTTAAATATGAAAAATATTTTCTTTTCCACGCACAATAAACCAAAAATACTTTTCTCAAAATTCTGGTGTCAATGATTCATTTAGGAATTAAAATCAAGTAGTTTAATAAACATACCACCACCCCTCAAGCTGTTAAGCATACTTTCATACAAACTGCGTTTAGAAATTCTGCTCAAAGAGCTTTCAATTGTCTGTACCCAGGAAAAGTAAATAAATAAATAAATAAAATATTTGATATCACAAGAAGCAATGGATATAAAGAAAGCAGGATAGAAAAATTAGTTATGAGCTAGACGAATAAGAAAAAAAACATTCAATCCACAAAATTTGAAGATGTCATTTATTGCAACTCTTTAAAATATAAACATTTTAATTAACAATTAAGAAATTCTTCAGTAAAATACAAAGTATTGATTGTCATGTAAATTTAATGTTATATTAGCATCATCAAACTTTGGCTTCTTTTAACCCTTTCCGGCACAGCAAATTGCGTTAGTAAAATGAGAAATTATCGACTGTCACCGGAATTTATAAACGAATTTTTAGAAATTACGAATCCCTTAATTTAAGCTTTCATTGTAAAAGCAAAATTTTATTAATATGTTATTGGTGCCGTTTGCAAGTTTGGAAATAAAATTAGGTATCCCGGACTGGGAAAGGATTAACTTTGCAACTTAATAGCGACTTACAAATGAATGCAAAATAATAATAATAATAATAATAATAATAATAATAATAATAACAATAATAATAATAACCCGTTCCTGAACAGAAAATTTCTGTTATCGAAATGATGTAACGATTGTCTGACACTAGAATTTACATACGACTATTTTAGTTATAAAAATTTTGTTACTTTTAGCTTTCATTCTAAAACCTATAGTAAAATTTTATATAAATCAATTGTTACTAGTATATAATTTTTATGCAAAGATTTGATGCAGACTGTTTTCAGAAGGATCCCTTTTTTAGATGCATTCGTAATTATATAAATATATAGCATCTGCAGTCGTCATCTGGTTCATTTGTCAGTCTGTCAGTCCGTCTGCATTCATATAACAGCGCAAATACTACTCAATTGAATGCTTTCAAATGTAACATATATCATCATTTCAAAATTTTGCCGCATCATTTCAAATTGTCGGGGAAAAAATCAAAGCGTCAAAAGATATTAACAAAAATTTTCTTCATTTTTTTAAATCCCATCATTCATAATAAATTCAGTGATATGCCATGATAGGTAAGGATTCTAACTCGCTATAGCGATTACGTCCTATTTAAGATGCAGTCATATTATTTCCCTCTAATTAAATTTAATATATCTAATTTTAATAAATTTTTCATTCATGCGTTTTTTCATAGGAGTGCAACAACTATTCTAGCAATATTTCGATATTTATAAAGGTAGTTATAGTATGAATACTTCTCTTTTGAAACATATGACATATAATTTTCCAATTTGTCAGTTTTAGAGATTGTTTCATCGTCCGCAGAGACAACAAAAATCAACAAACACAAGTCTTAAAATAAAATTTTAATACTTGAACCAGAAAAATATATAAGTAACATCAAAATAAAATGCAAAATAGTAAGCCAGCTCCTTTCTGCCCACTTCGTTAACCATTTTTCGTTTCCAGTAAACGTTGTTCTTTTACGAACGTAGAAGTGTAAAACATAAGTTTCTTTTGGTGAGGCAGTATAAAGTTTAATGTTTTACAACTAACATAAAAAAATACCTGCAAGAAGCACAGCTGCCAACATTTTCCGCTTTTTTGTACTAGTACAGTAAATGTGCAGTAAATTTCATCATTATATAAAAATATGCTTTAAAAAAAATACTAAACGACTTCAAAAAAAAAAAAAAAAAAAAAGGATCAAGCTTGGTAACAACTTGGCGGTTACGCATATAAATGCAAAGTTTTAATATGCTTAAGATTTGAAAATGGTTGCAACAATTAAAGATAATTTGCGAGAAATCATTTTTTTTAATCAAATACACATTTTTTTATATTTAAAAAAATTCTAATCATCAAAATTTAATGAAATTAAAATGAGCCACATGGGCATCTTACACTTTCAAATAAAAAAAGAATTATCAAAATCGGTTCATATTTAGGGAAGTTATGAGTGAACAACTAATACATACAGGTCGAAATCATAACCTCCTCATTGAAGTCGTTTCAAGATCACTGTAATGCGCCGATTAAATAAACCAAAATTTTCAGTTAAATTTTTCTGGCTCAAAATGTCAGAAGAATCGGCAGCTATGAAGAAGCCAGTGGACTACATTTTTTTAATTTTGATTTCTTGATTGCACCATTTTTTTTAAGTGATGAAATTCTCAATGGGTCAAATCACTGTATTAATACCAGTATCATGATGGAATTTACATCTTGTTATTAATCTTAAAACTTGTAATTAATCTTACTTGTATATTTTAAGATTTTAGAAATTCTCCTTATTTAATGACACATTAATTAAAGCGAAAACAAGAGAAATTTTACCGTTTGTAAAAAGTGGGTCTTGGCACGGCATGTCCCTCAGGGGATTTAGCGCCCTTAAACCCAATACAACCAACTTACTAAAAAGTGGTTCGAATAAAAACTAGTTGGATGTGCCAATCCCAAATCTTTCTTCTATCTCATACGTACATTTTAATATTTCAAAAAAAAAAATAGTTACTCATTTTAATGCTTTAATAATTTTAATTCAATACCATACGAACTTTGATTTTCATCTTAAATTTCTGCGTCAATCAATTAATCGGAGTAAACATGAATTTCCGTCTCTGCACGAGCCGATGGACAATAGAATGATTGGCAGATTTTCTTTTTAAATTCAGGGAGGACTTACTTACCTTACCAAAAAAATAATCATATACAAAAATTTAGTTCAGTTCTAGAACTAACAACATACACTTTTAAGTGGTGCAATATTGAGAATGGCATAAAATTTGCTATTGCAGCGCCCCCTTCCGGCGGATTTTTTTCAGATTCAGGGCGATCCAACTAGACATAGCCATACAATTACATAAAAAATTTCGTTCAATTTGATGCATAACTTCATGTACTTTTGGTCGGTAGAGTATTGAAAATGGCACAAAAATCGCGATTGCAGCGCCCCCTTCCGACGGATGTTTTTCAAATTCAGCGAGGACCAACTAGCCATAGTCATACACATACACAAAAAATTTGATTCAATTCGATGCATAACTTCATATACTTTTGGTCGGTACAATATTGAAAATGGCATAAAAATCGCGATTGCAGTGCCCCCTTCCGGCGGAATATTTCAAAACTGAAGGAGGACCTGCTTGCCACAGCCAAAAACATTCACAAAAAATTTGGTTCAATTCTATGTACATCTTCATACACATTTTGATGGTAGAATGGCGACATACACACAGACACACGGACAGACAGATATTTTGTAAAAACATGTTTTTTGGAATCTCTGACCCCTAAAACGTGTAAATCCGTCAAAAACCGGAAGTCGAAAAAATTTCAATTACAATACTTTCTCCTATTGAAGATAGAAGAAAGTAAAAATTGGAATTTAGAAAAAGTAGCCATTGGTGCTACCTGCAAGTGCACAACACGTCTAAAATTAAAAAAAAAAAAAAAAAAAAAAAAAAAATACAAAATAATATTAAAAACTGGAAGAAGGACTTTACTTCAAGAGATGACTAAAAACACTGATTTTCATTTATGGTTTTAACATTTACCTAAGAAACTTTGCTCTGTATGGTGTATTTAGACTCGAACAGCCGAAATAAATAATAAATGTTGATGATTATTATTTTTCTGTGAGTGTGTGTGAAACCTTCGTTTTTTATAATCGAGGTAACTCTTCTAAGAAAATTCATGTTTTCTTAGTAGAACTTTTGTTCTTTCTGAACCTTATGTTACGACATCGGAGATAACAAAAATCGCCTCCTAATTACTAGGCATATGCAGTGAAATAAAAATGGCGGCAGTGTAGATAGATGTTTTTCTGCCTTTTTATGAACTCTTGAATTTCAATTGTCGAAACTGTATGTGTGAAATGTGTAGAAGTTTAAAATTTAAAAGCTAAATTTAGTCGTAAGGTGTTGCCAACGTTAAAATGACATCAGAGTTAAACCAGAGGAATTTATCATCTATAGCAGGGCTGTCCAATCTGGCGCCCGCGAAACACCAGAAAATTTTTGAAGAAATTTCTGCCTTTATAAATTCTCGAATACCTCCTATTAAATAAGGTCTTTATTTCTGTAAGAATTTTCTGGTATCACGAGGGGCCCAGGTTGAACATCATTGATCTATAGTATAGATTCCTTGTACTGAAGATGTATCTTCTTGTCCCGGTTAAAATCTGCAGTGAAATTCTGAGTATTAGTTCCGCTTCTGTTGTGCATATCGAGTGGAAACTGCAAAACTTTTGCCCATCGAGTTAGGGTCGTCTCGATTGGCAGGTCAGCGAATTTAATAACCTCAAAAACCATATTAAATATATATATATATATACATATATTTACATAAATTCACATAATAAAATAGCTAATACTGAAATCTATTTAAAATAAAATAAGTCTTATACTAAATAGACTCTTAAAAAAAAAAAAAAAAAAAAAAAAAAAAAAAAAAAAAAAAACATCATTTAATCGATATACACATGTAGATCATATTTGTTATTCACTCATACTAGACTCTGAAAATAAAGTATTTTTCATTCATTGTTATAGATCTATTTTTAAAAGTCAGTAAGGTATAAAGAGAAGGATTATAACTTACACAATGTCACATGGGATATTTGAATAAAAGATATATTTTGCTTCTTGAAAATTTCTCGAATAAAATATACCGCTTTAAAGAAACTTGTGCCTGGTACTTTTCTGCAATTTTATCTAAGGAATATATTGAGTAAACTTTAAAAAAAGGAATTATACAAACACGCACACACACACACACATATATATATATTACAAAATTTAATTTGTTTTCGCCAACCATATACTACATTAATTTTCTTTTAGTAATACTCCATGCTCATTCCGGTTTATTAAATTAAAACCCTATTTATAGAACAAATCTATTAATATTTATATGAAAGATATAAATTCTTAATGCATTTTAAAAATGTATCTTCCATTACCCTTAAATAAAAAAAGGCTCTAATTAAATATATTCTTAAATAAAACCTTTTATTATTTACATCTCTAATAACATTAATTGCATTTTCCCCGTTTTTATCAACCCCTTTAAACCTTTATTTAATATATACCTATATTATTCTATAAATTGTTCCGTTCTAAAAAATCTACTTATTAAAAATCCTTAATGTTATTTAAAAAAGTAGTATTATTTACCCTTTTTAGATTTATTACATGTCTGTAAATTCATTTTTTCTTTTTAATAAAATTCTTGTTTGCAAAATAGCTTAGATTTTAGCTGCTATCTCGACGACATATATTAATTTTAATTTACATATCAGGCATCTGATTTTAGGCTATCAAAGATAATAGAAAACCTTTTTACGTTAGGAAGCTTTTCGCATGAAGATTAATGCACCGGAAATGACGGAATAATCCCTCTTTTTCCGATTCTGATAGGACAAATATGATCAGCTGTCTTTTTAATAATATTCTTACACTAAAGAAGGTTATATATAGATGCCCAGGTAAGACTTGTCAGATAGTTACAGAGTAGATAAGTTGTTGGTTCATTTAGACATAAGACGTAGATGCTGTAAGTTACGTTCGATCGTGTTGGTGGAATTGATTGTACACCTGTATCACACGGAGAACGGTTTTCCGCAAACATTTTACAAAGCGCGATCGTTTATTTTGCTGTGTGTTCGGTAAACAGGTTTTTCAAATTTCTCGCGGGGTTGTTTAATTTCTCGCTCTGCTCCTATTGGTCAGCTGATCAGGCTGAATGAATGTTCAACATTTTCCGTGCAATGAGGGAAATGCTCGCTGAACAAGAATAGTGAGCAAAAGTCTCCCTACATCAAGGTCACGAAACTTTTGCTGGCTGTAATGTTGTGTAGGGGGAAAAGTTCTGCCAAAGACGTCCGTGTGATACCGCAGCGAGGTGTTTTAATGAAACGGAATGGAGTGGACATTAAATCAATGATTTTTGAACACTAGATTCATTTAGTAAGAACGGAGCATTATCCCTTCTACATATTATTTGATTACAATAACTTTTGAACTTGTTCACCTACTGTTTTTTCTTTTTTAATGTCATCTACATTTTTTTAAACAACTTATTGGACCGAATCCTGTGCTTATCAGTGGGAAACTTTTATAAAATGGTGCGTGCTACAGCTTTTTCTTAACACTTTGAACTTTGGTGGATAAATGTCTTCAAAATTCCAAATGTCACATTGGCACCAATATTTTGCAAAGAAAAAAATCGGTTAACTATATCGCGAGAAAATGCATTAAACCTTTTTCAAATAAATTTGGTCGAATTTTCTGGTGCCGGTGTGACATTTCGGAATAGAAATTAAGTGGTAGAAAATTCAATCATCAGATCTCAAAGGGTTAAGCTCCTAATGTTATTTTATCACACATACATAAGAATATATGTATATATATATATATACAGGGTGTCCAGTAAATGACTGACCAATCAACTGATTTTCAATGTAAATAACGAAAAAATGGTTTGAGAAAAAAATGTGCGGTTTACTGCATTGTTATCAGAATATCAGTAAATTTTTAGGCATGCACTTTCTTAAAATAGTTGGAATTTCGGCCAACAGATGGCGCTGGCGGCGGCATTAGGCTGCTGAAATTCAGATATTACTCTAGCTCTCATACGCATGAATTTTACGGCTCATTTCGCAGAGTCGAATCTCTGTCGACATGTTGAATCGACTCTTCACTAACCTACAGAAATAGATTTTGTTGGATGGAAAGAGATATAAAATAATATTTATGATTGAATGATGTCTCTTATACCTAATTTAAAAACAACAAAACGTACTTTTTAATAAGCATTGACTTTTCACACATTTACCATAAGTAAATTATATTTAAAAACGTTTTTATAACAGGTTAACTGATTGTCTTTTTACGCACAATAAATTGAAAATATAGCATAAACACTGTTCTTTTATGTTAAAAAAATCTTAATATTTAATCGAAACATTTCTTCTATTAAATAGTATGAAATTGTATTTAACCCCTTAACATGCAGTATTGCCGGGTCGGCAACACCTAAATTTCTCCCTGTTTAGAGACACAAAAACTCCGTGGATATTTCAAAAACTACTTTAATGGCTACTTTAAATCTTTTTTATGAGTTCTAGATGGCAGAACCACAGAGATCAAACTCTACTTTTTTTAAATAATAGGTAAAAGGTTTTACTGTAATACGCGCTTCACAGCAATGCTCTTCTCACTGCGCTTATCAATGCTTTACTTATGGGAGGTTACCACTTCGGCAACAGCTGTATAATTGAAATGGTTAGTGCAATCTTTACAAAACAATACCTGTGTACTCCTCTAGGTTTAAATAGATTGCCTGATTTTTATTTTCTTTAAATTCCAACTTTAAAAAGTAGTGCGCCGGAAAGGGTTAAAGAAATTAGTGATGTCAAAAATCTTTAAAGAATGGATCAAAGCAAACTCTTCTTGCTTGTACCTCGTGTAGTAAAATAAGAAGTTAAAACTGTGGTACGCAAATAGTGGTAGCAAGTTTCCCGTCTAGAATAAAGGCGGGCCAGTGACTTAAAAATCGACACATAAAAATATATTAAACCTTAGAATAAAGGTTCCTGTCTTAAACATAAAAAAAATTATTGATCACGACGGTAAAAGTAACATACAAAACTATCTGCTAATACGGAAACCAGTCTAAAACGATTTTTTTTCTTTTTTTCGCAAATTGTATTTATTTCTACGTTATTTTCGTATAATGACATTTAATATATCTGAAAATTTTATTACGAAAGCCACGACAGATTTTAAAATGCTTTTTTACACACAACCCTTCCCTCTTCTTCCCCTGACTGCGAACGCATCTACCTGAAATGAAAGGATGCTTAAAAAGAAATAAAAAGCGACTTACCTGTTTTTATAACTTGCGAGTCACCCCCTTTCAAAATTTCATTCAAGCATAATAGATCCAGAATCATTATAGTTCTACTTATTTTAGTTAAATTTTATAAATATAAATATTACTAAATTACTGGAATATTAATGTTTTTCATATATAACTTATAATTTTTTTTAGAATCATTTTTTAAAAATAATGTTTGTTATTTCAAATTACATGCAAGAGGAATTTTCAGAGTTCTCCTTGCCTTCTTTTCCTCAGGAAGAATAGATAAGGAAAAGGGGTGGGATTTATTTCAGGATCTATGATGCTCTTTGTAATGAAATTTTGAAAAGGGGTAACTCGCAGAATATAAAACAGGTACAATGCTTTTTTTTCTTTTTAAACATCCTTCTATTTCAGCTTAGATGTGCTTTCACTTGGGGGGGGGGGGGGAGATGTGTGTATAAAAGTCATCTTAAAATCTCTTGTGGCTTTCGTAATGAAATTTTCAAATGTGTTAAATTTCAAAATATTAGTATAATGTAGGGATGATTTCGGTTTTCCGAAAAATGAACAATGTTTCGTTTTAGGCAAATTTCAGTCTTACCAGCTGGTTATGTATGTTACTTCCTCCGTCGAAATCAATATTTTTTTAACGTTTAATACGGGATTTGTTATGAACGGATTCCTTTATTCTTAGGTTTATTATATTTTTATGTGTCTATTTATAAGTCACTGCCTTTTTTTTAGACAGACAACTTGCCAACACTATTTCCGAATCAATGTTTTAACCATTTAACTGATTTCACTGCACGACATAGGCAAGAAGAGATTGCTTGATCCATCACTCAAAGCTTTTTTACACCATTAATTTTTTTAATCCAATTTCATACTATTTAATGGAACAAATTTTTAGACTAAATATTATGATTTTTTTAAATTTAAAAAAGCGGTGCTTATCCCATATTTTCAATTTATTGTACGTAAACAGAGATTCAGTTAACCGATTACGAAAACATTTTTTGAATACAATTTATTTATGGTAAATGTGTGAAAAATCAATGCTTATAAAAAGGAAGTTTTGTTGGTTTTTATTAAATAAAATAGTCATTATTCAGTCATAAATAATATTATAAATCTCTTTCAATCCAACAAACTCTATTTCTGCAGGTGAGTGGAGAGTCGATTCAATATGTCGTCTGAGATTCGACTCAGCGAAATGAGACAAAAAGCTCATGCGTATGAAAATAGAATAATGTCTGAATATTGACAGCCTGATGCCGCCGCCAGCGCCATCTGTTAATCGACATTGGAGCTATTTTTAGAAAGTGTATATCTAAAAATTTACCGACTTTCTGATAACAATGCAGCAAGCCGCATATTTTTATCTCAAACCTTTTTTTTTTTTTTTTTTTTTTTTTTTGTTATTTACATTCAAAATGGGTCAGTCATTTACTGGACACCCGGTATACATATATATATATATTTACATAAATTTAAATAATAAAGTAGCTAAAACAAAATTATCTTTAAAATAAGAAATCTAATACTGAACAGACAAATAAAGTTTTTCCTTTTTACACAACATAAATTAATTGTATGTATACATACATGCATTTTGTCATTCATTCATGCTATAGTCTGAAAATAATATGTTTTTCATTCTTTGTTATGGAATTTTGTTATGGTTGTAGTAATGCCAGTAAAGTATAAAGAGAGGGATTATAATTTCTCTTTTGTCAGTCGGAATATTTAAATAAAAGTAATGCTTGCAGTTTGTAAATCTCTCTGATAAAAATATTCCATTAATGAGATTTATGCTTGATGCTTTAATGTATTTTTATACAAAGAGTATAGTATAAAGTAATCTAGTAAATAAAGCAACTATATATGCATATATATTTTATCAATAATAAAATATATATATTAACATAATTTTAAGTAATAAAGCAGCTAATACCAAATTTTCTTTAAATTAAGATCTGGCATATACTAAATAGATTCATAGACAGGGCTCCCAAATGGTCCGCGAACAGAACACCAATAATTTTTAACAGAAAATTTCATAGTAAATTTCTATAGCATTTGTGCTAAAACTAACCTTCGAAGGCGGTTTCTGCGCAATTCGTAAGAACAATATAACATGAAAGTCTTTTTAACACTAGAACAGCGGGAAATTTGACGTTAGTTTCATATTAATATATTGACATCATAATTTTTATTAAGAGTAATTAAACTTATGTATTTAAACTATGCTTAGTGTAGTGTTGCCAGATTGGGGATTTTGTCCCCATTTTGGGGAATTATGAACTGCCTGGGGAATTTTTTGGGGACAAGAAAATCTTGGGGACATGTTCGGGGACTATGAACATATTTGGGGAAAAACTTGGGGAATTGTTATCACAATTTCAATTTTTACTTTCAGACATTAACCAATACTGGATCTGTCTCGAATTCGATTTTGGTTTGGAAAACGAAAATAAAATACAGAAATAATAGATATAAATCATTCTCGCGCTGTCATCGTGCTCACCGTTTATATGTACTACAGATTCATCGTGATCTGCACTCTTCTCAATTTTCAAATAAAGTGTTTCAGATTTTCCTGTCAATACGGACAGAAACACCAGCACAGAAATACATTTCATTTAATAGTAAAGACTTATACAACAAAAATAAAAACAATTTCATAACTTTGCTTTTTTGTTTTTGTTTTTCGCTTTGAACATACATGAAAAATTCTGTTGAGATTATTTTTTTTTTTTTTTTTTCATAAATGGGGAATTTTTTCAAAAAAATGCTTGATTTGGGGAAAATTTTCAGTTTAAATTAGTAAAAAAAAAAAACTTATAACGGAAAATTGAAAATTGGGAACTTGCCTTTTTGAGTAGAAATTGCGTTGGGACTTTTTCTGAAAAAAGCCCTGATTTGGGGAAAATTTCAAAAATTTTGGGGAAATTGGCTTTTGACAATCTGGCAACACTGGCTTAGTGCAGCATATATTTAACATATTTTATAAAACGGCTTCTGGTTCATATCGACATCTATTCATTTGCTATGGGCCAAAATGACCCGTCGCCGCAGTTCTAGTGTTAAGAAAATATTGATGTTCAGTTGGCGGACCATTTGGGAGATCTGCATAACAGGGGCGTGCGAAGAGAAAACTGCGCCCTGGGCAAAGTTTCAATTTAGCGCCCCCCCCCCAACCATTAATAGTGATAAACGGAAAATGATGTTGCTAGTATAAATTTGACGTCCCCCACCCACCCAACCTTTAACGTGTGAGAAGCCAAAAATGACGTTGGAAGTATCAATTTCGCGACTCCTAAATTTCCGCGCCCGTGGCGACCGCTTCCTCTCCCCCTCTTTCGCACAAGCTGCTGCGTGGAGTTTTTCTTTTTCTTTTTTTCTTAAATTATATTAATTATATCTATATATACATGTAGAGCATTTTTGTGTGTAATTCATTCATATTAGAGTCTGAAAATAATCCGTTTTTAAAAGTCAACGAAATAGAAACAAATGTATTATAATTTCCCCATATTGTCATGTGGGATAAATTCCGATAAAAGAGATATTTTGCTGTTTCAAAAATTCTCTAACGAAAAATATCGCTTTGAAGAAATTTATGATTTATGGTATATTTCAATTTTATACAAAGAATATATAAAGTAACCTAACAGCTTAAATAAATATATAGATATACTCAAGACTCCCTTAAATCCATAACTCTCTAAAGTACACTTATAATTTATAGGGTAAACAATGAAGCTTTCACTTCACATGTAGAGACAAAATCTGGCTTTTTAATTTTTATATCAATTCTATATATTTTTTTAACAGTAATTTTCGTTAATATTACTGAAGGAAGAATAAATTTATTTCTGAAAAAAATTCAAGATATGGCTGATATCACTGGTAACGCCAATCTTTTTGCCAAATCAAGTTTTGTTTTATTAAGGTTGGATAAACCTGAAAGAAAACTTCTGTATTTTATGATTTTGATGTGAATTAGCAGTTCACCTTTATAAGACAAATTTCATTGAATAATGTATTAAAAATGCATCTCATCTTTATAATGAATATTTGACTGTATATTATTGATTATTAACTTGACTTTTGCTTTTAATATTTTAATCAATTAAAAAAATATTTTTTTATTAATTTAGTCTATTACTTTAGCTAATTATTCTAATATTTTACTAGATTATAAGCATTCATTATAATCTCCATCGCATTATTAATTACATTGAATTACTGTTTTAAAAATTTATACATAGCAATAACCAAAAATCTGCAAAATTCTAAAATTCGCAAAACCTCTGGTTCCAAGCTGTGCGGATTTGGGAGAATGTACTGTATTAATAAAAAAAGTATGTTTACACAAACTTAAATAATAAACAGCTAATAATATATTTTTTAAATAAATATTCATTATACCGATCATATTCATAAAGTTTTTATTTCAAAGTAAACAACATAAATTAAATCTATAAATGCATGTAGAATATTTGTTGTTATTCATTCATGCTAGAATTTGAAAATAACTTATTTTTCATTCCATTGTTACAGATGTATTTTTAGAATTCAGTGCAGTATGAAAAGAAGGGTTATAATTCTATTGTCGCATGGAATATATGAATAAAGGATTCAGAAATTTTGCTTTTTTGACAATTTCTCTAATAAAAAATGCCGCTTTAAAAATATATGCTTGATGGTTCATTGAATTTTTATTTAATGAAGATACAAAGTAAAAAAAAAAGCAAATACATAGGTATATGTATATATATTAAATAAAAAATGTATATTTACATACATTTAAATAATGAGATAACTAATACCAAATTCTCTATAAATAAGATAAGCATCCTACTGAATTGATACAAAATGTTTTTTTCTGTGTTGTACAACATAAATTAAATCTGTATATACATGGTGCTTATTAATTAATATTAGAATATGAAGAAATCCGTTTCTTATTCATAGTTAGGGATGTATTTTTAGAATGCAGCACAGTATAAAAAGAAGGATTATAATTTCTCCATTGCCACATGGAATATTTGAATAAAAGATCGTGAAATTTTACTTCATGAAAAATTCTGTAATACAAAATGTCGCTTTAACCCTTTAACGTTCATTGGTTTCGCCACGAAACCACAAAATTTTAATTCCGATACGCAACACTGACACCGGTATTTTTATCTAGAAATATTCCTTTTATTTTGTATGTGAAAAATCACGTTTTCTTATTTAGAAATATATTTCTCCTTAATTACCGGTGTCATTCATTTATTTCGATATCTTAGCAATGAAAATGCTATGATCGTTAAAGGGTTAAAGAAATTGATACTTAATGGTTTACTGAATTTTTATTCAAAGTATATACAAAGTAAACTTTAAAATTAAGCAAATACATAGACATGGATGTATATTAAATAAAAGATTTATATTTTCAGAAATTTAAGACAACTAGTACCAAATTCTCTAGAAAAACATAAGCCAGAGCTGCCAAGTCTCCGGCTTTTTCCGCACCATTATTATTTTAGAGAAAATCTAGTTCTTTTAAATCAGCAAAATGTTCCAATCAAATGAAACAACATTTTTCGTATTAAATTAATGGTATCCAAAAAGCCGGAGACTTAACAGCACTGCATAAGCATTTTTCTGAATAGTTTCAAAGTGTTTTTTCTTTGTTGCAGAACATCTAAATGATATCTATATATACATGGTTTTTATTAATTCAAATTAAAATATGAAAAAAATCTGTTTCTTTTCCATTGATAGGGATGTATTTTTAGAATTCAGCACAGTATAAATGATGGATTATATTTCTTCATTGTCACATGAAATATTTGAATAAAAGATTGAGAAATTTTGCTTCATGAAAATTTTTCTAATTAAAAATATGTCGTTTTAAAGAAATTTATGCATGATGGTTTACTGAATTTTTTTTTCAAAGTATATACAAAGTAAACTTAAAGATAAAGCAAATACATAGATAAGTATATCAGGGCTCCCAAATGGTCCGCGAACTGAACACCAATATTTTTTTACAGAAGATTTCATCGTAGGTTTCTACCATATTTGTGCTGAAAATCATCTCCGAAGTCCACTTCTACGCAATTTGCAAGAAAAATATAAAAGGAAAATCTTTCTAAGAAAATATTGATGTTCAGTTGGCGGACCATTTGGGAGCCTTGGTATATATAAATAATAATGGCAATAAGTATATATAATAAATAAAAGATGTATATTTACAGAAATTTAAATATTGAGACAACTAGTACCAAATTCTCTATAAATAAGTGTTAAAGTGAATAGATTCAAAATATTTTTTTTGATGAACAACATAAATTAAATCTATACATACATGGTTGTTATTAATTCAAATTATAATTTGAAAAAAACCTAACTTTTATTCATTGCTAGGTATTTTTTTTTTAGAATTCAGCACATTATAAAAAGAGGGTTTATAATTCTTCCATTGTGACATGGAATATTTGAATAAAAGATTGAGAAATTTTGCTTCATGAAAATTTTCCTAATTAAAAATGTCGCTTTAAAGATATTTATGCATGATGGTTTACTGAAATTTGTTGTCAAAGTATATACAAAGTAAACTTCGATAAAGCAAATACATAGATAAGTATATCAGGGCTCCCAAATGGTCCGCGAATTGAGCACCAATATTTTTTCAGAAGATTTCATCGTAGGTTTCTACCATATTTGTGCTAAAACTCACCTCCGAAGTCCATTTCTACGCAATTTGCAAGAAAAATATAAAAGGAAAATATTTCTAAGAAAATATTGATGTTCAGTTGGCGGACCATTTGGGAGCCTTGGTACATATAAATAAGTGATGGCAATAAATATATATAATAAATAAAAGCTGTATATTTACAAAAATTTAAATATTGAGACAATTAGTACCAAATTCTCTATAAATAAGTGTTAAACTGCATTGATTCAAAATATTTTTTCTTTGATGTACAACATAAATTAAATCTATACATACAAGGTTGTTATTAATTCAAATTTGAATTTGAAAAAAAAACCTAACTTTTATTCATTGCTAAGGATGTATTTTTAGAATTCAGCACATTATTAAAAGAGGGATTATAATTCTTCCATTGTCACATGGAATATTTGAATAAAAGATTGAGAAATTTTGCTTCAAGAAAAATTCTGCATTAAAAAAATGTCGCTTTACAGAAATTTATGCTTGATGGTTTACTGAATTTTTATTCAAAGTGTATATACAGAGTAAACTATAAAATAAAGCTAATACACAGATATGAATATATGTTAACACTAGAACCGCGGCGAAGGGTCATTTTGACCCGTATCATAGGGAGAGCCGTCGATTCGAACCAGAAAACTCTTAATAAAATAGGCTACATATATGCTGCGCAATAATATTTTCAATAAATAACTTAAACAGTTTTAAATAAAAATTCCGGGGAGAAATATTTTTATAACACTTTAATGAATTTTCCCTCGGTTCTAGTGTTAAGTAAAAGATGTACCATACTTCTTGTATCTATAATGCGCACTTTTTCTGCGAAAATTTAGGGCAAAAACCCCTGAATGCACGTTATACACGGAACATTTCATTTACTGCTTTATTTAATCCCACGATATACCTATGAATCAAGAAATGTGTTCATAGAAGAAATTAAAACTGGAATTTTACAGAATAGAAGAATTTCTCTATCTTTTTTTCACTCCTTTCATTTTTTTATACAAAAGTGGTAGTAACATTATTTAAACACTACTTAGCAATCCCTTTTTCCGCTACTGCTTTTTACGTAATGATGACAGCAAACATTGATGTAATAGATGCAGATTTGCACTATAAATAAAAACTATTTGTCAGGTTAAAAAATTCTTAAAAATTTTTTTTAGGAAACTATGGACCTAGAAATTTTTATCTAACTGCGACCTAAGTAACGGATAAAATTTTAGTAAGATTAATATAATTTTACTAGATTCATTTGTAAAGCTACAGATTTCTATAGATTTACAAAAAGTAGTTTTGTAGATTTATCTCTCTCTCGCCTTTTTTTTTTTTTTTTTTTTTTTTTTTTTTTTTTTTTTTTTGTACAGTGTACAGATAAAATTTTAGAAAGAATACAGATTTCTGTAATTTTGCATTTGTAAAATTCCAGATTTTTTTTCTTTTAACAATGTGTAGACGTTCTCAAGTATTTTGTTCGCAAATGAAGTCACCATATCATGACACTCACTTCTTACATAAAGTCTAAAAAAAGAATTTCCACTTCTTCTGTAGCCTGACGTAAGATTTGTTTCGATTTTCTTTACTGAAATTTCTTTCCTGATCATTTATCTCTCGCCTTTTTTTTTTTTTTTTTTTTTTTTTTTTTTTTTTTTTGTACAGTGTAGAGATAAAATTTTAAAAAGAATACAGATTTCTGTAACTTTACATTTGTAGAATTACAGATTTTATTTTCTTTTAACAATGTGTAGACGTTCTCAAGTATTTTGTTCGCAAATGAAGTCACCATATCATGACACTCACTTCTTACATGATGTCTAAAAAAAGAATTTCCACTTCTTCTGTAGCCTGACGTAACATTTGTTTCGATTTTCTTTACTAAAATTTCTTTCCTGATCATTTATCTCTCACCTTTTTTTTCTTTTTCTTTTCTTTTTTTTTTTTTTTTTTTTTTTGTACAGTGTAGAGATAAAATTTTAAAAAGAATACAGATTTCTGTAACTTTACATTTGTAGAATTACAGATTTTTTTTTTCTTTTAACAATGTGTAGACGTTCTCAAGTATTTTGTTCGCAAATGAAGTCACCATATCATGACACTCACTTCTTACATGAAGTCTAAAAAAAGAATTTCCACTTCTTCTGTAGCCTGACGTAACATTTGTTTCGATTTTCTTTACTAAAATTTCTTTCCTGATCATTTATCTCTCACCTTTTTTTTTTTTTGTACAGTGTAGAGATAAAATTTTAAAAAGAATACAGATTTCTGTAACTTTACATTTGTAGAATTACAGATTTTTTTTCTTTTAACAATGTGTAGACGTTCTCAAGTATTTTGTTCGCAAATGAAGTCACCATATCATGACACTCACTTCTTACATGAAGTCTGAAAAAAGAATTTCTACTTCTTCTGTAGCCTGACGTAACATTTGTTTCGAATTTCTTTACTGAAATTTCTTTCCTCATCATCTATTCTTCCCTCTTATGTTAGACTTATAGTGCACTTTATATACGAGATACAAAAAATCGCCATTTTTCATTCTAAAATACTGGGTGCGCGTTATGCGCAATACACGCGAGTAAATACGGTATATTCACAAAAATTTAAATAATGAGACAACTGATATCAAATTCTCTTTAAATAAGATAAGTATTAAACTGAATTGATTCAACATGTTTTTCCTTTGTTGTACAACATAAATTAAATCTCTATATACATGGTTGTTATTAATTCAAATTAGAATTTGAAAAAATCTATTTCTTATTTTTTGCTATGGATGTATTTTTAGAATTCAGCGCAGTATAAAAACAGGCATTATAATTCTTCTATTGTCACATGGAATATTTGAATAAAAGATTGAGAAATTTTGCTTCGTGAAAATTTCTCTAATAAAAAATGTCGTTTTAAAGAAATTTATGCTTGATAGTTTACTGAATTTTTATTCAATGTATATACAAAGTAAACTAAAAAACAAAGCAAATTCATAGATATGGATAGATAATAAATAAAAGATGTATATTTAAGAAATATAAAAAATGAGACAACTAATACTAAATGCTCTATAAGTAAGTGTCAAACTGAATAGATTAAAAATGATTTTTTCTTTTTTTATGCAACATAAATTAAACCTTATACATATGGTTGTTATTAACTCATATTAGAAGATTAAAAAAAAAATCCATTTTTTATTCATTGTTAGGGATGAACTTTTAGAATTCAGTATAGCATAAAAAGAAGGATTATAATTACCTCATTATCAGTGGAATATTTGAATAAAAGAGATATTTCGCTTCATTAAAATTTCACTCCCTAAAAATGTCGGTTCAAAGAAATTTATGATTGATGGTTTACTGCATTTTTATCCAAAGTATATATATAAACTAAAAATAAAACAATTGTACATACATGTTAAATAAAAAATGTATATTTGCAAGTATTTAAATAATAAAACAGCTAATACCAAATTCTTTTTAAAATAAGATAATTCTTATGCTAAAGAGATTAATACAGTTTATTTTGTGAACAACATAAATGAAATCTGTGTATAGATACAGAACATATTTTTTTCGTACATTCATAGTGTAATCTGAAAATAATCTGATTTTCATCTTTTGTTATGGATGTATTTTTAAAAGTCAGTGAAGTATAAAAAGAGGGATTATAATTTCCCCATTGTCATGTGGGATATTTGAATAAAAGAAACATTTTGCTTTTTAAAAATTTCTTTTATAAAATTTGTCGTTTTAAAAAATGTTATGCTATAGGCTTAACTACATTTTCATCCAAGGAATATATAAATCAAGAATAAATAAAGCAAAACAGAAACAGATATACATAGCGATAGAAAATATATAATAAGTTTTCATATATTTATTTTGCATTTTACTCGTCATATCGGTTAGAATATATCTGGATAACAGTAAAAAAGGTTTAAGCTTTAGCATTGGGAAAAGTTTTTGTATTATTTATGATTTTGAATTATTTATTAAATTAAAAATTGGTTAAAATCACAAACGGTTATTCATGTTATTTTATCCAGGGGTATCATAGTTTCAATTGCAAGCATTTATTTTTAAGCTATCTCGAACTACTTTATCACAGGAGAATTGCTTTATATGCGTTCAAAGAACATTTGCAAGAGAAATACGACACGAAATGTATTTTTTAAAAATAGTGGTGCGTTTAGAATATAAAAGTAGTCACTTGCAATTAAAACTTCCCGATACCTCCATGCAAGAATTAAAAAATTTAGGTATCAGTCGGCATTCTCTCAGCAACAAATTTTAACAGTTATTTTTATCTAATATTTCGCCTACTTTTTTGTACATATGTTTATGAAATTTAACGGAAGAAAACTAATAAAATTTAGTGGTGCGAGTATCCCGCATAGATATTTACACCACTGCCCCTACGCATTTATTCACTTCATGTTTTTGCTTATTTATTCAATCAAATTGAAAACAAATATACTTTTTTTAAAAGCAATTCACAAACAGCAAATATCTAATATGTAACAATAATAAAAAAATTCTCTTCAATTCTAAATTAATTATTTCCAAATTCTAATAATATATAACTTTCCCTCTTTTCTTTTACAATTACTTGCCATTTTTTATTTTGATTCCATACTTTTACTCAACGTTTTCTTTATTTTATTCGAAAAAACATTAATCTGTCAAAACAGTGATTTTCCTAAAATCCCATTACTTATATTTATTCTTTTATCTGTTGCATAATATCTTTGTATTTTTCGTTCTAAAAAAATCATTCCATTACTCACAATTCCCTTCATGTGACTCTAGAGGACGGTTTGCATTTGAACTTTACGATAGTCTAAAAGAACTATTTTCTTTTTCGCGGGTAAAATTTTCGTATTGGTTCAAATCACTATTTGTAAATTTCTAAATGGCAACTGAAGTATTTCTCATGAAATCCTGTATTTTTCCGCAGAGTTTGGTAAACGTTTGTTATATTGCCTAGGAGCGATTATCTGCGTCTTTTCTTGTGCTATTAAAATGAATGACAGCTGGTGAGAAGAATTTTTCTGGTGTTATGTTATGCAACATAAATACGTTAGGCTACATCTTTTACTTATGATGACGTTAGTGGAATTGTTCGCTTGTAAAACGAAGAATGAATAAACGTAATTAAATTCATTCGACAATTTTGACTACTTAAGTGGGAAATATCTCAAATGATAATTTCTTGCTTACTACCCGGTGCCACATGATTGTGAATCTATGAGTATTCTTAATCCCTAGGGAACGAGCGGCACGTATACGTGCCGCAAAAAGGCTTAGGAATTCTTCTTCATCCCCACCAGTAAAATTTTACTGTGAAAATTGCCTTATTTAATCGGAGCATTTACTCGATTTGATAAGGTAGAAATTTCTGTTTTTAAAAACATTATTTTTGATAAAACATTAAAAATTTTGTAAAAGTTTTCCGTCGCGAAAGGATAAATGGTATTAACTTCCTAAGTGGCATGTTTGAGAACCGATATTGCATTTCGTTCGACAAGATTCTACGTACTTATGACAGATGTTTCATATATATCCGCCATATCCGCCTTTATCGGCTATACTGATATAAACAGTTGTTACATGTGGACAGGTGTTAAGGACATTGCTCTGGCTCGATAAACGTACGTCTCTAGTATGCATCTAAATTAGACATTTGATTCTTCTTTCTAAGGGTTAATTATTATTAAATAATAATGACCATTTTTTAAAAAATATTGAGTAAAATACCGTTTCTACATCCGAAAATTGTAAAAAAATAAATAAAAATAAAAGCAAACAAATAAATAAAATAAATATACAAGTAAAACGAAAGAAAAAAATATATATAGCATCGGCAAGTGAATAAAAAGGTTTCTAAAGTAAAATAAATATTTTTCGTAAACAATTTATAAAGTTTATTTTCTTTGGTGAACGTTTAAATCAATATAAATGTGAAATATTTCCTTTTTATTTAAACTTCACTAAAAGGATATTTAAAAATCAATTGCTACATAGTTTTAAAACTGAATGCAGGATAAAGAGCCGATAAACAGATTTATTCTGATTTGAATTTTTCAATTCTATATAAATTTTCCAATTCAAAAGCCATTTTAAAGATTAACAATACTTTTAGGAATTTTGTAGCTCAAGCAAAATACACTTTCAGCATAGCTGCCAACTTTTCTGATTTTTTTGGCCCGGAAAAATTTAACAGAAGTTTTAGACATATATAATCAGATTATGGCAATTTGAAATGGTAATTTTTTTTATAAAATTTTTCCGGGCCAAAAAAGCGGAAGATGTTGTCAGCTATGTTTCTTTAACCCATTAATGCCAAGCGTCCCTTTTTAGGGACACTTCAAAAGGTGCATTCAGCACTGTTTTTGACACCGGTAAAAAAGAAAAACAATAATTATTTTATTTAAATGATGCATTTTTGTGATTAATGAACTAAACTTAAATTTTCTAAAAATAGTGGTGCCAACCAAATAAAATTTACGCAAAAGATGCTGGGCACGAATGGGTTAATGGTTAAAGTATTTCCCAAAAAATTTCAAAATACTGTAAAAATAAATTCTATACAAATAAATAAAGAAAACATAAAACAATCTACGAGGATGTTTTTTAAGTAGGGACCGTTTATGAATTAGTTAGCCAGTGGCTGCCACTAATAACTATTTTTACATTCTACTAGCACCTTTATTTAAAAAAAGTAAGTTTGTTGTATATTTCTCTTGGACATATTATCAATACGTGAGTTAAAATATCTGTTTTGAGAGAGTGGTGCGATTTTTAATTAAAAAAATTCGAATGTTGGATAGACCGGCGGTAAAATTTTATGCAAATGTAATTAACAAGCTGCTGTACGTTATGATAAAGGTTTTAATTTATATGGTGATTATTTTGAGAAATAACTCCATAATATTTCTTTCAAATTAAAGAAATAAAAAATGTTTCCTTTTTTTATTTATAAACGGCCTTTACTAAGAAAACATTCTTCGTATTTTCAAAAGGAAAAGGAAACTTCTTTTATGACATTAATTTTAACACATTATTTTTTATTGGGCTGATTTTTTTTTTTTTAAATAGAAAACGATGATAGCGGTTACAATTAATCTAGCTGATTATATGATGAGATTATTAACAAAGACTAACTGTCATATCTTTAAAATAGTGAAGTTTCAAAACTTTAACCGCTTTTATTTTGTCTATTTTTTCCATGAAAGAATTCCACCAATAAATGTAAGTAGAAATTTTCAATTTGCTTAATTGTTTATTAATGCAAAATTTCGGTCATTAAAAGCGGAAGAAACTTGTATTTATTTTTATTGGGGAAAATTTAATTTGAATCTCTTTGGGGCATGTTTTAGTACTATTAAACTTTTATGAAACTTTTATTTAGTACTATGAACATTTATGAAACTAATACTCGTTTTTGAGGTTTTCTACAAGTTACTTCCTGTATAACAGAAAACATTTAGAATTTACAGTAACACACAAAAGGTTTCGGACACTATACTGTATCCGAAGTACTGCATACTATTACACCAAGATTTGAATATTTAAAAAAAAAATATTACAGTATGAACACACCACATTTCCTGCGCTTGACATGCAATTTCCAACTTGTTTATTCATAACTCTATTGACTACATAGCTGCTAACATCTATGCTTTTTTCTGACACTATTTTTATCAAAAATATTTACATTGATTAATCCTAAAAATTCTACAATTAGAAATAGCAAATTATTAATTTAATAAAAAGAATGATGCCCAGTTAAACTGATGGCATAGAGTTCACAGGCTATGCTAATTGTTACAGCGTTACATAATAATGCCCTTCGAAAAAAAATAAGGAAGGAAGTCCCCCCCACCAATTTTATTTCTTTATACTTATCATTGAAGCCTCAAAACTAATCAGGGATACGCCTTATCTTATAATAAACCTGTATCCAAAATTCAAAGCAAGTCGAATAATTCTGCATAAAAACCCATTTGTGTAATTTAAGAAACGTTTTCCCCTGTTCCATCCTTTATAATTAATCATTAAACCTCCAAAACGTTTCAGAAATTCAACTTATCAGAAGAAACCTACATCCAAAATTTAAAGCAAATCAGATAACTCTGCATAAAACTCTTTTTAGCTAACTTAAGGGGGAGGTAATCGCCCATACCCTGCTTTATAATTAACAAAAGAAAATACCACAACAAATGAGCGAAGCTTCTTACTAGTATGAACCTGTATACAAAAATTGAAACAAATCGGTTAAATCTGTATGTAAAGCCAGTTACATAAACTATGAGGGGTAGTTTCCCCTATCCTAGCTTTATACGTATCCGCCATTTCAGAATAAACCTTTATACAAAATTTGACGCAAATAGATAATTTTTGTGTGAAAAACCTAAATTAAGACGGGGGAAATACCCCCTTCCTTTCCCCCTCTTTAAACTTATCCAATGAATAACCAATACTAATCATGAAGGCACCTCATTAGAATGATCCTACATCTAAGATTTGAACGAAATCTACTAATTCTGCAGGAAAAACCCATTTATATGAATTAATGGGGAGGGGCAATAGTCATTCTTATACTTATCGAATGATCTCTCAAAACTAATCAGGGAAGGGTCTTATCATAATAAGCCTAAATTCAAAATTTCATGTAAATCGGATATTTTTATCGTGAGTTATCGCGTTACGTACGTACATACGCACGTACATACATACATACAGAACGGGCGGGCACATAAGCTCTCAGGCTTTGATAGCCTGTGAGCTAAAAACTAATTGCAATAAAAAACTATAAATGTTGGCAATTATGAGAATAAATTATGAAGTAGAGTAGGATGTTTTGTCTACTTTCTTATATAAAAATTCAGAATTCATACGGAAATTAACAAAAGAATTTTTGTTCTTTTATGCAATGAAAATAAATCTAAAGAAAATCTACTTATAAAGACTATTCAATTTAGTAAAGTAAATTAAATCAATTCAAAGTTTAAAAGTTTTAATTTTTATAGAAATTCTACACAAAAGACATTTAAAAAATAATCGTTACCTATTTTTAAAACGGAACAAAATATAAAGAATAGATAAATAGATTTGCATTCCTTCGCAGAAATTCTCCAATTCAAAAGCAATTTCGTAGGTTAAGAGTTTCTGTAGAAATATTTGTAATTTAACAAAAGGACAAACTCAATAATGGATTAAAGAATTTTTAAGCCGCAGAACATTTTAAAATACAATACAAAAATAAGTTGCTATACAAACAAATATGTGTTCATGAATACAGAAAAAAAATTCCTTTAGTTTTACCTATTATATTATTTTCTGGCTTTTCCAAAGTTAATGAGATTAAGGTTTCAGGATCGGCAAAAGATTTTTTGATTATTTTTCACAATGATGTTTTAAAAACTTACACGCAGGTTAAGTAACGCAAACGTTTACTTAATTTTTATAAAGTTTTATTTTTTCTCATGTCAAGAAACATAGAAAATATTGTTCTTTAACAAGAAAAGGTGAAGTTTTTTGTAAACATTGCATCCTGTAATGGACTGACGATTTTTTAAATGAATAGAAAACAAACGGTGACAACCATTAATTATACACTCAGTGAATATTTCTTTTGAAAGTAAGTTTTTTATTTGCTTAATTTGGGAACAGTACCAGTAAAATTACAACAAATATATAAAGTAATCTTCTTTCAGAAGAAAAAGCGAAGGTAATTTTATAAACATTTTATTCTCTAATAGAATGACGATACTTGAAGCGGAATAGAAAACTAATGGAGGCAGCCATTAATGAGACACAGTGTTGCCAGATTGGGGATTTTGCCCCCATTTTGGGAAATTTTGAACCTTCAGGGGAATTTTTTGGGGATAAGTAGTTTTTGGGGAAATGTTTGGGGAATATCAACATTTTGGGGGAAAAACATGGGAATTTTTGTTCAGTATTTCACGTAAAGTTTACTTTTAGTCTTCTGACAACACAGAATCTGTCTCGAATTTGGTTTTGATTTGGGAAACGAAAATAAAGGTCAGAAATCAGAGGTATCAATCACTATTCTTGTTGTCATGCTTATTGTTTACAATGTTATAGCTTAGGTGTATGGCAGATGAATTACATGTCTTGGGCTATCGCAACATGAATTTTCAGATCAAGTGAAATAGAAGCGTATGATGCCAACACGATCTCAATTTTTTTCAAACCTCAACTAATACGAGATAGCCTAAACCTTGAAAAAATTATTAGTATAAGCGTAGATAAAATTAACAAAAAGGTTTTTTTTTTTTTTTTTTTTTTTTTTTTTTTTTTTTTTTTTTTTTAAATGGGGAAATTAAAAAAAAATGCTTGATTTGGGGGAAAATTTTGAGTTTAAAATAGTTACAAAAATTTTATAGTGGAATTTTGAAAATTGAAATTTTACTTTTTTGAGTAGAAATTATGGTGGGGATTTTTTTGGAAAAAAGCACTGATTTGGCGAAATTTTCAGAAATTTGTGAGAAATCGACTTTAGACAATCTGGCAACACTGATTAATCACTCGGCGAATATTTCTTTTGGGAGTAAGTTTTTTATTTGCTTATTTTGGTGACAATGCCAGTAAAATTGCAAGAATATATATAACATAATATTCTTATTGAAGAAAGAGTGTAGGTTTTATTGTAAACATTGTATTCTATAATAGACTGACGATTTTTAAAATGGAATATAAAACAAATGGTTTCAGCCATTAATTATACACTCGGCGAATATTTCTTTTGGGAGTAAGTTTTTTATTTGCTTAATTCTGAGAGACCATACCAATAAAATTAACAAGTAAGAAAAATCGTGCATTAAGTATAGATTATGAAGCACTTTCCAACACTTCTTGAAATCTTTAACAAAACTTCGTTATCCAGGGAAATAACATATTATTGTTCATATCCAAATACATGTTGCAGTACTTTTGAAAAGCACAGTATTTGATTTGTCGATTAATATATAGGCAATGTAATGGTAAAATTTAGTTTAACAAGAAAACATTTAACTGGTTGAAATTTTCCTTTCAGCAGTTTATATTTATAGATGGAAACATACTTGAATATATTTGTTTAGCCCTGTATAATACATAGTACCTTTAATTTAGAAAGTATATTACAAAAGTATAGTTTAAAAAAAATTCTCTTTAAACTTCTCAAATCAAATTTCCAGAAATTATCATCCAAATGCGACCATATATACAGTTCTTTGCGTGACCATGTATATCATTTTATCTATATTCTACGAACATTTCTTAGTAAACTAAATGCAGTTCATCAAAAAAAGCATAACATATTTAAAAACCATCTTTAACCCATTCGTGCCCAGCATCATTTTCGTAAATTTTATTTGGTTGGCACCACTATTTTTAGAAGATTTAAGTTTAGTTCATTAATCACGAAAATGCATCATTCAAATAAAATAATTATTGCTTTTCTTTTTTACCAGTTGCAAAAACAGTGCTGAATGCACCTTTTGAAGCGTCCCTAAAAAGGGACACTAGGCACTAATAGGTTAACTAAATTACGCTCATATTCAATAACCTTCCGAGATCTTTTGTGTAACCCTGTATATCTAAATTGTGTAACAATTAGCATTTATATAAACCATATAATATGCATACATCTAGTCAAACCTAAAAGCGTATATCATAATTAAAAATGCATTTCATCCATCTAACATCTTTTGTGTGGCCCTGTAAATGAATAATTATTCTTTTCGCTGTATATTTTACAAAATACATATTTTACTGCACTTTGTAGATGCATATATATTTGGAGATGTTTGACAGGGTTTAACATCTTTAAAATTCATTTGAAACGATTTTTCCCCATAGGCCGTAATGTAATGGAAAACGTTTGACTGTCTCTGTAAATAAACTTTTCATGTCAGAAACTTCATTTTTAATAGAATTCGTGCTCGCGTAAACATCATTAACGCCCAAATATTTCAAGACAATCGGATTATATTTAAGAGAGTTAGAGCGTGGACAGACGGCCAGATAAACCGAATGTGTAGGCACTTTTCAACTTTGTTGGAAAATGCTAAAAAGGAAAGTTTTCTTCTTTTCCAGCAAGCGGAATGGTGAGCAAAAGAAGAAGGACATATACTAAATGTAGCCCAAAACAGATATTCAGTTTTACTGGTGGTTGATTACTTATGCTGTAGTGGGGTTCTGCTTTCCGCCAAATTTTGAAAACCTAAACAACCCCTCTTAATGTTCGTAAAAGAGGTTATGATAAACGCGCTAACTACCACCAGTAAAAATGTATACACATTTTTATCATACTTGCGTAAAAACATATATATATATATATATATATAATAGGAATCACATTAGTGAACTCGCATTTATAAATGCATAAAAGCAGCAATAGGTAACAGACATGAACGAAAACCGCTATAAAAAAGTAATAAAAGTCAGCTTCGGGTTCCGAAATTTTTTCTTGCAGAATTCGTCTACGTCAATTAAATTAAAGAGAATCAAAGAATAGAGAGAGTAATTGGAGACAGAAGAAAACGAAGGGTCCAAGAATGATTCGCTCGCAGCAGGCGCTGAGATACTTTCAAGTTTGTTGAAATTGCCTTCTCAGACACAAATATTTGTTAGAACTGCTAAATTAGTAAAAGGGTCCTCTGAAGTAGTACATAGATATAAAGAAGATGTGGACATCCGGACTAAAATTGAGTTCAAGGATAGAGATTTTTATATATAAAACGTGATTAATAAGTATAATCTGAAAATGTTTAAAAACTGGCATTACTCTTACCTATTATAATTATAAGGTGAAACCAGTCGAATTTCTACGAAAGAAAATGTTTAAGAAAGCAATTGTTTCATTGATTTATAATAAACCTATAAAATTAGTTACAATAAAAGATGCACTGTATATTGATAAGTGTAACTCTTTAACAAATGATAGATAACCTAAAGTTAACAAAATACTACTTCTATAAAACTCAGTTGTAGAAATTGTTAAAATTAAACTTAAATCGTACATGTAAGCAATAAAAATAATAAAGATATGATATTATGATATAATTATCGATTCATTAACCTCTTATGCTACTATTATAAAACGAAAAAAGCAAAAATTTATTCCACTTTGGCTGAATCATGGAATTTTTCCTCCGTGAAATCTAAACCCGACATTATTTTCACCATATCAAAATTTATATAATCACCTTTCAAATCTATATTCATCTTTTGAAAAAAAAATTGGTATTTTAATTTGATCATTTTGAAATCATTTTAATTCAAAACTTCTAAGTCTGGATAATATTAGCTGAAACAGATGCAAAACTATTTACGTATATTCTTTTAAGTGTAAATGAAACCAACATTCACCGGGTTTTACAACAAACGACACAGTGCGTATTTTAATTTCAACTTTTTTTCACTTTTAATGAGAAAATGGCAACATAAAGATACAGTAATCTGCGCTTTTTTCGGCTTTCATCATTTTTCTTTCTTTGCTTTTAATAGAAATAGAGTACTTCTGTTGCCACAATTAGGAAAATTGTATTAAAAAACTACAAAAAAATTAATATCGCAAAATAAATTAAGATAGAGTTTTCAAGCAAATTGCATTAAAAAGTGCATTTTTTTCCCTATACGACTGTGTATAAATTGAAAATGTATGATGTTTAGAAATTTAAAAATTTGTAGTAGCAAAGATTGCAAAACCGAAATTTCATTTCAAATTTCAAAATGTTGCCATTCGCAAAATGAAGTACGCGCTACGCACAGATACGTTTGGCCTTTGTAATATAGATAGACAGATAGATTTCGTGCTTGTTAAAACTGAAGAATTAAATGTAAAAAAAAAAACACATTTTATATCATATTATAGACAAAATTTTTAAAGGGTGTCCAGAGAATAAAACGTTGATTTCAAAATTAAATTTTTCAAAAATAAAGATCGATAGAATTATACAGTAAACGGTTTGTTTAATATGTAAGCTTTAAAGAATGTTATACAGAAGTTTAAATCGTTAAATATTTTGAAAACGTTGTGCTCTGATTGCAAAAAATACTTCACTTGACATTTTTCTTGTTTTAGATTGCTTGCAGAGAACGCGTTTTACGGCGTACGGTGCCATATTTTAACGCTTTTTTGAAAAAAAAATTGTAATTTCGAATTTTCAAAAATTTAATTCCAAAAATTATTAAAATATGGCACTGTTCGCCAAAAAACTTGTTCTTTTCAAGCAATCTAAAATAAGAAAAATGTTAAATTAAGCATTATTTGTAATCAGAACACAATATTTTCAAAATATTCAGCATTTAAAACCTCTGTATAACATTTTTACAGCTAACCCAGTGAACAAACCGTTAACCGCTTAATTTTATCGATCTTCGTTTCTGAGAATTTTAATTTAGAAATCAGTGTCATATTCTCTGCACACATTGTAAAAATTTAAAATATTTGTGTATCTTGTTTTTTATTATGTAGCAGTATCTTCAAGTAAACCTGAAATAAGTCCAATTTTATCAGATTTCATTATTCTTTAACACTGTGCGTCACATGAAGATGATTTTAAAGGGATTTGAAACTTTTACACATGTCATTATGTATATAAGACTGACTTTTGGATATGTTGCATACAGTGGCGGTCAAAAGTTTCCGGCCAGCAAAAATTTTTTAGTTAATTTGTAAATATACCTATATGAAGAGGAATCTCAAAGCGATACTTATACATTTTATTGACCTATTAGTTAGGAACTTACTTATAGAAGAACGTGCAAATATCAATAAATTTAATTGACAAAATTAAGTATAAAAAAACGCATGTTCTCAAAAGTTCCCGGCCACTTTCACGAGCTCGTAAAAAAGTGGTATTGTAATAGAAAATTTCATTGATCAACAACATTTACAAGTACTATTTTATCGTATTGCTGTTTTATTAGCTTTAGTAATAAGTACTGCGGCGCAGCAGCGTGACATTCATACAATCAACGGTTAAAGATCGTCTATGGTACATTTTTACCACATTTCTTGCAATTTTGGGGAAATTTCGGCTGAGTTGGAATATTTATAGTTACGCAAACCTTTGCCAAATTTTCTCCAAAGATTTTCCATTGGATTCATGTTGGGCGTTTGGGCTGACCATTTTAAAAACGAAATTTTCTGTGCGAAAACTATTGCTTATCGAGGTCTGCATACATTATTTATGTCGTTATCATGTTACGAAAAATAGTTGCGACCAAATTTTTTTCTCTAATAAGCCAAAAAATGGTCTTGCAAGATATCCTCACACATTATATCATTCATCTGGCTGTAGATTTCAAATAACGGACTGACATTTTTCAAGAAAATACTCCCCACGGCATAACGTGTCCTCCGCCATGCTTCATTGTAGGAATAACATAGGTCGAATCATACCTTTTGTTGTTAGGTCATCGTATGTAGTGTTTGCCATCACTACCAAAAGAATTTCAAATTCGATTAATGAAAAAAAATGAACTTTTGTCCAGTTTTCACTTGACCAGACTTTGTGTTTATTGGAAAATGCCAGTAGGGTACGTCGGTATTTTTTTTACCTCTGAAAATTTTTAACACCGACTCTTCCATAAAGTTCTGTGTCACGTCAGCATCATAACACGGTAGACTAATTTATTTCAGCAATATTTTCATTCCATAAATCGCAGTATATTGCAGTGGAATTTTCATGCGGATTATCAATGGTTTTTCTCCTGATAATTCTGTCCACAGGAATAGTAATTTTCCGGGATCTCCCGGACCTCTGAAAGTCCTGAAAGCCATGGCCATCTTTATATAATTTTTAAATATCGTTTACGGTCGATTTTACCGATCGATAACTTTACCGCAATATCTCTAGACGATTGGCCTTTTAGCGACAAACTAATCACTCATTTATGAACAATAATTGTTGAACTTTTCAATTTTGAATTCAAACTATGCTATACACGTTGATTCATTCATAAACAGAATCAAAAATCACTTTACGGATAGAAAAAATCTAAAGAATGATAAGTGGCCGGAAACTTTTGAGAATATGCGTTTTCTTTTATACTTTATTTTGTCAATTAAATTTATTGATATTTACATGTTCTTCTATAAGTAAGTTCCTAACTAATACAGGGTGGTTAAAATTAAACTGACGGTACTCAGAGGCTCATAACTCCGGTTCTACTGAGCGGATCCGAATGAAACTTCAGATGTATGTTATGTAGATCATGCGGCCGAGGTTTTTGTAAAAAAAAGTTTCAAATTTTGCCACTAGGTGGCGTTTTAACAATATAAAATGACAGATAACAACTCTAAAATCAAAGATTGACGGAATATTTTATTTATTTACACACCTGTGTGCTCTATGTGCACACCTTGTCGGTAAACAATATGCTGAAAGCGTATAACCGCCAGAAAGTCAGAAGGGTTAGGTTCTGGCGAACTTGCTGGCCAGGAAAAGGGGAAAGTACGCGAGAAGACACGCTCATCAGAGAAATTGTCTTGAATCACATTTTTTACACATCTCATCATATGAGCAGTTGCTCCATCTTACATGAATATTGTGGTTGCCAAACAGCCTCTTTGTCTTAACGCTGGGACAACATGATTCTCCAGGAGACACCTGTATCGATCACCTGTTACTGTACGCTTAACAAACCCATTCATCGTGACTTTTACGTTCGCTTTTATAGCGAAATTGCTCTAACTACTCATTTACATATGGTTTTAGCACTACAGCGCCATCTGATGGCGAAATTTGAAACTCTTTTTTTTTTTACAAAAACCCCGGCCGCATGATCTACATAATATATATCTGAAGTTTCATTCGGATCCGCTCAGTAGAACCGGAGTTATGAGTCTCTGAGTACCGTCAGTTTAATTTTAACCACCCTGTATGTCAATGAAATGTATAAGTATCGCTTTGACATTCCTCTTCATATGGGTATATTTAGAAATTATCTGAAAAATTTTTCCTGGCCGGAAAATTTTGACCGCCACTGTATATGTAATACAGTGATACAAAGCGTTAACGAAGATATTTTCCTTTACACAATTTTAATTCAAAGCACCACTACTTCTATTATTTTCAGGCTAAGAATTTAAAACGAAGTGATGAATGTGAACGGAGCAACATATGTGAATGAACGAAACATCATTTAATGAAAATATTTTCATTTTCACAAGTTTAATCTGAAGCGCTACTACTTCTATTTCCAGCTATCTTTAAGAGTAATAGACTCCTTAATGTGCCTTATTCAATGGTAAGATAATTAAGTCTAAAACAAAAGGTAGTTTACCGTTTCAAAAAAGTGGTGTCAATCAAGAAATTAAAAATCAAGAAATCAAGAAATAAAAAAGTAGCCCACTGGCAACACCGACTCCTTTATTTCAAACGTATGACGTATTTGAATGTATAGAACGGCAGTTATACAAGATATTCCCTGTCAAACACAGCTGATGCAGACCGTAAGTACTCGAAAAGTAAATAAAATATCTTTTTAAAATTTTTAATATCTATATTATTATTTGTTACTTGTTAAGTAGACAGAGAATTTTTAACGTTCAAATTGTGTAATTTGCAAAAAATGTCAAACAAAAAAAAATTTAAATCATCTTCAATAAGTGAATTTTTTTTTCAGAATATCTTCAGTAATCGTAGAAAATCTCCATAATATTTTCATTATTATCCTGGATAATTTTGTACAAATACTGAAGATTTCTCAAAAGATTTTATTCAGAAAACTTGTTTCATTTGAAAGTTAAACTCCAGAATTTACCTATCATTCTATTTTGTTTATTTTCCCTTAACTAATGGAATTAAGGTTACTAAATCCGGAAAATATTTTCTATTATTTTTACCATTGAGGTGTCCCCATCCTTCACAGTGGCTTAGAAATACGAGCGGCTATTTAACTTTCGCCGGGTTTCATTTTCTCTCTTTGTTTTGTCAATTTTAAACTGTAAGAGAGCATTTTTCGCCTAGAGAAAATGTAAACTGTTTTCTGTGTACACTATCCAAAAATGAGGAAGCGGATTAAAGTCGCGGAAAAAGGAAATAATTGCATTTATTGAAGATATTGCACCAAAAGATTAAAGCATAGATGCTAACATATCTTAATTTATTCCGAAGTCTGATCTAAGATAAATCGGAAATTATATTTGACGAAAAATTTTAAAATAAAATTTGAAGTCTTGCATTGTAGAGACAACATACATTTTCTTCGTTAGAGAATGCGAATTTTCGACCAGACTTTGGAATAGGGGCCATCCATAATTGATAACACGCTTGGAGGGGGGAGGTGGGTTATGAAATTGTGAAGTGTGTGGTGTATGTTTGTGAGAAGGGGTAGGAGGGGGTTAGAAAAATGTGACATCACACATTTTCTTTAAAATAAAAACATTAAAAATCAGCAGATTACAATTAGAAGTTATTTTGAAATTAAAGTATTTTGTGTTCATAAAGTAAAGATAAAATTTAATGCCAAATATACTATTAAATTTCACTTCAAACTCCAAAATACTACTGTTTTCAACTGCTGTTTCACATTAATATTTATTATTATTGTATATTAATTGTACTTTTTGTTGTAAAACTTAATCTTATCAAACTAAGCAAACAAATATATCTAAGCAAACAAAATCAGTATAAAAATCATTTTTTTGTTATTATCACAGAAGTCGTTAAAACAAACAGTTAAGGTTTAAAAATAAAATTAGAAATACGATCTATAGCATAGTGCTTTATTTTTTAATTGCAAGTATATGTATATGTAATATAGCGGGACATGTCACAAGGGGGGAGGGGGTACGATGAAGTGTGACACTTTTTGACAAAGGACGGGAAAGAGGTCAAAAATATTGAAAAAATGTGTGACATCATTTATGGACGGCCCTATAATTAAAAGATTATAACATTTATGTTAAAGTGTGAAGATTGGAAGGTAACCAATATCAATTGAGGTGGTATGTTTATAAAACCACTTAATTTTAAACAGATTAAACCTAGAATTTGCCTATATTCTATTTTGTTTATTTTTCTTTAGCTAATAGGATTAAGGTTTCTGAATCAGGAAAATAATCTGTATTATTTTAACCATTGAAGTGAAGAACTTCTCTTCTCCCCTACCTCACAACGGCTTAGATATACCAGCGGCTATTAAACTTTTGTTGGGTTTAGTTTTCTCTATTTTGTCAATTTGAAATGCAGGAGAACATTTTTCTTCTTGGGAAAATGTAAACTACTGTCTACGCACACTCTCTTAAATTGAGGAAGAGGTTTAAAATCGCATAAGAATGAAATAGTTGCTTTTATTAAATTTATTGCACCAAAAGATAAATATGTGAAAATTAGTAATTTTATCCTGTCAAGGTAGCTGGTATATTTATAAAACCACTTAATTTTAAACCCGTTTTTTACTATTAAGGTATCCACCTCCTCACAGCAGCTTTAAAATACGAGCGGCTATTTAACTTTCGTAGGGTTTTGTTTTCCCTTTTTAATAATGTCAATCTGATATGTAGGAGAATATTTTTTCTCCTAGAGAAAATGTAAAATATTTTCTATATGTACACTTTCCTAAAATGATGACTCAATTTTTTATTTTGCAATGACGATGAGAAATTGCTCGAATGATAAATAAAACTCTATGCAAAACGAATTATCCTAGTAACACCATCTGTTGAGAATTCTTATAACAATTTATATTTTGCCATTGTAAAGGCAGTTAGTAGCAATTGACAAACTATTATTAAAAGCCCATTATATATGCAACATTATTTTTTGTGCATGTCGCGTTTATGCAACACGGTGTTACAAAGTGTTGATGAAAATATTTTTTTCTGCAGAAGTTTAATCCGAAGTACTACTACTTCTACTACTTCCCCAAGGAATAATTTAAAACGAAGTGACGTGCATGAAGAAAGTAACATATGTGAATTTATGGAACATAATTTACTGAAATTGTTTTCCCCTACGCAAATTTAATCTGAGGAACTTCTGCTTCTACTTCCAGCTACACCTATGAATAATAGACTCTTATTTTAAACCAAGTGACGTATTATGACTAATGGAACGGCAGTTAATGAAGAGATTCCCTGGCAAAGACTTCGGATGCAGATCGAAAGTACTTAAAAAGTATAGAAACGGGTCTTTTTTTCAATCTTTTAAATCTGTATTATTATTTGTAACATTTTAAGTAAACAGATAACTTTTAAAGATCAAATTGTGTAGTTTCTAAAAAACTGTCAACAACAACAAATAAAAAATGTAAAATATCTTCAATCTATACTAATAAAAGAACAAAACGCTCTGTCTGTGTGTGTGTGTGTCTGTGTGTCTGCGATGGCTAGAAAAATCTACAGTACGTACGAAGCTCAAAATTTTTTTGAGAGTAGCCCAATATCTCTCCTGATGCACCTGAGCTTCAGAATTTCGAAATTCCAATTATTAACTGAGTAATTAATTAAAATCAAGAGCTCACTCTCATAAAAAATCATCTTTTACCCATTTTTTTTCTCTTTCGTTTCTTTACGGTTGGTTGGTTGTGTAAAAATTTTCGCAGAAGTGATAAGAAAGCTGAGACAGAATTAAAGAAACCCATGGAGGAATAAGATAAGTGGAGGTGAAATAAGCCTTAAAAACGTTTTACGATATGAAACCATTTATCGATCAAATTTTAATGTGCCAAACAAGAGGATGTGAAAGGGATTTTGTGTTATAAGACGAATTGAAAGAAGTGCATTAAAATTGAAGCATATTTCAAGAGGAAATAGCAAATTTTTAAAATGGTCTTTGTTCTATTATTATTTATTAGAATAAATGTTCGCTTTTAAAATGAAGGAAATTGGAAAATTAGCAATAATTAAATATCAAATTAAAATTAAATAAGATATTGAAAACATTTGAAACAAACTAAAAATTTTATAACTAAAAGATTCCTTCATTAATGTAATTTTAAATACTTTATAACGTAGATGAAAAATGTTTATGACTTAATAATTGCATGCAAATAAATATTTAAAATATAATGATGAAAATATTCTTTTAAAATCATGCATGAAAACTTAAGTAATATATATTAATCTGAAATATAAATTTCTGACTGCAGACGATTTTAATGTACTAACAAAATAATGTTATAATTTCAAGCAAAACGTTAAAATTATTTTCTATATTGATATTTAAAGCACATATGATAAAATAATTAATAAATTGTTACCGGTGAAGCGATAAATTAGTTCTTTTTTAAAAAACGAGAGAAAAAAAATACGGGTTTAAACCTGTTTCAATTGATAAGCGTGTCAAAGCACGTGCTTTTGTTGGTACTTAATTGGACTTAATGTAGGGTTACTTTTTAAGCATGACCTCCAGAAATAATACTTCCACTCTATCAATTTCTTTTTACTCCATAAAAGAAACCAATTTGAGATTTTCACATTTCAAAAGTGATGTTTTTTTTTCCCCAACGACCTTAAAAATTCATAGACTGGCAAAATGTCAGTTTAACTTAGGATTTTTGAACATAGCTGTTACGTCAGATCGTTGGTACTTCGTACATTAGAATGTATTTGTGGTTAGCTATATTACAGTTAATATATGTATATGTATATATGAGGCTTTTTAGCAGTTTTTTTTAAATAATTGATTAAATTTTAATGCATTTAAGTTAAAATTTTATTAAGACTTTAATTTGTTTTTAAAACAAAAATGAAATGGCTCTTTGAGGTACAATTGTTCGAATCGGCAGACGATTCATACACCGTAACAAATTATCAAATAGGAAAATAAATTATATATCAAAAAAGTCACTAAAATAATTGTAAAAAAACATAATGTTTAGGCGTATTAACACGTACCCGAAAAAAAAAAACAGACCATACTCCGATTCAAGCAAGACAAAAATTCCATGAGCATAAACCCGACCCGAACCTAAAAATTCCATTTGAAAAAAAACTATGGATTTGATATCTGACCCGAATCAAATCTGAATCCCACAAAAATATTCAAATGAAGCATACCGCAATCCGATCAAGGAAAAATAATGTTCGTGTATATGCAACCCGACCCGAACCTAAAATTTGTCTTTGAAAAAACCCGAAAAATGACCAGAACGAAACCTGAAATCGATAAAAATATTCCAAAGAACTATAACCCGATAAGAGCAAGACAAAATAATTTCCGTGAACATAAACCTGATTTGAACCTAAAAAATTCCATTTGAAAAAAAACTATGGATTTGATATCTGACCCGAATCAAATCTGAATCCCACAAAAATATTCAAATGAAGCATACCCCAATCCGATCAAGGAAAAATAATGTTCGTGTATATGCAACCCGACCCGAACCTAAAATTTGTCTTTGAAAAAACCCGAAAAATGACCAGAACGAAACCTGAAATCGATAAAAATATTCCAAAGAACTATAACCCGATAAGAGCAAGACAAAATAATTTCCGTGAACATAAACCTGACTCGAACCTAAAAAATTCCATTTGAAAAAAAACCTGAAATTTTATGCAAACTACATCTGAATCCCATGAAAATATTCGAAAGAGCCACAACCGGAATCGAATAAGAGAAAATAATTTCCGTGGATATGAAACCGATCCGAACTTAAAATTTCATTTGAAAAAAAAAATTGAAATCGGACCAAATATGAACCTGACAAAAATATTCCACAGAACCATACCGGGATTTCAACAAGACAAAAAATTTCCCTGAACATGAACTCAATCCGAACCTTAAAAAAATGAACTAAATCTGAATCTGACAAAAATATTCCAGAGAAGCATATCCTTATTCGAACAATGCAGAATAATTTCCGTTGATGCGCAACCCAACCTGAACCTAAAAATTCCATTAAAAAAGCTGAAATCTGAAGTGAACGACATCTGAACACGAAAAAAATATTCCAAAGACCCAAAACCGGATCCGAGCAAGAAAAAATAATTTCCCTGGACATGAATACGACCAGAACCTTAAAAATCAATTTTAAAAAATACCTGAAATCTGAATCGAACCAAATCTAAATCCGGCGAAAATATTCCAAACAACTATAACCAGATACGAACAAGACAATATAATTTCCATGGACATAAACCCAATCCAAACCAAAAAAAAAAAAAAATCCCGAAATTTGAACCAAACCTAATCTGAACCTAACAAAAATATTTCAGTGAAGTATAACCTCATTGGAACTAGGTAAAATAATTTCCATATAAGTACAACCCGACCCGAACTTAAAAATCCCATTTGAAGGAAAAAAACCCCACGAAATCTGAATTGAACCGAATCTAAACTGAACAAAAATATTCTAAACAACCATACCGTATCCGAAGAAGACAAAATAATTTCCATGGACATGAATCTAATCCGAACCTGAAATTCGGACCGCCTAAAAGTTAGCCCCCCCTTGACGGAAAATGAAAAAGTGAGATATGCATTTCGTTTGATCATCGTTTGATCAGATTTGATCAACAATTTTCATCGTTTGATCAACATTATTTTACGAGTTATGATTAAAAATAACCAGGGGGGGCTAACTTTTAGGATTTTTCAAAATGCTCAAAATTTAAAAAAAATTAGCGATTCTTATCAGAAATCGATCGTAGAGATTTGATCAACTATTTTTAGCGTTTGATCAAACCCGGAAGTGCCCCCAAAATCGATATTTTTAATTCCAGGCACCTAAAAGTTAGCCCCCCCATGACGGAATTTCGAGACAAAAATGGTGCCATCTAACGTAAAATTACCTCTAGAGATTTGATCAACCATTTTTAGTGTTTGATCAAACCCGGAAGTGCCCCCAAAATCGATATTTTTAACTCCAGACCCCTAAAAGTTAGCCCCCCCATGATGGAATTTCGAGACAAAAATGGTGCCATCTAACGTGAAATCATTTGTAGAGATTTGATCAACCATTTTTAGCATTTGATCAAACCCGGAAGTGCCCCCAAAATCGATATTTTTAGTAATAAACCCCTAAAATTTAGCCCCCCACCTCCATGATGGAATTTTGAGACAAAAATGGTGTCATCTAACGTAAAATTACCTCTAGAGATTTGATCAACCATTTTTAGCATTTGATCAAACCCGGAAATGCCCCCAAAATCGATATCTTTAGTAATAGACCCCTAAGGGGTTTAGCTCCCCCACCACCTCCATGACAGAATTTCGAGACAAAAATGGTGCCATCTAACGTAAAATTCCCTTTAGAGATTTGATCAACCATTTTTAGCGTTTGATCAAACCCGGAAGTGCTTCCAAAATCGATATTTTTAACACCAGACCCCTAAAAGTTAGCCCCCCCACAACGGAATTTCGAGACAAAAACGGTGTCATCTAACGTAAAATTACCTCCAGAGATTTGATCAACCATTTTTAGCATTTGATCAAACTCGGAAATGCCCCTAAAATCGATATTTTTTGTAATAGAGCCCTAAGGGGTTTAGCTCCCCCCCCACCTCCATGACGGACATTCGAGACAAAAATGGTGCCATATAACGTAAAATTGTCTATAGAGATTTGATCAACCATTTTTAGCATTTGATCAAACCCTGAAATGCCCCTAAAATTGATATTTTCAGTAATAGACCTCTAAGGGGTTCAGCTCCCCCCCCCACATCCATGCGGAATTTCGATACAAAAATGGTGCCATTTGACGTGAAATCATCATTAGAGATTTCATCAACTATTTTTAGCATTTGATCAAAACCGGAAGTGTCCCCAAAATCGATATTTTTAACTCCAGACCCCTAAAAGATGGCCCCCCATGACGGAATTTCGAGACAAAAACGGTGTCATCTAACGTAAAATCACTTTTAGAGATTTGATCAACCATTTTTAGCATTTGATCAAAAACGAAAATGCCCCTAAAATAGATATTTTTAGTAATAGACCCCTAAAAGTTAGCCTCCCCCATGACGGAATTTCGAGACAAAAACGGTGTCATCTAACGTAAAATTACCTCTAGAGATTCGATCAACTATTTTTAGCATTTGATCAAACCCGGAAATGCCGATAAAATCGATATTTTTAGTAATACTCCCCTAAGGGGTTTAGCCCCCCCCCCCCCCAACCTCCATCATGGAGTTTCGAGACAAAAATCGTGTCATTTAACGTAAAATTACCTCTAGAGATTTGATCAACTAATTTTAGCATTTGATCAACCTCGGAAGTGGCGCAAAAATCGATATTTTTAACTCAAGACCCCTAAAAGTTAGCCCCCCCATGACGGAATTTCGAGACAAAAACGGTGTCATCTAACGTAAATTTACCTCTAGAGATTTGATCAACCATTTTTAGCATTTGATCAAACTCGGAAATGCCCCCAAATCGATATTTTTAGCAATAGACCCCTAAGGGATTTAGCTCCCCCCCTCACCTCCATGACGAAATTTCCAGACAAAAATAGTGCCATCTAACGTGAAATCATCTGTAGAGGTTTGATCAACCATTTTTAGCGTTTGATCAAACCTGGAAGTGCCCCCAAAATCGATATTTTTAGTATCAGACCCCTAAAAGTTAACCCTCCCTCCATGACGGATTTTCGAGACAAAAATGGTGCGGTCTAAAGTGAAATCATCTGTAGAGATTTGATACATTATTATTAAATGTATTATGTAAGAAAATCTAATTATTTATTATATTTAAGTAGCAGTTATTTTTTCTAAGTGTTATATGATATAAAGTTATTTCATTTAAAATTGTAATATTTTATTAACTTTTCTTCAATTGAATCAATAAATTATGCAAATAAATATATAACCATATCTGTATATCATTGCAAACTAAAACTAGTCGTTGGGGGCCACCGTAATACTTACCCATCATATATATGCATATATAATATATGAAAATAATACATTTGAAAACTATTTTTAAAATGGATTGCAATTCCAAAACAAAATTTAAACGTGTATTTATATTTTTATTGTGCATAGTAATGCTGTATTAATGAGTTGCTGATGAATCTCTTTCGATAAACTTTACAACACGCCTAACTACTCAAGTAGTACTGAATTGCGAAAAAGAAACATCCTTATAACTCCAAAAATAATAATCTTATTACCTAACAGTTTATTGCGTCGGATTAAGCGTCTCATTTCCAATTAAAATATACCTCTGAATTGAAATTTGAATGAAATACAGGGCCATGAAAAATCGAAAAATGTGGAAAACAGGATTACAAATATCTCGGCAACTAATAATCCGATCGACTTCGTTCTATATGCAAAATGTGTGTTATTTTATTGCCTTTTACGTCCATTCCTTAGAACAAAAAAATTCGAAAATTTTTATATACCTTTCATCAGAACGAAGTTTTCGAGAGTCCGAAAAAAATAGTTCCGGATAATCGAGGTTGCTGATATTAAATAGGGTTCGTCCCATTCTTACATACTAACCACATACAAAATTTCAAGTCTCTATCTCAATTTGTTCGGGAGATAGAGCGTTTACAGACAGACACAGACAGACACAGACAGACAGACAGACGGACGGTAAAATTTTTTTTCTAAAAATATGTTTTTCGGAATCTCCACTATCTAAAACGTGTAAATCCGTCAAAAAAAATTTTCGATTTTCAAAACGATTGCAAGACTTACCCTATACTACGTAGGATGGGTAAGTAAAAAGAATTTAAAAAAAGAAATAGACATTAAAAACGATATCATTAAGGAAGCTGGGTCTTTCGTTGAAAAAATACGTATGATACTGTAATGAGGGGGGTGGGAAAAACACGGTAATTTATCTAAAAAATATCCGTCAGCTAAAATATTTTTTTCTTTAAATCACTGGCTTGTTTTTATCATTCCTATAAACACCCCTCCCTTCCTTTTCAAATGAAATCCTGCTTTAAGCTAAAAATAACATGAATCTTTCTCTTTTATTAGCGCAACTTAACGAGATCTGGAAAAATTTCAAATAAAAAAACATAAAGAACACTGTACCAAATTGTAGATATTCACTCATTAAAAAAAGAAAATAAAAATAAAAATTGGATTTTGTGTATATCACCTGTTTTCAAAATAAATATTATAGACTTTTGATACCCTTGTCTCCGAACGGAAGTTGCATCTGGGCCTGCAAGTTTTCCACCTGAAGTTTGTCTATGGCAATTCGGATGAGTCCTAAATTTATTATTATTATGATGTTTTATTTTTCAACTTCTGTCTCTAAAAGTAAACGGTATGGATAATTTCAGACGGCCGATTTTTCAATGCTTCGGCTTTCCAATGATAAAATAAACATCTGCTCTGATATACTCGAACTTCGCGCTTCTGTCAAAACATACATACGATATTGATTTTGTCATATTAGAAAGCATTTAATTCGATGTTTTTAATTTAAATAAGATAATTCTTTTGCAGGAAGTAAAACATTCTGTAGTTTTGTATAAATTATTCAAGAAATTAGAATTAAAAAAAATGTAGATACACAGATGGTACTGGTTTCATCATAAGATAAGTGATAAATTTACCTGACATTTCTGTTTAAAACATCCAAAATTACAGAATGCATCTCATGTTAAATAAAAAATCCCTTTCGGCTTAGCCTATAGGGGAAAGTAGATTTCAAGGTTAAATGCTCATTTAAAAAAAAAAAAAAATGGTTAGAGATAAACCCAGTTTTAACAATTTTATTTAGCAACTTTGGAAGAATTTTTTATTTCATTTTTCCGTAGGAGCTGGTTTTGTCAGAATCATATTTAGCGAAATTCAGCTCAAAATACCCACTTTGACAGCACTTTTAAAAATATAATCTGACTTAATGAATAATTATTACATTATTAAACATTAGCCTTTTAAGAAAAGATTTATAGACAGATTCAGAGTAGTGATGGGCAATTCTGGAAATTTTGAGAATCGATTAAAATCGATATCGTATAAAACAACATCGATCATAATAAGAATCGATTTCTCAGTTCTCGAATCGATACTAGATTCGATATTTCGATATTCAGGTTCACACAGAGAAGATCCAAATTAATAATTCCAAAACTTAGACAATCAGGAGGACCGTCATCCCATTCATCTAATTGAGGACGGATGGGGGGGAGGGGTAATCGTCCCTTCCCAAAACTAATCAGGCAAGCGTCTTTTCAGTATGAATGTATATCCAAAGATTGAACCAAAACTGTTAATTCAGCATGAAAAACCCATTAACCCATTTACCTAAATTATGAACCCTCCCTTGATCCCCCTTTCATACTTAACCAATGAAACCCCAAAATCAATTCCTTGTCACTTTTTTCCGGTAACTTTTTTTCCGTGTCACTTTTTTTCCGCTTTTGTAGTTCATGTCCCCTTTTTTACGATAACTTTTTTTCCTAGATTCCATAGTGGAATGAGTTCTTCTTGTCCTTGTCTAGAATTTAAAGAAAGGAAACACTGAAACATTTCTGGAAATTAAATGTTGAAAAAATTTAAAAGTGATACTTTTTTTAACAGTAAAAAGGGAAATATTAAGAATTTAAAATCCCCCCTCTAAATGTACTTTTTCTCAAACTCCCCCCCAAAACTAAATTGTATGACGCATCTTGCGTCACCAAACCCCTCTCTGGGCACCCCTGCTTGGCATCTGAATTATCTTTTGTAGATTTACCTTATAGAAATTATTTATAAATATTCATTTCTTTCTATAAAATTTTATTTTATTCTACTTATGAGTCCTCTAATAAATCATTTAGACAAGACATGCCCAACCTTTATAAACAGAGATGCACCTCATATAGTTATAAATAATAAAAGGCGCCACATAGCAGAAAATATGCAACACTATTATCTCACTGCGGTGGAAAATCATAATATACATCAGTTTTATTACCGTAGGAGCTAAATTTCGCTTGTTTTTTTTTATTATTATTTATAAGAAACAATTGTCACTTACTTCAGAATTTATCATAAATAAGAAGAAAATTACTATTCGGAAATACTGGTAAAAGTTTCTCCTACAATATCAGTCCATGAATAGAAGTAGACTTATATGTTAGAAACGTCTTATATGATGCGCGTACATCTCACGCTGATAGCTATAAGTCCCCTATGATTCAGAAACTATTTTAAAATAATTTGCAACAATAATTTAATTCAGAATAAATTTAAAATTAGATTTTCAGAGGACAGTCTATCTTCAAAAGTTTTGTAGATGAAGAAGCTATAGAAACCTTAATCACTGAATAACAACTTAATAGCATTAAATAATTAAAACTTATTTAAGGTCATCGATAAGTATTACAAGAAAACTATTTAAATATTTTTTACTTTTAAAAACGCATCCTTTAAAATGGATTTTTAATCTTAAAAATAGCTAGCATAAGAGGATACATTCAAATGGGTGCCAAGAAAACCTAAGGGCGCAATCGTGGCGTCCGCGGGGGACGCTTTGGAGAATCCTGAATAGAAAAACAATGTAAAACCAGAACTTGTGGGCTATGCATAGGGCCGTAGCTAAGGGGGTTCTATGGGCGGCTCAGCTTCCCCTCAAACATTTTGAGCCTCCCTGAAAAAGATTCCAAAATCACTAAATTGATTTCTATTCCAAAAATTCAAATAAAATTTTGTTTAAAAATCTAATTAAGTTTTGAGGATCTTTCACAGCTTTTGCAAAAATACTAAATTGTAACTAAAATAAGTGTTTCAACACTTGCTCATCCTAATTACACATATGAAGCTAACAAGTTGTTTAAGATTTCACTCGTTTTACACTCGAATTTTTCATCACCCTATTGTTTTCTTAGCGCAAAATGAAACTATTACAACAGTTTAATGAGAAACATAGTAACTACAGAGTGAACATGTACTAATTTATCTTTCTGGGTCACAGAGAGAAAAAGAGAAAATATGACCCTCCCCTCCTTTCCCATTATTCACTTCTAGCTATGGCACTGGCTGTGCATACATAACGTTATTACTTTAGGAAAAGGGGGGGGGGAGAATCTAGCATTTGATATCAGAAGATATCTCCAGTGAAGGATGGGGTGTCTTGATATATTTATCATTTTTGAATGATCCAACCAATATTTTCTCTTTCTGTTTCAATTAATATAATTTTTTTTTTCATTTTATTTATAACTTGTTCGTTATATCAAAATAGTCTGCAAGATATATATATATATATATATAATAGTTTGTTAACTATTTTTATGAAAATTAAAATAATTGAATCACTATAAAATTATTTATTTTCAAAATATTGAATATCTCTATGTTTGGTATTCCTATTCTTCCGTCTTATGTGTATTCATATATATAATCTGCGTTTGAGAAAACAGGTGTAAAGTATATTTGAAATAATACTTGTGTTTACCAATAAAGAAAAGAGAATGTTATTGAGGAATGATAACGTATGATATCGTAAGGGGTAGCGGAGGTCCAGAAATTGCCAAAAAGTTGATAACGTTCATTACATTTGTATAGCCTTTTGTATGTTAGTGTTCTCTGTTCTTTTCAATGCACAGATTTTTGATTAGAGATACTGGCGTCAGCTATGTAACAAATTTTAACTGGTAAAAATGGAGCATCAGCCGTTTGTGAAGCTGTTGGCATTCCGTGGTTTAACACTTGTTTTCGCACTTAAAGAGTAAAGCTCACTTTAAGCGGCCAAAGCAATAATTTTGTTCAGCACTTCTACTAATGATCATTTCTGGTGGAAACTATTATGTATTGAACAAAAGTTTTTTTTTTATTTTTTTATTTCACACCATAAATTTCTGAGCGAAATAAATACCTTTTATCTATCTTTTACCTATCTAGTACTCTGGAATTATCATGATAGCGAAAAAGGGGGAGAGTTGATGAAGATAGACTAAATTTGGCCATAGATGTCCAAATTTTCTAATTTTTCCGAAGGTTGAAGGGGGAGCCTTTCCCTGCACTCCCTGCATACACTTGTGTCTATTCAAATACTGCATAAATTATTGTAATGATTGTAAGATTTGTACATTTAATTTCCGAACATAAAATTGAATTTTTGAAATAAGAGCCCTTATTAGCATTACACATAATCGTAGACGTTACTAAGACTAAAATGCCCCCCCCCCCCCGCAAAAAAATAGACATAAATAAATTAGAAACTACAGTGATGGCTATTAATATGAATGGGAAAATATAGATTTATGTAAAAGGTGTTTTAAAATCCCGTTTACTTTATGTCCTACTAACCAACCACCTTGGATCACCTTAGGCCAATTACAATAACCTAAAGTCAAATATTGAATGTTATTTTTTTCCAAACGAATGTAGAGATGGAATGTGGGGAGAGCAATGTCTCCAGCAGCATGTTGATTTAACTTTATAATATCGATGCGAATCGCTGCCAAATAAAATGATTTTATGAAATAGTAATTAAAAATACCATTTCTTTCTTTCTTTATTATTATTTATCTATTTATTTGTAATTCTACCGGGATTTCACTATATCCCAATTTGAAAATGCAGAAGAAATCAAACGTTACGCTTTTCGTCAGTGGGAAGGACTGCTTGGGGAAGCGTACAAGCATAATCTCGTTGAGGAATAAAAGTTCGCCATTTTGCGATTATCATTAAGGGTTTTTAATTAATATTTCGGGTAATTAACAGAAAATAAAAAAATGAGTGTCAGGTGCACGGTGCATCATCTATCCTTATCCAAATTTTCAGATCTCTATGTGCAGTACATTTTCGTAGCCATCGCCAACACTTCTTTCTTTTAGATGCAATCTATTGTTATTGCATTAAATTATTTTTTCCGGGATAATAAAATTTTACTGTAACGCAGGATTCTGATAGAGAGTGCTTTTATTTACACAGGTTTTACTGTGTTACAAATTTTATTTACACAGCTGCCACCCTTCTTTATTTCTCAAGTAATTTAAGCATGTTTGAAAACAGAAATTTATTTATTTAATGAAATAAAGTACGAATTGTAAAGAAACAAGATATATTTTATTAAATAAAATTTCTGGTTGAAAAACTCCAAAAGAATGGCAACTATACATTTTTAAATATTCATAGTTTTTTTTTTTTGGGGGGGGGGATAAAGTTTTATTTTTACAGGCGATTGTATTAGGGGGGGGGGGAGGGCGCCAAATACAGTTCTGGACACAGGCGCCGAATACTGCTGGCACGCCCCTGCAAATGTTTCTTTTTAAACCATAAATGATATTCACATTTTTCTTTTGCAAAATTGCATTAGACAAACTCTACCCCGTGAAACTGCCCCTCTCCCCCCTCCCCCAAAAAATGACTTAAAGGAGAAATATGAACAAAAGCTTTTTCACTTAGCATCCTCAAACTAACTCCTTGTCATGCTTAATATTATATAACAGTTGCATCTCCTTTTATAAAGTAAAAAGAATGTGTACGGTGCGAATGCATAAAATACCAATGGAACAGAAAACCTGCTTTTATTGCCCTCCCAGGAGTTAGAAATAACAATGATAAATAAATCTTTATTCTTGCAATTTTAATTTACAGATGCACATATTAGACAAACATGAAAGTGATCTATACATTATCATTAGTGATCTGTACTTTATCTTACTTTTAAACAAAATAAAAAATTGACGTGTGCAGCACAAAAGACATCTGCTAAATTGTTTATATTAAAGAAGAACACATGCTTTATTTTGATAAACACTGCCCAGCCAAAGTGCCAGAACCGCTTAACTTTGCATTCTGTTGTGATATATCAGCAGTTTTATCATAATTATTTAGCAGCTGATGATCTCTATTTTCAGTTGTATTTACAACCCTACATTTTCTATACGTAATCGCTTATACAAATTACGCAATGAATAGTTTTTAGATAGTAGGAAAATAATGTCACACCTAAAGACAACAATTCCGTTTGTTCTTTTTATAAATGTCGATTTTCGAGAACTTTAGTATATAAGTTTAAGTATAACATGAAACTCTAATCTGTAGCACCTTTATTAACTCAAAATTCCGTGATGGATGGGGACTGTAAGAGAGTGTGCACAGGCAGAATTTCTTCTCAACAAAACAGCTGGGCAACGTTATTTCACTCTTCTTGAATGTAAACGCAAGTATCATTTCTAACATACTTTGGAAAAAGTTTTCGGAATAGCGGATAATGTATGGATGCTTGTCATAATGTATGAATATATTTGATGACAAAACAAAAATGCCACCCACTGCAATGTCCCATAATTTTGAAATAGATAATTTTATGATCATTTATAGTCATTTAATTTTAAAATAAAAAAATGACAGATTATTTTTAGATTAGCATCCCTTTGTAAGGTATCAAATTTATAAAATATTGTATTTTAAATTACTAAATTTATATTTGGACACTTATTAAGAATATGTAAATTAAATAAGATTCAAAACTTTGTTTTATAAAATGATCAATTTTTTTAAAAGGAAACAAAATGCTTTTCTGAACAGAAAATGGAAGTAAATTTGTTAATATTTGAAAAACTAACTAATCGAATGATTTGAAAAAAAAAAAACATGTTTAATAGCGGTTTCGCTTTTTTTCGGTAAGCATGAACTATAAAAATCAAACGCAAAATATTAAAAACTTTAAACTCAATATATTTTTTGCGATTTTTACACTTAAAACTGTAAATTTGGTGAAAACGAAGTTAAAGGTATAAAGTCTTACAAAATTATTTGAAGGTTCATTCGTCCTCGGAAATACCAGAGTATGTCTAGTGTATGTCTAGTGTCTATCTCTAGTGTATGTCTATATCTATATCATATATTTACAGATAATTTCACGTAGATGGCACAGTTTTTGTTTGGAAATTCCTTAATGGGAAAGACAATTTGTGCATCTTGTGCTAAAAATATCAAGGCACTATTCAGGGCACTTCCGAGTTTGATCAAACGCTAAACATTTTGTATCAAATCGCTACAGATGATTTCCCTTTAGATGGCACGATTTTTTTTCTCGATATTGCGTCATGCGGGGGGGAGTAATTTTTAAGGATCAGTACGTATAAATATCGATTTTAGAGAAACTTCTGTGCTTAATCAAATGAAAAAAATGGTTCATTAAATCTCTACAGATAATTTCTCGTTATATGGTAACAATTTTGTTTTGAAATTCTTTCGAAGGGGAGACTAAATTTTACGGGTCCATGCTTAAAAGTATCGATTTTAAGTGCACTTCCAGGTTTGTGAAACGCTAAAAATGGTTGATCGAATCTCTACAGAGGATTTCATTTTACGCGGAACCAGTTTTTGTCTCGAAATTCCGTTATGCAGGTAGGGGTAGCTAAACCCCTTAAGGGTCTACTACTAAACATATCGATTTTGGGGCATTTCCGTGTTTGATTAAATGCTAAAAATGGTTGATCAAATCTCTAGAGGTAACTTTACGATAGATAACACCGTTTTTATCTCGAAATTCCGTCATGGGGGCGCTAACTTTTAGGGATCAGGAGTTAAAAATATCGATTTTGGGGGCTCTTCCGTGTTTCATCAAACGTTAAAAATGGTTGAACAAATCTCTAGCGGTAATTTTACGTTAGATGACACCGTTTTTGTCTCGAAATTCTGTCATGGGGGGATTAACTTTTAGGGGTCTGTAGTTAAAAATATCTATTTTGATATCACTTCCGGGTTTGATCAAATGCTAAAAATGGTTGATCAAATCTCTACAGATGATTTCACGTTAGATGGCACCATTTTTGTCTCGAAATTCCATCATGGAGGTGGTGGGGAAGCTAAACCCCTTAGGGGTCTATTACTAAAGATATCGATTTTGGGGGCATTTCCGGGTTTGATCAAATGCTAAAAATGGTTGATCAAATCTCTAAAGGTAATTTTACGTTAGATGGCACCGTTTTTGTTTCGAAATTCCGTCATGGGGGGGGGCTAACTTTTAGGGGTTTGGAGTTAAAAATATCGATTTTGAGGGCACTTCCGGGTTTGATGAAACGCTAAAAATGGTTGATCAAATCTTTAGAGATAATTTTACGTTAGATGGCACCATTTTTGTCTCGATATTCCGTCATGGGGGGGCTAACTTTTAGGTGTCTGGAATTAAAAATATCGACTTTGGGGGCACTTCCGGGTTTGATCAAACGCTAAAAATAGTTGATCAAATCTCTACGGTCGATTTCTGATAAGAATCGCTAATTTTTTTTTTAATTTTGAGCATTTTGAAAAATCCTAAAAGTTAGCCCCCCCTGGTTATTTTTAATCATAACTCGTAAAATAATGTTGATCAAACGATGAAAATTGTTGATCAAATCTGATCAAAGGATGATCAAACGAAATGCATATTTCACTTTTTCATTTTCCGTCAAGGGGGGGCTAACTTTTAGGCGGTGAAATACGGATGTTCTACAAAACATAATGCGCTCCATAGCGGTGGAAAGTGAAACTAAGTACTTAGTGCGAGATGGTTAAGATATTTCGTTAATAGTTAGTGTTAAATTAGAACTTCGTTACGGTTAGGTAACAGTTAGGTTGCAATTACGTTCCGGTGAGCCTTTTGTTATATTTATTTTCCGGTTAGGTTACAGTTAGATCATGGTTAAGTTACAGTTAGATTAAGGTTACCCTAATTTCCTGCCTATAATCCGCGGATCAAACAATTCTTTTTCGACCCAGAAATTTTATTTTGTAATTGAAAGCAAATATTTACGGCGATCTGGAAAATATTATTTTATTTAATAAAATTTCTGGGTCGAAAAATGATTGTTTGATCCGCGGATTATAGGCAGGAAATTAGGGTAAGTTGCGGTTAGGTTGTGGTTAGATTATAGGTAGGTTATGATTAGGTGATGGGCACGTTACATTTATGGTATATTTAAGTTACAGTTAGGTTACTGTTAAGATACAGCTAGGTTAGAGACAAGTTATGATTACGATACAATTAGGTTACGTTTAGGATTTTGTTCACAGAATGAACATTACGCATATTTGATAAAAAATATACACCTATTTTTGTAAAATGGCTCTGAAATTATAATACTATATACTAACCTTTTAGCTAATCATCGATAATCGATTTCATTCACGGTATAGTCGGATTTAAGAGTGATATAATTAGTTTGAAATTTAAAGTATTTCACTTGGGATATCTATGTGAAAAAAGTATTTAGTTTAGTCACTTAATAGTAATTTTAAGAATAAATATCAACACTTTAAAACGAAAATCACGCAATCGTTGGACACATATTCCCTGCTGCGTTTCCCATTGCAGTCATTTTGGGTATTTTTGCAGCTAAATATTAGTTCTTTTAAACCAATTTTTGACACAGTCAGGGGGCACGTATTTAATATAACGTACACTGTAAAAAATTTGGCCCTTTTGCTGCATCATCACTCCCCCGCTTTTATAGAATATATCTCTTTTGACCTATGAGAATGCTCCATAATAGGCTGAAGTAAACATTTTCTATAAAAGCGGTGGAGTGACGATGCAGCCAAAGGGTCAATTTTTTAACAGTGTATTTACACATATTTCGAGTTAAAGATAAAATCATAAAAATTTCAAGTTCGTTTAATATTATTATTACATACCCGGGCAACGCCGGGCGGGTCAGCTAGTAAATGTATAAATTCTTTCAGAATGTCTTCAGTATTCGTACAAAATCTCTATTAAATTATCTTCATTATCCTGGATAATTTTGTACAATTACTCAAAAGATATATCCCCCAAAAGATTTTATTCAGAAAATTTGTTTCCGTCGCACGTTAAACTCTAGAATTTACCAATCACTCTCTTTTGTTTATTTTTATTTAAGTATAAGGTTTAAGGTTTCTGAATCGGGAAAATAATTTCTATTATTTTTATCACTCAGGTGCCCCCACTCCCCTCACTGCTGCTTAGAAATACCAGCTGCTATTTAACTTTCGTTGGGTTTTACTTTCTCTCTTTATTTTGTCAATCTGAAATGTAGGAAAATATTTTTCTTTTAGAGAAGACTTAAACTATTTTCTATGCATACTTTCCTAAAATAAGGAAACGGTTTGAAACCGCAGAGGCGATAAATCGTTGCATTTATTAAAGGTTATTGCACCAGAAGATTAATGTCTGAAAATTAGTAGTTTAATCCTTTCAAAGGAGGTGGTATGTTTATGAAACCACTTAAGTTTAATAATTTAATAATGAAACTTAATGAAAAGTCACCATAAAAAAATACTTATGAGTGCAGTTACCGAAGATGCCTCAAAAGATTTAAACCAGAAAACTTGTTTCATTTACACGTTAAACCATAAAATTTACTTGTGACTTTGTTTTGTTTATCTTTCCATAGCTAAAAGGATTAAGGTTTCTGAATTCGGAAAATATTTTATATTATTTTTACCATTGAAGTGCCCCCCCCCCCATACACAGCGGCTTAGAAATACAAGCGGCTGTTCAATTTTCGTTGGGTTTTATTACTATCTTTATATTGTCAATCTGAAATATAAAAGAATATTTTTCTTCTGAAAAAAAAGTGAATTATTTTCTATGCACACTTTCCTAAAATGAGGAAGCGGCTTAAAATCGCAGAAGAAGGAAATTTTTTCTTTTATTACAGTTATAACACCAGAAGATTAATCTGAGAAAATTAGTAGTTTAACTCTTTCAAGGGAAGTGGTAGGTCTATAAAGCCACTAAATTTTAATAATTAAAATAAAAAAAATTAGTAAAACATCCTTATAAAGTAAAAAACTATAGAAAGGAATACAGTTACTGAAAAACCCTCAAAAGATTTTATTCAAAAGACTTGTTTCGTTGCACATAGAACTATAGAATTTTCCCATCACTCTGTTTTGTTTATTTTTCCTTAGCTAATAGAATTAATGTTTCTGAAACCGGAAAATATTTTCTATTATTTTTACCATTAAGGTATCCCCCCCCACACACACACACACCTTAGAAATACGAGCGTCTATTTAACTTTCGGTGGATTTTACACTCAAGAGTCAAAACATTATGACCACCTGTCAATAACGAGTTGTCTCACCTTTGGCGCGCAACACAGTTTCAACCCGCCTTGGCATGGATGCCACAAGTCCTTGGTAGATGTTGGAGACAGATTGTACCAGATGTTTAAGCAATGGTCCCGCAGATCCGAGATATTGCAAATTGGTGGTCTATGACCTCTGAGCTTCCGTCCCATGAAATCCCAAATGTGTTCTATCGGACTGAGATCCGCTGAGTTAGGCGGCCAGGACATTAACTTGAATTCAGCATCATGTTCCTGTAACCACTCCAACACAATGTTAGCCTTGTGACACGGGGCGGTGTCCTGTTGGAACATTCCATTTCCGGCTGGAAAAACAGAGGCCATGTAAGGGTGCAACTTGTCCGTAATGATATTCAGATATCCTGTAGCATTCACGGTCTGCTCTACCACAACCACGGGTACCAGAGACACCCAAGAGAACGTCCCTGAAAGCATAATACCGCCACCACCGGCCTGTGTATGACCTACAGTACATTGAGGGAGCAAATGTTCGCCTGGAAGACGGCGTATCCTGACACGGCCATCGGCGTGATGAATCACAAACTGTGATTCATCTGACTAGGCAATTCTCTCCCACTGATACATGTACCAGTCGCGATGTTCCCGGGCCCAGCGCAGGCACAGTTGAAGATGACGCTTGGTCAGCAAATGCACACAAGTGGGACGTTTGCTGCGTAGTCCCATATCCAACAGTGTCAGCTGAACAGTGTGCTCCGATACTATTCTACTTGGCTCTGCATTGTATTGGGCTGTTAGCTGAGCCACTGTATGGCTCCGGTTTTGCTTCAACATGCGAGACAGTCTCCGACGACCTTTTTCTTTGATAGCGTCTGGACGTCCAATACCATGTCGTCTACTGCTGGTTTCACCGTCATTCATCCAATTTGCATACGTACTAACAACTGTAGATCGCGAACAACCCACGAGTCGTGCAGTTTCGGAAATACTTGTCCTGAGCCTTCGAGCCATTGTAATCTGCCCTCTTTCAAAGTCGCTTAGATCCGCAGCCTTTCCCATCAAGCATAGAAGTAAGTGAAAAAATGATTCTTCAGACTCACCAGCAGCAGTTAAATACCACTTCCACCAGATCACGTGCCTTCCACGTTATCTAGGCGAGTTCATTGCAAAATGTAGGGGTGGTCATAATGTTTTGGCTCTTGAGTGTATTTTCTCTCTTTATTCTGCCAATCTGTAATGTAGAAGAATATTTTTCTTCTAGAGAAAATTTAAACTATTTTCTATGTACACTTTCCTAAAATGACCCAGCTGTTTAAAATCGCAGAATAAGGAAATTGTTGTATTTTTTTTTTTTTTAAGTTATTGCTCCAGAAAACTAATGTGTGAAAACTAATTGTCTAGCGCTTTCAAGGAATGTGGTATGTTTGTGAAAATAGTTAATTTGAATAGTTAAAATAATAGAAATTAATAAAACCATACAATAAAAACAATACATGGATATACATTTAATGAAGATCTCTCAAAAGATTTTATTCAGGATACTGTTTCATTTGCACGTTAAACTCTGGAGTTTAACTATCACTCTGTTCTGTTTATTTTTCCTTAGATAATAGGATTAAGGTTTCTGAATCCTGAAAATATTTTCTATTATTTTTACAACTTAAGTGCTCCCCCTCCACACACACACGCACAGCAGTTTAGAAATACGAGCGGCTATTTAACTTTCGTTGGGTTTTATTTTTTCCCTTTATTTTATCAATCTGAAATATAGAAGAGTATTTTTCTTCTAGAGAAAATGTATATTTTCTATGCACACTTTCCTAAAATGAGAAATTGGCTTATAATCGCAGATGAAGGAAATAGTTTCATTTTTTTAGGTGCGTTCGTAATTATGTAAATACGTAGCACCTATTGTTGTCGTTCAGTTCGTCCGTCTGTCCGTCCGCATATAACAACGCAAAAACTACCCAACCGAATCGTTTGAAATTTAAAATATATAATTATTACATAATTTTGTCGAGTCATTTCAAATTTTATGAAAATCGGATTCATAGATCAATTACAGGGACAATCAAAAGGATTCCGTTACATTACGGTCAATGGGGAAAAAGGTTCAAATGCATTTTAATCATTTGAAATTTTAAATACATAATTATTACATAATTTTATCGAGTTATTTTAAATATTATCAAAATCGGATGCATAGTTTAATTACAAGGACAATCAAAAGTATTCCGTTACATTACGGTTAATGGAGAAAAAAGTTTCAAATGCATTTTAATGGTGCTACACTCATTCGAACGTAATAAAATTTATATCGATCTATAAAGTAAATATTATAATATACATTTTGCATATTCTGTGGTGCAAAGAATATTTGTTATTGATTTACAAGGCCACACAAAAATATTCCATTCCATAATGGTAGAGGGAGAACATTGTTTGGTACGCATTTTAATTGTAATTATTTACAATTTTATGAGATTGACATATGAGAGTGATATTTTTAAAACTTCGTTATCGTACGAACACACCTAATTTGCTATTCTTCACGTGCAATTTCTAACTTGTTAAGTTATAACACCAAAAGATTAATGTGAGAAAATAAGTAGTTTAACCCTTTCAAGGAAAGTGGTTCGTCCGTGATGCAACTTTATTTTAATAATTAAAATAGAAAATATAGTAAAACATCGCCTAAAAAATATGGAAAGGAATACAATTACTGAAGATCTTTCAAAAGGTTTTATTCAAAAAACTTGTTTCGTTTGCACACAGAATTACAGAATTTTCCTATAATTCTATTTTGTTTATTTATTTAATATTTTCTGTTATTTTTACCATTAAGTTATCCCTCCCCCCTACACGCACAGCGGTTTAGAAATACGACCGGCAATTTAACTTTCCTTGGATTTTATTTTCTTTCTTTATTTTGTCGATATGAAATGTAGGAGAATATTTTTTTCTTGTAGAAAAAATGTAAACCATTTTCTATGTACACTTTTCTAAAATGATCCAGCGTCTTAAAATCGCAGAAGAAGGAAATTGTTTTATTTATTAACCCATTCGTGCCCAGCATCTTTTGCGTAAATTTTATTTGGTTGGCACCACTATTTTTAGAAGATTTAAGTGTAGTTCATTAATCACGAATATTCACCATTTAAAAAAAACAATTATTGCTTTTCTTTTTTACCGGTGTAAAAACAGTGCTGAATGCACCTTTTGTAGCGTCCCTAAAAAGGAACGCTAGGCACTAATGGGTTAAAGGTATTGCGCCAGAAGATATTAATGTGTAAAGATTAGTTTTTTAACTCTTTCAAGAAAAGTGGTGTGTATACGAAACCACTTAATTTTAGTAATTTAAATAAAAAACTTAGTAAAACTTCACCATAAAATAAAAACGCTGCATAGGAGGGTGAATATCACAAAATGTCGGGTTTTAATCATCTGAAGTATTGAAAGTTTCATTGAAAACAATTCAAAATTTCAAGAGGTAAATTTATTTTCCATTAGAGAGTGAAGGATGTTTTAAGTAAAATTGCTAAATTTTGAAGAACTTAAATGTTAATTTTTTTGTCATTATATGTCATTTCTTGGCATTTGACAATTTCATTCTCAAACTTTTATTTCATTCTTGTTCTTTTTTTTATGTCTAACATTTTAATTTCATTTAAACGTACATGTTTTCAATATAACAGCTCAAATTTCATGTAATTTTCAGTTTTATATCTTAATTTATGGAAACCAGGAAATTCACATCATAACTGTCTTATTTTTTTACACATACATTAATTGCATTGCATTCAATGTTATATCTAAAATATATTGCTGGTAGCTATGATTTTACTAAAACTCTGAATAAAACTATATAAAAAATAAGAATAATTACTCTGCAGCGCCTTATTTAGACATGATAAAGAACTAAAATAAGCATGTCAAGAAAATGACATTCATTTAAGTGACAATCATATTTAATTACGGAAAATTATTTATGAAATATGAATTTTTTTTACTTTTTTTCATATATTTGTTTTACAGGTATATATAATTATTAGAAAGGAAAAAACTAAAAAAAAAAAAAACGATATCTATATAGCATAAAAAAGCCCCTTTACTACTCATACATTACAGTGTGACATATCAGGAAAATAAAAATCTGAAATTTTAAATCTTTTAATTCCTTTATTTATGTTATAAGAAATATAATATCTTTTGAAAATCTTCCTAAGGATATTTTTTATTAGAATATAACAAAAGAAAATGTATTACATAATATTTAATAGGAATTTTACTGTGCGAACGGCAATTTCCGTATTTTTTTACATTTACCAAGGAATACAAACCTAGGAAACAACACAAAGAATGCAAAGTCTTTGAAAGATCTGCTTTGTAACTCTCGGTTTTTTTTTTTACCTTGTCCCCTTGCCGACACATGTTTACTGTAGCAGATGTTGTTAATATGCTTTACTCGAATCGAGTGCTATATTTTTTTATTTTATGTCGATGTTTTACGAAGTTTTATTACTTTGATTGTGACATAACTCCGCCCTACCAGTAACCGAGAAATTTTGTCTCCGAAACTGGCAGGCAGGATGTGCTGGGTTCGAACCCAATCGCGCCCATTGACCTAATTGTTCAGAGTTTTTCGTGGTTTTCCTCAAACATTGTATTTTCTTGCGCAAATACAGGTTGGATTCTCCCAGAAATAACCCCACGTAGGACCCTCCCCCTAGGTCATATATCCTTCGAGCAGACAATTGGCCGTCATAAATACAACAAATCGGTTACATATCGCTAGTTTTACATATCGTTAGTTTCCGATGTTGTTGTTTTTTTTGCGCTTAATTTTAATACTCAAATACTTTAATGGCACCAGAATTTTGGTATAAAAACTTACCGTTCTATGTATGGGAAATTTATCTTCTACTTCTTGGAAAAAAAATTGCTCGTAAATTACATTGTCAATTATACATTTCAAAATTTTTGCAATGGAAGTTGTTTGTTTATGAAAGGTTTAACACTTTCGCATCCGAATCCTGCAAAGCAATAATTTGTTTTCATATCGAATACATACAAAAAAATTCTATAACAAGGACGGTGAACTTATGGCACGTGTGCCATAAGTGGCACCAGTAAAATTCCCGCTGAACAGGTCTGTAGATTAATTCATTTAAAAACACAATAATCTGTAGAAGATGAATACATATTAAGTCTTCAACTGAAGAATACAATATAATTTTCCATCTTTATTTATCGCGACACAAAAGCACAAAGAAAAACGAGTATATTCACTATCTTAACAAAAAATCACTATTACATATCTATATATCATACTACAATTTACTGTTTTTTATTTTAAAATCTCCTCGAAAGTTCCAGAAAATCATTCATCCGTTCTGCCGTTGCCACCTTTTCCGAAATCTGAAGAAACTTGAATTTGACACAATATTCTCTCCGTGACAGTTCACGCAAAGCCATGGGGTCAGTCCTTGGCAATAGAGTTGGTCCTCAGCCGAGCATGTTCATAACAGAGTCAGTTCAGGGCAGTAGAGTTTGTCCGCAAAGCTCCTTGACTCTTACAATTCCTTCCTAAAAGAGCTCATTAGTGGCTTTTGACACAATGAAGCTTTAAAGTACATACACACACAAAAAAAATATTAGCAAGGATGAGAGCAATGTGAATCTTCCCATTTCTTTTAAATTAAATGTATACAAATACCACAATATATACACTAAATATAAGCATGAACAACAGAAACACCAAAATACATCAAAATTTAAAACATCATACAATTTCCCCCTTTTTTTTTACTTTTCCCAAATGACCCGCCAAAGGAATTTCGTGAGCAACAGATAAAGTATACTGTCTCTTACACTGAGGTAACATCACCTGCTTCACAATTTCACCACAGACATCTTCAGAATGCATAAGAATACCTTCCTCTATAAAATAAGCACTTTTATTATTTTCAGCCATTTCCCAAATATTTCTTAAAGTATAATCAGCTTTTTGTAGTTTTATAAAAGATTCCTCTGTTTCCTTCTAACTCAAATCAAGTTCATCAGTTTTAGGATCAGAATTCAACTTTTCAACCTTTCCACGCGCATTGTCCATTTCTAACTCATTTCCACCCTCCAAATCAACATCACCAGTGAGATCAGAGACATTCTCAACCTTCGTATATAATATAACCTTATAGTTTAATGCTTCATAAGCAGTTGGACATATAAGCATCTCATTCACCAATTTCTTGGAAACGGCACAAGTTACCATTACGTTTCCATGAATTTTATCATCTATTTTCATCGGTATTATTTTTAATGGAGCGACTTCACTCTCTCCGAATGCTAAAGTTATCTCAATCTTTCCTTCTCCTTCAACTGATACATCCTTGACTAAGTCTGCCCGTATCACCGAGATCTGTGCACCAGAATCATAGATACCGTCCAACATATTGCTTCCACATCTAATCCTAACCACTTCCAATTCATTAAATTTTCCCTCTCCTTTCACGCAGGACGAAACAGGTATTGTTGTTTTTACAGTTAATATCGACGACTGCTCTTCTCCAACTTTTTCATTCGATTGCACAGAGTTCGTTTGTGCTCTTTGTACACCTTGAGTACCACGTTGATTTGGGCAAAATGAAGCCTTGTAGCCCTCTTGTCCACACGAATAACAAGTAATTTTATTAGGTATCCGTGTCCTTGCTTTATAAGTACCAACTCTTGACTCATATCTGCGGTCCGATGCAAAGCCAGGATTTCTATTATCAGTGTGCTTAGAATAAAATGAAAAATTACTCTTCTCCTCTGAAAATCTATCTTTCTTAACTAACTTCCTAAAATCTTGTCGCACACTTTCATATAAGTCAAGTTTCTCAGCCAAATCAGTAGGAGATACTATTTTAGGCCATTCATCCACAAAATGATCTCGAATCTCATCAGGCACTCTTCTTTTTAATTGATCGGTTACAATCGAATCTTTTAAAGAATTGAAATCAACAATTTTAAATCCATCAATCCATTCTTGAAAATAACCATTTAATTCAAATACAAATTCTCGCCATGTGCGTTCAGGGTTTCTTTGATGTTCCATAAACTTTCTACGGAATCCCTCAGGACATAACTTAAACCGTCTCAGTAGGATCCCTTTAATATATTCATAATCTTCAAATTTTTCCTCTGCCTCACGTGCGAGAACCTGTATAATATCGGACGGCAGCAAAACCAACAAGTTCTATTCCCAATGTTTTGGATCTACACACACCCTCTTTGCTTGGCGTTCAAAAATTGATAAATACAAAACAATGTCGTCCTCCTTGACATTAAATTTCGGCATAAGTTTCGCAAATTCAATTCCATAAATATAGGTTTTCATTTGCAATCCATCAATTCCTGCTTTTTCGCTATATTTCCTTATCCTCAACTTCTCCAACTCAAACTCCCTCTCTTCTCTTTCCAACGTAATTTTTTCCATCTCTTTTCTCGTCTCTATAATAGTTTCCATCAATCCCTTCACAAACTCTACTTCATAGTTTTTACCCGCCATAATTAGTTGCTTTAAACCAGCTATTATTGCATACGGTTCAGGGTGATCTCCCAATTCTTAAGCCAAACACCGTAAATCTTCTTTACGAGACTTACCCAAAAATGACATTGTTACTTTTTAAATAATTTCTCAAGAGGGTAGTAAACTGTCCAACAAATTGGTGAAAACTCAATTTAACCGTAACTCGGAATCACTAATCCACCACTCTAATAAACACCATAAATAAGTCACACTTTGTAACCATATCACACACATAAATTCAATACCATTGCGAGCACCATAGCAATTTCAAAATTCAACACCTTCACATGTATCACGTCACAATACAACACTTCAACTAATAATACTTCATAAATCAATCCAAATTCACATTAAAACAAAATTATACACACAACATCAATGAACACTCATCATAATTTATAAATCCTTCAATTAACATATATACACAACCAATACTCAATTACTCTCCGAAATATACACAGCCCTCCTTTCATAGCAAAACATCTCATATATAAAACGAACAATTAAAAAAAACCACAACCAAAATCAATTCAAAATATCCTCCATAGTAGGGGAAAAATGGGGCTCCGGCCCCAGGAGGAGGAGCGAGGAGCGTGGTGGTGGTGGTGGGCTCCTCCTCCTTAAACCTCCTCCTCAAGCCTCCTCCTCACTCCTCCTCCTCCTCAATCCTCCTCCTCAATCCTCCTCCTGGCATCGTCTTATAAGAGAAGGGGTTAAAAGGGGGGGATTAAATTTTTTTTCCTGAAATTTGAATATTTTATGCTGTAAGAGAGGGGTAAAAGGGGGATAAATTTTTTAAGTATACTACAATACGAGCGGTTCTTTTGACTGTTGATTAAGAGATGAATTATTCATATTAAATTAAAAATAGTAATTAATTAAAAAGTAATTAAAAATAATAAGTGAAAAATAATGAAGGGACTTAGAATTTTTCGAGTGGTTTTTTTTTAGTCAAGTATAGTACGTAGTAGAATTTAAGAAATGAATAATAGCAATTAAAGATAATTAGTAATTAATTTAAAAAGGTAATTAAAACTAATGAGTGAAAAATAATGAAGATACTTTAATTATTTCGGCGTGCTGTAGTATGAAGGTGATTTTTTTATTTTAATGATTTAATTTGTGAACTTTAAATTTTTTTTTTCACTGTGCTTTTAGATGAGGGGTTAAGCGGGTATTTGGGGACATAGAATTTTTTTCTGTACTATTGTACGAGTGGTTTTTAATTTTAATGTGGCGACTTAAAAATTTTTCGGTGAACTTTAGTTTAAGGATCTATTTTTTCGATTTTAAGCCGAAATTTTGGGTAGATTGATTTTTTTTTTTTCACCGTGTCTTAAATAAGGGGTTAAGCGGATATTTTAAGCACATAGAATGTTTTTTTCAGTACTATTGTACGAGTGGTTTTTAATTTTAATGTGCCAACTTAAAATATTTCGGTGAACTTTAGTTTAAGGAATTATTTTTTGATTTTAAGTGGAAACTTTGGGGAGTTTAATTTTTTTTTTTTCCCACTGTGTTCTTACATGATGAGTTAAGCGGGTATTTTGGGGGAAATTATTATTTTAGACTAATCATTCACGAAGGATATTTTGCAGATATAAATGTTTAATAGGGGGAGTTTAACTTTTTTGCAATGAGATTGACGTGCGCTCGTCGACCTAACCGTATGGAGTTTGTAATTTTCTTTGAATCATGTGTGCATACTGGCTTAGACTATCTTAGAAAGACTTCCACCACCTTTATCTCCACCAAGTCATAAATAACACATGCTGGTAATGGGAATTTGAGAATATTAACTTTAAACATTAATTTAATGAAGGAACTTTAAAATTATTTCGAGTACTATTTTTAGTTAACTATGTTATACACTTGATATTTTAGATTAGTTAAAAAATAACATTAAAATTTGAATGAGAAAATATGTTTCAAAATGGGATTTTACGTACTAACACTTATTTGCGCTCGTTGACCTAACCGTTCGGAATCTGTGATTTCCCTCGAATCATGTGTGAATAACTGTTAGATTTCTTTAGAAAGACCTGAATAAGCTTCAACCATCATAAATAACGCATGTCTGTAACGGGAATTTGAACTTAATTATTTTAAATATTCATTTTAATGAGGTGACTTCGAAAACAATTTGTAGAACTTTTGAGCGGTAATAATTTTTATTGGGAAACTTAAAAGAATCTTGTGATTTTTTGGGGTCTAATTTTTAATTGCTGAATTGCAATCTGTATTCGCCTTTCTTTCGTGTGATTGTGTAGATGTTGATGAAAACTATTTCTGTTCCAATTAATGAAATTTAATAATTAAAATAATAAAGTGTTCCTCACCAGACACCCCTTTTTCAAAATTCGTGCATATTTTTTAACATAACAATGTGTTTAATATAAGTAATTTTTGTGTGTCCTTTCTTTTCTGAAAGAGTAAGCGATTTTTAACAGAAATATCTTTTGACGTGTGTAATTTTTCGTTGGCAGAACAATTTTCAAATAAATAAATTTTAATATTAATAGAATTTTTGACTTTCCGAAGAAAAAAAGGAACTTATTTTTAATGTTTTAATACTTGTCGGTTAAAAAAATTAAACTATATTTATTATCGAAATGAATTCATCTACATTAATATAAAAACATATAATATTTATAACCAGTAACGCGGAACTTTTTCAAACCCTGTTAATGAGATTTTATAACAAAAGTGTTATTATATAATTGAATTACTGTTTTTAAAATGTGTTGTATGTATGTGCGTGTTTTGAATGTATCTGTATGTTGTATGTATGTATGTATGTGTGTGTGTTGCATAGTGTGTGTGTGTGTCGTATGTATGTGTATGTTGTATGTATATGTATGTGTGTGTGTGTTGTATGTATGTGCATGTTGTATGTATGTGTGTGTATGTATGTATGTGTGTGTTGTATGTATGTGCATGTTGAATGTATGTGTATGTAATTTTTTTTTGCCGATAGGTGTGATCTTTAGCTGAAAGTGACCTAGGGTCAAAACTTTCACCCAGGAATCGCCACGAGGAGGCAGATCACATGATTCCCGTATTGCACACATTCACATACATTATTTCGAGCGATATTTTTAGCGAAACATAATATGCAATTGAAGTTTTAGAATAATTAAAAAATAACTTTAAAATTTAAATGAAAGAATGTTTCAAAATGGAATTTTACGTACTAACATTTAATCGCGCTCGTCGGTTTTTACTGTTTGGAGGTCTGTTAATTTTCCTTTAACCTTGGAAAACCTTGCGTCAATAAGGATATTTCAGAAAGACCCCCACTTTGGATACTCTTTTAAACTAATATTTGTAATGAGATGTGTTCGCGCGCGTCGGCCTAACTGTTTGGAGTATCAACATAAAATCAGCAAATTAATACAAAATATTTCAAATAGTAAGAAAATGATTGATTAAAATCACCAAGTAAGAATAAAAATACTTCAAGCAATGAGAAAATAAATGTTTAAAATCAAAAATTTAACATTTAAAGGTTTTATCTTCAGATCTAAATAATTTGTGAAAAATGCTTTTAAATATTTTTAAAGCTGTATTGAAAATAATATTTTTCATACCTTAACATCAAAAAAAAGTGTTAAATCCAAATCGATGAAGAGTTTAATAATTGTTTTCTCAAAGAGAGGATACTAAATTCGTTGCAATATATGTGTGTGTGTGTAAACATAAATGAATCATTCTTATCTGCTTATCTGATAGCGTTTTCCGAAAAGGGTTGAATCTCTGAATCATAACTGATAGGAACTGGGGTTGATGTGTTATCTTAATTAATCTTAATGAGTACTATATCTAATTAAAATTATTTGACTTGAAATAAAATAACGTCTTTTGAGCAATATCTTTTGAAAACTTAAGATTTAATTATTTAAATCAAATTAAAGGCTTTTTTTTATCGCATCGATTTATTTTAAATAAAACTAAAATATTTTTTTTCTGTACTTTGTTAGCAAAATAAAGAGTGTATCACATTCATTTCGGCTTTAACTGTTTGAAAATTTAAATTAACCTATAATTAAAATGATTACATAAGGTTGAGTATGCGATCTTTTAAATGAAATCTAGTTAAAAACGGAACACGCATTCATATAAAACTTTAAATACTTATGGTGTTGTGTATAATGTAATGTATGTATTAAATATTAAATGAAAAATATGAATTAACAATAAATAAAAGACATTAACATTAATAAAATATTAATTAAACATTGCATTGATTAAAAACTTAATGAAAAATATTAATTTGGGAATACGCATCCTTATAAAACTTTAAACATTTATGCTTTTGGGTATAATATTATGGATGTATTAAATATTAAATGAAAAATATGAATTAACAATAAATAAAAAATATTAATTAACATTAATAAAATATTAATTAAACATTGTGTTAATTAAAATATAGATTAAAAATTTAATGAAAAATATTAATTTCTCATGTAATTAAAATAACACTTTATAAATTAATGAATTAATAATAAATGAAACATGTTCATTCGAAACAACTTGAGAAATACTAATTTGTAATGAAATTAGAAAATACCAATTAATTAAATATTAATTAAAAATTAAATGAAAACTATTTATGAGAGACACATTGAAAAATATTCTCACCTTAAACTGTCATTCGCCAATCCTTAAATCCAACCTTCATCGTTGCTTACCTGTTAGGAAATGTCTGATAACAACAAATTCTTATCTTTAACGGTATTTCCCGAAGGCTGACTCATTAGATAAGTAACAATGACAAGTTCAAATCTGAAATCAAGAGTTTATTCATATTGAATATAATTAATATAATGTTTAATTAAAAAGGGACTTAATTTATTTAATACGTCATAATTAAGAATTTAATTAAATCCTAATATAATTTTTTTTATCTAATTAATAGAATAAAAAAGAAATTCTTTTCAACATTTTCAAGAAACATCAAGTTATCGAATACTTAATAGATTATTTTTTTAATGAATGTGTAATTAACATTTTTAAAGGATTTTTTTCTAATTAATTAGTGTTTAATTAAAATTTTCATAATTAAAATAAATATATAAAATAAAAAAGGAATTCTTTTCAAAATTTTCAAGAAACACCAAATTATTATTAAGCAATATTTCGAATAACTACAAACTTTAATCATGATGAGTCATCACTGTGAATGATCTTTTCTTCTCATATGTTATAAAAACAAGTTTAAGTACCTAAATTTATTGATATATTTCATTGTGTGTTGGATCCTTCTTTACTAATCTCGTTAAAATTATTCATTTACCAATGATTTAAATTTCACATTTTAAAGTCATTTATATAATATACTAACATTTGACTATTAAATATCAAATAATGGATATGCACTTTTTACACTCACATCTTACAATGTAATTAGTAACCAAATGTAATGATTTTTAAGCATGTCTTCTTAATTTTTTTACAATGAAAGACTATCACAGTTGAATATTTAGCTTTCTGTTTATAACTTTATCGAGAAATATATAATGCATACCACACGATTTCATTAAATGAATCACAATACATTTCAAACTTCTCATTTTCAATGTTTTATATATACTAGTGTTTATCAAATAGGTGTTTATTCTGAACAATCATTACTTAGTATATTGATGAAAAGTTTGTGTTGAACGGTTTTTAACTTAAATGGTGTGAGAGAAGGATATATTAGGACAGAAGTTATTAAATATAGAGTCTTTAAAGTTTATACCCGTGCAAGAATTGGCATTTCAAGAAACAAAGTTGTGTCACATTTGAAAGCATTCTTTATATTCGAAACGCACACGTGATCACGATCACATCACTGAAGAGCATAGAGAAGCTGTTTATGTTGTATATAATTTGAATTTTCATTAACACAATATTATAACCGAAGTTTTTCGACAGTTTGAAAAATTATGATGTTCAACGTCTGCACACGTTAACACAGAATAAGATTAGCTTATGCCCTTTCGATGATAAGCGTTATTTGCAGGTAAGATGTATTAACATAACAAAATTTTCTTGGTAATTTTACTCGCAGGTTTCGAAACCACAAACATCTGATCATACTTCTCATTTTTAACACGCGACACTAACCATTGGGCCATTAAAGCCCGTAATTTAGTAACTAAAAATTAAGAAAGATCATCGAAAATGATTACTTCACACATGCAAAAATAATTTTTATTGTGACTTATCAGTTAAAAATCACGAAGAAAAGAAAAATATCACATATGTTTTGGATTACTTTGAGATTTTATGAGTCACTTCATCAGTTAAATAGACATAACCACTTCTTATGAATCACTACTTATGCTTAAATTTTGAAACACTTGCTTATATGAAATGTATTATATTTTAGTTTATCAGTGATAGTGCGATTACTTGTTAATAATTTTAATGTTATTAAAAAAAATTTAAAAAAATCAAATGTGAATAATTAATTAAAAAAACACAAGTCACTATTAAAGGTTTGAACAAATTATTAAAATTATTTTACAAAACTTTTCAAATTATTTAAAAATGTTTCACTAATATTTAGTAATCGTCAAATTTTAATGTCGATAATCATTTATGTGAGTCAGGTTTTCTGTTTTAACTGTTAAGTTATCAGATTCCCCCTTCAAGTACATCTCATTGATAAGTTTTAATCAACCAATCAACTATTTATTTACCCCAGCAACCAGCTATTTGTTTACCCTAGTAACCAAAAAGCTTTTGTCGACACATGAACAAAATTTTGAAGATGCAAGACTCTTCATTTTCATTCGAAAAAACAATGACTTATGTAATAAATTTTTTCTTTACTTAAATGAAACCTTCACATGTGTATGGTAAAACTTGGAAAATTTCATTTAATGCACAAATTTAAAGTTAACAGACAAGGTCTTCACACATCTTTTAGTATTTTACTAACACTTTGCCAAATATCTTTAGAAAACAACAACAGAATTTTAAATAATTATTTTAATAAAAATTCTCTTTTGTAAGTGACATTATTAAACTAACTTGAAAAATTAACTTGGCAAAGCAAGTTTTCACTATTCCAACTAAGTAATATTCATAAGTTTTATATGATAAACAACCTGTTTGGTTATGTCCCAGCATGGCTTTATAAAATGTATCTAAAATAACCTTTAATATCAATGTTTAAAAATATGCGAATAATTCAGTTAGTCTTTTATAGATGATTATTTTCCCTTCTATTATTTAAAAGACATTTTAAAATAAAATTATTACTGATGCCAGTTTATCCCAGTGTTATGAAATGTGTATGCAAAACTTTTAATTCTAATTTTCACATTTTATTATTTCAAATTATTGTTTTCAAGTTGTACTAAAATTTGGAAAAAAATATTTAATTTTCATGCATAATTAAATTGAAATACTTTAATAATAAAGACACATTTAACATTGTATACTCACCTAATCCAACACTTTCACAAATACACGTCCGACTCGCTCCAAGGTTTAGGAAGAAATGAGAGATTCAAAGTCCTTATCAGAAAATGTTATCAGATAGTCTTATCTTAAGATAAGTGACGTCAGAGAACATATGTCATCAACTGGTCACGTGATGTATATCACATGACCAGTGCTTTGTTAATTAATCTTATTAATTAATTATTAAGTATTAAATTATTAATTATTAATTAATTAATTATTAAGTATTAAATTAAATTATTTAATATTATTAATTCTTTGTTATTAAAAAATAATAACTATTTTTAATAAGATTAATTAATAATATTAAATAATTTAATTTAATACTTAATAATTAATTAATTAATAATTAATAATTTAATACTTAATAATTAATTAATAAGATTAATTAACAAAGCACTGGTCATGTGATATACATCACGTGACCAGTTGATGACATATGTTCTCTGACGTCACTTATCTTAAGATAAGACTATCTGATAACATTTTCTGATAAGGACTTTGAATCTCTCATTTCTTCCTAAACCTTGGAGCGAGTCGGACGTGTATTTGTGAAAGTGTTGGATTAGGTGAGTATACAATGTTAAATGTGTCTTTATTATTAAAGTATTTCAATTTAATTATGCATGAAAATTAAATATTTTTTTCCAAATTTTAGTACAACTTGAAAACAATAATTTGAAATAATAAAATGTGAAAATTAGAATTAAAAGTTTTGCATACACATTTCATAACACTGGGATAAACTGGCATCAGTAATAATTTTATTTTAAAATGTCTTTTAAATAATAGAAGGGAAAATAATCATCTATAAAAGACTAACTGAATTATTCGCATATTTTTAAACATTGATATTAAAGGTTATTTTAGATACATTTTATAAAGCCATGCTGGGACATAACCAAACAGGTTGTTTATCATATAAAACTTATGAATATTACTTAGTTGGAATAGTGAAAACTTGCTTTGCCAAGTTAATTTTTCAAGTTAGTTTAATAATGTCACTTACAAAAGAGAATTTTTATTAAAATAATTATTTAAAATTCTGTTGTTGTTTTCTAAAGATATTTGGCAAAGTGTTAGTAAAATACTAAAAGATGTGTGAAGACCTTGTCTGTTAACTTTAAATTTGTGCATTAAATGAAATTTTCCAAGTTTTACCATACACATGTGAAGGTTTCATTTAAGTAAAGAAAAAATTTATTACATAAGTCATTGTTTTTTCGAATGAAAATGAAGAGTCTTGCATCTTCAAAATTTTGTTCATGTGTCGACAAAAGCTTTTTGGTTACTAGGGTAAACAAATAGCTGGTTGCTGGGGTAAATAAATAGTTGATTGGTTGATTAAAACTTATCAATGAGATGTACTTGAAGGGGGAATCTGATAACTTAACAGTTAAAACAGAAAACCTGACTCACATAAATGATTATCGACATTAAAATTTGACGATTACTAAATATTAGTGAAACATTTTTAAATAATTTGAAAAGTTTTGTAAAATAATTTTAATAATTTGTTCAAACCTTTAATAGTGACTTGTGTTTTTTTAATTAATTATTCACATTTGATTTTTTTAAATTTTTTTTAATAACATTAAAATTATTAACAAGTAATCGCACTATCACTGATAAACTAAAATATAATACATTTCATATAAGCAAGTGTTTCAAAATTTAAGCATAAGTAGTGATTCATAAGAAGTGGTTATGTCTATTTAACTGATGAAGTGACTCATAAAATCTCAAAGTAATCCAAAACATATGTGATATTTTTCTTTTCTTCGTGATTTTTAACTGATAAGTCACAATAAAAATTATTTTTGCATGTGTGAAGTAATCATTTTCGATGATCTTTCTTAATTTTTAGTTACTAAATTACGGGCTTTAATGGCCCAATGGTTAGTGTCGCGTGTTAAAAATGAGAAGTATGATCAGATGTTTGTGGTTTCGAAACCTGCGAGTAAAATTACCAAGAAAATTTTGTTATGTTAATACATCTTACCTGCAAATAACGCTTATCATCGAAAGGGCATAAGCTAATCTTATTCTGTGTTAACGTGTGCAGACGTTGAACATCATAATTTTTCAAACTGTCGAAAAACTTCGGTTATAATATTGTGTTAATGAAAATTCAAATTATATACAACATAAACAGCTTCTCTATGCTCTTCAGTGATGTGATCGTGATCACGTGTGCGTTTCGAATATAAAGAATGCTTTCAAATGTGACACAACTTTGTTTCTTGAAATGCCAATTCTTGCACGGGTATAAACTTTAAAGACTCTATATTTAATAACTTCTGTCCTAATATATCCTTCTCTCACACCATTTAAGTTAAAAACCGTTCAACACAAACTTTTCATCAATATACTAAGTAATGATTGTTCAGAATAAACACCTATTTGATAAACACTAGTATATATAAAACATTGAAAATGAGAAGTTTGAAATGTATTGTGATTCATTTAATGAAATCGTGTGGTATGCATTATATATTTCTCGATAAAGTTATAAACAGAAAGCTAAATATTCAACTGTGATAGTCTTTCATTGTAAAAAAATTAAGAAGACATGCTTAAAAATCATTACATTTGGTTACTAATTACATTGTAAGATGTGAGTGTAAAAAGTGCATATCCATTATTTGATATTTAATAGTCAAATGTTAGTATATTATATAAATGACTTTAAAATGTGAAATTTAAATCATTGGTAAATGAATAATTTTAACGAGATTAGTAAAGAAGGATCCAACACACAATGAAATATATCAATAAATTTAGGTACTTAAACTTGTTTTTATAACATATGAGAAGAAAAGATCATTCACAGTGATGACTCATCATGATTAAAGTTTGTAGTTATTCGAAATATTGCTTAATAATAATTTGGTGTTTCTTGAAAATTTTGAAAAGAATTCCTTTTTTATTTTATATATTTATTTTAATTATGAAAATTTTAATTAAACACTAATTAATTAGAAAAAAATCCTTTAAAAATGTTAATTACACATTCATTAAAAAAATAATCTATTAAGTATTCGATAACTTGATGTTTCTTGAAAATGTTGAAAAGAATTTCTTTTTTATTCTATTAATTAGATAAAAAAAATTATATTAGGATTTAATTAAATTCTTAATTATGACGTATTAAATAAATTAAGTCCCTTTTTAATTAAACATTATATTAATTATATTCAATATGAATAAACTCTTGATTTCAGATTTGAACTTGTCATTGTTACTTATCTAATGAGTCAGCCTTCGGGAAATACCGTTAAAGATAAGAATTTGTTGTTATCAGACATTTCCTAACAGGTAAGCAACGATGAAGGTTGGATTTAAGGATTGGCGAATGACAGTTTAAGGTGAGAATATTTTTCAATGTGTCTCTCATAAATAGTTTTCATTTAATTTTTAATTAATATTTAATTAATTGGTATTTTCTAATTTCATTACAAATTAGTATTTCTCAAGTTGTTTCGAATGAACATGTTTCATTTATTATTAATTCATTAATTTATAAAGTGTTATTTTAATTACATGAGAAATTAATATTTTTCATTAAATTTTTAATCTATATTTTAATTAACACAATGTTTAATTAATATTTTATTAATGTTAATTAATATTTTTTATTTATTGTTAATTCATATTTTTCATTTAATATTTAATACATCCATAATATTATACCCAAAAGCATAAATGTTTAAAGTTTTATAAGGATGCGTATTCCCAAATTAATATTTTTCATTAAGTTTTTAATCAATGCAATGTTTAATTAATATTTTATTAATGTTAATGTCTTTTATTTATTGTTAATTCATATTTTTCATTTAATATTTAATACATACATTACATTATACACAACACCATAAGTATTTAAAGTTTTATATGAATGCGTGTTCCGTTTTTAACTAGATTTCATTTAAAAGATCGCATACTCAACCTTATGTAATCATTTTAATTATAGGTTAATTTAAATTTTCAAACAGTTAAAGCCGAAATGAATGTGATACACTCTTTATTTTGCTAACAAAGTACAGAAAAAAAAATATTTTAGTTTTATTTAAAATAAATCGATGCGATAAAAAAAAGCCTTTAATTTGATTTAAATAATTAAATCTTAAGTTTTCAAAAGATATTGCTCAAAAGACGTTATTTTATTTCAAGTCAAATAATTTTAATTAGATATAGTACTCATTAAGATTAATTAAGATAACACATCAACCCCAGTTCCTATCAGTTATGATTCAGAGATTCAACCCTTTTCGGAAAACGCTATCAGATAAGCAGATAAGAATGATTCATTTATGTTTACACACACACACACATATATTGCAACGAATTTAGTATCCTCTCTTTGAGAAAACAATTATTAAACTCTTCATCGATTTGGATTTAACACTTTTTTTTGATGTTAAGGTATGAAAAATATTATTTTCAATACAGCTTTAAAAATATTTAAAAGCATTTTTCACAAATTATTTAGATCTGAAGATAAAACCTTTAAATGTTAAATTTTTGATTTTAAACATTTATTTTCTCATTGCTTGAAGTATTTTTATTCTTACTTGGTGATTTTAATCAATCATTTTCTTACTATTTGAAATATTTTGTATTAATTTGCTGATTTTATGTTGATACTCCAAACAGTTAGGCCGACGCGCGCGAACACATCTCATTACAAATATTAGTTTAAAAGAGTATCCAAAGTGGGGGTCTTTCTGAAATATCCTTATTGACGCAAGGTTTTCCAAGGTTAAAGGAAAATTAACAGACCTCCAAACAGTAAAAACCGACGAGCGCGATTAAATGTTAGTACGTAAAATTCCATTTTGAAACATTCTTTCATTTAAATTTTAAAGTTATTTTTTAATTATTCTAAAACTTCAATTGCATATTATGTTTCGCTAAAAATATCGCTCGAAATAATGTATGTGAATGTGTGCAATACGGGAATCATGTGATCTGCCTCCTCGTGGCGATTCCTGGGTGAAAGTTTTGACCCTAGGTCACTTTCAGCTAAAGATCACACCTATCGGCAAAAAAAAATTACATACACATACATTCAACATGCACATACATACAACACACACATACATACATACACACACATACATACAACATGCACATACATACAACACACACACACATACATATACATACAACATACACATACATACGACACACACACACACTATGCAACACACACACATACATACATACATACAACATACAGATACATTCAAAACACGCACATACATACAACACATTTTAAAAACAGTAATTCAATTATATAATAACACTTTTGTTATAAAGTCTCATTAACAGGGTTTGAAAAAGTTCCGCGTTACTGGTTATAAATATTATATGTTTTTAAATTAATGTAGATGAATTCATTTCGATAATAAATATAGTTTAATTTTTTTAACCGACAAGTATTAAAACATTAAAAATAAGTTCCTTTTTTTCTTCGGAAAGTCAAAAATTCTATTAATATTAAAATTTATTTATTTGAAAATTGTTCTGCCAACGAAAAATTACACACGTCAAAAGATATTTCTGTTAAAAATCGCTTACTCTTTCAGAAAAGAAAGGACACACAAAAATTACTTATATTAAACACATTGTTATGTTAAAAAATATGCACAATTTTGAAAAAGGGGTGTCTGGTGAGGAACACTTTATTATTTTAATTATTAAATTTCATTAATTGGAACAGAAATAGTTTTCATCAACATCTACACAATCACACGAAAGAAAGGCGAATACAGATTGCAATTCAGCAATTAAAAATTAGACCCCAAAAAATCACAAGATTCTTTTAAGTTTCCCAATAAAAATTATTACCGCTCAAAAGTTCTACAAATTGTTTTCGAAGTCACCTCATTAAAATGAATATTTAAAATAATTAAGTTCAAATTCCCGTTACAGACATGCGTTATTTATGATGGTTGAAGCTTATTCAGGTCTTTCTAAAGAAATCTAACAGTTATTCACACATGATTCGAGGGAAATCACAGATTCCGAACGGTTAAATCAACTAGCGCAAATAAATGTTAGTACGTAAAATCCCATTTTGAAACATATTTTCTCATTCAAATTTTAATGTTATTTTTTAACTAATCTAAAATATCAAGTGTATAACATAGTTAACTAAAAATAGTACTCGAAATAATTTTAAAGTTCCTTCATTAAATTAATGTTTAAAGTTAATATTCTCAAATTCCCATTACCAGCATGTGTTATTTATGACTTGGTGGAGATAAAGGTGGTGGAAGTCTTTCTAAGATAGTCTAAGCCAGTATGCACACATGATTCAAAGAAAATTACAAACTCCATACGGTTAGGTCGACGAGCGCACGTCAATCTCATTGCAAAAAAGTTAAACTCCCCCTATTAAACATTTATATCTGCAAAATATCCTTCGTGAATGATTAGTCTAAAATAATAATTTCCCCCAAAATACCCGCTTAACTCATCATGTAAGAACACAGTGGGAAAAAAAAAAAATTAAACTCCCCAAAGTTTCCACTTAAAATCAAAAAATAATTCCTTAAACTAAAGTTCACCGAAATATTTTAAGTTGGCACATTAAAATTAAAAACCACTCGTACAATAGTACTGAAAAAAACATTCTATGTGCTTAAAATATCCGCTTAACCCCTTATTTAAGACACGGTGAAAAAAAAAAAATCAATCTACCCAAAATTTCGGCTTAAAATCGAAAAAATAGATCCTTAAACTAAAGTTCACCGAAAAATTTTTAAGTCGCCACATTAAAATTAAAAACCACTCGTACAATAGTACAGAAAAAAATTCTATGTCCCCAAATACCCGCTTAACCCCTCATCTAAAAGCACAGTGAAAAAAAAAAATTAAAGTTCACAAATTAAATCATTAAAATAAAAAAATCACCTTCATACTACAGCACGCCGAAATAATTAAAGTATCTTCATTATTTTTCACTCATTAGTTTTAATTACCTTTTTAAATTAATTACTAATTATCTTTAATTGCTATTATTCATTTCTTAAATTTTACTACGTACTATACTTGACTAAAAAAAAACCACTCGAAAAATTCTAAGTCCCTTCATTATTTTTCACTTATTATTTTTAATTACTTTTTAATTAATTACTATTTTTAATTTAATATGAATAATTCATCTCTTAATCAACAGTCAAAAGAACCGCTCGTATTGTAGTATACTTAAAAAATTTATCCCCCTTTTACCCCTCTCTTACAGCATAAAATATTCAAATTTCAGGAAAAAAAATTTAATCCCCCCCTTTTAACCCCTTCTCTTATAAGACGATGCCAGGAGGAGGATTGAGGAGGAGGATTGAGGAGGAGGAGGAGTGAGGAGGAGGCTTGAGGAGGAGGTTTAAGGAGGAGGAGCCCACCACCACCACCACGCTCCTCGCTCCTCCTCCTGGGGCCGGAGCCCCATTCTTCCCCTACTCTCCATCCAGCCGGCAAAACACCACTCCTATACTGCTACAATACTACTACACCTTAGCACTGACGTACTAATTAGTTACATTCAAAACAAATTCCTTTCCTTAACGTCAAAATATGAAATAAATCGCAAAAATCTTAATAAATTTATCATAGATACAATATAAATTCTTATAATGGGAAGTCACATTAATAAAAAGCTCTCACCTTGCATATCCTTCCAGACTACGCCAGTAAAATTCCCGCTGCACAGGTCTGTAGATTAATTTATTTAAAAACACAATAATCTGTAGAAGATGAATACATATTAAGTTTTGAACTGAAGAATACAATATAATTTTCCATCTTTATTTATCGCGACACAAAAGCACAAAGAAAAACGAGTATATTCACTATCTTAACAAAAAAAATCACTATTACATATCTATATATCATACTACAATTTACTGTTTTTTATTTTAAAATCTCCTCGAAAGTTCCAGAAAATCATTCATCCGTTCTGCCGTTGCCACCTTTTCCGAAATTCGAAGAAACTTGAATTTAGCACATTATTCTGTCCGTGACAGTTCACGCAAGCCATGGGGTCAGTCCTTGGCAATAGAGTTGGTCCTCAGCCGAGCATGTTCATAACAGAGTCAGTTCAGGGCAGTAGAGTTTGTTCGCAAAGCTCCTTGACTCTTACCTTACAGCACCAAGTAGGCACCGACGCATTTTTGGCATGACTTAGGTGCAAGATCTACATCAAAATGTAGTAAAATTTCACAAAATGCATTAATTATTCTAAAAGTTGCGTCCGTTTATCTGAATTCGATTAATTCGTCTGGTTGTTATTGTTACACAGATGGAGGAAGAAACTGAAATCGAAAGAAATGTAGGGCTATTACATGCGGCTATTTTTGTGTTCTTTTTGCGCCTCTATTTAAAAAATACATTTAATGATATAATTCTTCTGCAAATGTTTTCAAAGCGCATGTAAAAAGTTTTTTTTTTTTTTGAAAAAAGTAATGCAAAATTAAATTAATAAAATCGTCTCTGGCAGGTTGCTAATTTATCCCAATTTACCTCAATATATTGGAGTTATGAATAAAGATTAGGAGACGTAGAATGTATTGTCTATCAGTAGTGAATGAAGCAGTTGAGGAGGTTGTCACAATAGGGCGAATATATATATATATATATATATATATATATATATATATATATATATATATATATAGAACCATTAGATAATACTACAAATCAACATCAATTTGTGGAATAACTCGTTAAAGACCATCTATATCATTTCACAGATCGGATAAGCTAATTCAGATAACCACCGAAGCAAACTTCCTCCAGTAAATTCTCAATAAATTACTTTGTCTTAATTCAGAAGCCTCTTTCATGCACAATTTATCTCACAAATACGATGAAAATATTGTTTCTTTTTACTGAGGTCAGTTTGCCAATCTATGGTAATCATTTTTACTGACGTTAACAAATGTTTGACTATATTGTCAAAAAATGCCAGAAACGCAGGAACTGATTACTGCTGAAGTAAATTTCCACCAGTAAAAATAAATAGTTCTTTTTTCTATATTCTATGGCTGAAATTTTTTCTTTAAAAGGCTTTTTAATAAAAAGAAATTTTTATTTAAATTTACTGTTGGAATTGTTCTGCCGGAAATTAACCCTTGCTGACGCAGTGACCGTTGAAGCTTTACTGTATTTAGAAAATGTCAATTCTTTATTTTTAATAGTTCCATGCTCAGTATAGTCTCACAATACTTTGATAGTTAGAGAGAATGTGGAGATTATTGCAAAAATAAATAAATAAATAAATAAATAAATGATTCATAAACAAATATTCAGAAGATAAAATTATAAGAACTCGGGATTTTAATTTCAGATTTTAAAAACTAGATTCTTGCTTTTTGACAATTTTTTTCTTCGAGATATTTTTTTCGGAAGTAAATAATAGGAAAAATTTTTCTTGCTTTTTTTATGCATTTTATGCAAGTAAAAACATCTCGTCAAATGAATCCTATTCAGCTTGCATTCTTCGTTAAAATATCAAAGTACAAAACGACACTTTTAACCCTTTGAGGAGCGGTGGGATATATTTTATCCCTCCTAATTTAAACAAGATTTGCTCCAAAAACATTTAACATTTTTTTTTTATTTTAATTTTGGGAGCAAAATGCTAAAAATTACCTATATATAATTTACAATAATTTTTTTTTATTATTCATGTTAGAATCCAGTATTACAGAGATTACAGCTTGCCCCTCAAGGGGTTAACTGTTTGTAATTTTGAGATAGCATTTTTGGATGAATGGTATAGAATTCCCTGAAACCTCGCCAATCTCATCCCACCACATCCATAGAAAACAGGTAAGAATTTGTATTAATTATTCGAGGGGACCACACCCGTGTAAAAATATTTCATCTTCTTTAAACCAGTTTTTTCTTTGTCATTTACACGTATTTAAATTGCAGGAGATAACATGCATCTAATCACGCTAGTTCTCGATATCATTTGAAAGAGGTAAATTTTTGATATAATGTGTTTTAATGTCTTATTTTCTGTATTTTCTGTCTTATTTTCTTCTTATTTTCTGTCTGTCTTATTTTCTTATTTTCTGTATTATTTGCTCTATTTGTTTGTTAGCACGTTGATATGCATTTGTAAATCCTGGTGTAACTCAATCATTTGAGCATTTTACCAATACAATTACACCTGAAAAGGTTAATGCCTGTCAATATTTATGCTTTTATTGTACCACAAAAATTTTAAAATAAATTTTAGATAAACCTTGTAAGCTCTAGCGCCATACACTTCTTTAAAATACCGAAATGTCACACCGTCATCAGTATTTATACGAAGAAAAAATTCGGTTAACACGTGCGCTGCCGATAACTCCGCCCTCTGTGTTAAATGAATGGGAGCTTCGCGCGTGAGCGGCAGTGAATGTGGTAATGATATGAAAAAAAACATTAATCTTTCTTTAAATAAATTTGTTTTAATATGGCAGTACATTGTAGCATTTCGGAATTAGAATTAAGTGGAAAGGATTTAATCAATCAGAGCTCAAAGGATAAAGAAAATTCTATTAAATTTTTGTCGTACAAAACAGCACACGAATTGACAGCTAATTAAATGGTATATCTATGAAACCACCGCGCCGCAAACGGTCAAGGATTAGACACCAGGAATTTTAAAGAAGATTTTTGATTTTATTTAGCAGCACATTTTTGTATATTTTAGAGTATTAAGATTTGTAAATAAATATAGTGGTTGCTAAGAACTTTATTTATTAGAGGTCACATGAAAAGTTTTACAGGTCTGCTTTAATATAAAGTTAAGTGTTAAATGTTTGCCGTCAAAGTACTCCTCCGAGGCACAAGCTTAACCCTTAACCCCTTGCGGCGCAGTGGTTTCATAGATATACCACTGAATTTTAATTCCCAAACGCCACATTGGCACCGGAATTTTGTTTAATAAAATAAAGTCTATTGAGTGCGTGAAATATAGATTTTTCTTATTCTCAAATAAAGTTGTTTTCAGATTCCGGTGTCAGTCATTAATTTCAACACTTAAGCAATGAACTTGTCCTGCGCCGCAAAGGGTTAAATGCATATTGTATCATTTTCGATACCATAAGTGTTCCCGATTTATTGGGGGTTTTATTCACATATTCCGTATTCTCACCAGAAATTTAAAAGAGCAATTTTCACTTTACTTAATGACCAGTGTTGCCAGATTTTTGAAACGAAAAATACTATAACTACCTCAAAAAAAGAAAAAAATACTACAAAATTCCACACTGCAGACTTTGGCGCCATCCACCGTGATTAATTAATATTATTAAAATCATAGTTAAAAAAATACGTTATTCGTAATAAACTGAAATGTGGTTGATATGATTTTTTACATGAATAAGTTAAAAACAAAGCTTTGATGTTGATATAAAAAAATTAACTAAATGTCATTTTAAATATAGCATATATTTAACTCAAAACAATTTCAGATAGAAGTACTTGGCAATAAAAAAAACTACCTGGTAAAAATGGTATATATAATCCATGTGTTCCTAAAGATTAAAAATTTTTGCTCAGTAGGTTATGGAGATGGAAGATTGTTCAATAATGAATTTGACATTATATCAAATCCCTTCATACATTTAAATTTCTGCCATTTCTTTCAAGTTTTTCAAATATAATAATTTTAAATGAAACACTTCAAAAAATACTACACTCCTAATTTCGGGCGAAAAAAATACTACATTTGGGGCAACACTGTTAATGGGAGACCATTTTTAATTAAATAAAGAAAAATTTACTATTTAGATTTTTCTGGTATGAATTCTGATTCTTTGAATTGCCCATTTTTTGGAACGCGTTCTATCCTATGCATTTAAGGGTTAAGCCAATTCATGCAATTGGCACCACCTATTTTAACCTCTCGGGGAAGACCAACCGGCATGTCTGCCGCATGAGGTGCTCAGAATTCTTGATTATCTACCAAGAAATTTTTATTGTTAATTTTGTCTTATTTAATCAGAGCATTTTCAAATTCAGTGAGGTAAAAATTTCCCTTTTGGAAAACCGGGACAACTGTTAAAAAATTCTATAAAAATCGTTCCTTCCAAAGGCATTAAGAGCCCACTCTACTGATTGTAAAAGATCCGGAAGATAATGTAAAATCTATGGGGGCGTTCCTTTCAAATATCTCACTCAAATTTTAATATTTTGACGCGATTTCTTTTTGCATAGGATAGCTGAGGACAATCCACAAATGGCCTAGTTTTTACTTTTTTGATTTTGGTTATGTTCTTTTTATATTGGGATAGTTTCAGTTTCATAATCGGTTCAAACCAGTTCTGAAAGTAAAAGTATTTAAAAAAAAATCTGACACCAAAATCAAAAAAGTAAAAACTAGGCCGGTTGTGGTTCGTTCACAGCTATTCTATGCAAAAAAAATCACGTCAAAATATTAAAATTTGAACGAGATAGTTGAAAAGAACATCCCCACAGATTTTACATTACCGTCCGGGTCTTTTTCAATCAGTAGTGTGGCGTCTAAAAGAAATATATTTTCTTATACTTAAAAGAAAATGAAATTTACTAAAAACTTATTTTTTAAATAAAGTGGTGAAAATAGAATATAAAAAAAAATCATGTATACTAAGTTTTTTCGGCTTTATTTGCAGACACTCGATCGCAAAGGTTTGAAAGAATTTATTTCAGGTACAAATTATACAAAAGTTAGAAGTTACATCGAAACTTAAAATTTAGTAGCAGGAGAGGACTGTTAAAAAGGTACTTAACTCCTTTAAAAGTTCAAATTTATGCAACTATAAATAATCTAATGCCCAAATAAAAGATGCATTGAACTTTCCTACACATGTACATTACTTAGGTATTAACTAATCGAAATATAACTGAGTTTACGCATTTTTAATCCATCTGTATCTCTATACAAATACTTCGGTACAAATAAAAAATAAAAGTGAAAAATAAATAGCCTCTCGTATCCATGCTTTGCTTCTCCTTCAGTTCCAATATCAAATAGCTTCCTGGATGGTTACCATGGATACCAGCTGAGTAGTGACGTCAATACCTGATGGGTGGAATGCTGGGATACTCAGAGAGAAAGAAAGTTACCACATGTGATCCACTTCAAACAAGTTCTTATTTCCCAGTCAATAGATGATGGAATTTTTTATATTTCCCTCTTTTTTTCGTTGCTTTAAATCATTTATATGTCCCTGAAATTAAATGACAGCTAAATAAATGTACATTTTCCCCTGCAATAGGAATCTTTTTCATATGCTAGCCGCATTTGCTCGCTATACTTAACCCTGCAAATCAACTAATAACCCTGCAAATCAACTAAAGAACTACTTAATATTTTTTCATTTTTAAAATTTAAATATAGAGTATTTTTTTCGCATATATGCATAAAAAATTATGTTTCTTCTTTTGATAAGATTTGTTTAAATTTATATATATATATAGAGAGAGAGAATTCTAAGTTACTACATAAGAGCTGGTGTATTTTTATATTTCTTCTTAACCCTTTCCAGCACGGGCAAAATCTGTTATTGAAATGAGAAATTATCGATTGACACCGGAATTCACAAACAAATTTTCTAGATATTTTGAAATCCTTAATTTAAGCTTTCATTGTAAAAGGAAAATTTTACTAAAATATTATTGGTGCCGATTGCATATTTGGAATTAAAATTAGGTATCCCAGACCGGGCACAGTATGCCGGAAAGGGTTAAAGCTTCTTTTTAATATCTTTTCTAAAATTAAGCAATGACTACATATAATACTTCAAAATACCTTTCTACTCGATATTAATGTATTTCTTGTGCTAATTGCGGTCACTTTTTAGATAAAAAACTGTCAAAGACTATCAGAAAATGTTGATTCAATAATAATAATTATAAATAAAAACAATCATCTACAGACAGACATGTATTGACAGGCATAGCAGACACACAGATAGACTAATGAACTCACATTTTCTAAGAACAGTGTCCAAAATGTTCTACAATGGTGAAATCCGTTGAAAAACGGAATTTGGGGAAATTAGTTGTTGTTCTCGGTAGAGAATTGGGAAATCTAAAGTATATCTGAATCTTTTCATTGGTTCCATTCCGCAACTTATTTAATTTTATTCGTTTCCTGATTGGTCCAAGTTTAATGTCCAAGAATGGAATACTTCTGTTTTTTATTTTATTCATTTTCTGATTGGACCCAGTTTAATGTCCAAAAATGGAATACTTCTGTTGCCACAATGACGAAAAGAGTATTAAAAACTTTTTAAAAAATTAATAATTTAAAAACAAATTGTGATAGAGATTTCAAACAAATTTCATTAAAAAGTGCATTTTTTTTCCTCTAAGCGACGGTGTAAAAATTTAAAATGTGCGATATTTAGAAGTTGAAAAATTTGCAGTTCCGAAAATTGTAAAACTGAAATTTCATGTAATTATTATTATTTATTTATTTATTTATTTATTTATTTATTTATTTATTTATTTATTGATTGATTTATTGCATTCATGTAACTTAATTAACTCACTTACATTTTTCCTTAATATATTGTCAATGGTTAATAATCTATAAATATTTTGGTCAATAGATTGTATTGCTTCTGATAAAAGTGATAGAAGTGAACTTTCCATGTTCTGTAGTTTACGAGTTTACGAGAAAAACGTATGTGTTATGAGCCGACACCCCTGTGGTTTTATAATGGTTCAGTTTTAACTTTTTTTTTTATGTTCGGAACCCTAAGCATTGAAAATCAGACATTGAAAACTATAAAATATTCCTCTTAGTTTTATCAGCGTAAAATGCGAGTACCAAATTTTACTAAAATATATTAGATAAATAAAAATAAAGATACTTTTAAAAAAAATTATTTCCGTATGGAGAACGCTTCGTAAAAGTTCATAAAAAATCTTAAATTTGAAACTTAAAATTCTCGAAAAAGTGGAAACCTGAAAAAAATCAGAAATATTTAGTATATATGATATTTATAAGAAAATGGATTTTATATTTAAATCATTCATAAATTTTATTTATAGGGATTTTTACTGTCAAAAAAACATTCGAGTTTGCTTAAATATGAAATTCTTTTTATCTTTCCTATTAAAGAAAAATTCCTATTAAACTACCTTTGCTATAAATATTCCTTTTAATAGGAAATTAAATTTCCTGTTAAATTACCTTTCCTATTTTATCTTTCTTATTTATTCCTTTTATATCCTTTTCCGACACAGAGTTCATCTGTTTGAAACATGGAACTAACATATCCGTAAAATAGTGAAGCTTTCGCTGTATACGCTTTCGCAGAGGATTCAGTACCACGGCAGTAAACTCCCGCCACTGAATTTATGCAGAAAATTTCTCTTTATTTAAACGCCACAGTAATAGGAAATTTCAATTAAAAAATGGCAAAAAATGATATTCATTTTCACTGATAAATATTTAACACTTAAATGCATATTGTATCATTTTCGATACCATAAGTGTTCCCGATTTATTGGGAGTTTTATTCACATATTTCTTATTCTCACCAGAAATTTAAAAGTGCAATTTTCACTTTACTTAATGACAGACCATTCGTAATTAAATAAAGAAAAATTTACTATTTAGATTTTTCTGGTATAAATTCTGATCCTTTGAATTGCGCATTTTTTGGAACGCGTTCTATCCTATGCATTTAAGGGTTAATTTGCAGCAATATGTCCGCCACATTTTAACAACCAAGACAACAACTGTCAGTGTCACTAAAACGATTATAATACCAGGGCAAACTGATACCAGTAATAATAAACAGTATTCTTTCAGAATATTTGTGGCAGAAATTGTTCATCAATCAGGCCTAAAATAAGAAGAAAAATTCTATTTAAGCTTTCTGGTGGAAATTTTCATATGCGGTAATTAGAAACTTTGGAACCGATTAAGAAAAGACAGCAGCCATCTTATGACAACCACCTCACTTACTTCACTCGCAACTGATAGACAATGCACTAGTCTCCTCCTTTTATTCATAACGCAATTCTTTGAAATTATTAACTTACACCTGAATTTATAGAAAGGGATGAGATTTCCGCGTTTTTGCAGACAAGTATTTCGTTAATCCCTTAACGCGCAGTGTTGCCGGGTCGGCAACACCTAAAGTTCCCTCTGTTTAGAGACACAAAAACTCCGTGAATATTTCAAAAACTACTATAATGTCTACTTTAAATCTTTCTTATGAGTTCTAGATGACAGCACCACACAGAAAAAACTCTACTGTTTTTAAATAATAGGTAAAATGTTTTACTGTAATACGCGCTTCGCAGCAATGCTCTTCTCACTGCGCTTATCAATGCTTTACTTAAGGCAGGTTACCACTTCGGCAACAGCTGCATAATTAAAATGGTCAGTGCAATCTTTAGAAAACAATACCTGTGTACTCCTCTAGGCCTAAATAGATTATTATTTTATTTTTTTATTCCAACTTTAAAGAGTAATGCGCCGGAAAGGGTTAAAGAAAATGCTGTTCTCGTAAATCGCAAAAATATTCCGATTAAGTGAAACAATATGTTCTCTAATAAAATACTGGTGTCCAAAATTTCGAAAATCTCATCCCTCTATAATATAATCTATTATAGAATGCGAAATTACTTATTTTCAAGTACGTTACAAAAGGGAAATTTTAATTAAATATTCTGGATGCAAGTAAAATATAAATAAATGAATAAAAGTAGGTGACCTTATTTCCATCTCTCGCGAAAAGGTTAATGAGAAATTATCCATTGAGCAAATTAAAAAAAGGGAAAAAACCTAAGTATGATGTTTACAGGGCTCCATCTTGGGCCAATTTTTATACGCACCACAAAAAGAAAAAAAATAAGTATATTTCTCCTGCCTATGTTTGAAACCTATATGTAAAGTTGTTTTGTTTTGAAAAAAATTGTGATGATAAAATATAAAAATTGCCGCGCATCTAAGGTCTGTGTTTATATAAACGAACAAATTAGAGACTTATTTCAAGTCAAACATACCAAAACAGAAAATTGTATCACTTATTTTTTTAAGGCAACGCTGAATGTTTGAATCAGCTTCGCTTGAACTTTATTCATTACCAGCTAAGGTATTAAACAAAACAAATATTTGAATATTTTAATAATATTTTCTAAAATTTTTCTGGTATATACATTATAATAGTACTACAAAATTTAAAATTTGTTAAATATTTAAAGAAGAGAATAAGAGAGATATGCGTTTTAAGAATAAGCAAGAGATTGTATCAATAGAGAAAATGAGAATTGCTGAACAATTTCTCGTTCACTTGTGAATGTTGAAGAAGTTGTAATTAAGTTTAGTAAAAAAGCTAAAAACATTTTCATAAAAATAATGCAAATATTTAAATTTTAAAACATATAACAGCTTAAAATATTTTGCAGCTATATAAATTTAATCAATTAGATAAGTATTTTATAATGCATTATGATCTAAATTGGTGATAACATATAATTAATTATCAAATAAGAACGTTTTGAACCCAAAATATTTTTTAAAAATCAATGTCAATACAGATGTCTTGAAATTTCTAAATAACATATAATGCAAAATCTTTTAATCTATGGCGAGTTTTGAATGCTCTTAATATAAATTGTGTTTATTTTGTTTATAAAAAATCTTGTTTGTTTTTCCGCTCACAATAAAGTTTAAATAAAATAATAGCAATCGAAAATGTAAAATATATTTTTATATTAGCAATATTAAAAAAATCATTGTATTTATTGGTACCCATAATACTGTTTGCACATATTTTCCACAATTTCATATGCAGTTTTACATATCTAGATAGTAAGCAGGATTGCCAATTTCGCCTTCCCATTCTTTTTTTTTTCAAGAAATCTGAATACATACTGGAAATACTAAAGACAGGATTTTTAACAATGTAAATGTATATCTAATCCACTTTTCCCTTACTCAAGTGTATTTTTTCAAATGTATTTTGTACTCTAAATAAATAAATAAAAATCATAAAATGAAAGAAAAAACTGTTAATTTTGGATCCAGTGGAATACCGTTTTGCAGAAAATATCTGGAATTTTCATTAAATCAATTTTATCTGTAAAAAGTATAGATTTTTTTCTGCAAACAATATAAAAGCAACTTTTTTTTACAGATTAAAATTGTATTCAAATTACATATATTTTTCTTACTGTGTATATGTTTTGCACGATAGAATAAGAACGTAACTGTAACAGTACTTCATAAGAAATCGCTAGTATGCTAAACAATACAAAAAAAACAAAAGTGAAAAGTATTAAATGTCTTATTTTAATTATCATAAGGGCATATGCTAAGAGGTTTCCAAGAGCAACAAAGAAGAAACTCCTCGTGAAGTGAAAATATCCCCATGCAGTAAGTATAAATGGAGGTCCATTGTTCATATCTATGAACCTGAGTTTCATATCTATCTCTTATACCGTTACTCAAATGTAATTTGTGTAGCATCTGATTATTTCCATATCTTGCATATTTAGCTGCCTCATTTACTTTAGCAGCTGCTATACAAATAAGACATATTATTAAGATGATAAACCAGCTACTACAGTTGTCTTGTACGAGAAAATACCTTTTAGAATTTGCCCACGCGAGCCAATCAAAAATACACAAACTGTTAAAACTAAACACAATGAATACAGGAAAAGACATAGTGCTTTCCAACTCGCGTAATGTGGATAAAATCAGAGAGTAAATTTTGATTTTCTTATAAAATGAATCGTGATTAAAATCTTGCGAAATAGCTGAAAGCTGTTTGTGGCTGTATTTTAAAAGTATGTGCTCAGCGTGCTTGCACAAAAGTATATATAACCCAACAAATGTACAAGGGAATACGTAAGCATATGTTACGCATCCCCCATTCAAGAAGATAAAAAATATTCTTGAACTTTCTAAATCCCCACCGACGTCATAAGACATAACTGGTTTTAAAGCTTTGACGAAACATTTTTCTGTACGGTTAGAATGCCTACTATAGGTTAAGAAAATTTCAACAACAATAATCCATGCAAAAATACTGTATTGATACATCTTTGATGGGAAAGCTTTTGAAATTTGAGTCACTTTCTGAATTTCTTGAATTATGGACGAGATTTTTTTCCTTGAACAATACCTTATCAACCATAAAAAATGCCATTTAGTTCTAGAGTACGTCTGAAAATGAAACTAAACATAATTTTGATATCCTTATGTTTTCGAAAAGAAGATATTTTCATAGTTATGATGAATGCCCATACAATAACAGAAAAAATCTAAAGACCCATAGTATGATAGTTTTCCTCGGAGATTTAATGGAAATTTCCATATCTATTCCATACAATAAAAACAGCTTTGATATTGCTGCAAAAGGTTTGTAATAGGAGAAACCCGTTGAAAAGTTAAGATTTGGATTGTGAAATTTGTTTCTAGTAGTGAAAATATTCATTGTTATCGTATTTTTTACTTTCACGACGCATAATATTACATTTAAATCATTAGTTCAAGGAAATGCATTATATTTGTTTTTCTAGTGAAAAACTGATCATTAATTTTTAATGAATTATTGCGGGAAATATTCATAAAGGGTTTATCTTAGGCAAGCTAATTAAAAGGAAAATACCCCTTTTGTAAGGGGTTATATTGGAGATTAAAACGTTTCAAAATTCAGTCAAATAACTTTTATTTCAGCCAGTAGTCTTTCAAGCAACTTATTGTTTCTTCTTGTTAATTATCTTAATTTATCTCTTAATTATAATAACATTATTTAAATTATATTCTTTTGAAATAAAAGAACTTTGAACTATTTAGATAATTAATAGAATAACATGTTCGATTTATTTTCAGAAAATATCCTAGTATGCTAATTATTTCACAAATTATGCTAATTATAATTTCTTTTATGCTAATTATTTCTGAAATAATTACCCAAACTTTTCACAAAGTATTTTTGAAAATATTACTTTTACCTTATTCAAAGCATATGTCAACGACTGTAAACGATTTAAAGAAATACATATGAATGTTCATATTTCAACATGATATTTTAGAATTAGTTTTTTAACCCTTTCCGGCACGAACAAAATCTGTTAGTAAAATGAGAAATTATCGACTGACATCGGAATCACAAACTAATTTTTTTGATGTTTTGAAATCATTAATTTAAGCTTTTATTATAAAAGTAAAATTTTGCTAAAATATTATTGGTGCCGATTGCAAGTTTGGAATTAAAATCAGGTATCCTAGACCGGGCACAGTGTGCCCGAAAGGGTTAAGAAGTACTACCGTTCAAAAAATTATACTTTTGATGAATGAAAAATGCTGCAATATGTTTTTCTGCAAAAGAAAATAGTTAAAGCTTTTCAAAATTCAGCTACTTAACACTTTCTTTTTCAGTCAGCTTTAAACCGACATATTGTTTCTTGTTGTTAGTTATCTTCATTTATTTCTTATTTACAATAGTATTGTTTAAGATAAATCCTTTCGAAATCAAAGTTAGTTGCACCATTTAAATACTACATCGCGTAATACATTTGGTTTTATTTTCAGCCGATATCCTTTTATGATAAAGTTCGTTTTTACAAGTTATTAATTATCTTCCTTTTTTCTTCTCATAATTAAATATTTATGTTAATTATGTTACATCGGAAAACGTTTTCAAAACACGTGTATATATATAAAATCAGATGCAATTCAATTTATATTAATCTCAGAAAGTTTTTATTGCCATATTTTTACACGCATCAAAGAGAGCGTAAAACCTAGTTCGTACCCGAAAAGTTTATCCAGTATATAAACAATTAGAATAAAATTACAACAAAATTATTTCATAATCACTTTAAATCTATGAAGTGCAATCCACTTGATTCTCATTGTTATTTATCTTCATTTATCTCTTAGCTACAATAGTATTGTTTAAGATATATTTTTTCGAAATCAAAGTGAGTTGCGCCATTTAAATACGACAGTGCGTAACATATTTGGTTTTATTTTCAGCCAGTATTCTTTTATTATAAATTTGTTTTTGCAAGTTGTTAATGAACTTCATTTTTTTCTTCTTACAGTTATTCATACTACTTAAATATGTTACATCAGTAAACGTATTCCAAGCACGAAATATATATGACATTCCACGAATACTTTCATAAAATCAGGTACAATTCAACATATATTAATCTCAGAATGTTTTTATTGCCATACTTTTACTTGCATCTAAATGCACATAAAATCCAGTTCGTATAAAAAAAAAAAAAAAAAAAAAAAAAAAAAATATCCGATATACAAATACAGTTACAATAAGATTTCAACAAAATTATTTCATGATCACTTCAAATCTACGAAGTGCAATGGACTAAACTGTAAAAATAAAGCTCTATATTCAGGGTTCGCACAGTTCTACCACTAAAATATAAGAATATTTTCGAAGTGTTTCACTGCAGAAAAATATTGTAAAATCTGTGATTGAAGGGGGGGGGGGGGGGATTGCGAATGTTGTGGTTTAAAAATTAAATGTAAAAGTTCTTATTTTTAATAGTGGTGCCAGAGTCCTTGGAAATTCCAAGAAGTGTGCGAACCTTGATAATATATATAACAATAGAATAAAAAAATGATTTCACAAGCGTGCGCAAAATGATCGTGCAAGGAGCGCCTTTTAAACATACAGTGAACATAGAAATACATCTTTAATTTGACTACGATTAATGCAGCGAGATGCTCGTAAAAAAATCAAAATTCAAATGTGCAATTTATTTGTTTTCTACTCTTGAAATAAACCACATAATTAACTATAGAAAATTTGGCAATACATCAAACACATAAATAAAATATTTAGAAAAGAAAAAAGAATAATGACATTAACATCCAAAAATTTACGTAATGCATTTATTATTGTGTATAATAATACTTTTATTTAAGACATTAATTGCTTTCACATGCGAGCACACAAGAAATTGATACAAGCTAACTAAACATAAAACTAATTCATCAATGTTTTCAATTATCTTTGTTCCCTTTTGCACACATTATTATAAATAATAAAATAGCCCTATCACGAATTCTTTTTTTTAGATCTATTGTAGAATAATTCTGTGACGTACGTTTCCTAACTTAATATACATTTTCGAAACGGCTCAAAGCATACATGATATACGAATAAAACCATATCAGGCATTCATAGCAAAACTAGACCAAGTCTATTTTTAGGTGCGTTTTTGTAATTATGTAAATACATAACACCTATAGTCGTCGTTCAGTCCGTCCGTCCGTCGGTCCGCATATAACAGAGCAAAAACTATTCAACCGAATCCCTTGAAATTTAAAATATACAATTGTTGCATAATTTTGTCCAGTCATTTAAAATTTTTTGAAAATCGGATGCATAGTTTAAGTACAGGGACAATCAAATATATCCCATTGCATTACAGTCAATGGGAAAAAATAGTTTCAAGTGAACTTTAATGGGGTTATGCTCTTTCGAACATAATAAAATTTATATGCATTTATGAAGTATGTACTAAAATGTAGATTCTGTACAATCTGTGATGCAAAGAATATTTTTTATTAATTTACAGGGCTACACAAAAGCATTCCATTACATAATGGTATTGGAGAATACATTGTTTGGTACACCTTTTAAAAATATTAAACTATTTTACATTTTATGAAATTGATATGTATTGTTGAGATTTACTACAGGTTACTTCCTGTATAATAGAAAGGTGATAGTATTTACAGGGATTTATAAAAGATTTCTAAGTTCGATTCTGCTGTATCTGAAGTACTATATAAAATTACACAAAGATCTGAATAATTTTAAAACTGTGTTATCGTACGAACGCACATCATTTCCTACTCTTAAAGTGTAATTTTCAAATTCTTTTTTTTAAAGATTGAGATGAATATTTACTCAATAGACAATTATTTATTTCATGCCTTAACGAACTAAATCCTAGATATACAGGGTTAGCATAAACGAATTACCGGACTTTAAAAATTTACATTTTAAAAACTATTACACATATTATACTAAGTGATACATAAAAATAAAGAAAAACATTCCAAGTTTCTTTTTCAGTTACAAATGTTCCATGTGCGAAGCTTTCATGAAACGACAAATACTTAATCTATAATGAAATTCTTTACCACATTTGGCAGTTTTGCACAATCAACGATTTTTAATACAGCTTTAAAGCCTGAAAATACTAAGTAGTACAGAATTTATACACCGTGTAAATATATGGAAATATATGTTTGAATATATTTTTGAATTCTCGAGCATTGAATTTTCGAATCTTGAATTTTTGATTTCTCGAGTATATACCGGGTGATCCTAAAGTCAGGACGAACTTTAAAACTGAATAATTCGAAAACGAATTAAGATAAAAAGATATTTTGCACTAAACGGATGCAAAAGAAACCAGGAAAATAGTTCTTTTGGTGACCAACAGATGACTCTATAGTGTTTTATTGCACCAAAAGATGATTTACGAACGGCAATAGATTGACAACTTACAAGTCAGCTTAATTACTACCTCAATAAAAGTTCAATGTGATGTCCATAAATCAGAATTACACCTGTGACACGAAGTACCACACCATTCACAGCATTCAGTAGCATTGCTTGCGGTATGGCAGGCACATTTTGGCGGATGGCGTCTTTCAGTGCTGAGTATGATGCCGGTTGGTCGTGGTACGTTTGTGACTTCAAGAATCTCCACAGCCAAAAGTCACAGAGTATGGAACTCGTCTGTGTGACTTCCTCGAAAAAATGGACCAATTATCAAATCCGCAGTGAAGCCACATCAGACTGCCACTTTTCATGTTGCAAGGATATTCTCGACAAATTCCAACAGAACTATTTATTTTCGTTGTGACACAAAACCCGATTTCTTTTCGATCCGTTTGGTGCAAACCGTACCTTTTTATCTTGATTCGTTTACAAATTATTCATTTTTAAAGTTCGTCCTGACTTTTGGATGCCCCGGTATATTGTGTGTACGATATATATTTTCGCATGGCATAGTTCTAATGAAAATTGTCACCCAGAAAATTGTCATTACTTCTGGTATAAAATAACTTGAAGTAAAAAATAGTGGTGTAAAATGTGTACGTTGCCTAGTTATATCATACCTACTCAATTATTTACTAACTATAATGCATTTTATAATATATCATTTAGGGATTGATAAAACAGTTGTTTTTCGTGCATTAACACTTGTAGGATGACAGTATATAACTTTTATAAATTTTAATCGCCAAGTCCCACAACAGCATTAAAGGTTTGGAAAAATAATTAATGTCCGTGAATTTCGATTTTTTATTTTCAAAAAAATTGTTCGTGAATTCTATTATTATTTAATCATTTGTTATTTTTTTAACAATATAAGTATTTTGTTCCTGAAAAGCTTAAATCGGCACATCGTTATTTTCGTGATTATATAATGAAGATACTACGAAGAACAGCGAAAACAACAGAGTGTTATAACCTCGCTAAAAATCCTTATAATACCAACAGCAACACTGTGTTATATTATTTTTAAAAATTTATTCAATGCGAAGCACAACACAGTGTTATATTCGTTCAGTATCAAATACCACAGAGGGATATATCCTTGTAAAAACCCTTGTAAACTAACAACAATACTCAGCTTCTTTGCATGAAATGAGTGCAATACAAACAACAGTACAGTTTTATATTGTTGCTGAAAATCTGTACTATACAAACAAAAGCCTAGTGTTATATTCATACTGAATATTCCGTACGATACCAAAAACAATACAGTGTCACAATGTTATATATTTGCAGTAAATAAGCACAATATCAACAGAAACATCATATTATGTACTTGCTGAACATCAGTACAATGTCAACAACAATATATAGCTGCCAACTTTCAACTAATCTTCCGTAATACCTGGATTAGTTTGATCCAGGTTAATGTTATTTCAAACCAGAAAATATATTTCATGAATCTTTATTTATTTAATTTCAGGATTATTACTGGAACATGCTTAATTTCATTTCTTTGGAAAAATTCTGGTTCGTAACACATTAAACCAGGGTCAAATTAAAGCATATATTACGGATTAATCGATGTCAGTTTGACACCTATGACAATACAGTGTTATATTCATGCTGAAAATCAGTAGCATGAACATCAGCAATAACATGGTGTTATATCCTTGCTAAATATCGTTACAATACGAGCAAAAATCCTTGTTAACCCCTGGTTTGCCCGTACGCAGTTCGGGCAAGACAAATTTGCTTAATTAATCATTTAAAGCTTTTTGACACCACTATCTTTTTTGAAAATAATTTTATACTATTTACAGACGGAAATGTTAAGGCTAAATGTTACAAATATTTTATATTTAAATAATAGTGGTGTGAATCCGTTATATTCAATTTATTGAAATAACGGAATAACCAGTTAAGAAATAACAAGTTAAGGGGTTAACCCCTTGAGGGGTGGTGGTATGACTATGAAACCACTTAATTTTAATTTCCTAACACCACATTGGCACCACAATTTTAGTAAAACAAATTTCAGTTTATTAGATGCATGAAAGATAGCCTTTTTTCGTATTTATAAGTTCAGTTGTTTTTGAATTCCGGTAACATTAATTAATTTCAACGCTACAATGAAATTGGTCTGCGCCGCAAAGGGTTAAACTTTTGTACAACATTGCTAATATCACACACAGTGTTACATACTTGCTGAAACAATACCAAATTCAATTTAATATTATTGGTAGATTCTGAAGAATTTTCTATTATCAATAAATTGAAATATGAAAATGCTCTACTGATTTTCTTAAATATAACATTAGCATCAGAATTATTATTTATTTATTTGAAAGAAAAACACGAATTGAACAAATTTTGCTTCGATGACTGATAAACTTTTAAAATAAACTCTTTGTATATGATCCTCATTTGAATCATCATTAAATATTTGTAGGAACTGTTTTATTCTACATTTTTAAAAAAAAATGAAATAGTATTTGGATTTGGTCCATTAATAATCGCATTTAAATACTATATCACAAAATAGAAAATGTATTAGGAACTGAACTATCATATGAGAATTACTGGCTTACTTCCAGATGACATTGTTAAAACATATTAGAAGAGATTTTATACGATACATTTACGTCATTTATCATTACTTACAAAGCTAAAATATTGTAAATGCATGAAAATAAATTGTAACATCAGATTTCCTTTTTCGCTTCGTTAAAGATGATTTTTATTTAAATGAGGTTTCCTTTCTTCGATGTTCGAAAATGACTGATTGTGTACTAGAATTTCTTAGAATCAACAACAACAGTGTATATAATTTGCTTTCGCATTTCTAAAAAATGGGGTTTCATTATGTAATATTTAGTAATACAGGAACTCGTTTCAAACATTTATACAAGAAGCTAAATAAGGGGAAATCAAACATATTATAAAATAACTTTATGCCAAGTGTAAAGAAAAAGTCATCGAAATGCAAAAAGCAGTTAAAATGGAAGGACTTCAAAACATTGCATTTGCCCTCCCATGATATAAAATAATACTATGGATCAAAAGTATGTCCCTCAAGCAAAAACAAGTATAAATTGCCGCAGTTTTATTTGTGCCCCCGGAAATGCGAAAATTTTAAGTTTAATCAAAAGTATGTTCTACCAATACATTTTTTTTTCAAAATTTCTCATTTATAAAATAAGCTGCGGACTATTGTTGAAAAGTTTATTGCAAGTATGGCACATTTAAAAATGATTTATGATATTTGATTTTGTAGAATCTGTTTCATTGCACATATTTAAAATAATAAATATAATATTTACATTTGGTCCATTAATAATCGCATTTAAATATATTATCACAAAATAGAAAATACACGAGGAACTGAACTATCATATGAAAATTACTGGCTTCCTTCCAGATGTCACTGTTAAAATATATTAGAGGGGATTTTATACGATACATTTACGTCATTTATCATTACGTACAAAGCTAAGATATTGTAAATGCATGAAAATAAATTGTAACATCAGATATTTTTTCGCTTCGTTAAAGATGATTTTTATTTAAATGAGGTTTCCTTTCTTCGATGTTCCATAATGACTGATTGTGTACTAGAATTTCTTAAATTCAAACTTAGTATAGAATTTAAATAGAATTTGTATAGAATTCGTATAGAAACACATCAATTCGCTTATAATATTTATACAAAAAACTAACTACATAAGGGGAAATTAAATATTTCATAAAATGACTTTATGCCGAGCATAAAAAAAACTTCGAATTGTGAAAAGCAGTTAAAATAGAAGGATTTCAAAGTATTGCATTTGTCATCCCATGTTATGAAATAATACTATGGATCAAAAGTATGTCACTCAAGCAAAAACAAGTATAAATTGCCGCAGTTTTATTTGTGTCCCCGGAAATGCGAAAAATTTAAGTTTAATGAAAAATACGTTCTACAAATAGATTTTTTTCCCCAAAATTTCACATTTATAAAATAAGCTGAGGACTATTGTTGAAAGTTTGTTGCAAGTATGGCATATTTAAAAATGATTTATAATATTTGATTTCGTAGGATCTGTTTTATTGCACATATTTAAAAAAAATTAAAATAGTATTTGCACTTGGTCCATTAATAATCGCATTTAAATATTATATAACAAAACAGAAAATGTATTAGGAACTGAACTATCATATGAGAATTACTGGCTTGCTTCCAGATGTCACTGTTAAAATATATTAGAGGGGAATTTATACGATACATTTACGTCATTTATCATTACATACAATGCTAAAATATTGTAAATGCATGAAAATAAATTGTAACATCAGATTTCTTTTTCGCTTCGTTAAAGATGATTTTTATTTAAATGAGGTTTCCTTTCTTCGATGTTCCATAATGACTGATTGTATACTAGATTATCTTAGAAACAAACTTGTATAGATATTTTTCATTTATTTATTATTATTATATATTTTTTTGGCATTTATGTAAAATGGTGTTTTATTGTGTAACATTTAGTAATACAGGAACTCGTTTCTATATTTTATTAAAGAAATTAAATAAGAGGAAATCAAATGTATTATAAAATGACTTTATGCAGAGTATTTAAAACAGTCTTCGAAATGCGAAACACAGTTAAACTAGTCATATGTGGCAATCCCAAAATCTTATGCATATTAATACTTCCTGAAAATACAGCATAGCAGCGCCACCGGTCAGGCGGTTTAAACAACAATCTTGTCACCAAAAACTTAAGTCAATTTATAACTGAATCTGAAGTTTGATGAAAATCCGTGAATTTGCTTTTGAGATGGAGCTATTGAAATTTTTTTTAAAAAATCTGCATAACAAGGCCACATGTTGGGCAAAAATTTGTCTTTTTTTTTTTTTTTTTTTTTTTTTTTTAATCAGGTACGAAGTGAATCTGAAGTTTGATGAAAATGCATGTATTAGTTCTTGAGATAAATGTATTGCAAAATCATGAAAAATGCAGCATAGCAGCGCCATATCTTGAACGATTTAAACCAAAAACTAAACAACATTATTCTATATCAAGAGACTAACTGAATCTGAAGTTAAAAAAATTTTTGTGCATTAGCTTTTGATATAGAGCTATTGTGATAATCACAAATAATGCACCATGTCAGCGCGCGCCACCTGTGGAGCGATTTGCACCAAAGCATAATCAGATTCATGTTATATTAATTACTATCTAAATATAAAATTTTATGAAAATCCATTCACTTGTTCTTGAGATATAGCTATTGTGGAACTGAGAATAATGCAGCATAGTGCAGCACACATTCTGAGCGATATACACGAAAAACTAATCAGATCTAATTTATATTATGGTTTAAAAGAATCTACATTTTTGTAAAATTCCGTGCATTAGTTCTTGAGATAGAGCGCCCACAAAATGTTTGTAGCATACACACAGAGTGACATACTTAAACGAATACAGATATTATACGAATGTCGTCTAATTAAAAATGTTTTGGATATAAGTAGCTATCTCGATTTTTCTTCATATCAAGGACTAACAGAATCGGAAGTTTCATGAAATTTCACGCATTAAATCAGGAGATTGAGCGATTGCGGAAAGGGAAACGGACGTTGCAGCAAATGAGAGTTACAAAGTTGGCGCATGCTTATTTGAGCTCTGGTTTGTCATCTGCTCTAAAGTCGAGATGGAATCTGAACACCTCTGCGGTTCATAATCGAATAAATTTTCCTCGTTAGCAAGCGGTTTTAAATAACAATAAAAAAAGTTCTGGTCTATAGACATAAATATTTGTATTTTAAATTAATTTTATATATTTATTATTATTATTATTATTATTATTAATTTTTATTACTTTTCATTACAGATTTAAGCATGCAAAATTTCATAGTAAAAAATGTTACTTATGCGCGACAAAATGTATATTTAATTTACATTTTTTTGCAAATTTCAATTATCAATGATATTTTTGCAATTGCTTCCAAAAATGATTGATAAAAGTTTTCGTCCCCAAAAATTAGACTGATTGATATTACATCATTCTTTTGCCCTGCTTTGATTTTCAAGCAGACGACAAACCAGAGCTCAAATACACAATCGTCAAATTTGTAACTCTCGGTTGCAGCAACGATCAGCTCCCTTGCGAAAATCTTAATTAATGCGGCGTAGCAGCGTCACCTATCGAGTGATTTACACGAAAACGTAAACAAACATCGATATATGACAAGGAGTAATTGAATCTGAGTTTGATGAAATTCCATTCATATATTATGGAGATAAATAGTATTGCAGAAATCGAACAAAAGGCAACATAGCAGAACCACCTGTTGAGCGATTCACCCTAAAAACAAATCAGCACCAATGTATATCATGGACTACCTGAATATAAGTTTTTATGAAATTGCATGCGTTAGTTCTTGAGATAAAGAGCCCACACAATTTATGTCATATACAGGCAGAAAGACAGAGTCACAGACTCACAGACAGACATTTTGTATAAACAAGTTTTTCGGGTTCTCTGGCCCTTAAAATATGTAAATGCGTTGAAAAGATGAATTCGAAAATTTTCACAAATCCAATACCTTTTTCTTGTAAGTTTCCGGTTAAGTTTTCCGCTTTTAATCAGCTAGTGAAAAGCGTCTTCAAAGTTTAGGCAGGTGACCTTGCTCAGTACTCTTTGCTTTATAATTTGCATGTATATTAATTTCATGTCCAATCAATTTCAACCCTTACGACTATGGCGTCTCTTTCACAAATTTTATTCGGTCGGCGGCACTTTTTTAACCCCTTCCGGCACAGTGGTCCACTCCAGGCACACCTAATTTTATTTTCAAATTCGCAAACTGTACCAATAGTATTTTAATAAAATTTTGCTTTTACAATAAAAGCCTACAGTAATTTCGCGCTTATACTCCGCTTCTCAGTCTTTAAGTCTTTTTCAGACCGAAAATTTTATTGGAAAAAAGAAATGAAATAAATGCTAAGCAAAAGTAAGTCACATTTTATTCAAAATAAATTCTGGGAGGAGATCGACTTATCTTAGGTGCGGCGGATACGCACGAAATCACGTTATATTAAGGAGTTTTTAATTTCTATAAAAGTTATTTGTTAATTCTGGTGTAAGTCAATAATTTCTCATTTTACGAATATAATTTATATGTGCCGGTAAGGGTTAACCCTTTGCGACGCAGGAAAAATTCATTTCTCAAGTGTTGAAATTAATGACTGACACCAGAATTAGAAAACAACTTTATTTTTAAATGTGAAAAAAGCTATATTTCACACACTGAATAAAGCGTAATTTTTTTACCAAAAATCCGGTGCCAGTGTGGCGTTTGGGAATTAAAATTAAGTGGTTTCATAAATATAAAACCGCGCCGCAAGGGGTTAAACGAAGTTACTTTCGATTACTAAAATCAAGAATGCTCTAGGCATATTTTACTTTCCTTTATTACTGATGCTAGATACAAATATTGTATAGAAAGTTAGTGTCTAGTCAGACTGGACATATGAGTGCAAAGGGTTAATACCTGTCTCTTCTCTACTTATTGTAGATTTTAAAAAGGCGTACATTATGTGTTATTCTCTTATTTAATGAATTTCAATTTTTTCGGCAATAAAATTAAATTAAATTAAATAAAATAATAAAATAATAAACTATCGAAATCTCTATTTTGATGGCTTTCGCATATAAATAAATTGTGTATATCTACGATATACATAAACAGAAAATCAGTTAATGCATGTCGAAAATGATCTTAACAATAACGTATTCATTCTTGCTGCATGAAAAATTCATGAATTTCACTTTTCGTTAACGTTATCTAGGATTTTATTAGATGTGTAGATTGTTTTTTTCTTTGTTGCTTCATACCGGTTACTTTTCCTTAAGAAAAAAAAAAAAATTCTACGCAGATTCGGCAGAAAGAAAAAAAAATTCCTCATGCGACAACATTCTTTTTACAACATTCTTTTTATGGAGGCACATACCCTTAAACCAGATGAAAAATTTGATTTTGGTGACAGATTTTTAAACTGCACTGTATTTTAACCCCTTGGTGACGGGCGACACGAATACGTGCCGCAAAAAGGCTTAAAAATCCTTGTTTATCCCCAATAGTAGAATTTTGCAATGAAATTTGCCTTTTTTAATCGGAACATTTTTTAGATTTGATAAGACACAAATTTCTGTTTTTAAAAAACATTGACAAAAGATTAGAAATTTCGTAAAAGGATCCCGTCGCGAAGGGGTTAACACTAGAACCGCCATTAGTGGTCAAAATGACCCCAGCTAGATTGATAATAGTCGATTTGAACCATAATTTTCTTCATAAGATATGTTAAATGTAAGCAGCACAAAAATAGACTAATTAAATAAGTTAAATAGTTTAAAATTAAAATTCTGGTGAGAAACATTTTTCATAAAACAAATATCCGGCGAGCAAAATATCCGGCGGTTCTAGTGTTAACCCTTTGCGGTGCAGAGCAAATTTTTCGCATTAGTGTTGAAATTAATGACTGACACCGAAATTTGAAAACAACTTTATTTGAAATTAAGAAAAAGGCGAGATTTCACGCAATCAATAAACCGTAATTTTTTTTTTTTTTTTACCAAAATTCTTGTGCAAATATGGCGTTTGGTAATTAAATTTAAGTGGTTTCATAAATAAACTAGCGCGCCGCAAAGGGTTAAATACTTCATACAAATACTTATACGTTTACTAAATCAGGGCTTCCAAAAGGTCTGCCAACTGAACATCAATATTTTCTTTAAGGAGTATAATTTTACGAATGTTTTGATGCGGTTTATGAAAAATTGTTCAGGAATGCATTAGCTGTCAAATGAATTGAAAAACAAAAAATTGATTTCTTGAAACTTACTAAAGAATGTATTAAAATATATTGTGCAATTAAAATCGATTGCAAAGTTTTATCCCATGGAGGGGCAAGGAATTTCTGCTTAAAAAATATTCACATAATTATTTCAGACAGCAAATTACGAACAAATTTATTTGAAAAGAAACAAATACTCATTTTCACATACATTATGACATCAAAATAACACTAAAAAATTACTGGTGCCACTTCGATTAATTTTACTGCTCACATTAGTGAGCAGTAAAATTAACCCTTTCAGGCGCAGTTTTACCACTCCCGGCAACACCTAATTTTAATTCCAAACTTACAAACGGCACAATTGATATTTTAGTAAAATTTTACTTTTACAATGACAGCTTATATTAGGGAGTTCTTAATTTCTAAAAAAGTCTTTTGTAAATTCCAGTGTTAGTCATCAATTACTCATTTTACGAACAGAAATTTTCCACTCCGGAAAAGGTTAACTGCTTGCAGATTACAAACTGAAAAAGTTAAAGTGCTTTCGTCGTTGTACGCTCACATGTTTGTTGCTTAATTAGAATGAAAAGAAAAGCGGCCAGTGAAACTGATGGCATTGAACTCACAAGCTATTCACATTAATTTTGTATATAATTTTATTTTTTAAAAAAATAATGCCTTTCAAAAAATAAATTAAGGATATTAGTTCCTCCACCTTTACCCCCTTTTACCATTCGCCACCCTGTTTTATTCTCTTATACATAATCTGTCAACATTTACGCATTTTTCCTACCACAAAATTTTTTTAGTAAATATTGTCTTATTTAATTGTCGAAATCTTGGACAAGAAATGGAAAATCTCTGTACAATATTAGTGGTGGAAAAAAAATGCGTAAAAGTTGGTAGTTATGCTTATAGTATTTTATATGTTTTACTTATCCAGACAGAAGATTATTTATAAGATATATTAGACAGTAAAATTTACTATGCTTTGATGCCGTTCGCATAGAAATAAATTGCCTACATTTGAAATACGCATACAAAGAAGGGTAGTTTAACATGCAATAATGCTTGTCAAAAACAAGTTTGAAGAATAACGTATTCCTTCTTCACTCATGAATGATTCATGAATTTCAAATTTCTTTGATTTTATCTGGAATTTTATTAGATGTACAGATTGTATTCTGCTATGTTGCTTTACACGGGTATTTTTTAGTCAAAATAAGAAAATAATATGCAGATTCACCTAAAAGCTAAGGAAATATCTCAATCGTGAATGTTCCTTTTAAAACCATTATTTTGTCACATCCTTGCTTTAAAAATTCTTAGGTATAAAGGTGTTCAATTTCCGCTACATAAACACATTTCTTTTAAAATTAAAATGAAATACATTTTGAGATACAGGGTGTCCAGCAAATAACACCCTGATTTCAAAATTAAATTTCTCAAAAACAGAGATAAATAGAATTATGCAGTAAACGGTTTGTTTATCAGGTAGGCTGTAAAAATCTTATACAAAAGTTTCGAACGGTAAATATTTTGAAAAGATTGCGTTCTGATTGCAAAGAATGCTTTGATTTGACATTTTTTCTTGCTTTAGATTGCTGCCAGAGAATGTGTTTTTCGGCTTAAAGTGCCATATTTCATAGTTTTTTTTAAATTAAATTTTTGAAATTTCGAAATTCTAAAAATTTACTTCGAAAAATCTTTAAAATATTGCACTGTAAGCTGAAAAATTGTTTCTCTGTATTCAATATAAAACAAAAAAAATGTCAAATCAAAGCATTCTATGCAATCAGAACTCAATTTTTTCAAAATATTCACTGTTTTAAATTTCTGTATAAGATTTTTACAGCTTACCTAATGAAAAAATCGTTTACCGCATATTACTATCGATCTTTGTTTTTGAGATATTTCATTTTGAAATCAGGGTGCTATTTGCTGGACACCCTGTATTAAACAAGGTTTGTACGCATCAGGGAATTTCTGGGATCTTGCGTGTTTCTGCACCAGAAAATTCATAATTCATAATAATTGCTATATCTATAAATTAAATTTTTCGTGTTAAATGAGACAAATATTACTTTACAAACATTCTGGTTAAACATTCTCGAAACGTACAAACCTTGTTAAATGTTGAAAATGGTCTTTTTTCATTTTTTCCTCTTTTGATAGTCCTGGGACATTTCAAGAATAAAGAATAATTCAGAAAATCTTGAAATCATATATTATTTTCAAGCACAAACAACTTTAATTGTTGTTTCATTTAACTGCTACGTCATTTTAAAAAGCTTTCATTCCTTTATATTTTATCCTTTTTTACATAGCTGCCAACTTTTACGCATTTTTTCTACCACTAAAATTATACAGAGATTTTTCATTTGTTTAATCATAAGTTTTCGCCGATTAAATAGTAAGACAATATTTACTATAAAATATTTGTGGTAGGAAAAATGCATAAAAGTTGGCAACTGTGCTTTTTATCCCTTTCACTTTGTTTTAAATTTTTTATAATAGCTTATAAATTTTATTTTTCCCACAGCAAAGTTTACTATCAAAATTTTTGTTTTGATGTCATTCACATCCAAATAAATTGTATACATCTAGAATACGCATAAAAAGAAAGTCAGTTTAACGTGCAATAATGCATGTCAACAATATTTTGAACAATAAACTATTCCTTTTTCACTCATTAATAATTCATGGACTTTAAATTTCTGTAACTTTACCTGGAATTTTATTAGATGTCCAGATTGTATTCTGCTATGTTGCTTTACATGGGCATTCTTTAGTCAAAATAAAAAAATAGTTTGCATATTCATTTGAAAGTTAAGAAAGTACCTCGAACGTGAATACTCTTTTTAATCCTTTAATTAGTTAATTCCTTTCCGTTTAATAAATTAAAAATAGCAGACTCACACCACTATTATTTAAAAAATATATTCGTAAAATTTAGTCTAAACATTACCACTTTTCAATAGTATGAAAATTTTCTTAGGAATAATAGTGGTGTCAAAAAGCTTTAAATGATGGACTAGGTAAATTCGTCTTGCCCGAACGGTGTTCAAGCAAACCAATTAAGGGGTTAAATCATTACTTTTTTACATTCTTGCTCTAAAAATTCTTAAGTATAAAGGTGTGCAATATCTGCTATATAAGCACATTCCATTAACAAATTTCTTTTAAAATAACATCAAATACATTTTGAGATATTAAATGTTGCAAATGACTTCATTTTCATTTTTTCCTAAGTCTAAAACACCTTAAGAATAAAGAGTAATTAAAAAAAATCTGGAATTCATATGTTATTTTCTTTCACAAGCAACTTTAATTACTGTTTTATTGCATTTTCTACGTAATTTTAAAAAGCTTTCATTCCTTTATTGAACACTCTGTTTTATTATTTCTTTTATAACATTTTATAAATTTTACTGATCAGACAGCAAAATTTACTATAAAAATTTTGTTTTGATATCATTCACATTTAAATAAATTGCTTACATTTGTGATGCGCATAAAGAGAAAGTCAGTTTAACATGCAATAATGCATGTCGAAACCGGTCTGAACAATAATGTATTCCTTCTTCACTCATGAATAATTCATGGATCTCAAATTTCTTTAAGTTTACCTGGAATTTTATTAGATGTCCAGATTGCATTCTGCTATGTTGCTTTACATGGACATTCTTTGTTGAAAAAAAAATTGTTTACAGATTCATTTAAAAGCTAAGTAAATATCTTAAACGTAAATGTTATTTTTAAAACTATTATTTTGTCACAAACTTGCTTTAAAAACCTTAAGTACAAAGATTTTATATTTCTGCTATAAAACTCATTTCGTAAATAAATTTCTTTTAGAAATAATCGTAAAAAGCATAGGGTGATTCCGGCAGTATTGAAAAAATAAACTAATTGTTACGGGGATTTTATTGTATTTCCTTCCTTTTAAGTTTTATAAATAAACTAATACGATTATAGTTCATGAGCCGATAGCACAAAAACCTACGGCATCGAGTACAAGATAAAAAACGTTTGTTTTATGGAAGAGTAGTAATAAAAGAATCTAATGACTCATGTCTGCCGGAAATGAATTGGAGCACAAGACAAAAATTAATACCACTACCGATTGCTTCGTAGATTATTGTGTGCTGTAGGTGCTACGCATTTATACATTTACGAACGCATCTAAAAATATTCTTATCTCGGTGTAATAGTATACTATATTTCAGAAACAGTATAGTAGCGGAAATCTTATGTGTGTCCCTGTAAATACTATCTGCTTTCTTTTACATAGGAAATAAATTGCAATAATCCTTAGCAACATACATCAATTTCATAAAATATTAAATGGTTTAATACAATTAAAATACGCACCAAACAATGTTTTCCCTATTCTATTATGTAATGGAATACTTTTGTGTGTTCCTGTAAATCAGTAACAAATATTTTTCGCACTACAGATGCTACAGAATGTATAATATAGAATATACTTCATAGAATCATACCAATTTTGTAATGTTCGAATGAGTGTAAAACCATTAAAATGGATTTGAAACATTTTTCAAAATTGACAGTAATGTAACGGAATACTTTTGTTTATTCCTGTAATTAAACTATGCATCCGATTTTCGTAAAATTTCGAATGACTCGACAAAATTATGTAATAATTGTATATTTTAAGTTTCAAACTGTTTAGTTGGGTAGTTTTTGAATTGTTATATGCGGACAGACTGACAGACAGACTATCATACGGACGGACTGAACGACAACCGTATGTGCTATGTATTTATATAATTATGAACGCACCTAAAAAATGGTCCGTTAAAATAAAGAATTTATTTATTGTTTCACTCATTTATTTTTGTTATTTATGGTTGTTATAGTTCTTAATCACAATCGCAACGTACGCAATGATCGCCAATAAAAGAATAAATATTCCAGAATAAAATTCCAAATAACCAGAATGTTGCCAAACGATGAATTATGAAATACTCAATGTCTTTGAGATTCGCAGCGCTACCTAGCGTAAGGGTTCCCAGTATAAATACTGGAAAAGTTTCTACACTTCCATAGTGTGCGGAACAGAGCATGAGATAAAATGGAGGCCGATTAGAATTTTATCTGATTTTCAATAGCAAAGTTGACTGGCGCTGTCCAACAGTGGTGATGTAGTGGTACACCATTAGCCAGCACTATATCATTGCCAGGAACTATCTTGCTGTTGGACAGTAATTCCTTTTTTGCTGAGAAATGTCTAGGGGACCGTTCAAGTATTACGTAAGCACATTTTTAGTCATTTTGTACCCCCTCCTCCCCCTTGTAAGAAAATATAAGCAAATGCTAGACCCCCCTCCCTTTGCTTACGTAAGATTTTATGACAGCTTATAGATCAATACTTCTTGACTTATAAAAAGTTACCAATCAATTACATTATTAATCCTACAAATTTATATAGGCATATAGGGACTCTGATATCAAAATATATAAAATGGTTTAAATATATTGTCATTGTTAGTATCCATAATTAAATCCGACTAAATTCACTATGCAACTAAAAGCAATACTCTTTCACTAAAAATTCACTATGCAACTGAACTAAAACAAGTAGCTGTGCTGTGTATCCGAGACAAGAAAAACCCCAAGTAAGTTTTCTGCTTTCTAAAGTTAAAAAACCTGTAGAGAAGGAAGTTTGACATTAGGAGAGGAAAGACAAAAATTTCCAGAAATTCTGCAAAAATTCCCGGAATTCCATGACCGATTGAACGGGAGAAAAGAAAATACCGGACTTACCTAAAATAAAGTCAACTGATCAGTTACCCTGGCAACAGAACGCAGCCACACCGGTTCCTGTTGTTTTCTAGTTTTGCAATGTACTTGACTTGGCACACAACTTAACAGACAACAATGAAGACAACGGGCAAGTGGGTGATGCGGATCACGCGACTGCCGATGGATAAGCAAAGAATAAAATCGAAAATAAACGGCGAATTTCAAAAGGAGTGTAGAACGCTCTTTCCCCATCATACTTTGTTTGCTTGTTGAATTTGAACTGCAGTTGCTTCGTTGTTTAATGCTTACGTAAGAATTGTCGTGACCCCCCCCTCCTCCTTGTCAGAAAAAATAGGCAGACTCTGGACTCCCTCCTCCCCCTTTAGTGCTTACGTAATACTTGAACGGCCCCTAGTGTATAAATATTCAGACGGATGGCAGTTATATATATATATATATATATATATATGTATATAAATGTATATATATGTAAATGTATTTGAATATCCCATGAAAACTACACATATGTGTGAGGATGCAGAAAAAATATATTTTGCTTTATTTTTTATCACATTTATGTATATCATCGATGCTCATATTCTATACTAGAGTAGATATTTTGATTAACTACAACTATAAATTATAATGGATTTTCCTTTATCACAGTTTCACAAATTGTTACATGTATAATGGTTATTTCAGACACTTAGAGTTTATTAGAATAAATTTCACTTTTTAGCAATAAAATCTAATGTATTATTAAAACATTTTTTATGTCTTTAAAGGCGAATAAATTGCATACATCCGGAAATTGAAGAAAAGAAAAAAAATCTATTTTGACGTGCATTAATGCATATCCCAAACAACACATTCTTCCTTTATTCATGAATAATTCATCTATTACAAATTTCAGTAGCTTTAACGTGAAATTCGTGCTTCTAACTTCAGATATCATTCTGCTGTTTTCTTTTATTTCGGCATTGTTTCCAGTTAGTACGAAAATGGTATGTAAATTCATTTTAAATCTAAGTAAATATCTCACATGTCAACTTCCATTTTAAACCCATTATTTTGTAAAATGTTTACATTTTAATTCCTTGAGAAGAGATGGGATATATTATATCCCACCTACGATTTATGAAGGTTTGTTCCAGAAAAATTTGATAAAATTTTACTTTTGTAGTTTTGATGAGGGAAAAAAGTTCTTAAAATTGCTTTTCCTTATTTTTAAATAATTTTTTTCCTAATTTACAGCGGGTGCTCAGAATTACACGAACGCGATTTCTTGCCCCTTAAAGGGTTAAACTATTGTGCACACATATATTTCATTACTGTTGCAGATTACTTCGCAACTCAAATTCCTTCAAAAGAAAAACATATCAAGAAATTTGGTTTCTATGAAAGTTTAACCTTTTGCACTCCTATCTCCAGTCTGACTAGACATAATCTTTCTTTGCAAAATATCTTTTTGGAATCAGTAATAAAGGGAAATAAAATTTGCCTTTCTTAATTAGAGAATTTTTAAAATTATGTAATTAAAAGTGAATTTTTTTTTTGAAAAAATGGTGCCGACTGAATAAAACTTGTGTAATAAAACTTTAGACGCCGGAGTCTAAAAGGTAATTATTGTACCGGGCGGGTAAAAAATCCGTAAAAACTTTTGAAATTCACAAATATAGTAAAAATTACCGAAATAAAAAGCGGTTTGCAGAGTTAACATCTATAGATCACGAAATATTTTTTAACAACGCCCGGAAATTTGACTAAAGTTTGATAATATTATTTATCACGAGAATTTTGATTCAAAATGATATAATTGATTTATTTAACGTAAATCGATGTCAATTAAATTAAAAATATTTCAAGAAAAAATTTCTGGTTCGAATTGAAATTTAATCACATGATTGGAGATGAATCGACTCCTTCCGTGCGTTCTAGTGCTAAGACAGTACTAATTAAAAAAATAACTCAAAAACGTCCGACAGATGGTGCTGGAAACGTTTGACTTCAGTGGAAATATACAAAATGACACGATTATAAGAACTTAAACTGATAATCCATAATTAACGATGAGAGCCTTGAACTTGGTCTAGGATCAACCGCTGATTCCTGGTTCACATGAAATAACTTCACCAACAATTCTTTATTTTTCGCATTCATAAGCCTTGATCAAGTACACGGCTCTCAACCGTGACGAATTGTGGATTAGCAGTGCAAACTCTAATAACTGTCTCATTTGTATATTTCCATAGAAGTCGAACGCTTCTATCTCCATCTCTCGGATGTTTTTGAGATAAATTTTTATTGTTGCCTTAAAAGAAAAGAAATCTTGTAACCTATAGATTCAAACTCTGCAAACCATTTTTTATTTCGCTTATTTTTTCGGCTTTTATGCATTTTTTTAAGTTTATGGACTTTTTGCCCACCCGGTATAATACTCTAGTACAGTGTTTTTATAAAAGGATGTCTCAGATATAAATTTTAATAAGGATCAACTGTAAGCGTTTCAAAGTGTTGGATCAACTTTCCAAATAAAGAGTAACTCAAGCAGTTTTAGATAAGCGTTTGCACGAGCACTGTTTTGTTTTTATTCGTTTGCCGTGCCACATACGCAATACGGTGACCTCTGGCTGAAATGAGTTATTGCTCGGCTGAGGATTTAACCCGTTAGTGACGAACGACACGTATACCTGTCGCAAAAAAAAGCTTAAGAATCCTTTTTCTCTTCACCAGTAAAATTTTACAGTAATATTTGGCTTATTTCATCTGAGCATTTTCTCGATTTAATAAGGCGGAAATTTCTGTTTTTAAAAACTGGTGACAAAACATTGAAAATTTCGTAAAAGCCCCCCCCCCCTTCTCCCGTCGCGAAAGCGTGCCGGAAATTTTCCGTTGGAATTTTAAAAATATTGTGTCTACATTCAGACATCAACAGAGCGCTTATACTTTAAGCGTATTCAGTATATGTTAAATTTGTTAACACGCATTAATATCGCATGACAACCTATGTGTGTAAAAAAAGTACCTGTAAACGCGCATTATGCGAATTTTATTCGCATACAGAAGCACCACTACGTCCCTCTCCTACTACGTATTTTAAATGAAAAATCTGCGGAAATAAAAAGAACAAAATAAAGCATAGCTGCCAACTTTTACGCATTTTTGCTACACTAAAATTCTACAGAGATTTTCCATTATTCAATCCTTAGATTTCGATGTTTAAATAAGACAACATTTACCATAAAATTTTTGTGATAGGAAAATGCGTAAAATTTGACAGCTATGATAAAGTATTTTTAAGACTCCAAATCCCGTCGCACTGAATTTAGCTCCTAACTAACGAACTAACTTTCCGTAAGTTGTATGTTTTTTAGGGTTTTTCAGGTTTACGGTATACGTTTAAATTTGCCCTAGACGACGATTTCTTCCATTTTTCTGCCCACAACTAGCATCTTCTTTTTGATTATTTCAAGATTTTTTTTTCTTTTTCAGTTTGCTTCAAAATTCCAACTTTTCCTGGAAAAAAGAGGTCACATATACGCATATCAAATGTAAAAACAAGCTGTTTCCGATCAGAATGAAGAAAATCTTGAGGGTAATGAATTATTTATTGAGCATCTGCGAGATCTTGCGTTAGCTGCTCGACACAGAATGCATCAACGGGGCATTAGATCATATGAACATAACATTATTAAATACTAAATATTTTTATATTATAATTGTTTTTATTTAAATTATCTGTACCGTAAGTTTTAATAGTTTATTTGATTTATTATCTCCCTTTGTTCTTAAATACAGACAAATATTTTTGTACCATGTACCATGTTAACGTTTTCATGATTATAATTGAATTTTTGGATGCTTTCACTTATTTTGTTTCTTACAAAGCAGTTAAGTTAAATTTTATTTTTAGTGGGATATATGATTGTAAATTTAATAAAACAATGTTGATAGAATAATATCATTGAAATACAGTAAGAAAATAGTGATTAAATCGATTTATTAATACAACTATTTGACAACTTTCTTACCTAAAACAATATTGGTGCATTCATCCTTGTTCAATAGTCCGGTATAAAAAATGACGGAAACGTGATAAAACCAAAACTAACAAAATCTTCCACTTTTTCTGAGAGAAGTATCCCTAGCTCAGCGTAAGTTCTTATTTAAGGCTTTATTTTTTACCCCGGTTCTCGATTTTATTTTATTTTATTTTTTTTATTTATTTATTTTTTTTTTTGAATTGATATTTTTAAATGTTTTTTTTTTATTATTTTTCTGGTTTCAGCTTCTTATTTTACAATATGCAGAAAAAACAGTAGACGTTAGAAGTCGCTATTCTGAATTTCTAGCATTTTTTCCATTCATCTGATCAGGCTTATTATTTAATGTCTTTGACGTTACCTTAATTTGCCAGAGTTAAAACAGGATTAACAAGGCTGTTGCTCTCGTGACTCTGGACTTATTATAGTCCAAGTACCGACCGCACAAAAGCCTAAGTGATCAAACACAAGAAAAATTACTTTATTTTATAGAAGAGCAGTAATAGAGGCATTTAATTATCCATGTCTGTCGGAAGCGAAGCGGTGCATAAACCAAAAATTGATACCAGTAGTGGTTGACTCGCAGGCTTAGCATTGTGTTTGCAGTACAATCAAAAGTATGACAACATGGAAAACTGGGTGCAGGAAAACATAATGCTAATCCTATGAGGCAAACTTTAGTGGTAATAATTTTTGGCTTATACACCACTTCGCTTCCAGCAGACATGGATCATTAGATTCCTCTATTACTACTCTTCCATAAAATAAAGATTTTTCTTGTGCTCAGTGATTTGGGGTTTAGTGCGGTCGGCTCTTGGATTATTAACTAAAGTTTGCGAATGATTGGAATTGAGGTTGGGTGAGTACCGGAAAAATGAAAGTGCAGATTTTGAATATAAAAAAAAGAACTATCTTACTTTATCTTTACTTTGATGTATGATTTGTTACAAATAGTCTAAATTAACCCTTTGCGGTTCGGAGCACATTCATTGCTTAAGTATTGAATGAAATGACTGACACCGGAATTTGAAAACAACTTTTTTTGAAAATAAGAAAAAGCTAAATTTCATAAATTCAATAAACCGATTTTCTTTACTAAAATTCTGGTACTAATGTTTCTTTTAGGAATTAATATTAAGTGGATTCATAGATATACCACCGCCTCTCTAGGGGTTAAACAATTATAACATACGTTTGAAACTGCATCATTCTTTTTGGACAAATTGTAGTATATATTATACAAATTTGAAATAAGTAATATTTTTTTCAAACTTTAACGAATATTTTGCTAATGGTTGCCATGGTAAAAATTACGCAAAAGTTTGTTTGGGATATGAGTTTATTTATTTTATTTTTATTTTTTAATTATTATTCCATGATGATCTTTTTAACACCTTAAGAGCTGCTTTTCTTTTCTCTCTTTTTTTCACTATAAAGTAAAAATAGTTATATAAGACCACTTTTTCTTTACTAAAATTTCTGCAGTGTTTTATTTAAAAAAATGTCGGCTAGTTAAAAAGTAAAAATTACAGTTTAAAGTTAGTGGGGTCCAAAAACTTTGAGCCACGAAATAAATAAACTTTTCTTGCCCGATTGGTCAAAGCTGTTAAGGAGTAATATCCTGGAAAAAAATAGGAATTTTTTCAAAAAATATGCACATTTGGTAGTTTTTGTTCACTCTAAGTTAATGTAAGTAATTACTTAACATTTCTGTGTTTATGTATAGAATGTCTACGATTTGGCTGAATTTCAATGTCTTTCTAAGCAGGCCGCCCCCTGAATACTTTGGCTGAGAGCTGATACCAAAATGACTCCTTTGAAATCCAAATAATATACACATCTTGAAAAACTAAATTAATCCTTTCCGGCAGACTGTGCCCGGTCTGGGATACCTAATTTTAATTCCAATCTTGCAAATGGAACCAGTAATATTTTACTAAAATTTTGTTTTTACAATAAAAGCTCAAATTAAAGATTTCAAAATGTCTAAAAAATTCGTTTGTGAATTACGGTGTCAGTCGATAATATCTCATTTTATTACAGATTTCGCCCGTGCCGGAAAGGGTTAAAATATCCAAAATATAGAATTTCTTGTGTTTCTCTTGTCATTATTCTGTGGATTGAAGGACTGGTGGACAAACGCTGTAGAGTTTGAGTGCAAGAAATGAAAACATTTTATAATAAAATTTGTTTTTAAAATCTTTATTTTGATGCCTTTGTTATAGAAATAAAATTTTGCATCCAAGCATGTATGAATAGAAACGGAAAAAACTTTGACAAGACATGTCAAACACGTTCGTTTTTCTTCTCATCTCATGAATAATTTATTCAATTCAAATTTCGTTAACTTTACAAAGAAATTCATACTCGTACCTATCGATTTTTTTCTATTATGTAACTGTGTTTGAGAATTGTTTTCTTTAAATGAAAAAAAAAAAAAAAAGATAAAATGATTCAGATTTATTTGCAATCTAAGAAAATATATCACACGCCAAAGACTTTTTAAAAAACATCAGTTTGCCACATTTACGTTGTATAAATTTTAAAGTTCTTAGATGCTCTGTTTTTATTGAATTGGATTGGTCGATTTGGCAAGCAAAATTATTTAAAACTGAAACTTAAAAATACAGCATTTTTATATTTAAAGTGGTTGACAATCAAAGTATGGTATATGAAAATAACCGACAGTTATAAATATTTCTAGTTTACGGCTTGATTTTTTACAAGTAAAACTGACCTACCAGGAGTTGCGAAGAGCCGGTTATAATAACATTAAAATAAATGCAAGTTTTTATTATTTTATATTTTTCGAAAATCTTTTAAATGAACCTAATTTCGAGGACCCATTGAATTTCGCAGCGCCTAGTGTATACGCAAAAAACCTCTTTTCGGACGAACCTGTGACCTGGATCCCCGCTTTTTAAGCAACATGTACCGAAAGTGTTCTGCACTTGCCGGAGACAATCGAAGACCAAGTTGAGGCATCCAAACTTCATAGCAATGAAGACCATAGAATCCGAGACACAAATTCACAATTAATGTTCTAAAATGTTGGTCTGAAATAAAATTTTGTAATGGAAAAAACAGTTACGAATTAATCAAATCTCGTTGAAATTGAGCTCCTAGAAAAGAATGCGTTCCCTCAAACGATAGAAGTGACTCCCTACCCCTTCTGCTCTTGTAAATTTCGCGAATTAGTTTTAACATTAACAGAATATTTAATAGCCGGAGAAAATCCTTTTTCTGTTGCAATAATGCCAAGATACTCAAACATAAATGCGTTGAATTTGCATTTTTATAATTTTATGGTATGAATTATGAAATTAATATTCGAAAAATAAACATGAATTGCAACATACGATTTTTTTTATTGATTTAGATTTAATAAGTCATGCTTTATGAATATCCAAAATTTCAAATTTGTCTTCCAAAATGTTTTCAAATTATGATTTTCAAACGGCTAAATGGTGGTTTAAGGGGTGTACGAAGAGGAGACTAGATATTTTGAAAAACCTATACTATTCTGTAATCTAGCAGCTTTCAGTGACTGCTTGATTGGCGCTTAAGATGCCCTGATCAAAAATGGGGCTTTCTCAGTCAACTATAGAGTACCGAACTTACATGGAACGTGGATACAGCCTCTAAAATATGCTCATTTTAAAATAACTAATTTCTCGGAAACTTACCGTACGAATAGCATATAAATTTGATTCTAGACTATTTTAAGGGTGTAGAACTCATTTGTGCTAATCATAAATGGGTAATTCGATTGAAAAAACAGAGTTAGGGTTAGTATTAAATGTAGGTGGTCTCCTTAGCAAATTTTGTAACTATACATTTTAAAAATAGAGTTTATTTCCAATTATTTGGTACTAGTAACTTTCTTTTACGATAATTTTTTTGTGCGAATTAATATTGTGTTTTATTACTTTTCTTCCAAGACTGTATATTTTCGTATAATTTTGATTAATGTCTTCCTTAATTCAAAAGGTCGTTGTTCTACTTAGATTGACAGATTTTCGATGATTATCAGAAAGTTTCTCATTGATTAATGGTAACATTTGAAGACATAATCTCTTCACGGTTTTGACATTTTCTAAATAAATGATTCCGTATTAAGAAAATGAGATACTTCAATCTTTTCTAATATAAAAAGCCTTGCAAGGTATTGGGTTGTTCGGAAAGTCCTTTTCGTTTGGAAAAATCAATTCGTACCGGAAAATTTTGCCCATTAATATCTAAGTATTAGATATCGGAAACAATATATAATAATTAAATAAAAGAATTTGCCGGTACGAATTGATTTTCCCAAACGGAAAAGACTTTCCGAACAACCCAATATATTATAAAGATAAAAAAAAATAATTAACATATTTCGTTTTATTTTTAATAACACTACTCACGAAAAAGCTATTTAAATGCTTATGTTCAGATACAATTTTGATGAGAAATCATAACGAAAATGCATAAGGCTCGTAACATTCCTAAATTTTTTCAGTTTGCTACCAGTATTTTAACTCTAGAACAACCGGAATGAGTCGATTCGACTCCAATCATATGATTAAATTTCAATTCGAACCAGTAATCTTTTCATGAAGTAATTTAAATTTATTTTACGCAGATTTACGTCAAACAAATCAATTAAAAATTTTTGATAAAAAATTCTGGTGAGTTAATTATTATCAAATTTGAGTAGAATTTCCGGGCATTCTAGTGTTAAATTAAAATTATTCGTGGTACATTGCTTTAACCCCTTGGGTGGACTAGCGACAATGTATACATGCCGCAAAATGACTGCCACTGCCGTGACCGGATATATCCGTTCACTAAGCTGCAGGTTTCACTGCAGTTAAAGCTTTATTTAAATTAATGTAATCTAGTTTTAAGAAATTAAGTTATGATTGATACTTTAAAGGCTTATAAGCATATACTTATAAAAAATTATACCATGATATAAAATAACTCTTTTATTAACATTTAAAATAAATTGCAGAGAAAAAATATCACAATTTTACCCTTTTGCTCAGCGGTCAGTGGGTTGAGAATCACTGTTTGACCCACCAGTAAAATTTTACTGTAAAAATTTCCTTATTTAATTGGAAAAAATTTCTCGATTTAATAAGGTACAAATGTCTCATTTTAAAAACCGGTGAAAAAACATAAAAATTTCAGAAAAGCCTCCCATCGCTAAGGGGTTAACCCATTAATGCCTAGCGTCCCTTTTTAGGGACGCTGCAAAAGGTGCATTCAGCACTGTTTTTGACACCGGTAAAAAAGAAAAGCAATAATTTTTTTATTTAAATAATGCATTTTCGTGATTAATCAACTAAACTTAAATCTTCTAAAAATAGTGGTGCCAACCAAATAAAATTTACGCAAAAAATGCTGGGCACGAATGGGTTAACATCTATAACAGAATTATACAATTAAGTTTATCGTTTTAAAAAAATGGTAGAAAAATGTGAAAATTTTAGGAAAGCTGCAATTTTTTGCAATTTCTGACTTAGTGTATATTTATTTACACTCCATATATATTCAAATATTATCAAAATTATCTTAACATTAAAAATTTTAAGTGTGTTTTTTCTATTTTCTCTTTTCTGTAAATTAACCGAAAACCATACACAATAAATTTCAATAACAGTATGAAGAAAGACGTTCAGAATCGAGTAGAATAATTATCTTGTGCATATTATAAGTTACATTTAAGTATAAGTTTGATTAATGTCTTCCTTAACGCAGTATGTCATTGTTCACTTCACAAAGACAGATTTCCGATAATAATCAAAGCGTCTGTGAAAGCAGCAAAGTTTTTCGTTTATTAATAATAAGAGTTGAAGATAGTGACACATTTGGAGTTAAGAACAAAATCAGTGCAGAGTTCACCTTGTTTACTAATTTAAAACGCAAAAATACACGTAACTGTATACATATTGCTTAACCCTTTAACGATCAAAGCATTTTCATTGCTAAGATGTCGAAATAAATGATTGACACCGTTAATTAAGAACAAACAGATTTCTAAATAAGCAAACGTGATTTTTCACATACATAATAAAAAGGATATTTTTAGATAAAAATACCGGTGTCAGTGTTGCATATCGGAATTAAAATTTTGTGGTTTCGTGGCGAAACCAATGAACGTTAAAGGGTTAAAAGGTGCATAATAAAACATAAAAAATTTAATTTACTTTAATGTGCTTTAATTGTATTTTTTATATGTTTTATTATGCACCTTTTAAGTAATATATATACAGTTACATTTTTTTTTACGTTTTAAATGAAGATAATGATTTTTATGTATATTTCGTCATCATCAACATAAATATTTTCGTATAAAAAGAAAAGAAAAATTTTCAGCGATATTTCGCATTTTTCCCCATGATTTTAGAAAGGAAACTACACCTGTCGCCTTCAGCATTTTTTTAATCTGGGCCATTTGTAGGGTTCCTAACGATTCCGTTATTTTCTAAATGAGATATCAAAATTGAAGGATTTACTGTAAAAAAAGAAATAGCTGAATTTTGAGAAATTTAGATGTCCAATTTCTTGTTAACAAAAGAGCATTCATACTTTTAAAACAGGCATTTTTGCATATTAATGGTGGCAATACTTTTATAAGTCTATGGAGTCCATTTGTTAAAGAACACTTTTGACAAAACATTAAAATTTAAATTAATAAAAGATTTTTTTTAACTTTCCCAAAATCTCAAAAATATGGGGTTGTTCAGAAAGTCCTTTCCGTTTGGGGATATCAATTCGTACAGGAAAATTCTGTTATTTAAATATTAGATATTGTTTCCGATATCTAATACTTCAATATTAATGGACAAAATTTTCCGGTACGAACTGATTTTCCCAAACGGAAAGGACTTTCCGAACGACCCAATAGAGCGACCTGATTTTTTTTAGCAAACTTTCTTGCAGAGAGATAATTGAGCTCAAAAATTAAAATTTTCGCCTTAATTAGGGAGAAAATCTTATATGGAAATATTGGTACCGAAGAATTTCCTGATCTAGAAATTCCAGCAACCCTGAAAATCTTATTTTTAGGCTAAATGTCATTTTTTCGTTGGCCAGATGGATATATCACATTTATTTTAAATTACCAGATGCAAAATTTCTACTAGGGATTTTTTTGCAGAATTTTACATTTATATTGTACGTCAAGAAAAAAGTCTTTGAAAGTGTGGACTAGTCTCTGGCTTTTTGCATAATTATCTTATCGAAAATGTTATTCTATTAACCCTTTAACGGACAGAACATTTTAATTGCTAAGATGTTGAAAGAAATGAATGACACAGGTAGTTGCGAACAAATCTACACTGGTGTGCAAAATTTAAGGACGAGTCAAATTTTCAAGGGATTTTCCAGCGATAATTTTCTCGCGAATATTTAAAAGGAAGTAATATAATTCGAATAATTAGTATCCCTGCATAACATTATATGGCATATCTGTCCATATAACATTTCATTCAGGTCACACATGATCACAAGAGTCACAGTCACTACGGCGAAACCAAAAATTTGAAATTCCACATGTCTCTTTTATGAATCTCAAATGACCACTTTATGTGACTCCACTGACAGGTCATTGTTGCAGCTACTTTGTGGCGAGTAACCAGGTAACTTTACAATTTTGTTTCATTGAGACTCTCGTGTGACCTCTCATTTGGAGACTCAAATTCAAACTCATTGTGAGCGTTTCATTATGATAAATTACCAAAAAATGTTCCATTAAAGTCACATGGTGACTTTTCACTACTTTTCACTACTTTTCACTACTTCACAGTAGGGTCAATATTAGTCAAAGTCTTGTGACAGAAAGCCACTATGTGACTTTAGTTTTATATAATTTGGTGATTTATCAATAGTGCAACATTCACAATGACTTTGAAATTGAGACTCCAGATAACAGTCACATGAGAGTCTCAATAAAACGACTTTGTAAAGTCACCTGGTGACTCGACACAAAGCAGCAGTCGCAGTAACTGACCTGTCAGTGGAGTCACATAAAGTAGTCATTTGAGACTCATAAAATAGACGTATGGAATTTCCTATTTTTGTTTCGCCTTAGTGACTGTGACTCTTGTGTGACCATGTGTGATCTGAATGAGATGTTATATGGACTATCTGTTATGCAGGAATAGTATTTATTCGAATTATATTATTCCTTTTGAATATTCGCGTGAAAATTATCTCATGAAAATTCTTTGAAGATTGGCATTTTGGGACTCTTCCTTAAATTTTGCACACCAGTGTATCAATAAAAAAAAAAAAAAAAAAAATGATATTTCGCATTTATATTTTAACACTAGAACCACCGGTAATTTTACTCAATTTTTTTTATAAAAAGTTTTTCACATCAGAATTTTTATTTAAAGCCATTTAAATTATTTAGTTAGCCTAGTGCAGCATATTAATAATTTACCTTACGAAACATTTTCTTGTTTGAATCGACTATTATCAATTTTTTAGGTGTAAATTTACCGTTAATGACTGTTCTAGTGTTAATGTTAAAATCTGTCAAAAATATTTCGTTACAAAATTTTTATAGCGATAAAAATTATGAAGAAAAGTTAATCACCTTTTGAAATGACATACTTCACAAGTTAGCTATTACTTTTAACATGGGTTGTTATTTTTTTATTTGGCTATATTTATAATTTTTTCAACTTTTTAAAAATAATCATTTATTTCATTTGAAATTTATTTCATATTTAGAAAAGATTAGATATTTTTTAAAATTGGCTCCAAACTATAAAACACCGCAAATAACAATTTTTCTATTCAGCTATAAAATGTATTTACGCTTGATTATTATAAAAAAAAAAAAAAGAAAGTACATACAATACATAATCATTTAAGTAATAATTAAATGATTATGTATTGAAAGCAGCAAATGATAAAAATTGAGTCATAAAAAATTAGTTACTGGTCAGTATTAAAAATAGAAATAGAAATAGAAATAATAATTTAATAAAGAGAAAAAAAATGTAAAAATACCCATTGTCACGGCCAATTATCAACACGAGGGATATAGGACTGACCGGGGGGGGGGTGACCTCCGTGGGAGTCTTTAAGAAAAACTAACCCGCCTTTACGCAAGCAAATCCAAGATTCGAAGAAAACCACCGAAAACTACGAATGATTAGGCCAACGATTAGTGGATTCGAACCCAGTACCTGTCGTCTACCAGTTTCGAGAGTAGAACCTCTCGGCCACTGGTGAGGTGCGGACTGTAGGAAGGACCAGACGACGAATATAGGTTTCATTTATATGATTAAGGAAGCATCAAAAAGGGGAATTCTTCGTAGGTATTTTCTAAATTTTAAGAAAATTTTAAATGACTTCTAATGTAATAACTAAATTTTAAATACCCGTTCCCTTTTTTTAAATGTATTTCAGTTAAATAAAAAAATTGTTCTTTTTTCCACAATAGCATTTTGAAAAGAAATCAAATCGATCAAATAAAACAATGTTTTCTGCCGCACATTTTAAGCACATTTCTGTATAATTCCATCCTTAACGTGACACATCTTTGTTCTCTTCAGAATGATGGATTTCCGATAATAATCAAAGTAACCGTGGAAGCAGCTAAGTCTCTCGTTTATTAATGGTAGCAGTTGGAGATAATGCTTTCAATTGATTTAACATCATATCATCATAAATCCATCTCTAAAAATAAAAGGAGAAATTTTCATCGATAGCTTTGTAATTTATGAGGTTCTAATAAATAGTTATATAATGGCAGATCCATTAAGAAAAATGAACAATTAGTTTTTTTAATAACATTTGTCATTAAAAACGTTTTAAATATCGATTACTCTCCATAATATTTTCAAAAATTATATATTTTGATTCACTAACCACTGTATGATAATATTTTTCAATTAAACTTTTTTTTTAATTTTTGAAATACGTGAGGGCAGAGTGTAATAATCTATGTGCCAGCGGGCAGTTTCTCACCCCTAAATTTCATTTCTTTAAATATCATATTTCATCCACTATTTTTGAAGAACGTTAATTAATTGAAGAAAACTGACAAACTTTAATGGTGAGAGACTAATTTTTTGCGCCTATTTTTTTATACTCTTGCGTATTCTTAAGTTTCAACTACAGGCAACTATTATTAAATTGTGTTGGCACTGTGCTTTTTTGATAGAATTAAACCTCATAGTATATTTGCTTGTAAATCTTTTCAAAGTGTGTGCAAAAATCTTTTGTTTTGAAAATGCGGTGGCTAGGTTGTAAAAAAACATTCGCTTGTTACTTTAGCTTGAAACTTTACAGTTCCGTAACGCAAGTGAAACGCTCCTTGAAGATCAAGAAACGGCGTAAACAAACAAAAATTGGTCTTTCGATTTCAAAATTTTAAAACTTCCCACTTTTGTGGCATTGTTTTTGCCAATCATGATTTACATGCATCACGTACGAGCGTCCTTATTTCAATCATAATTTATTATTCTCACCAGTGAATTGTTATTGGAAATTTTGTATTATTAATTCTGAGCATTTTTCTGATTCAAAGAGGCACAAATTTCTGTTTTGAAAAACCGGTGATAAAAGATTAAAAGTTGGGTAAAGGATTTGGAAATTGTTTTTGAACATATTGATGAGTTAAGTGGTTAAAAAACTATTCTTTTAATTTCAACTATAGCATTTTAAATATAAATCAAATTAGCCAAATTGATTAAATTAAACAATTTTCTGGCGCACATTATAAGCGCATTTCCGTATAATTCTGTATAATTTCATCCTTAACGGGACGTGTTTTTCTTCTCTTGACAATAATATATTTCCGATACGTAATAATCAAAGCAACTCTAAAAGCAGATAAGTTTCTCATATATTAATAGTAGCAGTTGAATATAATGCTTTCAGTTTCATCTTTTATTAATATCTTTTTAACCCTTTGCGGTGCAGGGCACATTCGTTGCTTAAGTGTTGAAATTAATGAATGACATCGGAATTCGAAAACAATTTTATTTGTAAATAAGAAAAAGCTATATTTGAAGTATTCAATAAAACGTAAATTTCTTTTCCCAAATGTCGATGCCAATGGGACGTTTGCGAATTAAATTTAAGCGGTTTTATAGATTATCACGGGGGCTAAATTTTGATTGGATTTTCTGAAATTTGAAATGACTCAACAAATTTCTGCAACGATTATATATATATAAAATTTCAAACCACTAGGTTGGGTAGATGTTAGTACTTTGTTGTATACGGTCAGTCGAAAGAACCAGACTAGTATTGTAGGTGCAAATATTTATATAAATTACGGGAGCACAAAAAAGAGGAATTTTCATCGGTATTTTGTAAATTTTAAACACAATTTAAGTGCCTTCTAATATAATAAATAAATCTTAAATAACAATCCCCTCTTCAAAAATGTACTTCAGTTAAATTATCCCCGCTTCCATGTTTTGTCAGTAAGTCATACGGCCAACGTCTTTTTGCCAATAATATTCTCACCAAAAAATTTTTATTGTAAATTTTGTATTATTTAATCCAAGACTTTTTCCGATTCAATTAGGCAAAAATTTCTATTTTGAAAAACCGGTGACGAAAGAGTAAAACATTCTCTAAAAGACGCAAAAATTACGAATTGTTTGAACTTTTTTTAGAACATATTAATCAGTTAAGTAGATAAAAAACTATTCTTTTAATTTCAACAATAGCATTTTAAAAAGAAATCAAATTTTTCAAATCGATTAAATAAAAGAATTTCCTGGAGCATATTTCCGTATAATTCTGTATAATTTCATCCTTAACGTGGCGCGTCTTTGTTCTCTTCAGAATGATGGATTTCCGATAATAATCAAAGTAACTCTAAAAGCAGCGAGTTTCTCGTTTATTAATGGTAGCATTTGGAGATGATGCTATCAATTGATTTAACATCGTATAATCATAAATCAATCTCTAAAAATAAAAGAAGAAACTTTCATCAATAGATTTTTTTTAATTTATGAGATTCTATTAAATAGTTAGAGATTAGTAGAACCACTAAGAAAAAGGAACAATAATTTCTTTTTATTAATAAATTTCATTAAAAAGTTTTTAAATATCGATTACTAAATATAATATTGTCAAAAATTATAAAATTCGAATCTGTAACCGCTGTATGAGAATATTTTTGCTGTAAACTTTTTTTTTCTTGGAGTACGCGAAGGCAGGTGGTGTAAAAATCTAGGCTCCAACGGGTAGTTTTTCACCACAAAATTTCATTTTTTTTCATCTAATATTTCATCAAATTATTTTGTAAGAGAGCTAATAAAATTAAAAAGAAGAAAACTGATAAATTGTAGTGGTGAGAGCCTAGATTTTACACCATTGCGCTGGGGTTTAGTAAATTTTCAATTCAGGGATGAGATATCCGCTTTTTTGCATAATATTATAATTTTAGAGGAAATTTTATTCTGTTGAATCAGAAAAATGTTCCGATTAAATAATATAACAAAACATTTTGTCAAAGATTATATTTGTGGACAAAAAAGCGGAATTCTCATCTCTGTCAGTTACAGGCAACTATTATTATATTCTATTTGCACCACTATTTTTTAGAAGAAAAGATTTTAATATATTTCACTTGCCAAATATTTCGTGGCATACGTAAAAGATTTCCGTATTGAAAAAACCAGTGGTCGGTAGTAAAAAAATACATATATTCGTCTGTAATTGAAACTCTATGATATCGCCACATAAGTGAAACGCATTTTGAAGACCAAGTAAGTACATTAAGGGGGCTCAGGGGTTGATCAATACGGAAAAACATGTAAACAGAGCTCTCCTTCGAGCCCATATAAAAACAGAAGTATTCAATGTAATTAATTTAAACTTTCTGATATTTTAAAGGTATGTTTGCAGTCTTATAAAATTACAAAATGAAGTATTTCAATGTAATATAATAAAAAATATAGCGAAATGTATGTAACACAATTTTCGAAAAAAAAATTATATGCTATATCACCAACACCAAAATATCTTAACGTTGAATTGACTTAAGCATCTAATTTTTGCTTTAAAATGATCAGGAAACTTTACTCTAGAGAATGAATTAAAGATATAAAAATCCCTCAAAAAAAAAAAAAAAAAAAAAAAAAAAAAAAAAAAAAAAAAAACATTATTAAAAAAACTTTTAAATTTAAAAATTTTAAAAACTTCTAAAAAATACAACTTTTTTTTCATTAAAAATACTCAAAATATTAAACTATCTAAAATATATTAATTCATAACCTAGATAATGATGTTATATAGATGCAAAAAAAAAAATAAGACATTCCATCAAATTGTTTTTTTTTTTTAATCTTTGTGTTAGTCGTCAAAAATCAAGTTTTGAGAAAACGCGACTTAAAGTTGCTTTCATAGCCGCATCCATATAATTATGGATGCGGCTATGAAAGTGTTGATACATAAATGCTTATAAACTCCGTTAAAAATGCAAATATTTTTATGCGGTTTTTTGCATTGAGTTAAGAATTAAATGAATAATCAAATTAGATCATAAAAAATCGATTTTTTGAAAAGTTTTCAACCCCTGAGCCCCCTTAATAAACAATAATTACTCTTTAGATGCCAAAGATTACAAACTACACGCTTTTGTGTCGTCAGTCTGAATTCTATTAACCACTTAACTGATCAATATTTTTAAAAATATTTTTCAAATAATGTCTATATAATTTATGTCTTTTACATAATTTTTAATCTTTTATCAGCGGTGTTCGAAAGCAGAAAAGTTTGCTTCATTGAATCAGAAAAATGCTCGGGCTTAATAGTTAAAATTTTACTATAAAAATTTACTGGTGAGAATAATAAGTCATGATTGGAATTTGGATGCTTGTATGTTGTACGGGCAAATCATGATTGGAAAAAACACGTTGCCCGTATGGCGTGCGAGCAAATCAGGGAAGCGGTTAAGGGTGTATTTGAAAAAAACGCTTTTCCACCTTCAGCAGCTCGAAATTTTCAGATACAATTTCAGACACATTTTTAAAAGTAGAAACATGAAATTTGCTGAGGGGATTTTTGAAGGGACGTATAAGGTGCCGTGTGATGTCTTTTTACGAGCAATTCATTAGACTTTGATTTATAAGTAATTAACTTCTCAGGAAGACGCTTTTTTTCGTTCCCAAATCTCCCACTTCAGAAAAATTGGTTCAAATTGCCGTTTTTGATTGCTTTTTTTGCAATATTTTGTGCACTTATCAAAGAATCGATCTTCACGGCACCTTGTGCACTTTCTAAATAAGAGAATCTGCGAATTTGATGTGTTAGAGAGCAAAAGTGAATTCAAAAATAAATAGGAAAACAAGCAGTTTGAATCGAAATACACCCTTAAGGGAAAACAAGACGGGTTGCAATTACAAGAAATATGCAAGCTATTTAAGACCAGTTTCGTCATATACTACTCGACCGATTTGTTGGTGTTATTTATGACGGCCGATTATCTGCATTAGAGATATAGGCCTAATGAGGGGTGTCCTCCGTGCGGATCCTAGCCCGTATTTATGCACGATTACCCAAAGTTCGAAGAAAATCACGGCCAATTCCGAACGGTTAGGCCGTTCGAACCCAACCAACTTCCAGAACATAACATTTCAGCCATTGATGTAGTAAATTGATAAAATTTGTAATACATATTATCCTCAAAACTTATAACAGACAATTTTTTCTTTTTTTTTTCTACTAAAGATTTTTATTTTAAATCAAATGCAATGTTTCAGAAAGATTCTATTATTTTAGAATTATTTTTTCTGAAACTAATTATTATTATTTTAACTGCCTGGCTAATATGATCTCGTATTTACCCGCTACTAATAAAATATTGTTATCGAAAACGCTCCGGTACTTTGGGAATTTTATTGGGATTTTAACTGAAAAATTCGATTAAAAACTAAACTAAACTTAGACAGACATAAAAAACTTAGACTAAACGAGCTAAGAAACTTAGACTTATTCAACTTGTGTGAAGTTCTTGCATATATTTATCAAATACACAAATTAAAATATTTATAAGTATTAATACAGGAAATACTTCATGAGAGAAAGTCCACCTTGCATATAATATTTCAAATAAAAATCAAATTTCAATTTTTTTTTAATTTCTTGTAAGGCTCATATGCCATCCAATAAAAAAAAATTTCATCCAGGAGCATCATTATAGCTCACTGTCGCTCTACCAATTAAACCACATGGAACGATACATAGAATTAGAACTTTTCAGTACTGCATATTCGCAAAGCTACAAATGCAGCACAAGATGGAATATTTTCAGTGAGCCACTAACATAAGGCAAACATGAAACGCCAAAAAAATCCAGCATGCCTCATGTCGGTGGTTCACAGAAAATATTCCATCTTGTGTTGCATTTGTAGCCTTGCCAATATATAACAGTTAGAAGTTCCAGATTTAGTATTATTCCATGTGGTTTAGTCGGTTGAACGTCAGTCCACTATACTGGTGGGCTGGGTTCGAATCTTTCACTATGGAAATTTTTTTACTAGGTTGGCATTTGCGCCTCTTAACCCCTTCCAGACGGATGAATATGTTACTAACATATTTGATGAATATATTTCTAAAAATGAATATTTAATTACCGTAATTTCCTGCGTATAATCCGCGGATCAGACAATTCTTTTTCGACCCAGAAACTTTATTTTGTAATCGAAGTCAAATATTTACCGCGATGTAATAACTCGCATTTAATTTTCAAATTTTTCTGGTAATCACATACGGTAAATACACACAAGTATATTGATAAATATACCAAAACTCCGAGAATTGAAGTTTTAACGAAAGGATTATTAAGAAATTTTAAAGGGTTTGTCACCAGTTTTTCAAAACAGAAATTTGTGCCTTATTAAATCAAGAAAATGCTTCAATTACACAAGGCAAACTTTCCAGTAAACTTTTACTGGTGGGAATAAACAAGCATTCGTAAGCCCTTTTTGCAGCACATATACGTGTCGCTCGTCCCCATGGGTTAAGCATTAAAAAATAAAAAGAGTATTAATATATTCAAGATTCGCACACTCCTTGGAATTTCCAAGGACTCTGGCACCACTATTAAAAAAAAGAAAATTTACATTTAATTTTCAAACCACAACATTCCCAAACCCCACCTTCATTCACAGATTTTACGATATTTTTCTGCAGTGAAACATTTTGAAAATATTCTTAAAATTTAGTGGTAGATCTGTGCGAACCCTGTATATTCAGTCGATGCTGGATTTATTTCCGCTTCGTGTTTGCCCCATGTCGGTGGCTCACGAAAAATATTCCATCTTGTGTTGCATTTGTAGTCTTGGGAACATGCAATAGTCAGAAGTTCGAGGATGGGTATCGATCCATGTGCTTTATTCAATAAAGTATCAGTGTGCTATACTGATGGCCCTGGTTCGAGTCCCCGCATGAAAACTTTTTCACTAGGTTAGCATTTTCGCCTCTTAACCCTTTCTCGACGGGAGCCTTTTACAAAATTTTTAATCATTCCTCACCTTTTTTAAAAACAGAAATTTGTGCCTTGTTGAATTTAGAAAGTGTTCTGATTAAATAAGGTAAATTTTACAGTAAAATCCTACTGGGGGGGGGGGACAAAAGTTCTGAGCAATCATGTGGCACGTATATGGGTCGCTCGTCCCCAAGGGGTTAATTAGTTTTAAAAAAAAGAAATTTGTTTTTTATTTGAAATATTTATAAGCATTTGGATAAAATTTAGTTAATTATAATAAATGAATATGATTTATCAGATTTAAGTTAATGTGAGTTGACATGGTATCCCAGTCGTATTATACCTTAACATATTTATATCACATACGATTATAATTCAGGTTTAATTATTATTATTATTTAGAATGTCGAAATCTACAAAAGAAACTTCGGAAAATAATTTTTGTTTTTTGTATTTATGAAACATATGTCGTTAAGTAAAATAAAAAGTACTATTCAGAATTTCTGCTATATGTTCAGAATCTCTGCATAAAATAGAAAATTCTAAAATGAACATTTAGGATAAAAGTTGGTCAATGTATCAAAACAGACAATCAAAAGTAGAACTAGACATATGACATTTGATTGCAGAATTCCGTGACTACCTTTTTCCGTCGCATTTCATATTTGGCGTTTTGTGATTGCCTGGAAGTGACTTATTGCAAATTGATATTTACAGAATGAAGCAACTGGATAAGACGAAGAAGCTAACGTGAAACTGTCACGCAGACAAGTTAGATAATTTTAGAAACTAGCCACTTCTATGTCACTCGCAAAAACTTTAATTAAAAATATAATACGCATGATTCTGGATTAATTTGAAATTAATATTCCTACTTTATTTAATTCGAACATTATAAAATTCGATTCAAAATTTGTGTAGTCAGTCTGAATTCTATTATAGGAAAACAAGACTGGCTGCAATTACACGAGAAATACGCGAGTAATTTGAGACTGATTTCCTCGTATACTACCTGACCGATTTTGATGAAATTCGGAATTCATATTATTCCTAAAACTTGTAACAGACAATTTTTTCTGCCACAGCTTTTTGTTTTAGAACAATGGCAAAATTTTGAGAGAGTTTCTAATTTTTTAGATTTTTTTTTTCTGAAACTAAATAATTTTTATAAAAAAACTCTCTGCCATATATGACCTTTTATTTACACTCTACTAACAAAATTTTATCGAAATTGCTCAAGTACTTTAGGCGTTTATTGCGATTTTAGCTGAAAATTTCAATTTTTCGGGATTTGAAAAAAAATTACTCTTCTAACTTGTGTGAAATTTTTTCAAATACAGTCAACTCTCGTTAATTCGAAATCGGATAATTCGAATCTTCGCTTAATTCGAACTAATCATGAAGTCTCGAAATTTTCAATGGCAGAATAACGTTAAAAATTTTCATTAATTCGAACTCATTTTCTTTTGACTTCGTTTAATTCGAACTGACGAGAACTCCAATGTTTCATTTTTCTTCTCTTTCACGCTGATTTCCGATCATTTGAATAACTTTCTTTCCTTGATTTTTGCGAAAATTGTTCCTAACGATTATACATATAATCCAATGCATTTGAAATCCACTTTCTTAGTGCCCCGTCTGTTCATCAGTGGCGCTTTAAATTTTTCTCCCATTGTGCTTGTTTCTAATCTTTTAAATTAGTTTAAATATTTATGCATTCTAATTTAATATTAAGTCATATTCTAATGATAACAGACGAAATAAATTTAAAAAAGCACTACAACATTATTTCCTTTGTAATTGCACCATATTAAGCATGTTTTCATTTCACATTTTCCATAATTCGAACATTTCTTGTGGTGCCAACGAGTTCGAATTAACGAGAGTCGACTGTACATGAATTAAAATATTTATAAATATTTGGATAAAATGTATTTATACATATAATAAATGAATTTGGATTATTATAGTAAAATTAATGTGAGTGGACATGGTATCCCGGTCTGTCATTCATTACCTTATTTTATCATACATGCTTGCATGGAACTGACATATCCTTAAAATTGTGAAGCTTCAACTATAACCACTTTCGCAGTGGTTCACTACCATGCACCATGAAAAAATACCACTAGCAAATTCATGCAGAAAAATTCTCTTCATTTAATCCCTTAACCCTTTCCGGCACACTGTGCCCGGTCTGGGATACCTAATTTTAATTCCAAACTTGCAAACGGCACTATTAATAAGTTAGTAAAATTTTGCTTTTACAATAAATGCTTAAATTAAGGAACTCAAAATGTTTAAAAAATTCGTTTGTGAATTCCGGTGTCAGTCGAAAATTTCTCATTTTACTACAGATTTTGCCCGTGCCGGAAAGGGTTAACCCTTTGCGGCGCAGGACAAATTCATTGTTTAAGTGTTCAAATTAATGACTGACACCGGAATTTGAAAACAACTTTATCTGTAAATAAGAAAACGCTATATTTCACGCATTCAATAAACCGTAATTTTTTTAAACAAAATTCCGGTGTCAATGGGACGTTTAAAAATTAAAATTAAGTGGTATATCTATGAAACCAGCGCCCCGCAAAGGGTTAACTGGTTCCTTTTTTACGTGCAATTAATTGAAAATATTGGTTTATACCAATTTTATTTTAAGCTAAAATATTCTTAATATTTATTCTAAACATCTCCTATCCTTTTTTTTAATAGTATGCTATTCCATTTAAAAAATTAGTGGTGTCAAAAAGCTTTAAATGATGAATTAAGCAAATTCGTCTTACCCGAACGGCGTTTGGGCAAATCAGTTAAGTAGTTTTCAATTTCAATAAAAAATAATAGCAAAAAGTTATATTTTCTTTTTACTGGTAAGAATTTACTTCGGCGGTAATAGTTACGCTACTTCGGATGCAACTAGGTCAATGTATCAAAAACAGACAATCAAAAGTAGAACTAGGCATATGACGTTTGATTGCAGGATTCCGTGACTATCTTTCGCCGTCGCATTTCAAATTTGGCGTTTTGTGATTGCCTGGAAGTGACTTATTGCAAATTGATATTTACAGAATAAAGCAACTGGATAAGAGAAAGAAGCTAACGTGAAACTGTCATGCAGATATGTTAGATACTTTTAGAAACTAGCCACTTCTTTGTCACTCGCAAAGACTTTAATTATAAATATAATACGTATAGTTCTGCTTTAATTTGAAATTAATATTCCTAGTATATTTAATTCGATCCTTATAAAATGCGATAACAGATTTGACGATTTTCGTTTCATGCGCCGAAAGTTACTGTGGTAAATTTTATCTGTTTATTTAACGTAATTATTGGAATACTACTTGTATTAAATAGTTAATAATAACTAAATAGTTGTAACTAATTATTAACATGATTTTGGGAATGAAATTCCGATTGTTCTTGGATTTCAATACAGATATTACCGAATATTTACCGAGGTCCACCAGGGGCCAAGAGGTTCTCAAGAGGCTATAGGAGCCCAATCAATCCCGTCGGCCTGATCCTTCGGAGTTTTCCGTTGTTCTTGGAACCTGTCTTGTAAATGCGGGTTAGGCTCCCTTAGAAAGACTCCCATGGAGGACATTTTCTTCCCCCTTAGAACTTTTCCCTCATGTTGATAATGCGCCGTTATAAACACAACCAACTAACCGAATATTTATCCTCATCTTAGTTAATAATGTCTACCGGATAATAATTCTCACCGGAAATTTTGAAAAATTCTGTTCTAAATTATTAAAAAGCAAATTTTTAACAATATGCCACCAAAGTTAAACATGTAAAATTTCGTTAAACTTTTCTGGTGAGAATCGAGTTTAAATTAGGTGGGATAAAATATATCCCACCGCCCTCTAGGAGCCCTTCATCATTATTCCAAATGTCACATTGGCACCAGTATTTTTCAAAGAAAAAAAACGGTTAAAGATATACACGAATAAATTCATTAAACCTTTTTTGAAATAAATGTGGTCGAATTTTCTGGTGCCGCTGTGACATTTCGGAATTAAAATTATGTGGTAGAAAATTCTGTCATCAGAGCTCAAGGAGTTAACATGACGGGATATTACAAATTATACAGGGTCATAAGTGACAATTTAGACCTGAATTTGAACGCAATTGCATCGGGTTTGGAGGTCCCGTCCTTGTATTCTCCGATCACCTTATTTGGGTATATCGTGGTAGATCTACATATACCTGAATAAGAAATTAAGTGAAATCAATTTTTAAAATCTTTTCTAAATGTTGATAGAAATTCGATACGATATGCATAATCTGTAATGTACAATATGTAAACATTTTTTTTTTTTTTTTTTTTTTTTTTTTTTGGTTAGAAAATAAAAAAGTTGCGTTCGATGCAAGTCTAGCAAATTGAGTTGTCATTAATTTAGTTTAACACAATATAAAATGTAAGTTTCGATATGTACGTTGTTATATTTATAATACTAAATATTTTTTGTCTTCCAACACTTTTCATTATGAAATGATTCTTGCTTACATAAGAAATGGAAGAGTGTCAACTTATGCGGTGTTGTAAAATACACTAAACTGAAGTTTTCTAATTTCCGACGGTAAATGTCGTAAATATTTGTATAATTATCTGTCCCACACCAAGCAAGTAAAAGCTCAACAAAATAAAAGTATTTGTGTTAATTGAGATATCACGTGACAATCGTTATCACCCATTTCATTCTAGAAATCTTTAGAAATATTGTCAAGATACTCATAAATGATATATCTTTAACGATAATAATAAAAAAAAAATGAAAGCCAAATATATGAATTTCAGATATGTCAAGATTCCAGATTTTTCACTTCACCTACAGGGTTCGTACAAATACGGTTACTTTTCCAGGTTAAATACCAATATTATATATTTATACATATATATACATACATATAAATCTCGTTTGAATGCGCGAAATTTCGGCTTAAAAAAATCTATAGGAAAATGCAGGTACCTAAGAATTTCCTAGTCTTGAATTTCTATGACCCGTAAGAAGCCTGACTTATTTTCGAATAAAAATATCGCTTTGTTGTTTAAATGAAAAACTTTACTAATCAGAAAAATTGGTAACAGAGAAATGTGCTTTGAACAGAGGCAGCACAGAAAAAGACGTCGTTTATATATTTTGTATAAAACATTCAATTTATAAAAAAATAAATTAAAATATCACAAAATAACTTCTACATTCACACCAGTAATATACTAGATACACAATTCATATGGAAAATAAAGCAATTTTCGTGTACGTATAGCAGTATCATAACTATTTCATACCATTACCTATTATTTTTTCTCTGTATTGATGGACAAGTTTTTATCTCAATTAAAACTTTAATTTATTATTTTAATTTAAAACTTCTAATTTTAAATGTATAATTTTTTTTTATTATTTTTCAATTTTATATTAAAAAGCTTATCTACATTTATACTTGCTTCAATAATTTTTACTTTCTTCTATCTTCAATAGAAGAAAGTATTGTAATCGAAATTTTTTCGACTTCTTGTTATTTGACGGATTTACACGTTTTAGCGGTCAGAGATTCCAAAAAACATGTTTTTACAAAATGTCTGTCTGTCCGTGTGTCTGTGTGTCTGTCTGTGTGTCTGTCTGTGTGTCTGTGTGTCTGTATGTCGCCATTCTACCATCAAAAAGTGTATGAAGTTATGCATAGAATTGAACCAAATTCTTTGTGAATATTTTTGGCTGTGACAAGCAGGTCCTCCTCCTGTTTTGAAATATTCCGCCAGAAGGGGCGCTGCAATCGCGATTTTTGTGCCATTTTCAATATTGTACCGACCAAAAGTATATGAAGTTATGCATCGAATTTAACCAAATTTTTTGTGTAAGGGTATGACTATGGCTAGTTGGTTCCCCCTGAGTTTGAAAATAATCCGCCGGAAGGGGCGCTGCAATCGCGATTTTTGTGCCATTTTCAATATTGTACCGACCAAAAGTATATGAAGTTATGCATCGAATTTAACCAAATTTTTTTGTGTAAGGGTATGACTATGGCTAGTTGGTCCCCCCTGAGTTTGAAAACAATCCGCCGGAAGGGAGAGCTGCAATCGCGATTTTTGTGCCATTTTTAATATTGTACCGACCAAAAGTATATGAAGTTCTGCATCGAATTGAACCAATTTTTTTGTGTAAGTGTATGACTATGGCTAATAGGTGCTCCCTGAGTTTGAAAAAAATCAGCCGGAAGGGGGCGCTGCAATCGCGATTTTTGTGCCATTTTCAGTATTGTACCGGCCAAAAGTACATGAAGTTATGCATCGAACTGAACCAAATTTTTTGTGTGAGTGTATGGCTATGGCTCGTTGGTCCTCCCTGAATTTGAAAAAAATCCACCGGAAGGAGGTGCTGCAACAGCCAATTTTATGCCATTTTCAATACTGCACCACCTAAAAGTGTATAAAGTTAGTCGTAGAACCGAACTCAATTTTTTTTATATGATTATTTTTTGGTAAGGCAAGTAGGTCCTCCCTGAATTTGAAAAAAAAATCTGCCTATCATTCTATTGTCCATCGGCTCGTGTAGAGACGGAAATTCGTTTTTACTCCGATTAATTGATCGAAGCAGAAATTTAAGATGAAAACCAAAGTTCGTATGGTATTGAATTAAAATTATTAAAACATTAAAATGAATAACTATTTTTCTTAAATATTAAAATGTACGTATGAGATAGAAGAAAGTTGTGGGATTGGCACATCCAACTAATTTAAAACATATGATTAATCAATTAAAGGCGGTGGTTATAGAGTCTAGCCAACTAATTTTAATTCCGAATCTTTTTGTAACCTACCTTTTTTCAACACAAGGTAAAAAAAAAAAAAAAAAAAACTTAGTAATTTAATTTAAATTATTTTAATCATAAATTTTCTAAAATTATTTTGAAATTACTATGAAAATGGTCTTCTTTTTGTCTGTCACAAATTTTTCTTAGAAAACCATATACTATAAATGAAATTTTAACACAACTCTTATAAAGAACAATGCTCAACAATCAATGTTGAATAAAACAATTTTCTTGTACTACATTCTCGTATAAATCTGATAAATTTATTATTTAGCGCGGCGTGTCATTGTTAACTTCAGGACTACAGATTTTCAATAATAATCAAAGCAAATGCGATTCTCCTTCTAAGTTTGTCGATTATTAATGGTAACAGTTGAAGATAATATTTTTCATTGATTCGACGTTGCCTTGATAAATTACATTCTACGTTAAGTGAAAAAGGTTTATCAAGCGATATTTATATAATATGTAAAGAGAATGGAAGCTCTGTACTTTCCACAATAAATAATAAACATGTATTCGTTTTATTTAACTAGATTAAAATAACAGAGAAACAAAATAAAAGTATGAAATAAGTTGAAATTTGTCTGTTAAACATTTTGACAGAAAAAGACCTTTTTGTAAGTTTTAAAAATCTAGGATTAAAATTTTATTTTATTCTATCTTTCTCTTTCACAAACGATTACACTGAAAACCATGTACTGTAAATAAAATTTCAACGCAACTTTTATAAAAACAATCAGTGTTGAATAATACCATTTTGTTGAACTACATTTCCGTATAATTCTGATAAATTTCATTTTAACGCTGCATTCCTTTGTTAATTTCAGAACGACAGATTTCCTATAATAATCAAAGCAAATGTGAAACTTTCTTCTAAGTTTGTCGATTATCAATGGTAAAAGTTAAACATAATGTTTTTCGTTGATTCGACGTCTTCTTGCTAAATTACATTCTACTTTTACTGAAGAAGGTTTTCCAGCGATATTTATATGATACGCAGAAAGAATGGAAGTACTCTCCCTTTGACAGTAAATAATAAACATGATATAGGTTTTCTTTAACTAGATTAAGATAGCTGAGAAAACGATTAAAAATATGAAATAAGTTGAAGTTCGTCTGTTAAACAATTCGACAGAAAAAGCTTTTTCTTAAGTTTTTGAAACGTAAAATTGAAATTTTATTTTACTCTTGCTTTTCTCTTTCACAAATGATTACGCTGAAAACAGTGTACTGTAAATGAAATTTAACACAACTTTTTAAAAGACAATCAATGTTGAAGAAAACCATTTTCTTGTACTACATTTCCGTATAACTCTAACAAATTTATTTTTTAGCGTGGCATGTCTTAGTGAATTTTAGAACGAAATATTTCAAATAATAATCAAAGTGAATGTGAAACTTTCTCCTTCTAAATTTGTCAATTATTAATAGTAACAGTTGAAGGCAATGTTTATGATTGTTTCGACGTCGTCTTAACAAATCATATTCTAGGTTAAGTGAAGAAAGTTTATCAAGCGATATTTATATAATATGTAAGGAAAATGAAAGTATTGTCAATTTAACAGTAAAAAATAAGTATGGAATTTGTTTTCTTTAACCATATTAAAATAGCTGAGAAAAAAAATGAAAAGTATGATATAAGTTGAAATTCGCCTGTTAAACATTTTGACAGAATTTTTTTTTTTAAAGTTTTAAAAATATAGGATTAAAATTTTATTTTACTCTTGCTTTTCTTTTTCACAAATAATTACATTGAAAACCGTGTTCTGTAAATGAGACTTCAACACAACTTTTATAAAGACAATGAATGTTAAATAAAACCGTTTTGTTGTACTACATTTCCGAATAAATCTGATAAATTTATTTTTTAACGCGGCATGTCCGTGTTAACTTCAGAACGACAATTTTTCAATAATAATCAAAGTGAATGTGAAACTTTCTCCTTCTAAGTTTGTCGATTATTAATGGTAACAGTTGAAGATAATGTTTATCATTGGTTCTACATCGTCTTGATAAATTATATTCTACGTTAAATGAAAAAGGTTTATCAAGCGATATTTATATAACATGTACAGAAAATGGAGGCACTGCCAATTTAACAGTAAAAAATAAACATGTTATAGGTTTACTTTAATCACATTACGATAGCTGACAAAAAAGGGAAAAATATGAAATAAGTAGAAATTCGTGTGCTAACCATTTCGACAGAAAAAGCTTTTTGCTTAAGTTTTTAAAATCTAGGATTAAAATTTTATTTTACTCTAGCTTTTCTTTTTCACAAATAATTGCACTGAAAACCATCTACTATAAATGAAATTTCAACAGAACTTTTAAAAAGGCAATCAATGTTGAATAAAACCACTTTTTTTGTACTACATTCTTGTATAATTCTGGTAAATTCATTCTTTATCGTGGCATGTCTTTGTTAATTTCAGAACGACAGATTTCCAATAAAAAGCAAAGCAAATGTGAAACTTTCTCCTCCTAAGTTTGTCGTTTATTAATAATAGCAGTTGAAGATAATGTTTTTCATTGATTCGACGTCGTCTTGATAAATAACATTCTACTTTAAATGAAAAAGGTTTATCAAGCGATATTTATATAATATGTAAAGAGAATGGAAGTATACTCTCCCTTTAACCCTTTGAGCTCGCATGGTTGAATTTTCTACCACTTAATTTTAATTCCGAAATGTCATAATGGCACCGGAATATTCGACCAAAATACATTTGAAAAACGTTTAATGCATTTTTTTTTTTTTTTTTGTGTATATCATAGACAAAATTTTTTCTTTGGCAAAATACTGTTGCCAATGTGACATTTGGAATTTTGAAGAATTTTATCCGCAAGGGCGCAAAGGGTTAATAATAAATAATAAACATAGTATAGGTTCTCATTAACTTCTTAACTGGTTAATTCTTGGCTATTTTCAAAAAATTGAAAAGAGCGGACTCACACCATTATTATTTAAATAAAAAATTCGTAAAAGTTACTCTTCACATTACCGCCTTTCAATAGTATGAAATTTTCTTAAAAATAATAGTGGTGTCAAAAAGATTTAAATAAAGAAATAAGCAAATTTGTCTTGCCCGAACCAGTTAAGGGGTTAACTGGGCTAAGATGGCTGACTAAAAAGTGAAAATATGAAGTAAGTTGAAATTCGTCTGTTAAAAATTTTGACAGAAAAGGCATTTTTTTAAGTTTTTAAAATCTAGGATTAAAATTTTATTTTACTCTTTCTTTTCTCTTTATTAAATAATTAAACAGAAAACCATGTACTGTAATTGAAATTTCAACACAACTTTTACAAAGAGAATCAAAGTTGAATAAAACCATTTTCTTGTAGTACATTTTCGAATAATTTTTATGAATTAATTTTTTAGCGCGGCATGTCTTTGTTAACTTCTGAATGACAGATTTCCGATAATAATCAAAGCAAATGTGAAACTTTATCCTTCTAAGTTTGTCGTTTATTAATGGTAACAGTTGAAGAAAATGTTTTTCATTGATTCGGCGTCTTCTTGATAAATTACATTCTACGTTGAGCGAAAAAGGTTTATCAAGCGATATTTATAAAATATGTAAAGCGAATAGCAGTACTCTCCTTTTAACAGTAAATAATAAACATGTATAGGTTTTCTTATCTAGATTAAGATAGCTGACAAAAAAAAGTGAAATTATAAAGTAAGTTGAAATTCGTCTGTTAAACATTTTGATAGAAAATGCAATTTTTCAAGTTTTAAAAATCTAGGATTAAAATTTTAGTTTATTTTTCCTTTTCTCTTTCACAACTAATTACACTGAAAACCATATACTGTAAGTGAAATTTGCACACAACTTTTATAAAGACAATCAATGTTAAATAAAACCATTCTCTTGTACTACATTCCACTATAATTCTGGTAAATTTATTCTTTAGCGTGGCATGTCTTTGTTCACTTCAGAATGACAGATTTCCAATAATAATCAAAGCAAATGTGAAACTTTCTCCTACTAAGTTTGTCGATTATTAATTGAAATAGTTGAAGAAAGTGTTTTTCATTGATTCGACGTCGTCTTGATAAATTACATTGTACGTTAAGTGAAGAAGGTTTATCAAGCGATATTTATATACTATGTAAAGAGAATGGAAGTACTATGTCTTTAACAATAAATAATAAACGTGGTAGTTCTTTTTTAACTAGATTAAAATAGATGAGAAACAAAGTGAAGTATTCGTTTTATTTAACGAGATTAAAATATTTGAGAAAAAAAGTGAAAATATGAAATAAGTAGAAATTCTTCTGCTAAACATTTCGATCGAAAAAGCTTTTTCTTAAGTTCTTGATATCTAGATTAAAATTTTATTTTACTCTCGCTTTTCTCTTTCACAGATGATTATCCTGAAAACCATGTACTGTAAATAAAATTTCAATACAACTTTTATATATTCAATCAGTGTTGAATAAAACCATTTTCTTGTACAGTACCGATATCCGTATAATTATCATAAATTTATTCTTTTAGAATGGCATGTCCGTGTTAACTTCCGAACGACAGATTTCCAATAATAATCAAAGAAAATGCGAAACTTTCTCCTTGTAAGTTTGTCGATTATTTATGGTAGCAGTTGAAGATAATGTTTTTCCTTGATTCGACGTCGTCTTGATAAATTACATTCTACATTTAGTGAAGAAGGTTTATCAAGCTATATTTATATAACATGTTAAGAGAATGGAAGTGTTCTCCCTTTAACAGTAAATAATAAACGTGGTATAGGTTTTTTTAACTAGATTAAGATAGCTGACAAAAAAAGTGAAAAATATGAAATAAGTAAAAATTCGTCTGCTAAACATTTCGACAGAAAAAGCTTTTTCTTAAATTTTTGAAATCTAGATTAAAATTTTATTTTACCTTTGCTTTCCTCTTTTACAAATGATTATACTGACAACTATGTAGGGAAGAGATTTTCAGAAAATCAATATGTTTCTTACTTGAATTATATTTTTTGAGTTTTAAATATTACATAATAAGAACAACGCATTTCTTCATCATATGAACCATAAATAAACATTTTCCAAAGAAATTAACTAAATTGTGAGGATTTGAAAAATTGAAAGATTTTTTGTTCAAATCTGCCCCATGTAGGGGTAACTTTGATCAAGCAAGGGGCACCTTTGAAAAAAATGAATAAAATATGAAAATATTGAAATTTTTTATAAAAAGGTGCATATGTTACAGAAATATAAAGTAATATGAATAAAATTAAATAACTACATTTTGTTGAAATTACTAATTTTTTTGTTATTTAACCAAAGTTAAATCCATCAAAGTTGATGTCAAAACTCATTGTTGATAAAACACAGTGTCCCTCCAGTTGTGTTTGGTTGTGAGAACTTTTTTACAATATCCTTGAAATACACCATTTTAATATCTGATGCTTCTGGAAAATTAAAATTTTTCCAAATTAATGCTTACCAATGAAATTTTCATAAACCTTTTAATCACTTCCCGAACGTTATTCGATATGGCTGCCAACTTTTAAGCATTTTTTCTACCACAAAAGTTTTACAGTAAATACTGTCTTATTTAATAGTCGAAATTTTATACTTAAACCAGTGTAAAATCTCTGTACAATTTTAGTGGTAGGAAAAATGCGTAAAAGTTGGCAGCTATGTTATATGGGCAACGTATTTTTGCAAATCGTGATTTTCCCGTACTAAGTATGCACATCCATATACTTATCAATATTTATTATTCGCACCAGTAAAATTTAATTTTCAATTTTGTGTTATTTAATCCGAGCATCTATCTGGTACAATTAAGCAAAATTTCTGTTTTGAAAAAACGGTGACAAAAGAATAAAAAATCTGTAAAAGACATGAAAAAAATTATTTCAAATGTTTTTTTTTCAGAAATTTTGATCAGTTAAGTGGTTAATGTATGTTGTAATTTTAAAATGATCTTTCATAGTCCTTGCTCTATTATTTAATAATGACGCACGTATTGTCCCTTTTCTATGCACGGCAATTGCTTTCCTTTCGTAAATTACTTAAAATATCCTTTCATACAACACTTGTTTTGGAAAGTGTCGGCCTTTCACTTCTGTTTCCGACATAACTAATTTATATCAAAGGAGGAATTTTCCATGTTTACATTGATGAGAGAGACTCTTAGTGGATCGATGTATTTCTTTGTATTGTTCTGTTTTGGAAGGCTGAAAAGAGTAATTTACTTATTTGTCTCGAGACTATCTCGAAATAACTTAAATGCTTCCCTAATTAGCCCGTAAGTTATACGGGCAACGTGTCTTTTGCAAATCATGATTATGCACATCCATCTTCTTATCAATCTTTGTTATTCGCACCATTAAATTTTTATTGTAAATTTTGCATTATTTAATCTAAGCATCTTTCCGATTCAATTTGACAAAGATTTCTGTTTTGAAAATCCAGTAACAAAGGAACATTTAAAATTCTGTATAAGACAAAAAAAATATATATATAGGCATCATTTGAAAGGTTTTTGAAAAAATTGATCCGTTAACACTAGAACCGCGGTGAGGGGTCATTTTGACCCGTATCATAAGGAGAGATGTCAATTTGAACCAGAAAATCCTTTATAAAGCAGGTTAAAGAAATACTGAGCAAAAATAATTTCAATAAATAACTTTGACTGTTTTAAATAAAAAACCCGGTGAGAAATATTTATCTAAAATTTGAATGAATTTTCCCGCGGTTCTAGTGTAAAGTGGTTAATGTACAGGGTGGTCATAAAAAACCTTTGCCTACATACGGAGCTCTAGCGGCCAGTCCGCTCAACCGATCGAAATGAAATTTCAGATATAGCTATTCAGATGTACGAGTTCGAAATTCTGTGAACGACAACAAAATGGCGCTCACGGTTACGGTTATAGTTACAGAAACTCGAAAATTTCCAATGGCAACACCCATTTTTCTTCATCGCAAAATGCTCAGCGCATGCGAAAACCCTAAAGAGCTTTGGAACCATACGTGTATCGCAAGAAACGGACATGTTATGCACGCACAAAAACCCATTCTGGGAATCCTTCCCCCCATAGAAAAAACTCGATTGGGGCGCAAGGAGGAAATTTGCATATGACACAGACTCAGTACACTAATCTCTGATTACAATACAGATCTGAGAAACTGAAACTTTTATTTTGATTACACATTTTACACATGGGTGCCGTAATTGCCTGTGATGGTGACGGCACCCATGTTGAAAATGTGTAATCAAAATAAAAGTTTTAGTTTCTCCGATCTGTATTGTAATCAGAGATTAGTGTACTGAGTCTGTGTCATATGCAAATTTCTTCCTTGCTCCCGAATCGAGTTTTTTCTATGGGGGGAAGGATTCCCAGAATGGGTTTTTGTGCGTGCATAACATGTCCGTTTCTTGCGATACACGTATGGTTCCAACGCTCTTTAGGGTTTTCGCATGCGCTGAGAATTTTGCGATGAAAAAAGAAATGGGTGTTGCCATTGGAAATTTTCGAGTTTCTGTAACTATAACTGTAACCGTGAGCACCATTTTGTTGTCGCTCACAGAATCTTGAGCTCATACCACTGAATAGCTATATATGAAATTTCACTTCGATCGGTTGAGCGGACTGACCGCTAGAGCTCCGTATATCGGCAAAGTTTTTTTTATGACCACCCTGTATATTATAACTTTAAAGGGAATTTTAATAGTCCTTGCTCTATTATTCAGTAATGATGCAAGTATTGTCCCTTTACGATGCACGGCAATTACTTTCCTCTCGCAAATTACTTAAAATTTCCTTTCATACAATACTTGTTTTGGAAAGCGTCGCTCTTTCACCTCTGTTTCGAATATAACTAATTTATAACAAAAGAGAAGTTTTCTATGTTTACACCGAAGAGGTTCTGCAGATCGATATATTTCTTTGTATTGTTCAGTTTTGGAAAGTTGAAAGGAGTAATTTACTTATTTGTTTCAAGTCTATCTCGAAATAATTTAACCCCTTAACAGCTTTGTCCGAACGGTGTTTGGGCAAGACGAATTTGCTTATTGCATCATTTAAAGCTTTTTGACACCACTATTATTTTAAAGAAAATTTTGATACTATTGTAAGGCGGAAATGTTTAGGCTAAATTTTTCGAATATTTTATTTAAATAATAGTGGTTTGAATCCGTTATTTTTAATTATTTGAACGGAAACGATTTAACCAGTTAAAATTAGAACCGCCGATTATTTTACTCAAGTTTTATAAAAAGTGTTTCTCACCAGAATTTTGATTTTAAAATACTTAACTTATTTAATAAGTCTATTTATGTGCTGTATACATTTAACATATCTTATGAAGAAAAATCTGGTTCGAATCGACTATTTTCAATATGGCAGAGGTCATTTTGACCCCTAAAGGCGGTTCTAGTGTTAAGGGTTAACCGCTTCCCTAATTTGTCAGTATGTCATAAGGGCAACGTGTTTTTGACAATTAGGATTTGCCAATTATGACAACGTACGGACATCCATATTTCAATTATGATTTACTATTCTCACCAGTAAATTTGTATTGTAAATTTTTCATATTCAATCCGATTTTTTTTTTTTTTTTTTTTTTTCAACTTATTCAGGCAAAATATTCTATATTTAGAAACCGAAGATATAAAATTAAAAATTCTGAAAAAGACATGAAAAAATAGCTATTATGTGAAAGTTTTTTTTCAATAACATTGTTCAGTTAAGCGATTAATGAAACTAGTTTTAAATTTCTGGTTACATATTGGTCTCTTTTTTTTGGGGGGGGGGGGAGAGGTAACCACCTTTTCAAAAATTATTTTTGTGCGATATTTTTACTAAAATGTTTAAAAAAAATCATCCAGCGTGTTTGCACTGCATTTGCAATTTACTTAATAACTTTAAAGGGATCTATCATAGTCTTTGCTCTATTATTCAATAATGATGCAAGTATTGTCGAATTTCTACGCACGGCAATTACTTCCCTCTCGTAAATTCCTTAAAATGTCCTTTCATGCAACGCTTGTTTAGGAAACTGTCGCACTTTCACCTTTGTTTCCAACATAACTAATTTATATCAAAGGAAAAGTTGTCCATGTTTACACTGACGAGACTCTTTGCAGGTCAATATATTTTCTTGTGATGTTGAATTTTGGAAAATTGTACGAAATAATTTAGTTAGTTTTTTCCGAGACTAGGTTGAAATAATTTAATTAAACAAACTTTAAATTTTTGGACTTTTAGCGGTTCTTTTTTACTCTACCACAGTTTTTTTTTTTTTTTTTTTGTGCCATATTACTTACAAAATTTGTAACAAACACTGCATTCCGAAATATACATATACCTATATCTGCACGTACAGGACAATTCTAAATTCATAATAAAAACTTTAAAGGTTGTCACAGGACACTGTAACAATCATTTACTGTATCGGAATGCACCGGCGCAAGTGATATGTTTATGTACAAACATCAGAATTTGCGGGGAACAATTTAACCCTTTATTAATTCAAAAATTTTTATTCATACCAGAAAAAATTGTTTCAGATGTGAATCTAAAGAAATTACGGAGTTTCATGGAAGGTTTTTTTTTTTTTTTTTTTTTTTTTTTTTTTAAATCAAAGATTAGAAGGAAAGTATTTTAATTGGGTTTTAACTCCTTCCGGCACAAATTCCATTCATTAAATGAGAAATTAGTGAATGACACCGGAATTTAACAACGACTTTTTTAGAAAGTTAGAAATACTTATTTTAAACTTTCTTGTAAAACCTAATTTTAATTATTATATTATTGATTCCGTTTGCAAGCTTGGAATAAAAATTATGTGTGCACTGAGTGGTATCCCTGTGCCGGAAAAGGTTAAATCAGCCACATAATCTTTCAAGACCTTAAGAGATTTGGAAGAAATTAAAAGTCTTTGTTTTAGCCTTTCGAAGGGTTAAAAAGATTTTGTTACTGTATTGATGAATAAATTAAAAAAATATATTTTTTTCTGATAAGGAAGCTCAATTTTCGAGCTTTTTCTTACCAAATTTATAAAAGGGAAACATAATTAACCTTCCGTCTACCAGACGGGTCCATTGGACCCGACAGCAATATTTAATGTAAATTTTTCTCATTAAAAATAGCATTCAAAGTTTTGCGATTACATGACTTTTCCTGCAATTGTCTCCTCTATGTATATGCAATTGCGATTAAAATTTTGTTCGAAATTTTTTACCTATTTTTAATTTGTTTCATTGTTTACCACGCGGGTCCATTGGACCCAACATTAAAACAAACGTAATATACTGTTGCTTTCTTTTTCTAGGGTTGCCATAAATCATGAGGAGGAACAGGGTTACCATAATTGGCTGTTTATCGCCCATTTGGCGATGGATTTTTAGCGCCAATCTCGCCAAATTTGGCGACTTTATAATGAAGTTTTGAGAACATTCTGGACTGATCTAGTAAACTTCGTGCTCTATATATAAAAGGTTACTTCTGGTTCAGAGAGTCATTTATCAACAGACGCAGTTAGTGCGCGAATGGTGTCTATTGATGTTTTTGAGTCTTTTCATTGAAAATAGGACTTGGTATTTGAAGACAAGTAATAAGTGTAGTTTGTACGTGCTTTGTTATTTTACAAATATTCATCATTTTCTTATTTCCTAACTTATTTTTTGTTAAAAACTGAATTGAAGATGAACAGAAAAAAGTATTGACTCAAGAGGAAATTCAAAAAATTATGGAAAATCCGGACGATATAGAATTCGACACCGATGATGAAAATCTGTCGTCTGATGAAGGTGAAGTAGATTATGTTGAAATACATAATGAAATTTCTGATTCCTACTCAGAATCTGATAATGATTCCAATGAAGTAAATGTAGCAACCACAAGTACTTCAAATTCTACTTTTGTTTCCAAAAATAATTCACAGATCTGGTATAAGAATGAAGTTGCCAGACCACAAAGAAGACGTACTGAAATCAATATTTTACGTGAAAAATCTGGACCTTCAAGATTTTCAAATCGTGAAGTGGATTCCATATCATCCTCATTTCTTATCTATTTCCGAAAAAGACTTTTGGAAATTATAGTAAAATGGACAAACGCGGAAGGCAATAGAGTATTCGATAAAGAGTGGAAACCTATAGATATTATAGAACTTAAAAAATTCATCGGACTTTTATTACTTATTGGAGTATATAAATCGAAAAATGAAACAGTAAGCGAACTTTGGAGCATAAAAAATGGAAGACAAATATTTCGGGACATTATGAGTCGCAATAGATTCACAAGTATATTACGTGTCATAAGATTTGATGATGCTGCTGAGAGGCGTAAAAGAAGATCAACTGATAAATTAGAGCCAATAAGAGAATGCTTTGAATTGTGGAATAGCTATTTACAAGACCCTTATATTCCTAATTGGTCTATGACTGTCGATGAGCAATTAGTTTCTTTTCGTGGAAAATGCCATTTCCGTCAGTATATGCCATCTAAACCTGGAAAGTATGGATTGAAGTTCTGGGTTATTTGTGACAGCGTAACATCGAATGCTTGGAAACTGGAACTATATACAGGCAAAAATGAAGTAAGAGAATCTCATCAGGGAGAAAATGTAGTTAAAAGATTGATGAAGGAAATTGAAAATTCTGGTCGTAATATTACATGTGATAACTTTTTACGTCATATGCATTAGCAACACATCTTACTTCAAAAAAATTATCTCTTATTGGAACAATTCGAAAAAATAAACCTGAATTACCCGCTGTGTTCACAAATCCAAAACATCGCTCTGTATATTCTACTTTATTTGGGTTTCAAAAGAAGGCGACCATCATCTCTTACTGTCCCAGAAAAGGTAGAATTGTTACTTTGCTAAGCACAATGCATAACACTTATGATATTGACAACAGCTTAGAAAAAAAGCCACAAATAATCCTAGATTATAATAAAACCAAAGGCGGAGAAGATACGATGGACAAAATGGTAAGAACATATAGTGTGAAACGCATGACACGTCGGTGGCCTTTGATTGTATTTTATAATATGATCGATATAAGTGCGATGATTGCATACATAATATGGTTGTCACTGAATGCTGAATGTGATCCGAAAATGAAAAAAAGGCGGAATTTCATTATTCAACTTGCAGAAGAATTAGTAGGTGAAGGAGGTATCGCCGTCTCAACATCTACTTCAGAACTACTTTACGCAAATAGTTTTGAACCGCCACGAAAAAAATCAAGATGTCATATTTGTCCCTCTAAAAAAGATCGAAAAACACGAACATTATGCAAGAAGTGTACGAAAAATGTTTGCGGAGAACATTCCGTCGTTATTTGTACTTCATGTACAGAATAATTTTATTATGATGAAAAACGTTTTGTAGTCATTATAATATACTATATATATTACTTTCTTACTGTATGTGTTACTTTCTTACTCTATTACTATATATATTACTTTATTACTATATATATCACTTTTATATATTGTATAAGGTGCATTAATAACAAATATATTCATTGTAGATAAATGGGTGTTTTGTATATTTTGAAATCCTATATATTTTACATATGGGTCCAATGGACCCGAATGGTAGTTCTTGCATATACTTTTTTTTTGGTAGTCTAAGGGTTAAAAGTTTCTAGTGCAAAATTAACTAAATTAGGTGGCTTATAATATATCCCACCCCCTCAAAAATTAACCTTAATAAATAAGATTACATTTGATTGAGAAAAAAATAGTTACAAAAATTTCCGATGTCAGGTTAAGTCAAGGAAGAATTTATTCAACTGTGTGGTGCTGGTTTCGCTTTAAATCACACAAAAAGAGAAAATTGTATTTTTTTACCTTAGGATCACCTACACGATTGTGTAGGTCGAATTCTTAAGGGTTAAGGAGGCCATACAATGTGAAATCCTTATAAAATTTGCTGTTTTGTAAAAATAATATAAAGGAAAGTACAAGGTTTTTGTGCATTAAAGACAATAGCACAAAAAGCCCTACAATTCGTTAGTTATGGTGATTATAACGGTATTTTATATTCTCCATGTAAGCGGTGGTTAAAAAGAAATTTTAAAACACTTTATCCTAAAATGCTGAAAACGATATTTTGTTAAATTATGCAAATAACTTCTCTTAAACTTCGTAATCTGTTTCGATGTAAACTGTGTGGATTAACCCTTTCCGGCACGGGCAAAATCTGTACTAAAATGAGAAATTATCGACTGACACCGGAATTCACAAACGAATTTTTTAAATATTCTGAATTCCTCAATTTAAGCTTTTATTGTAAAAGCAAAATTTTACTAATATATTATTGGTGCCAATTGCAAGTTTGGAATTAAAATTAGGTATCCCAGACCGGGCACAGTGTGCCGGAAAGGGTTAATAAATTATATCTGTATCTTAACCACTTCCGGCACACTGTGCCCGGTCTGGGATACCTAATTTTAATTCCAAACTTGCGAACGGCACCAATAATATTTTAGTAAAATTTTGTTTTTACAATAAAAGCTTAAATTAAGGAATTCAAAAAACTTAAAAAATTCGTTTGTGAATTCCGGTGTCAGTCGGTAATTTCTCATTTCACTAACAATTTTGCCCGTGCTGGGAAGGGTTAAGAGGGCGGTGGATGTTAATTTTTTTTTTCATTTTAATCATATCTATATTAAATTTTGTAATTTGACCAAAAGCATATAGAACACCTTCAAAAAAATTTCCAATCTTATTAAATTTTTTTATTTAATTTTTTTTTTAAATTTTTAAACGAAATTTAAAATGCTTCTCGTGTCTTAATTTTTGAGATACTTTCTTGTTTTTGTATTTTTATCACTTAAAACTCGATTATAAGCAAATTTGTGTAAGATTTACTTAACCCTTTAAGCTCTAGGGTGTAAATTTCTTCAAAATTCCAAATATCACATTCGCACCAGTATTTTGCAAAGAAAAAAACCGCCTAACAATAAACAGGAAAAAATGCATTAAACCTTTTTCAAATAAATTTGGTAGCATTTTCTGGTGTGATTGTGACATTTCAGAATTAAAATTATGTGGTAGAAAATTCTACCATCAGAGCTCAAGGGGTTAATCTCTTGAATAAATAATATCTTACAGATTTTTTTCTAAATTCCATATCGATTTTTTTCAACATTTTGCCTTTTAATAAGTAAAAAATAAATTTGACTATTTTTATAAAGACGAAATTTTGAAAGCTTACACAATTTCTTTCTAAACAATATCAGGATACCTCCTTATCAATTTCATAAATATTTTTTATAAATTACGTAACAAGGGTATTTCAAAAATCTAAAAAAACTAAAAATTTAGTTTTGAGAAAAACAGATTTAAAGTATATAAATAAATTTACCTTTATTATTTACGTCTTAAAACCTTTATAAATGACATTTTAATAAGAAAAAACTTTTTTGGTGCTATTATACCACGGAAATAGATCTTTTCTGCGACGTTTTTGCTGAAACAAAGGTCCAGTGTCCCCTTAAAAGTATTCACCCAAATTTGTTTGTAAATTTAGCTCCATAGATACACAAATAAAATGAAAATAAGCAAAGTTGCCATGTCTCCGGCTTTTTGCCTTCCACTGTTATCGTAGAAAAAAAAAATTCAATCGCCCAAACGTTCCAATTAAAAAAAAAAGAACATTATCTGCATTAAAATACTGGTATCCAAAAAGTCGGAAACTATGCAGCTCTGATGTAGGTAATCTCAAAAAAAAAATTAAAACTTTTCACTTTATTTAAAAATATACAATTGTTGATAAAGTGTGCTCAAATTTGGGAGCAGTTTAAAGGAACACTTTTAATCGATAAATCCAATATGACTGAATGCAGAGCTGCCACTGGCAAGTATTTTTAAATTCTATCTCGTACCACTTTCACAAAACAAAGATCTTTTCCATACTCATTGACAACATCTGCAAGAAAAATGTTCTACAAAATTTAATTGAAAAAAAAATTATGATTGGAAAATAATAGACCCTATCGCAAAAGCTTAGAGAATCAATAGAATTTGCATTAACATAAAAAAAAATAAAGTACAATTAAAATTTGTGAGATAATAAATAAAAGCAGTTTTGCTGATATATACATATAAATTATGATCAAAGGTCATACGTTAGAAAATGGATTTCTGTCATCTTCAGTGATGAAAAGAAATGGAATTTATACGGCCCTGATGGTTATAAATTTTACTAGCGTAATCTTTGAAAAAACTCCTAAGATCTGTTTCAGTAGGCAACAAGGCGAAGGATCCGTAATGACATGGGGTGGATTTTCTTTATTTAGAACTTATGGGCAGAAAAATGAGGATTATCAGGATATTTTACGTACCAATTTACTGCCAATGATAAATTTGCTAGCAGGACCGGACTGTGTTTTACAACAAGATGGGAATTTCAAACATACCTCCACATCAATGAAAACATGGTTTAGGCAAAACAATAGCACATTATTATACTGGCCAGCACATAGCCCAGATTTGAAACATATAGAGAAATTATGGTGGGATCTTATCTCGTAAAATATATGAAAATGGAAAGCAATATGCGTGCATAAATAAAAACTGCAATTTTACAAAACCTAATATGAAATACCTCGTTCTGTAATGGCAACCTTAGACAACTAAATAGAACAACGTGTATTTGATGTTATAAAGTATAATGGCAATGCAATTCAATATTAAAAGTAAGATTTTAGTTACTTTTATAACATTTAAAAAAAATTACAACTGTGTATACTTTTGGGACAGCACACTTTTATGTAATTTAAAATATATCTTGTAATTTCAATCCTTTTATTATAATATATAAGCGTATATCATAAAAACAGGTATTATTTATTACATATCTCACGAATTTCAATTGTACCTTTTTATGTTAATGCAAATTTTATTGATTGTCTAAACTTTTGGGATAGGGTGTATAAAAAAAGCCTCGCTAATGGCTGCTGCAAATATTTAATAGTACACGAGAAGTCGTTGGCGCAGTTTTCAAAAAGAACATATTTAACATTTTATCCACATTGTAAATAGCTTTAAATGCATCATATAACCCTATATGAGGACCCCAGAAGCCAAGGGGTATAAGTGACAAAATTGAAAAAATTGAGTTAAGTGCACAGGGTATCTGGAAATATGCTTTTTTCATTTCAGGTAAAGAAATATAGGTCATTTTCTTATTATTTGGGGAGTTATAGAGATAAACCACTTTTTTCGAAAAACAAACAATATTGATTAATTATACATTTAAAGAAAATTGTACTTTTTTTTTAACAGTTATTGAAATGAGAGTTCAAAGATTAGAATGCAACAAGCAGATGTTTCCTATTTCAATTTAGTCAATTGTTATTGATGTTCCAATTTAACATCAATTATCTTTAAACTCAATTTACTCCAAATCGACATTTTGTCACTTGTACCCCTTGGTTTCTGATGTCGTCATAATTAGTCAATAATGCAGTTGCATAGGTACCAAAGAGTAATAAAATTAATTACAATGCTTTTTCATTATTATTATTATTATTATTATTATTATTATTATTATTTTATATTTCTTCTCTTATATAATATCAGAAAATCTATGATTAAAGATGCCGAATAAAAAAATAATGATTTTAAATACAATATGTTTTTAACGTTTCATCGTTTTATATAATATCAGAAAATATACGTTAAAACAAAGCGAATGAAAACATACTTTAAATTCAGTATTTTTTTTAACGCTTCTTCGTCATAAATATCAATATATCTACGATTCAAAAAGATGAATAAAAAAACAATGATTTTAAATTCTGTATTTGTTAAACTTTTCTTTGTCTTATATACTATCAAAAAATCTACGGTTAAATAAGGTTAATTAAAAAAATATATATTAATTTAAGTTTGTAATTCATGTCATGTATCATTGTAAAATGTTGTAATATTCTCTTTCAGGATAAAATTTAATTTTAAATATTCAGAAATTCTGCTCCAAATAAAGAATTAACTTATAGTTCTTTGTCAATACAAAATAAATCATTATTAAGCCATAGGCATATTTGTTTAAATGTGAACAAAAATTATCTTTGATTACCTTTGATTTAAGTCTATTTCTACGGAACACCTTTTTTACACAGATATACATATTTCTTAAATTCCTATCAAACGTACCTGGAAAGAAAATAATATATTGTCACTAAAAACTATTAATTTATACACAACAACAGTTATTGTAATAAAAATATCATAAAGAAACAGTTATGTTATTTTAGAGCTTTTAAAATGCATGAAGACAAAACATTTATTAAATGTAAAACACATTTGTATAGTTGCCAACCTTTAAGGATTTTTTTTCACACAATCATTTAACCCATTAGTGCCTAGCGTCCCTTTTTAGGGACGCTTCAAAAGGTGTATTCATCACTGTTTTTGACACCGGTAAAAAAGAGAGGCAATAGTTATTTTATTTAAATGATACATTTTCGTGATTAATGAACTAAACTTAAATCTTCTAAAAATAGTGGTGCCAACCAAATAAAATTTACGCAAAAGATGCTGGGCACGAATGGGTCAATAGAAAATTTTATTTAAAACAATCGCCGAAATTTAAAGATTTCCATCGATAAAACAAGACAAAATGTAGTGGAGAAAATCCGTACAAGCTGGCAGCTATGCGTTTGCAATATATAGGATACACTATTTAGAAAAAACATTTTGTTGACCGTTTTATGCTGCATACCAATGTTGCCACTTTGGCCTCCTTTCGTGAGTAGAAACTCGGAATTCATACCAGAAATTACGATTAATATATTTTATGTACTATTTTCCCAACAGACATTTTTATTAGTTTACATGCATTGGGTCATTAGGAAAGTCGAGTCCGTTTGGGAAAATGCACTTTTACCTAAAAATTTCTATGATTTTTCCCTTTGCGGGGCAGGGTAAATTCATTACTTAAGAATTGAAATTAATGACTGACACCGAAATTTGAAAACAACTTTATTTTTAAATAAGAAAACGCTATACTTTAAGCATTCAATGAACCGCAATTTTCTTTAACAAAATCCCGGTGCGAATATGGCGTTTGGGAATTAAAATTAAGTGGTATATCTCTAAAACCACCGCCCCTCATGGGGGTTAAATGTTAGTACAACGCGAATACATCGATTCCGATATCTAACGTTAAGTAACTGATGGGCAGAATTTTCCGGTACAAGTTGATTTTCTCAAATGGACACAATTTTCCGAACGGCAAAACTTTCAGAATTTCACGAAAAATTTCGATATTTCTGAATAAAAAGTATTTTGAACTGACAACTATACTCCAAAACAGGGGTGGCACGCTGGAAACTACTAAAATTTTATAATAATCATTGCCTTATATAATCTTCGGATCTCTGAGATACCAGATTTTATCTATTTCTTAAAATTATTTCTTATTTAGAGTAAAAAAAAAGAAAAAAAATCAATTTTTTATGTTAATTGGCAAAAAAGTCTTAGTGTTTATCGAACAAACAAGTTATAAAAATATGAATACGGTTATAAAACAATTTCAAGCTTTCATGTGTATAGGTAATTGCGCTGGATCTAATAAAAATTTTTACAATATCCCACGATATAAATGTGATGTATGTAGTAAAAATAAGGTGTCTAAATATTCACAATTAAGGGAACAGTGGATCTTTATTTCAACAAAATTGTCTAGAGCAAAATGGTCGCAAAAAGTCTAATTCTGTGGTACAATAGTACCAAAACAGTTTTTCATATTAAAATATCTTTTATGAAGATTTTAAGAAGTAAATAATACAGGAAAGTATATTTATATACTTTAAATCTGTTTTTGTAAATTAATTTTTCAGAATTTTTAAATTTTTAAAATGCTACTTGAGACATAATTTTCGATCAATATTGATAAAATTGATAAGGGAGTAACCTGATAGTGTTTAGAAAGAAACTGTGTAAGCATTTTAAAATTCGTTTGCATTAAGATAGTCAAATTTGATTTTTTATTTATTAAAAGACAAAATTTTGATGAAAATCGATATGGAATTTAGAAAAAAAATCTGTAAAATATTAACTATTCAAGAGATTAAGAAAATCTTACACAAATTTGTTTATAATAGAATTTTAAGTGATAAGAATGCAAAAGCAAGAAAATATCTCAAAAATTAAAACACGAGGAGCATTTTAAAATTTCGTTTAAAAATTTAATTTTTTTCAAAAAAATTAAACATTTTAATAAGATTGAAAAAAATTTTGAAGATGTTCTATATACTTTTGGTGGAATGTATAAGTGCACAAAATTTATATTGCTATGATAGAAAAAAAAATTAAAGTTCACCGTCCCCTTAACCCCCTGACCGCCGGGCAAAAGCACAGAATTGTAATGTTGTTTTCTCTGTAATTTTTTTAAAGTCTAAAGAAAGATTATTTTTAAAACATGGCATAATAAGTTAAATTGCGTATTGGAGCATAGTTTTTGCGAGTAATAATCATAGCGAAATATTTCAAAACTTCATTATATTTGCAGAATTATATTAATTTAAAAAATGCTTTTTCTGCAATGAAACTTACGGCGTAGTGAACGGAAAAATCAGTTCAGGGCAAAGAAGCTTTCAATTAATATTAAAAAAAGAAAATGGGTATTTTGACCAATTTCAAAGTACAAAGAAACTAGTCGTTGGGGGCCACCGTAATACTTACCCATCATGGATATGCATACTATAAAATGTGAAAATAAAACGCATGTAAACTATTAATAGAATGCACCACAATTCCAAAATAATATATAAACACATATTTAAATAGTTTTAATATACACAGTAATGCTCTATTAATAAATTGCTGATAAGCCAATTTCTACAAAACGCCAAAATACTCAAGTAGTACTGGATTACGTAAAAGAAAATCCTTATAACTCCAAAAATAATAATCATATTAACTAACAATTTACTGCGTCGGATTAAATATCTCATTTCCAATTAAAATACATCTTTAATTGAAATTTGAATGAAATACAGGGTCATGAAAAATCGAAGAATGTGAAAAACAGGATTACTCATATCTCGGCAACTAATAATCCGATCGACTTCGTTCTTTATGCAAAATTTGTGTTATTTTATTGCCTTTTACGTCCACCCCTTAAAATAAAAAAAAATCGAAAATTTTTGTATTCCTTTCATCAGAACGAATTTTTCGAGAGTCCGAAAAAAATAGTTCCGGATAATCGAGGTTACTGATATTAAATAGGCTTCGTCCCATTCTTACATACTAAGTACATACAAAATTTCAAGTCTCTATCTCAATTTTTTCGGGAGATAGTGCGGTTACAGACAGACAGACACACAGACGTACGGACGGCAAATTTTTTTTTTCTAAAAATATGTTTTTCTGAATCTCCAGTATCTGAAACGTGTAAATTCGTCAAAATTTTTTTTTCGATTTTCAAAACGATTGAAGACTTACCCTATACTACGTATGATGGGTAAGTAAAAAGGGACAAAAATACAAGGAACAAAGTTAGTCCCTTTAACGAAATTTTCTGCTGAATCGTGACTTTAAAAACTATTAATACACAAATTAATCTACATATTCTATATAATTGAATTTATTCCACTTTTGTGCACGTGCAGGACTGCTACAGGAAACTAGATTTATATTCTGTTCGCACCAATATTTTTCTAAAAAAAACAATGATGTACATTTTTCTAGAAAATTTTGTCAAATCGTGTGTTAGCATTTTTGTTGGAAGAAACTGGTGCCAGACAAAATTAAAAAATAGTCGCCTGTGGCGGTCCTGCGCCTGCAGATTTTAGACGGAGAGGTTGCTGCTGCGTTGGATACATGAATTCATTTCAGTTGATTGCATAAAAAAATTAATTATATATATTTAGTTCTTTCCATTAAAAAAAAATAATTCTAAAAGTCTTCAAAGCAGTAAGTCGATTCCATTTTCACGAAAATATGACAATTCCATTGTTCGAGTAATAGTGTAAAAAATTTTATGAACAGTGTACAAAATAATATTACAGACCTTTTTTAAATAAAAAAAAATTGAAATACTGAGAAAAAGGAAAACTTATGTTACGCTTCAATTTTTGTTTACCATTATTTATTATATGTTTTTCTAGTTATTATTCTAATAAAAATTTTCTCATATATCTAAATTACATAAAAAAAGTTACTGTACGAATAATAATATATATTTTTAAATATTTACATTTTAGGTGTATTTTCATTTTATGCACGCGTATTTTATTGCAAAAATTTCATGAATTTGAGATTATTACTATTTATTTTTTTATAACAAGGTGTTTAAGTAAAACAGTGAGACTTCGTTACATTGAATTTTCACTGTATTTGAATGCAAAATTACAACGTATTCCAATAAATAGTTTTTGAGTTATATATGCAGAACTATCCTTATTGGAATATCTTTTGGAACGATTATAAATGAATTTTACACTATGAGTTCCAAAACTTAAACATCCGTAAGGCAGGAAGTATATGATTACATATCGTCCAATTTGGCATCCTAAAGAAGTTCACCAAAAAAGCCTAATAGGTTTAGAATATAAGGTGTTCATAGTTGAATTTTCGGAGTTTAATTCATTTTCCCTGAGAAAAGACGCCCAAAACTTTTTAAATCTTAAACTGAAAAAAGTCATAATCTCCAGTTTAACCCATTCCTGCCCAGCATCTTTTGCGTAAATTTTATTTGGTTGGCACCACTATTTTTAGAAGATTTAAGTTTAGTTGATTAATCACGAAAATACATCAACTAAATAAAATAATTATTGGTTTTCTTTTTTACCAGTGTCAAAAACAGTGCTGAATGCACTTTTTGAAGCGTCCCTAAAAAGGGGCGTTAGGCACTAATGGGTTAATGGCTATATTCGTTTTGTTTTATTATGATTTAATATTTATTTTTATTCATTGTAAAAATTAATTTAGGGATAAAAATATATGCAGCGTTCTATCTCCCTTTTTTATCGATTGTACTTATAGATGCCGGGATATTTATTGTATCTCATTTCAATTTGTAACAAAATTACCTAAAATATGCATATTTATGACATTTTATTTTCAAACACCATGTCTCGTGTTTATTTAATAATGGCAAATATATAATGTTCTGTTTTGCAAAGGTACGAAATTAAAAATGTTTTCAGAATATCAAATGCATTTAATAACAGATAATATTGTGGGAATACTGTGCAAAGTAAAACCTTTTAATAAAAAAAATCTATGTGTCGGAACCGGAATAATTAAGCAGATATAAAATATCATATTTTAGTAATTTGAAACGGTGTATATACAAAAAATTACACAATGTAATCAAGGTATCGCTGCTCACTCCATAGGCAGCAAAGCTATTGAATACTTAAGCTCAGTCACTACGTGTTAAATTTCTTAGCGCACTTCAGCGCCACAGCGGCTGGTAGGCGAAACAGATTGCGCTGCAGGGAAACCACCCACCAGTTCCTTTTACCGTTTGTATCGGTGTTTTGTTTTCGCACTCTCTTTAAAAGGTTGCTAAATTATTGATACGTCAAAGCTAAAACTTTTACGAAAATAAAATAATTGGAATTAAAAAAGAATTTCGCACATATTTTAACAAAAATCAGATAATTCAACAAAAATATTTTATTGCTGTATTTCATGATATACTTTTTTTTTAATTATTTTTAATCTGAATAATGGTTAATCTTATGAAAATGTTCAATTTAAGACATTCATCTGCAGAATTTCAAAATGAATTTTAAGTTGCTTTTTTAATAGCGATTTAGTATTTTAAAATATAGTGACATAAATATTTGTTTAGTATCAAATAAATTCATTTGAAGATTTTATGTACATACAGGATAACAAAAGGGAAAAACTATACATAGACGCATATATATATCTATGTTATTTTGTGGGGTGGGTGGAATAAGGGATTAAAAACTAAGAAATTAAAATTTTTTCATTATTGTTTTTATCTAAATCAGCCATGTATAAAATTTTTTATTTAGCATACTTTTAGTACCATGATGAAATTGCAAAAAGTTATACATATTGAAATTGTTAAATTAAACTTGTTAAGTTGAAAAACTGAAAGCTTCATTTATTCAACATTTTTCTAAGTATAACTTTTTGCAATTTCATCATGGTACTAAAAGTATGCTAAATTAAAAATTTTATACATGACTGATTTAGATAAAAAAAATAATGAAAAAATTTTAATTTCTTAGTTTTTAATCCCTTACTCCACCCACCCACCCCCCCTCCAAAATAACATAGATATATATATGTGTCTATGTATAGTTTTTCCCTTTTCTTATCCTGTATGTACATAAAATCTTCAAATGAATTTATTTGATACTAAGCAAATATTTATATCACTATATTTTAAAATACTAAATCGCTATTAAAAAAGCAACTTAAAATTTTGAAATTCTGCAGATAAATGTCTTAAATTGAACATTTTCATAAGATTAACCATTATTCAGATTAAAAATAATAATAAAAAAAAGTACATCATGAAATACAGCAATAAAATATTTTTGTTGAATTATCTGATTTTTGTTAAAATATGTGCGAAATTCTTTTTTAATTCCAATTATTTTATTTTCGTAAAAGTTTTAGCTTTGACGTATCAATAATTTAGCAACCTTTTAAAGAGAGTGCGAAAACATTGTATAAATCAATCGCAAAATTTTTTTTTATTTCCAATTATTTTATTTTTGTAAAAGATTTAGCTTTGGTGTATCAGTAATTTAGCAACCTTTTAATAATTCTTCCTTATTAGGATGAGCGAAGCGAATACTCTACTAGGCCACTCAAATTACATTTTGTCGTATTCTTTACAATAAAACTATTCAATATTTTAACTTCAAATTAAACACAAAAATAAATTATGATCCGTAGATTTGCACAATATTTTTTTTACAGTAAAACGTTAAAAAAAATTATTTTAATTAATTTATTTTACATGCATTTCCAATACGGACGCATTTTAGCAAATAAATAAAAAATGAAACGCGTAATTTTCAGAAAAAAAAATATAAATCATGGAGTAAGTGATTATAGATAGAATCATGATTAATAAATAAAACATTTTTTTCATTATTCTGCAAAATCGTTTGCACAGATGACACTCAAACATTTTAAAAGAATTGTATTATGGATTTTTTTTTGTAAAGTGGTATCAAAAGAATTGCAAACAAATATATAAATGAAAAATTAAAAGAACTGCATGAAGATGTTGCCTCGATTCACGCTCTTTATAAATGTACTAAAGCAAAGTTGGCAGATTCAGAAATGACAAATAGGCTTTAACCATTTCTTACTTTATCATTTGGATCTAAAGTAATATTACGTTCTTATTTGTGGACCAAAAAAGGTTTAGTGAATGGGACTTTAGACTTTGTTGCATGTATTAAAGAAAATCGCAAGCCACCAGATCAGATATCACGAATAATCATGGATAAATTTGAATACTGCAGTAATTTAACTTATAAGAATTGGTGCGTACTGATTCCCCCAATAATTAAATTCTGGAAAAATGGAAGCATAAATTGCTCAAGGAAAGAATTTCTTCTGCAGTTAGCTTTTGCTGTTATAATTCATAAATCCCAAGGTTTAACATTAGATGAAGCAGTTGTAGATATTGAGGATATATAAACACCAGTTGGCTTAAAAACGTATGTAACGTTGTCGAGAGTGAAAATCCTTCAAAATTAAGCATTCAATTGAAATTTTCCTTACAAAAAATTCTACAATATCAAAAATTCTCATATGCTAACATGTATAAAAACGAAGAAATTAGAATAAAATGTTGTACAGTTAAAAATTCACAGTATCAACGAAAGCAGATTTCAAACGTTTTTCCAGAAAATAGGATTTTGAAGAAGTAACTTTCTTCAAGCTCTCTTCAAATATATTATTCTAAAATAGCTATCAAAGGTTAATTATCTGATGTTAATTACAAAAATTGGAAACATGCATATTTCAAACAACTTTAAAAAACACCAGTGGCTACTGGAAATTGTAAAAACATCTTTAAAAGAGCTTTTAGTTGAAAATTTAAAAATATTTTGTAAAAGTTTGCTTCGAAAATATTTTATTATGCCAGTCTTACATCACAAATAAAAAAGTAAAATGTGCCAAAACATAAAATAACGTTTTTGTTTAATAAAGATGCAAAAATAATATTAAAAAATAGTGTTACTTTCAAATATCTGTTTTATAAAATAATGCTTCGCGAATCCAAACAAAGCATGGCTTTTGCTAGTTTACTTAAATTAATATCTTAATCCCTCCTCTTCTTCCTTAAAAAAACTGCACATATTCATTAAATGTAGCAATATATACATGTGTGAACACAGGACATGATAAACTTTTGTAATAATTTTTCCAATACTTTGTTGTTGAAATATCCACTACTAAATGCTTAATGCATTTTTTAAGGTTTCGCTAAAATGCCATATTGAAAAGATACAATTCAAAAACTAATATGTTTTAATACACTCGCAAAAATATTTTAAAGAAAATTACCTGTAGCAAATATTGAAATTTGTGAAGTCATTTCTTTATTACACAGTATTTCAGTAACAAATAAAAGAGTTTTTCACCACTGGAGAATTGACAATTTTATTCCTTAGTTATATGTTATCAATTTAATTTTAATTTTTACAGTTATAAGAATGAAATTCATGTCACCGCATTCAGAGGAGCATACCTGAATTCAATACTTAACACCAGGCATAATAAAAAATATGAAATTCCAATAAAGATTCATATTCATTATTGATCTAAGCTCACTGACAACATTGCGTAATACAGAATCATGATCTTTCTACAATGTAATGCTAGAAAGCAGCAACTGAAGTAAGGAATTCTCATACCAAGCATAAAATTTTGAAAAATAATTATTTAAAAAAAATTCCTCATATATATTTTAAGCTGAAAACATATTCAGTTAGGTGTTTAACATTCACTCATGTCAACAAATATGCATTAGCCTAGTTGGCCATTTGACCATTCATTCTGTCGATATCAATTTTTAGCACTGTTGACAGTACATTGATTAATTTTACTGATGCAAACTTTCATGTTAATCATTAAACTTAAAAAATAAAAATATAAGAACCTTCAAATTGATTTTTGAGGGATTTATACACAATATGTAATGCAGAGCTTGATGTCGAATGCCACAAAAAATATTGAATCGTTATGGAATTTTTCTTCCAAAATAAAATTGCAACCAGGCAGATTTAGTATGTACATCTGGCAGATTCATTGTTATATATATATAATCAAAGCTGCAATGGGTCAGAAAGTGCTACTAATATAAATTTATAGGAGAGGGTACATAAGGATGTTCAGGATACATCCTAACATGTAAAGAGAATTTGATGTAAACAGAAATCCTCTGAGGTGTTCTTGTATGGGTAGTGTTTTAGCAAAGTAAAATAATGATAGCAGTTTGAAAATTCATTTACTAATTTTATTTAAAAAAAAGCATAAAGTAGCATGGTGGAAATAAAAAAATGCAAACAAAAAGTTGCACTAAGTAATTTAATGTTAATGCACAAGTTCACAAATCAAAGTACATATTTCAAAAATATTCTTCACAAACAAACCACATACTTTAAGATGATTAATATTCAACATAAGCTGTTCTACATAGTTCTACAAAACATTTTTAAATTATTAGACCTTTTATAAACTGCAATGTGCATTTAAATGCCAACTCCAAGTAGAGAATTCACACAGTACAATTTGCATAAAAACAGCAAAAAATTAATTAGCTTTAATTCATCATATAAGCCTCTCATAGAATTTATTGTTAAGACCCAACCCTTTAGTCCTTTCGATGCAATTCTTCCTACTTTTGGAAGCTCATCTGTGTTGCTAGAATTGACAAAATGACTTTTTTTTTAATTTCTTCAGATGTAATTTTTCTTTTTTTCTTTGGTGGCTGATCTCTGCTGCTAGAACAGACAAAATAATATTTCTTTAATTCTTCATATGTATCAGTCCAGAACTGCAAATGAGAACCCTCAGAAGCCACACAATGATACTTTGTACCATCTGGAGGATGTTTACTGTTGCCGTTACAAGAGTCAAATAGGTCATTTATCATTCTCACAAAGTCAGCAGTTGCAGCAGATTCAGCTGGCAGAAAATTGCCTGAAATTAGTGCACTCATTCCAGCAGAGACACTTTACTGAAAATTTGTCTTGCAATTTTAACCTGAAAATAATTAAAGACAGATTAAAAATAAACTTTAGGAAATTTTAATGCTAAATATTTTTGTAGTCTAATATTTAACCCATTTTTCAAATAAAATTTATAAAAAAAAGAGAAATAAGAGTAAAATAGAAAAAAAAAACTTTACCAAACGTATTTGTTTGTGCTTCAAACAAAGAAAATAACTAACTCTACTTTTAACAAATACAGCTGTTGCAAACCACACCTATTCGTTATTAGGTAACTGGTATTCTTAAAGATAAGAAATACCAAATTGTTACTTAGAAATATGACTCGTTAGTCGTATGTGTCAATACGTATGATTCCATATGATTTCGAAACTTTTTAAAACTGAATAAATTAAGACCAATCTATGAAAAAATTCGTTATATGGAGATAGATATTTCGCTATATAGAGAGGGGTACATGGATGCAATTCTCCCTTTTGGTTAGAGGCATTAAAACTTCCATTTTACCCTGTGGCGTATCTAGACTTATCATTTCGGAAAAGACAGATTTAGTAAAAGTTTCTACGAGGGAATCGCAAGAAACATTAAAAATTCCGCTTTAAAAGAGTTTTTATTAAATCAGGTAACACACATCATAACAGGAAACGCATTATATCAGCGGTTCCCAAACTTTCTTGGTACGCGACCCACCTTTCAGTGAAAAAAAATTTCGTGACCCACCTTCACTAAAAAAAAAATTTTGCGACCCACTAAAGAAAAAGTTATATATCAGTATAGCAATTTTTGTACGATCTCTATACGCTCAGCTATCCTGTCCAACGAAAAACGCAAATTTTTGTACGGAAGATATATTATCAACAAAAACAAAAATCGGTAATCTCAATGTGTGTCAGTGAATAGTAATTAAAAAAATGCACAAACTACAAATATAGCTAAAAATACATTTAATTATTATGAACACATAACTTTTTGGTTAATTAGATACTTCCTGCTGAAATTGTCATATCATATTTTTTCAAACAGATGAAATAAAAGATATATTTTGATAACAAACCTTGATTTTTCCGAGGCCCACCAAAATAACTGCCGTGGCCTACCAGTGGGTCGCGACCCATAGATTGGGAACCGCTGCATTATACAATCAAATCTGCTAAGATAGAACAGAATGTAATTGGAAAAATTTTCCGTTTAAGCAGATTTCCATCTTAACAAGTATAATTCCATGGTTCTACCACATTTTTTGTAGTGGGTTACTGAAAATTACTAAAAGGTATCTCAATAAATAGTAAATAAAACTGAAGTAAACAGCAAATTTAAAATTATTTAAGAACGTTCTCATTCTACCCTCCCCCCCCCATCCATACACACACACACACCTCCTTCAACACATTTCAGAAACCATTTTGGAGAATACATGCACGACATTTTGTAAAACTTAAGTATTGAAAAATGTTTTTTATTTTCTCATAAAAGAGATACACTTGGAATCCCCATGATGACTTTTCCGAGATATACCAATCAATTAACTGACAAATTTAATACTATTTCCTGAATTCTTTTTTTCTGATAATTTGTGACAGACTGAAACCTGTTTATATATTCAAAATTCAGAATCACTCAATTAAATTTATGATTCACTTTTAATGTAAATGAAGTTTATTTCTAATCAAAACGTTAAACAGTCATAGAGCCGCCTTTTTTATCAATATTTTGTAATACTATGGAAATAATATAACCATCACTGTTCTACAACAAACTAAATAACAAGTTTATACTACGATTTAAATAAATTAAAAACTAAAAAAAAAAAAAAATAAAGGTTCAAGGCTGCCTATTTTATACAGAGAAGATATCTCTATCTATGTATTACCTAAAGTCACAGTGTTGGTGTTGTTTATTACAGTCGATTATCTACAGTAAGGATAATGGCTAGAAAGAGATGCCCTCCATGGTAGTATTTTTAAGGGATCCTAATTTAAAGCTTTTTAATGTTTTAAAACTAATAAAAATTAATAATGACCTTTTAATCAGCATATATTATGTTTTAAACAGTAAAAGGCGTGTAAATCGAGCCTATGTATAACTGATATTTGGTTGAAATTGTTATTTCCTTATATCTGCAAAATAATACATTTTCTAATAAAAGTCTGTCTAAAACAGAATGGTTTAGACTTTAGACTTTCAACACTCCCTCATCCTATTGGTACATATGAAGCTAACAGGATGTTTAATTTTTCATCAGTTATACATTCAAAATTTTTATCCTCATATACTTTTCTTAGCATAAAAAGAAGTTATTACAACAGTTTAATGAAAAACATAGTACCTACAATGTGAATATGCACTCATTTATCTTTCTGCATTAGAGAGAGAACAAAAAAAATATGAGCCCCTCCTATATTCCCTTGAGCCCCCCCCCCCTATCGTACACTTCTAGCTACGGCCCTGGTAGCCCCATCAGATCACCTTTTTAATCCACTGATTTTACCAATTGTGACATCACAGGAATACTATTTATTGCACTTACCACATTACAGAAAATTTCATTTACACAAAAAGTACATAAATAGTGTAGCATTTGTTTCCAGTTAATAATCCATAAACAAATAGCCCCTGCTGTCCTCTTCGGTTTGAGGCTATAAAAATTGCCATGTTACCTATTGTGACATCAGAAGAATACAGTCCATTTTGGAAACGTATCATTTCGTTCATAATTTCAATCATTTCAGAAGATTATTTCATACTGTGTGTACATTTCATAGTGTAGACTTTTCACAAACAGCAGTATAAAAAAAGCATATCGAAAGATCAGCAACTCTTTAATCCAATTAAGGTATTTTTTTAGATATACTTGATACACAAAAACTTAATTTATGGATGATACCGAATAAAATATTCCAATTTAAAGCTTCACCCAATCCCAAAAGTTAAAGTTCTTTCGATTGTTTTGCTTACAATTTTTTTTTCAATTACCTTCTAGATAAATTTTAAAAACCTCCTCTTTATAAATATGCTGTAGCATCAAATGGAATCTCTGTTGACCCATTGTTGTTCAGAAATATGTTTGAAGCCGTTGACGAGTACTGGAAGATCTCTCAGCTGCTGCTACTGATGTAGGAATCGCCAAAATAAATTCTGCTGAAAGGTAAACTTCAGAAAATAATATCTTCATTAATTCCTCCGATGACATAATTTTAATTTCGATCATAATGCATTTTGGTCAGTTTCATCCGGGATTAGTGTTAGAAAAAGTATGCATTTTTTAATACAACAATATATCGTAAATAGATGTGGTGCGAGAATTTCTCCCGGGGAAGCTGAGCTCATCTAAAATATTCCAGGGGGAGCCAGAGCTCCTGCAGCTCCCCTGGTTCTTACGCCTATGACCCCTGAATAACCCTTTGACAAAGGGGGTAGCGGGTTAAGGGGGGTCTGGCGGCCCCCACCGAATCTGGTAAAATCGTTCCAAAAATCTTGAAGAGGGTCGAAAAACAAGCAGTATAAGCTTTTTACCGACATTACAACCCCAAACGAAAACACAGTAATGGCGAAAAATATGATTTTTGCTATTTTTATTTTTTTCAACCAGTTTAATTTATTTTTAAATGGTTTAAACGCAATTAAAATTTTGTTTTGGATGTGTGGAAGTCCCCTGAATTTTTTCAGATTTTTTGGTCAAGTAAAAACATGTGAATTTTAAGTTTAAATGCGAAAAAATCGTGAAAAACGCGTCATTTTCAAGATTCAACCCTCTAATTTTTAGGGTTGTTTTCATTTTCCCAAAGGGTGCTGTATAGTATAGATAGCAGCAATCGTCCTCTTTCGAATGCAGGCAACTGGACTCAATTTGGTCAATTTTGGTGAGCGGGTCGATTTTTTGAAAAAAACTCGAATTTTCAACTTTCGGTAAATTACGGCGCGTACTTGGTATAATGCGTCTTTGCTATAAAAAAATACATCTCTATAGGGGTTTTTGAGGTCGCTGATCACGAATTGGATGTCAAAAAAATTTTTTGACAACAAATTCACCCATAAGTATTTATTAACACAGGTTTGATAATGTAAAAAATATCATTGAATCACAGCATTTAAACAATTTTAATATCGTGTTCAACTAATATAATCAATGAAACTAAATTTTCTGGTATAAATCATATTTTATTCAAGCTTACGTAATAGTCACACAGTAATATAAAATAGCATAATACTTTTTTACAGAGCTAAGTTAACAATTTTACAGTTTTAATCCTCGTCACTATCTTCTTCAATAACAGGTTCAACGCTTTGAACAGAGAAAAGAGAGATCACTAACGAAATGTTGCTCAGAAAAAACGTTAATAATGATTTAGCGAAAGTGGTAGAAGAGAAAAACTGGAACAGAAAAAAAAGGATCTTCAGACCTCTGACGTCAAATGATGTTGTAGACTTTCCTGAGTTGACAAAAAGAGATCTGAAGATACTTTTTACAGGGTCTTACCAGTTATCACAGACCGTTTCTTATTTAGCAGAAATATGTACTGAAGATGGAGTTCTTAATATGCATTACTTGTTGGAAGATAAATCAATTTTGAAATGCGAAGTTCAATCGAGGCACATAAGTCGGAAAAAGTACATGTGTTACGTAAAATACGTTCCTAACGCTATTGGAAGAAGTGGTATAGAAGAATACGTATGCAATTGTGCGAATGGCCTCAGAACTGTCGGTTGTTGTGCACATGTGGTCACTATCATTTACTTCTTAGGGCATGCGATATATCTGTCGCGAATTATTCGTCCAGCACAGATTCTCACAAATCTTTTCTCTGTTCAAAGCGTTGAACCTGTTATCGAAGAAGATAGTGACGAGGATTAAAACTGTAAAATTGTTGACTTAGCTCTGTAAAAAAGGGTTATGCTATTTTATATTACTGTGTTACTATTACGTAAGCTTGAATAAAATATGATTTATACCAGAAAATTTAGTTTCATTGATTATATTAGTTGAACACGATACTAAAATTGTTTAAATGCTGTGATTCAATGATATTTTTTACATTATCAAACCTGTGTTAATAAATACTTATGGGTGAATTTGTTGTCAAAAAATTTTTTTGACATCAAATTCGTGATCAGCGACCTCAAAAACCCCTATAGAGATGTATTTTTTATAGCAAAGACGCATTATACCAAGTACGCGCCGTAATTTACCGAAAGTTGAAAATTTGAGTTTTATTCAAAAAATCGCCCCGCTCACCAAAATTGACCAAATTGAGTCCAGTTGCCTGCATTCGAAAGAGGACGATTGCCGCTATCTATACTATACAGCACCCCTCGGGAAAATGAAAACAACCCTAAAAATTATAAGGTTGAATCTTGAAAATGACGCGTTTTTCACGATTTTTTCGCATTTAAACCTAAAATTCACATGTTTTTACTTGACCAAAAAATCTGAAAAAATTCAGGGGACTTCCACGCATCCAAAACAAATTTTTAATTGCGTTTAAACCATTTAAAAATAAATTAAACTGGTTGAAAAAATAAAAATAACAAAAAATCATATTTTTCGCCATTACTGTGTTTTCGTTTGGGGTTGTAATGTCGGTAAAAAGCTCATACTGCTTGTTTTTCGACCCTCTTCAAGATTTTTGGAACGATTTTACCAGATTCGGTGGGGGCCGCCAGACCCCCCTTAACCCGCTACCCCCTTTGGCATTTTCCTGCTATCTTTTACCGAAATTAGCACTTTTTATACCATCTTTTAATGAAATTCACATTTATTTCGAGATTCTTTCATGAAATTTGTGTTTTTTTAAGCGGCATTTTGATAAATTTGTGTTCATATGAAGAAACGTATGAAGAGAAAACTGTGCTCGGAGCAAAGTTTCAATGTAGTGTTCTTTTCCTTCTTAGCGACCAAAAATGATCTTGGTAGTAGAAAATGGTATCCATAAATTTCTGTGCCCGGGGTGACTGCCCTTTCTCCCCCCTGCCCCCTTTCACACAATGCTGTTTATATGGAGATGGCGATCCTTTCACAAAATTTGCATTTATTCCACAGTGCTTTCATGAAATTCACATTTGTTCCGCAATCATTTCACGAAATTCGCGTTTATTCAGCAGTCATTTCACTAAATTCGTGTTTATTCCGTGATTTTTTTAAAAAGAAATTCGTGTTTTATTGAGATCTTTTAAGGAAAGTCAAGTTTTTTGAGCGATTCTTTGAAAAAATTGGTGTTTTTTTTGTGATAATTTAGCAAAAATTTCTGCGATCGATTGATGAAATTGATTATGAAAATAAGCTATTCAGCTCAGTTCAAAAGCTATGAAAAATCGGTAATTATCCTGGAAATTTGGACATAACTATCCAAATTTCAGGGTTGATAAACTATGTTTCATAACTTTTGGAATCGAAAGCATTAATTTTTTTGGAAAATTTCATACTGAATTGTCTGTTCTCTCGATGGTAAATCACACAAAACTTGTCAATCAATCACAGGGGGGAAAAAATGCGAAATTTGATGACTGTTTGTGAAAAATAGCGGGAATTCAAACGATTTTTCTCAACACAAAAACTCGTAAAATATGTCATTCAGTTGCATAAAAGAAAAAAAGAAAAAAAAACCGTGAGAGTTAATTGTAGTTTCAAAATGCAAAAATGTTTGGAAAATTTGTGTTTTTTTTTTTTTTTTTTTTTTTTTTTTTTTGGCGGGAGCCCCCTGCCCACGATACTTTTTTTGGGCAGGATTTCAAAATTTTGGGTGCGAGTCCCACCCTGAAAATCAAGACCTGCAAGCCATTATGCAGTTTAGAAATAAGTAGAATTTAATACAGAATATCGTTTACAATTCTATTATTAATTAAAAATCCCCTTTTTTAGGTTTAGAATACGAAAAATACTGTAGTTACATACAAAGTTTTGAAGGCATTGAAAAAATGACGTTTTTGAGGATTCTCTTTAAGCTTTTTTATGTTTCATAGTATATGAGTAAAATGGTTGTGACAGAGATACAGACAGATAGAGGATTGATTTTATAACAGTTTTGTTTTATAAGTACGGAACCCTAAAACCGTATTGCTTGTCCAGCACTATTAAGAAGAATTAAGGCTAGTTTCCACCAAAATCGATTATACAGAGAGAAAAAAAAAAAAAAAGAATGACTCAAGTTTTTTAAAAACTTCAACCTCAGTTCAGACATGATGTAATGTCCTATGTTGATGCATGTTACATTATGTCAAACTAGCATTGGCTTTGCAGCACAGTTACACTTATTCTCATAAAAATCATTTTAAATAAAAAATACAAAACCAGAAAGAATCCTGAAAGAAAAAAAAACTCACTCAAAAAATTAGCACTAGTGGCAAAGCCTCTTTTGACCGGTAATTTGACAACGACAAGAGAAAAATAAAGAAACAGAAATAATTTAATTATAAGCAAGTGTAATTTGTAATGAATTAGGGATGCACTGAATACTCGGTATTTGGCCATGTTACCAAATATTCGGCTAGGCTGAATATTAAACTATTCGGTTGGGCCGAATATGAAACTATTCGGCCTGCCGAATATTCGATATGGCCGAATCCAATACTTAATAAAACCTTTTAAAAACTTTTCACTATTTCTAATTTTAACTGTCAAATGTTTAATTTATATTTAAAATAATTAGAAAAAAAATCATTTTTAAATAAAATAGAATGCTTTTACATTATTTATTTGCTGTTTGTAAAGTATAACTTAGGAAAATGAACCATGAGAAGGATTAAAATGGTGATTTATTAGGATTCTCCTTAGGAATAAATTATGTGTTGATACAAGTTTCTAAATTTTGTTTAGTAAATAATCTGTTTCTTGCTTTTCCGCATATAAAAGTCCTTTAAAAGAAAAAAACTTTTGAGATTAGTAAAAGCTATCAGACAATTTTTGTCCATGAAACCATAATCAACTTATTGAGTCATAAGTACATTGTATTTCATCTCATTCTAGGTCAAAACTTGTGTGTTCGTTTATTACATTAACAATAAATAAGATAACATATATTCTACTCACATGCTTTGATTTCTCTAAAATATAATATGATGAGAAGGGTGGAAAATACCACTATTCATAAGAAAAGAATTATGAGCCAAACATACCTTTATTCAGAATTAAGTTGAAAGTATTTGTACTTCATATTGAAAAAAATCTGCCTTGAGTTATTTAAAAAGGACAATTATCAGACTGTAAAATTTTTCTTCGGCCATTTTTTCATTATTTGATTTTAAAATGTCTGTTTTGATTCGTAGAAAATTTTATTATTTAAAGTTTCATAACGATAACTGCACTTCTTAAATAACTCAAGCCAGATTTTTTTCAATACTAAATGCTCTTATAAAAAGCTCTTGGTTATCAAAGTAAGTTTCTTTTATTAAATATTATGTAAAACTGTTTTAAAAAGTAACATTTTAATACCTTTAAATTTTGAAATATAAAAAGTATTTGGAAAGCCGAATATTCGGTATTCGGTTCACCTGTTGGCCGAATATTCGGCATTCGGCCAAAATCACTATTCGGTGCATCCCTATAATGAATGTTTTTCAATTTAATTTTTGAGTGAAAGAAAAGCAGTATTCTACATTTTCTTACAATTGATACTTAGTGCTACCAACTGTTGATTTTCAAAATACAGTAGACTCCCTCAAATCTGCAACTCTCTAAAATCCACACATATTTTATGGATGTAAACAATGAAACATTCAATTCAAATGTAGGTGCAAAATTTGACTTTTTTTTAGTTTTATATTGGTTCCATATATTTTTTAATTTATAATTTTTGTTAAGATTACTAAATTCATGTTTTTTCATAAAGAAAGAATGATTTATTTCTGAAAAAATAAAGATATTGCTGATATCATTGGTAATCACAATCTTATCAAATATATTTGTGTATTAATCAAGATTTATTACTTAAGTCTGGCTAAACTTGAAATAAAGCTTCATTATTTTATGATGCTGATTGTGAATTAGTAATGTGCCTTTATGAGGCAAGTTTCATTGAATAATTTAGGAAAAATACATTTCATCTTTATAATGAATATGTGATTGTACATTATTGATTATTTATATTTCGATTTTATGCTTGTTTAAAGAGAGAAAAAAATATTATAATTTTATATTATGCAAGTATTAATAGATTTCAATTAACTTATTAAGTCAAAGTTACTTAAAAACATAGTAATAATTAAATATTGAAATGTAATATTATTTTGCCTTTTCATTTTTACTTATAAAACTTCTAACTTTACATGCATATTTTTTTCTACCTTTTCTTTAGTCTCTATCACCAGATTTAGATAGTGACTTGAGGTTTTTATAGATGAGTTGTATCGATTAACTAACAGAAATTTTTTTTTTTTTTTTACCCTGTTGACAAATAATTAACAAAAATGGGATAGTTGTGTATGTTACTCCTCTCGACTCTGAGTGAGAGTTGCAGTTTTCCTATTAAGCTCTTTTTGCATTACAGAACAAGTTTCAGAATGAACTTTATTTAAAAGGTCACTTGCAATTTTAACATGACTGGGTGACTTATAACAAGGCGTAATTCAATTGCTTTGGAAATTTTTACTAAAATATGTTTAAAAAAAATGCAATTTGTATATTTTTCTTTTGTTTTTACCACATTTTTTTCTATTGTAGACTGCTTAACTTGTGCAATTGATGTTCCAGCAAAATTTGAATGGTTTCTTCAATATCAGCACCATTTTGTTCTTGATTTTCTAAACAAACACACTTTGAATCTGGAGTATGAATATTCATAAATAAACTCTTTAGTTTGCTGGAAACTTTATTTTTTTACATGGTTTTTAATCCTCAATACTTTAGCACTTATAAGACGGCCCCATTGTACACATTTCTGACTCAGAATTTTTTATGTATTAACAGCAACTTCATAAAACTTTTAGATTAGATATTTAGATCTTCCTCTTTTGTTGATATTCATAACTCAAATTAATAATAAAGTTATTAACAAAACACTTGAGAAGAACTATAAAAGTCAACTACTATATTACGGCAATTAAAAAACTGAAAGCAAAACAAAGTTGAAACTGTAGTTGATATTATAGTTTTGGTTTTACAATTACAGTTACGACAGAATAATTGAACTTGCAGTTAAATTTTGACTGGTGAAAATTACAATAAAACTTTTGAGAGGTGTAAAATTACTTCATTACTGAAATTTAAGAACAATTTTTAAGAAAAATAAAAAATTTTAAGTTGTAATATATATTCTAGTTTTGGTTTTACAATTCTGACAAAATATTGTCATATTTTAAATATATCTTCATTTACAAATAAAAATTATAATTTCATAATTGTGAAAATATACAAGTATTTATTTTCGTTAACATTGCTTTTTAATAAGATAAGGTTGTCAAGGAGCAAATTAGTTTTACATTTTTTTTTTTTTTTTTTTTTAATGTAAAAAACAGAATTTAAAAAATGTTTTACCGGATATTAAAATATTCGGCCGGAATGAATATCCGGTTTGAGTGCTGAATAAGCAGGATATCCGGCAGGAGCCGGATATCCGGTGCATCCCTAGATTATAGGGTTGTGGAAGAGGGAGTGGACTGTTGTAAACTAGTCAGATGTTGCAATCCTAAAACTTACTTCTATCTTATGAATGTTGATACTTTATGAAAAATGCAACATAGAAGTGCCACCAGTCATCAATAATTATCGTTATATAATCTGAAGAAACTGATCCTGTGAAAGAAAAAAATTAAAGTAATCATTAATTTTCTGTATTTAGAAATTTAATAACTTTCACTGGTTGAAGCATTGTCAACAAATATGAAACTTTCTTATCTTATACTATAACACAAGCAAAAATTGTGTTTGGAAATTTTATCTTAAAAAAAGTTCTAATGATTTTGACTAAAATTTTTTATTTCACCATGTTCAAGCATGGAAAGACCATTGGACTAGGTTACATGTTCAGGGTTCATACTCATTTTCGAAGAAAAAATCCCCTGAGAATCCCCTAATGTACAATTATGATGTGTAATCCCCAGGATATACAATTTTTCCATGTCAGCAATTAATGGCATGTTTTAAACTAGTATCATGACTAGGGATGGGACGAATATTCGGCCACTATTCGGTATTCGGCCTATTCGGCCCTTTTTCCGAATATTGAAGGCTTGTTGACCGAATACTTCGGCCGAATACCTGTAGCCGAATATTTAGAGATATCTCACCGAATATCTCTAAAATCTGGCCGAATAGTGAAAGATATCTTGCCAAATAAATTTAGGATTTAAAGAATTTCATTACTTGCATTTTTTTCTTCTCTAATCCAAATTGGTTACTTCATTCATGAAGTCATTCTCATTCTTATTTGCAAAATATACAGTTATTCAGATACTATAAGATACAGCATTTCTGTATTTCCTTTAAAACAGGGTTGCCACGCCACCTAGAAAACCTGGAAAACTGGGAAAACACAGGGAATTTTAAATCTCCTCCCAAAACAGGGAAAATCCAGAGAATTAAAGAAAAATCCTAAAAAATCTGGAAAACACAGGGAATTTGGTAATGGCAAATTATAACATTTCTAATTAGCCTTCATACACGCATATATTTTTTTTGCACTCAACATGGAATAAATGCGTTGCAGTACAGGGAAAATACAGGGAATTTTTTTTCAAGATCAGAGTGGCAACCCTGTAAAAGTTTGTGGTATTTTAGAAAATGCTGTCCAAATTGGATATTTAATTGTACGGGAAATGTCTTCATTAGAGAATGATATATTACAATTCAAGATATAAAAACACTTATAGAAAAAAAAAACACTGCCTTATTCTAAAACACTTGAATATTTATTAATGTCTGCAAATTCCATGCACATATAAAAAAGGCTCTTATGAAATTCGTAACTTATTTTCTATAAAGTAAGAAATGAAAAAATTCATTCACTAGGTGTATTAAAGAAGATTCATTTTCAAAATTAAATATCAAATATCACTATCCCAAATACAACGGTACATTTGAAAACAGAACTGGGGTTAAACTAGATATGTATTAGATGACACGACTTGCTTTATAAAGATGGTTTTATAAATATTTAAAAATAAATTCTAAATACTGAACAAAATAAACACATATAACTAACACATATACTGAACAAAATATACACAATTTTTTTATTCTATAGTTTCCACTTTTAAATAATTATTTGCATAATTACTGACTTAAATATGTAAATAAGTGGAATATTGAAGTAAAATATTGTATCCACCGATTCATATGTCAAAGATTTTATTAACATATGCATTCTACTTTAAGCATAATTTTTTGCTTAACCTTTTGTAATATTTGTAATTTAAAGCTTGGCAACATTTTAGAAAGTCTCATTCTTACGAATTTGCTTATCATTAGGGACACAAACTCTAAATGATCAAATTTACTTCATTAAAGATTATTTCAGAAAATATCTCCTCGTGAGTTCTGAGAGAGAGAGATTAAGAATATTATTAATTTTGAATGGAAGAAAGGGTAAAAAGTGTCATTTGACAGTAAAAGTGAAGTACATTCTTCATATTTTAATGGAAATGTCTTACTATCTTGACTTACTGAAAATCAATTTGATGTACATTATAATAAAAGAATATAATGCAATTTCATAATTTTGTTTATGTTAATATAAGTTTTTCAAATTTAAAAATACATCTAAAAGCACAATTAAGATTAATAATTATTAATGAGCTCCTATTTTTCAAATTATACATAATCAATTTTTTTTTTTTTATTATTGGAAAAAAAAGTTGGTATTCGGCCGGCCGAATATTCGGTATTCGGCCAAATCACTATTCGTCCCATCCCTAATCATGACATCCCACCTTCTCAAAATAAAATGAAAGCAAGGTAATCTCAAAAATAAAGTTTACATATTACCTATATGAACAAAACCAACAAAACTTTAAAAGAGAAACATTGATTTGTATAAAACATGGATGAAGTCTGTATGCCTTGCTGTGCTATCCTTAAAAACTTTGTAGCTTGCTGCAAGAATTTAATTTCCACTTTATAATTTTAATACCTCTTTCAAAAACATTATATGAACAATATTAAGACTACAAATGCCATACCAACTTAAAAACTTGCTTCATTTTACTTAAATTCCTCTTGAACTTATGTCGTCAAAACTTACAACGTTAGAAGGTGTATCGAGTGACTGAACGGATGCCGACAGATCTCAAATCATCAAGCATATAGACAGTAGCAATTGCCCTCAATTTCCCAAAGTAGCTAGTCATTTAGCCAGGTTTTCTCAGGTTTGGGAATTTTTTTGTATTATCCCTTGAGAAATCCCCTAATTTTTAGAACCAAAAATCTATCCCCCGATTTTCCCAGGAATCCCATAATTTCCTGTTGAGTATGAATTCTGATGTCCTATAAAATTCGATTAATGGATCATTTTTGGTCAGGGTCAAGCAGTGTTCTCACTAACATTTGACAAACATTAGTAATTTGGCTAATTTAAAATAAAAAACATTTGTCAAATGAAAAATGTATCAGCAAAATAGATTTGCCGTGTAGTATAAAAAAAGTATCTTTAATCTTCATGCAAAATAATAAACAAATATTCAGAGCATACATGTAACAAAAAATAAGTATTATCTATAAAAGAATAAGGTGGGGGTAAAGATGCACACTTCCCATAAATTTTGATTTTTAACAACATATTTGGTCTAAACTTATGTGATTAATGATTAAAATATACTCCAACATTAGGCACGTGTCACCATCAACCAGTGTTCAGTCAAATTGTAATTTTCAAAAAGCATTGTTCAGCATATCCAGGGATAGGGAAATACATCATTTTGCTCGCCAGTGGCGAGTGGATTTTCTGGCAAGGCGAGTGCATTTTTAATTTTTGAAAAAACTGTAGGCAATAGAAACATTATCAGAGACACTTTTTCAATCTAGATATTTTAACTTTCCAAATTATTACAGTGTAAATATGATACTAAAGTTCCATCTTATATTAAGCTTACCTCTGTTGCATATATTTCTTAATTTTATAGGGAAAAAAGAATTACGAAAATGTATTGAGTAGTAATAGTAATTTCATGTACGATTTTGTCAAAACTATTTTCAACTGCATGCGTGTTGTATCTTGCAGGCTCAGGCTGGTGAAATAAATCCATGGCTGGTAAGATTTTTGAAAAATTCCCCACCCCTGAGCATATCTTTGTTCCGTTGGTTGGGTTAAAAGTATGCAGTGATGGTACAAAGATACACAGTGTGTAATTTTATCTTGTTTCTCCTAAAACAAATGAGTTATGAAAAAGTATGAGTAACTTTCACTAGTATTTATAGTTAAACTGAAAATTATAAATTGAACCATGGAAAAAACGAAAAAAAAAGAAGAATGTGAGATTGAAACTAGCAGTTAAACTTGTAACTGCTGTGACAAAAATTGTTCCATAAATGTGAGCAGTATCAGAGACCACTTGATCATAGAATGAATAAAGGGCTGACTGACTTATAAGTTACTATTTTTGTGCTAAACTTTATGTTAAGACCTATTATTGTAATAAAAACAATCATTCAAAAATGTTTAGCGATACTACTAAGCTACCAGACGAATCAAAATTAAACTATAACAACAATAATTTAACTGAAAATTAAAAGTTAAGTTGTGAAAAATAAAAACAGCAGGGTGTGATGCCAAGAGTTAAGGATTAAGAATTAAGACAAATGCATTTCATTCAACAAGAATATTGGTTTTTAAAAGTAGATAGGTTGATGCTTACATTTCACATAAAAAAGGGGGGGGGGGAAATTGAAAATCAATTTGATGTACATTAAGATAAAAGAATACAATGTAATTTCATAATTTTTTTGTGTTAAAATAAGGTTTTCAAATTTAAAAATACATTTATAAGAACATTTAAGAGTAATAATTATTAATGAGCTCCTATTTTTTAAATTATACATAATCAAAATTTATTTTCTTCATTGGAAAAAAAGTTGGTATTCGGTCGCCGAATATTGAGTATTCGGCTAAATCACTATTCGTCCCATCCCGAAAATACTTTTTTTTAAATTGCATCCAAATTGCTAAATTTATTTTAAATAATTCTGTTTGATTAGAATATGTAATAATATTAATATTGGAATAGAATATTTAGATATGGTTCTAAATCGTACAAACTAGAAAGTAATCATACAAGACTGGCGTAAGAAATGAAGATTTAAATAGCTACCAAAATGATAATAATTAAGAACAAAATCTTAAAAAGAAAAAATATATAATACTAAACAACAGGTAAATGAATAAATAATTTCTTTTTATTAACATTAAAATGTGGTATCGTTTGTTCTCCAACATTAAATATAATTCATAATATAGTTTCAAAAAACAAAAGAAAATTCTATTCATTTTATACAGACACTAAAAAAAATATTAATATTTTATTCATTTTACACACATGAACCACAATTTTAGATCTAGACTAAATAAGAAAAAAGTTTTGTTAAAAACGAAATAAAGTTTAAAACAGAATAGTACCTACCTGTTTTCATCTTTGAGCGAAAGAACAAATGGAAGTTTATTCTTCGAAAGCTCAGCATCAAATGCCAAGTTTTGGAATACCGGCTGCTGGAGGGCGCTACGGTCACTCGCTAAATTTCTCCCATAGAAGTGAAAAGGCTGATATATTCAATGGCTGTGATAGGCAGCGTAAACAATAGAAACTTATTACCAAAAAGAGCATAAATGCCGTCAGAGTTTATTTTAAGACATAAAATTTAATATATTTTACGATACGGAATTAAGGAGACGAAGTACTTTAATTTGTCATGATGTTAAAAGTGCAACCCGTATAAACAGGTCGAAATGCTGTCCAAATACTTTCAAATTTAGAGAATATGTGTGCCACTCACTTTGAAAATCTGTCTCTGATCAATGAAATTCATCCGTTATTCCACGTGCTTGTCTTGCTTGAGATGAACAGGGAGATTTAACTTTGAGCGATAGCGACTTTCATTGCAAACCGTTTTTATTGAATGCTGTATCTTTATATTTTGTTAGAACTCTGAGTTGTACTCTGGTACGTTAAATAAATGTTCTGTTTGTAATGGATTAAGTTAACACACATCTTATTGAGGATTACTTGGAGGTTTGCAATTAAAAGTGCGCATATAAATTCTAAGAGTTACGGCTTCTTAATTCTGCACTTTGTTTACAGAAAAATAGGACATTTTTAACCCGGGAGAAATCGCTAATACACAGGGTGTGAAAGATTTTTATTTTGTCACGAATAAGTTCAAATGATAATCGTCACCTTATATTTAATCGAAATCAATTCAAATTCTGCTATAAACAAAGCTGCCAACTTTTACGCATTTTTGTCACCACTAAAATTGTAAAGAGATTTTCCATTTTCTTAAACTTAAGATTTCGACTATTAAATAAGACAATATTTACTATAAAATTTTTCTGGTAGGAAAAATGCGTAAAAGTTGGCAGCTATGTAGTATATATAGCTATGTAGCAACTATAAAGTATGTTAAAAATTACATTTCGAAAATCTGTGGTTGCAGTTTAAAAACTGTACTCATACAGGATATGTAATACCCGACACGACTACTCCTGAGTTAACAGCAAAATTTTATATCTTGGAATTTTTTCTTTTTTTTTAAGAACAGATTTTAAAATCTATATCTCTTGGCACCTCTGGATACTAATGACTGATTAAAACGGGGAAAAATTCAACCAGTGAATTTTAATAGAATGTTTATCTTATTTAACCCTTCAAGCTCTGACTGTTGAATTTTCTATCACTGAATTTTATTTCCGAAATGTCACAATGGCACCGAAATATACGTCCAAAATTATTTCAAATAGTTTTAATGCATTTTTTCTGTGTTTCTTAAACCGATTTTTTTCTTTGCAAAATACTAGTGCCAATGTGGCATTTGGAATTTTGAAGAAATTTACCCACCAGAGCTCAAATTGTTAACCCCCTGGGTACGAGCGATTTGTGTACGTACTTTTTAAGCTGCTCAGAATCTTTGATATTCTCACCATTAAATTTTTATCCTAAATTTTGTCTTATTTAATCCTTCCATTTTCGCGATTCAATTAGGCAAAAGTTTCTGCGTTAAAAAACTGGTGACAAAAGAAAAAAAAATTGCAAATGACACTCATCCTGAAGGGATGTATTATTAATTGATCTTTTTCAGAGATTCTTTTCAAAACTACTGTCATAAAACAGGCAAATATTATAATTCTTTCTATTGGTGGAATTTTGTACCTTCTGTAATCAGGTCCTAACAGGAACAGTTGCTCTCCTTTCAGTTCATAGCCGTATTTGTAGCAGTACTTGATTCATGTAACAACATTACCTACAATTTTTAATTTTCATTTTGTTTTAACATATCACGTGGTTTGATCGTTTGTTTTAATATTTGATACTTTTTTTAGAGAATAAATAATTAAAAAATGATATATATGTTAAGATATTAATTTTTCTTTCGCGATTTCTCTTTTTATATTTTTATCAGCTTTTTTTCTTTTTATCACGTTCAATTACTGGCATGTTCACAATTTTCCTATTCTTTAATAACATCTATCTGTAATTTTATTAAATTCTCCTTAACACATTCCGGCAGGGACAAATTCTGTTAGTAAAATGAGAAATTAACAACTTTTTGAGAAATTAACCCCCCTTTATTCAACCCTTTCCGACACACTGTGCCCGGGCTGGGGAGCCTGATTTTAATTCCAAACTTGCAATGGCACCAATAATATTTTAGTAAAATTTTACTTTTGCATTAAAATCTTAGAATATGATATTCAAAATATCTAAAAATTCGTTTGTGTATTGTGGTGTTCCCACAATATCTCATTTTACTAGTAAATTTTGCCCGTGCCGGAAACAGTTAAACTTTCACTATAAAAGCAAAATTTTATTAAAATATTATTGGTGTCATTTGCATTGTTGGAATTAAAATTAGGTATCTCGGACTGGGCAGTCTGTGCCGGAAAATGTTAAAATAATTATTGTCTTACTCAAATTGCGTAATTATAAAGCTTTTAGATTATTCCTAAATTGCGTCATCATTTTTTATCAATTGCTATTATATAGTGCGAATTCGAATGTTTTTAAAAGAGCCATTTCTTTTTATTTATAGTTTTTCCAAGATCATTCGCGCCCAGGGATATTTGTTTACTACTTATATTTTTAGCTCATTACGCTCATTTGACCGAACACTTTGCAGAATTAGTTTCCTTGGACCTTTTCGCGTGACTTTCATGTTCCTTACGAACCCGAAGTGCGTGACGTCATGATTTGCATCCTTGCTAGTTTCACTAAAAAGCAGGAGCATCCAGTGAAAGCGGAGAACTTGTGGGATATTTGGCATATTAAGATCTTACGCTGCTTGAAAGTTCACGTATGACACCATCTTTCTTTCTTCTAAATTTCTTATAATATAAACAATGATTTTTTCTGGAGCATGCCAAATACCTGAAGCTTCAAGTTTGTTCAAGACCAGATCTTTAGCATTAAAGTGGGCACTGTTTTTTAGCTGATGTGTTCTTAACATTAGAACGCCCGAAAAGAGTCGATTCGACTCCAACCACGTGATTAACACTTTCCGGCACACTGCGCCCGGTCGGGGATACCTAATTTTAATTCCAAACATGCAAATGGCACCAAATATATTTTAGTAAAATTTTTCTTTTACAATAAAAGGTAAATTAAGGAATTCAAAATATCTAACAAATTCGTTTGCGAATTCTGGTATCAGTCGATTATTTCTCATTCCACTATTAGATTTTGCCCGTGCCGGAAAGGGTTAAATTTCAATTTGAGTCAGAATTTTGTTTTGAAATAAGTTAAATTTCAACCACTCAGATTTACCTTAAATAAATCAATTAAATAATTTTGAATAAAAATTCTAGTTAAAAAATTATTAGAATACTTGAGTAAGACAACCGGGCGTGGTATTGTTAATAAAGATTAACCCCTACGTGGCGGGAGCGTTTTACGAAAATATTTTAACGTTTGGTCACCGGAACAACAGAAATTCGTTTTAAAAACAGAAATCCGTGTCCTTTTTAAATCAAGAAAATGCCCCGATCGAATAAGGCAAATTTTACAGCAAAATTTTATTTTTGGGGATGAACAAGGATTCGTATGCCTTTTTGCGGCACGTATACTTGTCGCTCGTCTCCAAGGAATTAACCGCTTCACGACGAGAGCCTTTTACGAAATATTTAATGTTTCGTCGCCGGTTTTTAAAAACAGAAATTTATATATTTTTGACCCAAATCAATGCTCCGATTAAATAAGCCAAGTTTTACAGTATAATTTTACTGGTAGGGATAAACAAGGATTCTTAAGCCTTTTTGCGTCACGTATACGTGTCGCTCGTCCCCAAGGGGTTAAAAGCGCAGCAGATGTGTTAGTTATTTCATGGAGAAACTCCGAGTCGAAATTATATCATGCCTATTGACCATTAAACGACCTGCATTAACGACCGAAAAGGTGTTGGTATTCCTCGAATTGTGTTCACGCACCACTAAACGGAATTATCATGCATTTGATTGAATATTTATCGCCAAATTTTCTACAATATCACAAATAATGCCGGTAGAATTTCAAAAATGTACGAAATATTGAATTCTTATCGCCAGATTTGCAACAATATTACAGACAAAGCCGGTAGCATGACAGCAATCTACGAGGGGCGTTTGTGCATGTCTATGAACAATTTAATTTTAATTACCAAAGGCCACATTTGCACCAGATTTTTGTTTAATAAATATTCGGTTTACTATTAAATTAAGATATAGTCCCTCCCCCGTTTTTCTGTATAAAAATTAAATTGGTGTAAAATTCCGATGGCACACATTAATTTCAATAAGTGCTCTGCTGTACAAAGGATTAAGATTCACGGGTACATATATTATTTATTTAAAAATGTTTGGGTATATGATTACCAGAGATGGGCAGTATCGAAAATACATGTATTTGAAATACATTTTCAAAATACATTTGTATTTTGTATTTTGTATTTTAACCTCACTAAACGAAAGTATTTTGGTAATGTATTTTGAAATGATTTTTTCAAGTATTTTGTATTTTGAAAATACATTTCATATTCAAAATACATTTCTGTAGGTTTCCAGCTGCTTCCTTGAAACCACAGACGAAAAATTCATAAAAGAATAATACGAGCCTTCTGCTTTCTTTGTCTTATAGGGTTCGTTTCTGAAAGTTATGCAAACATACAATTACTGATACGATAAGGATTAGAATCAATCTTCTGTTTTACTTAGGCATTTTTGCTGAACTGTTACAATTCTAATGTTCTAGATTTTATAATTATAACGTTTCTAAGCGAACGACAAAAACTACTGTGATAAACAGGAAGAATTATTTAGATTTTTACTGTGTCTAGTGTTTTTTAAATAACCATATAAAAAAAGTAATGTAGTAGTAGAGAAGAAATGTAATTTAATGTTTGTGTACGATTGCTGTACGAAGCCAAAGTTTGATTCTTTTTGAGTTTCGATTGTAAACGGAAGTTTTACAGATGAAAGTTTTTAATATCAATGAGAATGTTAATTTGTTTAATTACAAAATTATCCCCCCTTTAGAAGAATGTTTATGATTTTCAATATGCGGGAATGTGCATATATTTGTTTCGACTAAAGTTTACGAAAGATTAATGAAACATTATTTTGTATTTTGTACAGATATATAAGCATAGAAATTTACACATTACTAATTGTGAAGTTATTTATGTATCCTGAGTATCCCGAGTAATTATGTATCAATCGAGATCAATGTTTATTGTTCAGAGAGTGTGTGTTAGAAATGTTTAACATTTAACTTTGCAAAATAATTAAAAAAAATCAATAAATGATTCTTTCAGAGAAAGCAGTGTTTTCATATTTAAATAGCAATAGGAATTTTTAATTTGCAATCATTATTTCAAGTATAGCATACTTATCTTTAAATACATCTTTACAATAAAACTGAAAGAAAATTACGTTATGAGTATTTAAAGTATTTTTAACAGCGCCGTGAGAAAGGGGGGGGGAGAAGGGGACTGTTGTCCCGGCCGCGGAAATTGAGGGGACGCCAAATTTATAGTACGAACGTCATTTTTGGGCTATTACAAGGAGAAGTTTTGAGTAGGATGGGGTGCGCCAAATTGAAACTTTGCCTGGGGCGCAGTTTTTTTTTTTTTTTTTTTTTTTTTTTTTTTTTTTTTTTCGCTCGCCTCTAACTTTTAATGTAATGACTCATTCAAGATTGGAGGGTTTTCAAAACAGACCATGTCGAAAAATGATGCATTGATAGAAGACATTTATTAAACACAAAAAACATGACTTTAAAAAAATAACTTAATAAATTTATTTGGTATCATGATATTCCAAACGTTGTATTTCTACACATTATGATATTCCCAAGATTTAAACGAAAATTTTTAACATGTTTACTTAACATTCCTTTTTAAATTATTTCTTATTTATTATTCGTGAGAAGCATGATTGTATTTGCGTAGTAGTATTTGAGGCATTATCGAATTGTATTTTTAATAAATCGAATTACGTATTTATTATTATGCATATTGGTGGATATTTAACCTACGAAGGAGGCTGTACAATGAATGCTTTTACATATATGTGTTTATGTATACGTCCAAGAATAACTATTGAACTGCCGTTTCGAATTTTACTCACTCGCAGTTTTATACTTTTCCGTATCTTTACAACAAAAAAGTATTGGATTCGTGATAAAATTCGACTACAGATTATCGATGGATTTATATTTTTGAAGGTCCTGAACACTGACTAGGAAATGTCTACTTATGAGTTTATCAGTGTATGCTACAAATTTTGTGGGCCCTCTATCTTAAGAATTAATGCACAGAATTTAATAAAATTTTAGATTCTGTTAGACATTTACATAAGTATGTTAGACATTAGGTAATGGTGTAACTCTTCCAAAAGGTGCCGCTGATATGCTTCGTCTTTCACAATTTTCGCAAAAACTGTATCTCAAAAATTAATGCACGAATTTTCATCAAATTTCTGATTCAGTTAGACGTTGACATAAGTTGTTGCCGATTAGGTTTTGGCGTGAATTGCTCAGCAGATGGGTAACCTTGCTATGCTACATTTTTCACGATTTCTGCACTAGCTGTTTCTCAAGTAGTAATGCATAGATTCTCAACGGATTTCAGATTTAGTTTGATCTTAATATAAATCGTCACTAATTAAGTGTTGGTACAAATCGTCCAGCAGGTGGCGCTGTTATGCTGCATTTTTCAGGATGAGAATATGAGCTCGAATTGCGGTATTTACATGTTGCTATTACTTTATGCACTGCTATATATTTTAAATTTTGATTTCAAAAATTTTTTTAACATTTAATTACTTTTAAGCAATGTATATTTTTAAGTTTAATTCCATTTTACTTGTTTTTATAATCAAATACTTTTTATATGAATGGCATTTTATTATGGATTATGTATTTAAAGATATTTTTTTTTAATTTTCAAAAATATTTTAAATTACATTAAACATTTTCAAACTATTTTTATGTATGTCTGCATGATTAGTATAAAAGAAATTATGCAACAATTGCTTATAAGCTTAATTTAACTATTTTTATTAGTGAACAAATCAGCTTTTTAAAACACATATTTAGTTTAAGGATTGTATTAAAAACTATTTCTAAATAGTTTTTAATACAATCAAAGCTATTTTTAACACAAAGTTAACAAAGTTAACAAAGCTATTTTTTCACAAAATTATACTGTATTTGGGCAAAATGCTTCATATGTTGCTAAAATAAAGGCTGGTGAGTTTTTTGTAATCATGTTATATTATTTTTTAATCTAAAAAAGTGGTTAAAATAGGCATTATAAACATTTAAAAGGTCATTTTATACTAAAATATTGGAAAAAATACCCCAATTTTTTGCTTGAATATACATAATAACAATTTATTTCATGTGTGTTAATTTAAAAAAATTATACGGAAAAATGAATTTTCTATAATTTTTAAATATCACTTTAGAAGATTTTGGCTTAGCTTCGCAAAATCCTTCGGTCCTGAAGAGGAAATCAAATTCTACCGCTTCGTCCTGAGATGCGCACTTCTGAGTGCGCGCGCCGTCGCGAACGGGTTAAGCACTAACACATTTTTGGAACAATTTATGTTGCAGGGAACAATTTAAGTTGCACATATTATTTTAAATTCTATTTATTTTTTTCCATTTAAATTCTCTCGTGGATAAATCTTTCTTAAAAGTACAAAAAAGTATCGTAAAGTTTCAATTGCAAAGTAGCCACTAGCGACATTTTTTTTTAATTCAATTCACAGCACAATTAAAGAAAATACATTTTCAAGTACTTTTCTCTTGCAAACGTCCTCAAATAGTATGTAAAAGATTTCTGTTTTTTAAAAGTGGGGCGAAATTAATTTAAACAATAGTTATCTGTGACGTATTGCAATTGAAAATTTACGATATCATATATAAGGATAAACTCCTCGCACATAAGCAGAAACATGTTCTTTATATCCTCGAAGTGCGTTACCTCAAGAAATTATCTATATATGGCAAAAAGTTATAAATCGAAATTGCCCGGTCGTTTTCCTTAATTTATGACCAAGTGTGTATTAAGAATTACTTACTTTTGAAATCTTATCACGTTTTACAAAACCATACGATAAGATGACATAGGAGCTTTAAAGTATTTCTTTTAAGCATCATACTTCTTCAGATCACGTTTGTTTAATTTTTTGTATGACTTCACTTTTGTGCCACATTCTATAAAATTTATGGCGCAATAGATTTTTGCTCTATGAAGAAAATTGTTTATCTTAAAAGTGAGAGAACTAGTTTTCATAGTTCCATAGAAAAAAAACATACTTATTCGTATACATTGTGTTCCAAAAATGTTTGAAACGTGCAACGTGCTATTTTCCACAAACGTTATGACGCAAATGTTTAAAGATAGAAAACCAACGATTATAAATGCACAAAATAGTGTATGAAAAGACAGTATACAGCTGTTCCGAATCTACCATCGAGATTCTTTATCAGTGCAAAACTCAGCGACCTAGAAAAAACAAAACTGAGCAAAGAGACAGAGAAACGCAGGATTACCGCTAAGGGAACGATCACGCCAAAAGAAAAGCAGCCTATGAGAAGAAAGCAACCTGAACAACTGGGTGGACAAGTAGAGACATCTACCGGAGAACGAATAAAACAAAAACTGCAAAGCGAGAAAAAAAAAACATTAAATTAAAGATTTTCAAATGCTTGGCTTCTCGAGAGGGTATATAAGCCTGCTTTTCTCTTTCTCTTTGTCAGTTTTGCTTTTTCTAGCTTGCAGAGTTTTGCACTGATGAAGAATCTCGATAGTAGATTCGCAACAGCTGTATGCTGTCTTTTCATACATTATTTGCGCATTTATAACCTTCCTACCCTGAATGGGTCTAATCGACCCAGTCCTATAATGCGTTTCATTCGATTCAAACCAGAAACTTTTTCATAAAGTAAATTAAATGAATAACACAAAGATTTACGTTAAATAAATATGTTAAATGGATTTAAATAAAAATTCTGGTGAGAAATATTTGAGTAAAATTTCAACAGGGTAGGAAGGTTAATCCTTGGTTTCCTATCTTTAAACATTTTTGCAGAAAGGCTTAATTTTCTATTTTTACGCAAATGATTTTGACGTCATGTCAACAAATCTATACCTCTAAGTGTTTGGCACGTAATGTACCATTCATTAAGCATCAGATTTCACTACCATATACATAATATTTAAGATAACGTATTTCTATAAATTTAACTCTAGAACTACAGGCTGTTTAGCTCTATTTTTATAAAATGTGTTTCAAACCAGAATTTTTATTTAAAACTGTTTGTGTAATTTAATTTAATTGTTTAATTTGGTTTTATAATAAATGTATTTAAAAAAATCTCAAAAAAAGTTTCGGGTTCGAATTGACTATTATCTATTTAGAAATGGGTAAAATGGCCCTTAATGGCGGTTCTAGTGTGAATGAAGTTTTAATATTTGGAAGAATATACTCTCAAATGTTACATTCATATTTGTAATTAGGCTTTTTATAATATTGAATGAACCACATTTTCTTGGCATTTCAAACATTATGATGAAAAAACAACGTTACAAATTTTCCTTTTTGGAAGACGCTCAGAGGGCTATATTAAATGCGAGAGAAAATTCATGCGTCAAGCATAGATTAGTAAACTGTTAGCCTCACATTCAAAATAATGTATCAAAACTTCCCTGTTTAATACTGTGAAGGATGATGTTTAAATTAACAGATTAAAAAAATGAATTAAATAATCGAAAGCCCAACTTAGATAATTCTCATCTACAGCTGGAAAATTATCATAAATGTTTTGTGCATTCCTGTGCATGATATTTGATATTGGTACAAATACCACATGCTATGAAAAAATTTAGATTAGTTATGAATAATATAACCAACTAAACATAAACAGATTAAAAAATGCATAACTCAATTGAAAACATAACTTAAGCAATTTTCATCTACAGCTGGAAAATTTTCAGAAATCTTTTGTAAATTTTTGTACATATTTCATATTTGTTCAAATAGAACATATGAAAAAATTTAGTTTAGTTATGAAAAATATAACCAATTAGAAATAAACAGATTAGAAAAAACATAACCCAATTGAAAGCATAACTTAAGCAATTTTCATCTACAGCTGGAAAATTTTCAGAAATCTTTTGTGCATTCCTGTGCATGATATTTCATATTAGCTCAAATATAACATGATGTGAAAAAATTTAGTTTAGTTATGAAAAATATAACCAACTATAATTAAAAAGTTTAGAAAAAACATAACACAATTGAAAGCATAACTTAAACAATTCTCATCTACAACAGGAAAATTATCAGAAATATTTTGTGCATTCCTGTGCATGATATTTCATATTAGTTTAAATATAACATGATATGAAAAAAATTAGTTTAGTTATGAAAAATATAACCTACTAAAAATAAACAGATTAGAAAATGCATAATTCAGTTGAAAGCAGAACTTAAATAATTCTCATCTACAGCTGGAAAATTATCAGAAATGTTTTGTGCATTTCTGTACATGATATTTCATCTTGGTACAAATACAACATGCTATGAAATAAATTAGTTTAGTCAAGAAAAATATAACCAACTATAAATAAACAGATTTAGAAAAAGCATGACCCATTTGAAGGCATAATTTAAGCAATTCTCATCTAGAAATGTAAAATTATCGGAAATCTTTTGGGCATTCCTTTGAATGATACTTAATATTTGTACAAATACCGGGTGACCAAAAAGTCAGGACGAACTTTCAAAATGAATAATTCGAAAACGAATCAAAATACAAAAATTTACAGCTGAAAATAATGAATCATTATTGGAATATGGAGCCCGTACGTGGTAGGGGTAAATAATGTTTGGCAAAAACACGTTGCCCTTATGACGTAGGGGTTATTAACCCATTAACGCCCAGCGTCCTTTTTTGAGGACGGTTATAAAAACAGCAAGAAAGTGGTTTTCCCACCAGTAAAGAGGAAGATAAATATGTATCTTATTTCACGGATAGAATCCTCGATAAATTTAGATAAAAGTTAATTTGCCTTTAAAAGTGGTGGGAAATACAAAATTTAAATTTTAGCGAAGAGAATAATTCGGGCGTTAATGGGTTAAGGCAAGCGGTTAATACTGATGTCAAAAACAAATTTTAGAAAGAACGAGGATATCGCATCCGACGTGATGTATAATGTCAGGAGTTTTTTTTTTTTTTTTACCGTAATTTTTTATTTTAGTTCGTACTTCAAACAATAGATGGCGCTGATGGCGATTGAAGGCCAGGTGATGAATGCTGAATGAGGTCAGTTTCGGCGTCGGCCTGGGCTTCAATTGCCGTCAGCGCCATTTATTGTTTGAAATTCGAACTAAAATCAAAAGTTACGGTAAAAAAACTCCTGACATTATACATAACCCTCCTTCAAAAATATTTTGAATAGCTGTCAGCGTTTGCAAGTTATTGAATTTTAAAATCCATCAGTCATTTTTGGGACACCCGGTATATGTACATATATTAGCATATATACGCATATTTATAGTTTTCACGTTTCGCATTCAGGTGAAAACAATTTGAATTTTACTGTTTAAAAAATGATGTCAATGAAGAAATCTAAATTTTAAAAAAGTAGGTGTGAAATAACATTATCCGACAGAACTTTTCGTTTGAATTAATGCATATATTGTGCATATATTAATGCATATAAATTATTTATTATTATTAAGGCAAATCTGCATCATATGATACTTTCAGATATTATGAATTTGTCTTGACGAGTTTATTACAAAAATACATTGTAATGCTTTATAAACATTGTAATACTTTTATTTTAAAACATTGTTTAAGAGAAAGGAATAATAAAGGGTAGCGATAGAGCGTTTTGCTTTGTAAACCAGAGTAAAGAATACAGGGTCTAGGCGTTTAAAACATAGAGTTATTTTTTTTCCTTTAATGTTTATTTCCGACTGAAATGTAATTAACTTTAATGATGTATCAATGAATGTTTATTTCTGATCGAAATTCTAATTGCCTTTAATGAAGCAATGAACTCTTTACAAAGAAAGCTTTGGGTGGAGTCAAAAATTCTGTTTTTTCCCTTTCCTTTCTTTTTATTGATGGCTCATTGCCATTAGTTTTCGAGATAATATGAACATTTCCGACAGATAGTGTTAAATGAGATAAATGGTGGTCGTTAATGTTTTAAATACGAAAATAGGTTCTGTGCAAATGAATAAAAAAAAGCATAGAAGTTATAAATATATATAGATAAAAGTTAAGAGAAAACTGGCAATTTTATAATGTAATAGCAAAATATCTTAACCCCTTTGGATCGGGTCTATTACAGATTTTTTTATCTTGTATCCCCAATTTTTTAAAGCAGAAATTTTTCCCTTTTTGAATTGCAAAAATGCAGGTATTTAATTTATCACTGAGAAAAATCTTTTCATATTTCATATTGAGAAAAATATTTTCATACATTTAAGCGCATTAAAAAAAGAGATAAGAATACTGCAATTGCACATATCAATATACAAGAAATCATTTCCATAATAACCAAATTGAATCGCCAATGCTTAATTGAAATGAATTTAAGCGTGAAACAATTTTAAATAATTTAAATTTTGAATATCGTATAAGATCGCAATTTTTGATAATCAAATTGCAATGTAAACATATTTAAACGTCGATATGACAATATTATAGTTTAAATAAAAATAAAACTAACAAGTTTATTTGCTCTTTAATTAGAATTAAAGTTCTTTAATTTGAATTTATTTAAACTAGGTCAACATAACTTTTTCCCTCAAAGTTTATTTGTCAGAAAAAGTATTTTTTTGGAATTGTATTCCATCGCCAATCAATGAGAAATCGCAAAATAACAAAAAATTCTTGCACCAAATTTTTCTTACTAACATTTTCTTACAAACGCTCTTTCCGTATATATATATAGTATATATATATGTATGTATATAACATATGTTCATTGTAATTTTTTCAGATTTTTCGGAGTATGCCCCTATAGAGACCTTCCTTGTAAGATTTTAATTGTTGATATCAAGAACGCTTTGAACTTAAATGTTTGCCATCCTACTGATAGCTTACAAATTTATTTTACATTTATAAGTAACTGAATGATGGAAATAGCTATTCTAAATAAATATTTAAAATTGTTTAATAAGAATTTAAAAATCAATTCAAAAGTAAAAACTTACTTAAATTATAAATTAACTATTTTGCGTCACCATACAATACTTCACAGTATGAATAATCTGTATATTGCTAACATATTTTACATTTTTATTGATAATTCGCATTAAATAATCATTGTGACTTGAACAATCACATAACTTGAACTAGTTCCACATGCTTAAACGAATTTATGGTTCATGTAGTTTATACCGAAAATCCATTAACTGAAATAGAATGCTACCAATTAATGCATTGGATTTTCTTCGAATATATTTTGATTATTTAAGTATAGGGGTAAATAAAACATAATTTATCGATATATTTTAAACATGAATTTGTGAAATGAATAAAGCAGTCAGAAATAGATATGCTTGATATTTTCAAGCGTAATATTTTAAAATTAATTATACTCAAAAATAATCTTTATTTATACACAGTTTAACCCCTTCCGGTGCAGTGTGTCCGGTCTGGACACACCTAACTTTAATTCAAAATTTGCAATCGACACCAATAATATTGTAATAAAATCTTGCTTTTACAATAAAAGCCTAAATTAAGGAGTTCTTAATTTCTTAAAAAATCGTTTGTAAATTCCGGTGTCAATCGGTATTTTCTCATTTTACTAACAGAATGGAAAGGGTTAAGTAATAATTTATTAAATTTCTGATACAAGGTGAATAATACAAACATGTTTTACATTTCCATTAATAATCCGTTTGATGTAATTACTGTGTTGTGATAATTAAAATCAACGTTTAACACACAATAAATAAACACACACCACATACGTATACGTTTCACGAGCACCAGGGCTCGCTTCCTCAGTGTATAAAAGTTAAAATGTTTAAAAACAGAAAAACCCCCCAACTGACAGCAAGTCAGAGACCCAAATGATCGCAAACATAATACCAAAATACCCACAAGCATCAGCAACCAATAAGATTAAACTGGAAATGAGGTGTTATGACATAATAAATCTAACCAGAAAGTTGAGATGTACGGTACACTTGAAAGATGGTCCCTGGTGCTCGTGAACAGTGTTGCCAGATGGGCTACTTTTTTTAAATTCAAATTCTTGATTGACACCACTTTTTTGAAATAGTAAAATGCGCCTTATTTAATGACTTATTAATTACAGTGAAAACAAAGGGAATTTTGCCGTTTCATAAAAGTGGTGCCAGTCATGAAATCTGAATTGAAAAAAAGTAGCCCACTGGCAACACTGCTCGTGAAACGTATACGTATGTGGTGTGTGTTTATTTATTGTGTGTTAAACGTTGATTTTAATTATTGTAATCTTCCACACAAGGTTTTAGCTACTACTACGGTGTTGTGACTTGAACAATTAATCGCTCGCAAACACTAGAAAGCGAGACAAGTATCAATTCGATACCAATCAATTTCTATTTGAACCAGATATTTATTCAAAAAATATTTTAATAGTAAATTATTCTGAAATATGTTAAACAATTCACGTAAATACTTTTAAATATAATTTTTCTGTTTTTTTTTTTTTTTTTTTTTTTTTTTGTATATATTTTATAAAATTTAGATAAAATATCTCAGCGTTTTAATGTTACTTTTAGTTAAAATATAAGACCAGGAAGCGGCAGCACAGGTAATCATTTCACCGAATTCATGGATGAAAATCTTCGATTAGTTAAATTTGATTCGCATATTAAAACGCAATCGGTCTGCCAGGTCGTTTCTTGGTGGAAACCAACTAAAACCGATTTTTGAGGTTGACTCGTAAGTTTGACACTGATATTTCCAACACCAAAAAGTATGAAAGATTGTGAGCAGGAAAACATAATGGTAAACTTACTAGTCAACTAGTCCACACTAAAATCGTTTTTTTTATATTTTCCTCCGAGATACCAATTGGCATATCGACTGCGTTTTAAAATGCGAATCAAGATTTAACTAATCCTGGATTTTCATCCGTGAACTCAATAGGGTGGTTATTTATGCTGGCGCCTCCCTGTCTATATCTTCACATGCTCAAACTAATGTATGGTTCATTTAGTTTACAATTAAAATTCAAAATCCAACAGAGAATTATACCTAGTAATCTAATAAATTTTCTATGAATGTATTTTGATTGTTGGCAAGACGTAAATAAGTAATCTTTAATTTATTGAATTAACGTTTGTATTCGTGCTAAAGTCGACCCCAAATGAGAGAGGATTAACCCCTTCGCGACGGGAGTCTTTTACAAAAATTTTAATGTTTTGTCACCAGATTTTAAAAACAGAAATTTGTGTCTTTTTAAATCCAGAAAATGTTCTTATTATTAAATAAGGAAAATTCCACAGTGTATTTTTACTGGTGGGGAAAAACAAGGATACTTAATCCTTTTTGCGGCACGTATACGCATCGCTCTCCCCAAGGGGATACGAGATTTACGTTCCCGTATTTAGAAAAAGTTATTTTTGTCTTATCTAAGCGCGGAATTTGCCGATTATAAATACACCTACATATCTATAAGAAAATACTGGTATGCAACATTTTTTTTTCTCGAATTTAAGTGTCGGCTTATACACGAGTACATACGGTATTTCATAGTTAATTTTATGGAAGGGTTAAAAAGTTGACAGAAGGAACATTTTATCAAGCTTCGTATGGTTCAAGTACGTTTAAAGGATCTTTTATATGAATTTTCGAAAAATAATATTTCCTTTATTTAACCCCTTGCGGCGCAGTGGTTTCATAGATATACCACTTAATTTTAATTCCCAAACGCCACATTCGCACCGGAATTTTGTTTAAAAGAATTACTGTTTACTGAATGCGTAAAATATAGCGTTTTCATCTTTACAAATAAATTTGTTTTCAAATTCCGATGTCAATCATAAATTTCAACACTTTAGCAATGAATTTACCCTGCGCCGCAAAGGGTTAATGAAAACAAAATTCCATATTGACATATAGAGATAAGTACTTTGCAAAACTTTTGGTACCAAAACACCTAAAATCTCCTGAACCCCTTGATATGTGCGGACACTGTTTAAATTTTTAAACGTAATATTTTTAAAAAACATTATACCAAAACATTTTTATCAAATTTTTATCAAAATCCAAAATATTTATTTGTATGGTTTTTAACCCTTTATCTACCGACGATACTTATAGGTACCATAAAAATTTCTTATTATAATATTCTTTTGAAACGTCAATTATTTCCAATACTGTTTATAATGAGTTACAGATACAGTCAATCCTCGTTAACATGAACACGCTTAACGTGAATTTCTTTTAACATAAATTGTTTTCGCAATTTCCTATAAAAAGGAATACAAAGATTTGATATTGATAACATGAATTACTGTTAACACGAACAAAATTTTCATTCCGCTTGAGGTTCATTTTAACGAGGTTCGGCTGTACATTACTTTATTTTGTTCCAAAAGAATTATTGCTTACACAAAACAAAAATATTTTTAAAAGGATGATTTATTTTGCCTTTGTATCGTTTCAGCTTTTTCGGTGCTGAGGTAGAAGGTTGGGGATTTTTCCATTGAAAACAATTTCTATATTTATATTGTAAAAACATCATATCTGTGTATTTTATAATTCTACAAAATACTAAGGAAATAATTTAAAATAAAAGATTTGAGTGGGGTTATAAATATTGCAAAAAATCTCTGTAAATTCAAATTTAATTAATCCTTCTAAATCCTTCAGCCCTTCTAAAATCCTTCAAAAATTTATTAAATGATTTTGTAATTTTTTTAATTTTGTTTAAACATTCTACGTAAAATGCTTTAGAATGTAAAATTTTCATGAATTCATAATGCGGTAGATGAAGGGTTAAGTGGCAATTTGCGGCATTTCTATCAGAATCTGAACATTGATAACATATTTTACATTTCTATTGATAATTTGTATGATGTAATTATTGTGACTGGAACAATTGCCGGCATTAAACTATCTTCACATGCTCAAATTAATTTATGGTTAATTTAATTCGTACCGAAAATCCAATAACTGAAAGAGAATTTTGCAAATTAAAGCATTAGAATGTCTGAATATATTTCTATTGTTTTGGGGACTGGAATAAATAAAATAAATTGAATTATTTCATATTTAATTTTATGGTAGGGTATTAAAGGGGATAGAAAAAGACACGCTTTATCAGGGTTCGCATAAGTGTACCATAAAATTTTAACAGTGTTTCCAAAGTTTGAGACAAGAAAGACTTTGTAGTAACTTTGAGAAAGAAATTTATGGTTGGTTTATGCAACAATTGCAAGAATAATGCCTCTCCTGGTATGTTTCTTCATAAATTATAAACACGATTTTTCTTTAAATAAAAGTGGTGTTCAAAAAACGGACCAAGTGGAACCCTAAAATAGATAATATATTTTATATTTCTATTGATATTCCGTTTGAAGTAAATATTGTGAATACAACAATAATCAGCATTAAACTATCTTCACATACTCAAATTAAGTTATGGGTAATTTATTTTATATCGAAAATCTAGAGATTCTCGCATGGGCTGTAGGATGCAGCCTGGAGTTCAGCTACGACAAGTGCTTGTACACTATCATACCACCTAAGGGAAAGATGGATTACGAACCCTCATTGCGCATCCGGATGGGTGAGCATCGGGTGAAGTTTTCTAACCAAATCAAGTACCTAGGCGTGGTCATAGATAGGGACTACAGCTGGATGCCTCACTTGGACCTCGTCCGAGAGAAGGCGACCAGAGTCCAGTACAAGCTTACCAGATTGGCGACAGCCACGTGGGGGCTCAAGCCCGATGTTCGAAAGGCAGTGTACTCGGTGGTAGCCGAGCGCATAGTCTTGTATGCGGCCCCTATCTGGTACTCCGGCAAAGTGGCTCTTCGTCAGAGACTGCTGAGTATTCAGCGTGGTCTCTTGCTGTGCGTCACCAAGTGTTACAGTACGGTGTCAACCGCTGCGTTGAATGTCTTGTCCGGGGTGATTCCCCTGGACCTCCGTGCTCGTATCGAACGCGACTTCGAGGCCCTCACGAGATGGGGCGAAAGCGTTGATAAACCAAACCTCTCACCAGAAATGGTAGAGGTCTGGAAGTACCGACCCCAACGGCGCTATCCGGCACGAATACCTTGGACGCCGGATCTCAGCCGGAAGTCTCCGTATACTTACTATACGGACGGTTCCAAGCTGGTGGGTGAGAGGGTGGGTTGTGCCTACCACCTCGCCACTAGGGATGGCGTTGTTGCGGAGGGAAGGTTCCGTCTCTCTGATGGGTCGACCGTTTTCGCGGCTGAGGTCCATGCGATCAAGGAAGCGATTGCGGACGCCCTTCGGAGGGGTCTCAGTGAACTCGATATCTTCTCTGATTCGAGATCGGCGCTTCAGGCTCTTTACGCTTTGGTGCCTCGGCACAAAGCTGTAGCTGAGATCAGGAACTTGGTTGAGAATACTGGAGTCAGGGTCCATATGCACTGGATTAAGGCTCATGTCGGGTACGCCTTTAACGAGCTGGCTGATTCCCTTACGAAGGAAGCTGCGTGTCGACCGTCGGTCGACATACTTGTTCCTCTTTCAGGACGTCAAGTCAAGAGGAAGCTCCTTGGTGAGGTTCTTCTGGATTGGCAGCAATGGTGGGACCGATCTGAGGACGGCCGGTTGACGTATGCGATCTTCCCGAAGGTCTCCACTCGGAGAATACAGGGTGATTTCTTTCTCAACCAGGTCCTAACGGGACATGGTGCCTTTGGCGACCATCAAGCCCGCTTCTTTAAAGGCAACCCTGCGTGCTTTTGCGGGAACGGGGAGAGTACGATTAGACATTGCGTCTATGAGTGCCCCCTGTGGAGGTCCATCAGGGAAAAGTGTTTCCCGTCTGACTTCCACACTCGAACGCTGACCGATCTCGTCCTTGACAATTACAGCAGGAAAGGTATTGTCGACATTGTTGGCGACCTCTTGACAAGGACATTGGATCGGGTTGGTCGTCGGGCCAATTGAGCTTTCGACCGTCCCGACCGAAGTCTTCGAACGCTTGACGATTTTCCAGTTCATTCGAACGCAATACTCGATTTAGAGGAGTCCGAGGCCTCTAGCAGGCGCGATTCGGACGAAGCGACTATACAAGGTTTTCCGGGTTTCCCTTGTACGTAACGAGAATTCGAGTCGCTTTCCTATAAGTCCTCCCGGAAGGCTGGGTCTCTGGATCAGTGGTTGTTCAGGCGGCTTGTGCTACGATGCCTGCTTTGCTGCTCCAATCGGCGTGTTGGGCGCGGGGGGCGTCGAGTGGTGGCTGCGGATGGTGAGTGGCCGAGGCCGCGACGCTGAGTCCATGTCCGTGGGCCGGGTGTCCTCGCTTGTCTTCCTGGCCGGCAGCGGGCGCTGTCGTGAGGCCGGACGTCACTTGGTTCCTCCTCTTTCGGGGGTCTCGTGACCTCCCTGTGTGGACCTCATGGAGCCACTCGGCTCTGGATCGGGAAACTCACTGTTTTATATCGAAAATCTAGTAACCGAAAGTACATTACGTCAATTAAGGCATAGCTGTCAAATCTTCCGATTTTTTGGCTCGGAAAAATTTAACAGAAATTTTTGGCTTTATTAATCGGCAGATTAAGACAATTTCAAATTGGAAAAATTTTCCGGGCCAAAACTGCTGAAGATATTGGCAGCTATGATTAATGTATTAGGTTTTCTCCGAATATATTTTGATTGTTGCAAGGGCCAGAAGAAATAAAATATAATGCATATTATTTTATATTTAACGCGTTGACTACCGACTACGAGATAACTCGCAGGTTGCGTTCTTTTCTAGCAAGCCAACTACGAGTTATGTCTTAGTCGGCAATCAATGTGTTATTTCTATTTTTTTCCAATCAGCCCCACTTATAAAAAACAGAAATGGTTGGCCTATCCTTTAACTCCTTAACTGGTTAATTCTTTTCCGTTCAATGAATTGAAAATAGCGCTCTCATACCACTATTATTTAAATAAAATATGCATAAAATTTAGTCTTAACATTTCCGCCCTTTAATAATATGAAATTTTTCTTTAAAATAATAGTGGTGTCAGAAAGCTTTAACCCTTTCCAGCGTGGACAAATTCTGTTAGTAAAATGTGAAATTATCGACTGTCTCCGTAATTTACAAAAACTTTTTAAGGAAACAAGAACTCCTTAATTAAAGCTTTAATTGTAAAAGCGAGATTTTATTAACCCTCTGGATCCCAAACCGCCCGAAACATTTTAACTCGTATATTTCCGTTCCCACCAGAAAATTAAAACCACAATATTTGCTTTAATCAATAACTAGCTGCACCCGTCGAAATTCGACGGAAAAAATATATATTAGATAAGTATGTTACATTTAAAGCTTACAAATAATAAAAATGAATGACATAAAAGAAAAGTGGATTTAGAAGAAAATATAAATTGTATTCAGTTTTATCTATGATAAATAGGAAATCAGTTTTCATATTGGTTCAATGATAGGTTTTACTTTTCTTTTCGAGTTTCTTATCTACGACATTAGTTGCTGTGTTGCTTTTTGGAACTGTTTGCACTTTCAAATTTTTAAACGAACGTATTCGAAATATCGCGACATATAAGTGGCCGTGGCTAAATACTCGCTCAGGTAAATAAATACGCACAAAATCCATTGTTTTCCATTCTGTTTTATTAATTGTTACACAAAACGTAACTCGAATTGGAAATTGGCGTATTCCAAATGAAAAGGGAAGAGTTGTATCTGATGGCATTAAATCGGTTTTTGGAATCAAAACTCTTTCTCCAACTCTGTCGTCAGTAGTAACTGCTAGATTCAAAAAATTATTATACATGTTTCTTACAATTAACCTGGTCCCACTTAAAAGACCTTCGTGAGGACTTAAATTTCCTAGAAATGTTACAATTGCTCCGAGTTTAATTGTGAGAATGTGTGGAGGCAATCCACTAAATTCTAAGCTATTTAAAAATTCCGTTGGAAATAGGAGGATTTCTTTTTCATTTCAGTTATTAAATTATTTATACCAGGGATGCACAACCTTTTTACCAGAAAATCGGTTGACACCACAATATTTGAAAAGTCTAGTTTCTTTTCTTTAATAGCAAAGTTTCTGTCATTACTATAAGGAAATTTATTCTGCATAAAAATAGTGGTATAATTGTGGCCCGCGGGCCAAAGGTTGTGCACCCCTGATTTATACTCATGCATGTTCTGAATGTGCCAGGTATAAGGTTTATAACTTTATAGTTAATTTCATTGCAATGTTCTTCTTTTGGAGCTAGAATTGAAACTTTAGCAAATTTAGCGATACTATCTGAAGATGAAAACCCTTTTCCAAAAATTTGGGATACGATGTCATTTTCTGCTATAGTAGACGGTGGTAAACATACTTTATTTAAGTCTCCAGGGAATTCTTCATTCATGCAAGAATTTTCTCCATTACCTATTTTAAGCAAAAATTCCGAAAATTCAGATTCTTCTGGTCTTAATCGCATATTTTTTAAACAATTTAAATATTTTAATTCTGATCAAAGAGTCGAAATCTTAATGCATTTTTAAACTATGTTTTGTTTTGTTCCTTGTTTAGTTCCAATTTTGTAACTGTGGCGAGAGAATTACTGCATTTTCTCTTAAAATTGAAAAAAGAAAGAAAGAAATTACAATGCGTATACTATTTCAAAAATATAGTCTGTTAAAAAATCCAGTGAATTTCGGTTTTATTTCGTTTAATAATTTGGATAATTGTATTTTATAGTATTTTGTTAATATTGCCTTAAAATAATATTTGTTTTAGAGTTAGACTGACCAATATAAAATGTATTTTTTACAATAACTAATTTTGTAGATTTATTATAAGTCAATGAAACTGTTCTTAAAGATTTTCTTTCGTCGAATTTCGACGGATTCCACCTCGTAATTATAATATCAACAAAACATTTTAATTATAATAGAAACAGGGAGTTACTAAATTGCATATCCAACCAACTATACATTAACAGCACTTCCAATAAATTTAATTTATTTATTAGTTTGTAGTCGCCATGGACTTGTCAAAATTAGTTTTATTGTCATGACAACGAAAAGAAAAAAAAATCTTTGTAATTAAAAGGAATAAAAATTTTGTGTTTGTTATTGAAATGTAGAAAACGTTTTATTTATTTTTATTTTAAATAATAAATTAATAAAACCAAATGATTTAAATTAAATTTTGATATTATGTAAAATTGAAATATCGGCAAATCACAGGTTTTATTCTTTTTTTTTCTAATATGACATCAATTACATTCTCCTGATTGGTGGAAAGTAATAAAGCAAAATAAATTTTCATTATAGTGGGAAAAGCTTAACCTGTTGCCATTGTTTTGAAGAAATGTCACAAAAAAGCTTTTAAAATTAAAAATAAAATATAAAAATGGAAATAAATCAAAAATTAGCCAGACTGGACACATCTACACTTGAACAGCTTTCATTTAAAAAAATAATTATCAAAATCGGGCCAGTAGAAAGCTCAGGGCTGATGACTAAAAAAACAGCCAGGTGTTTTAACCTTTTACAGGCCAAATTCAGATCCAGGCATATTTTAAATTATTTTTTTGCACATTATGCCTTCTAATGCTTTAGTTAAGGGATATTAGTCATTTAATATGATGCAAATTTTTTTATATGTAATTTTCAGAATGTTCCCAATGGGGAACATTGGTCACTTCCGGCGGTCATTTTCCAGTGTTCATTGGTCATTTTTATTATTTTCCGTACATTTCCCCATAAATGATAGGAATATAACTTCTGTTTTAAAAAATCTTGTTATCTAATTCTAAAAATCTGCTTCAAAAAATCATTCTTATGACTGTTTATCTTATAGTGGGCATTGGTCATTTTTTATGATTTTCTGTAAATTTTCTCATTAATGATAGGAATGTAACTTCTATTTCAAAAAATCAAGTCATCTTTTTACTCTTTCGGCTAATTTTTTCAAGTCAAGTTTGATTAAATTTAATTTGTAATAAATTTTTAAACTTATGTTCCCAATTGGGAACATTGGCCTGTAAAAGGTTAAATATATAGACGAGCTATTCCATCTCAATTCAGGCAGACAGTACTGATATGCGTCAATTCACCATCACAGATTTTTTTCAAAAAAATTCAGTAGTTAGAACTAAGTGATATATAAAATTTCCTAAAAGGATTTTTCCCTAAAAAATTTATTTCTCTGATTACAGCACTTTAAAGTTCATGATAAAATTGACAGTTTTCAGAAAAACTGAAAAACGCTTCATTTTGAAATGAACACAATACCAAACATATTCAACATATTCAGTCAATTTATTTTTTATAAACAGTTATTAAACTGAATTTTACTTTAGTGTAGTTTTAAAAAATATAGTGACATTTTTACTTAATTAAAAAAATTACATTTTAAGTACAAAAAATATAATTATTAGTGAATTTAAGATTTTTTTTCAGAATGAAAAAAAAATATTTTAAAGCTAAACATTGATGGCAATCTAAAGACCTTTAATGGGAGTTTTACAGCAAATTTTATTTTAACTCTAAGATGCTTACAACTTTTGTAATTCAATTTTAAATTATGCAAAATTTTGTAAAATCACTACTTTTGAAATGCAGTTTCTCAAAAACACCATTTTTAAAAAATCTGATAATATGCTCAATTGATACCTTATTAGTCTCTAATAAATACCTTACAAGCAAATCGTGTGTTTTTGCTTAGAAAATTTTATATGATTTTTTAAATGTAACATGTTGTGTCTATTTTCAAACAGACCACAAAGTCAAACTCTTCTTTACTTAACCGAACTTGTAATTAGGATGAGCGAAGCGAATCCTCTACTAGGCCACTCAAATTACAATTTGTCGTACACTTTACAAAAAAACTATTCAATATTTTGACTTCAAATTAAACACAAAAATAAATTATGATCTGTAGATTTGCAGAATATAATTTTTTTTACAGTAAAACGTTGTTAAATAAACACAATAAGTACATTTGTTAAAAATATCTGAACCTTTTACTTTTTGTAAATCGGTTTACTATCATTATTTTCGAATAATATTCCTTTCTGTACTTAATTTATAATTTTTCTGATTAATAAAGGAATAATAAAACTGAACAAAATACAAAATATTAATAATGATAGATTTTTTATAAATTATCTTTTTAAATATTCCGTAAAACTAGCATAAAATTAATTGCTTCCAACATTTATTTAAGAATAACTTTCAATGCATCCCGAAAAGCTAAAAATATATAAAAAATAAAGTTTTAAGTCCCTTAATTCAATTTAAGAAATCGAGAAATTTACATAAAAATTTATTTTTTCATAAGCACAAGTGCGTTTACCATATTAATGTTTCCCACGAGCAACGACAACATACACTTACTTTAAAAGTACTTAAGGGTGTGTTTATGGCAAAGCTCCAATTTTTGAAGTGCATTTCTCCGCTACATATCTTGAAAATCATTATTTAATGTATGACCCAGTTCATTTTTAAACGGCATTATAAATGCTTAAAAGTTTCTAAATATACCTGCTTCTGATGCAATTAATATAACATTAATAATATTTAGCGTTGTTAGAAATTTAGAACATAATTTTGATCGTACACAAAACGAATATTTCAAATACGCACAGTTTGGTATATTTGTAATTGCAACTACCAGTAATGTAATTATTATTTAACTGTGTGTAATTCATTATAGTTAAAATTACACAATTGAAAAAATACACTTTGTGAAAATCACCATAAAATAAAACCAAATCAAGGTGCGTTTCGGGAAAAAAACAATAGTAACTCTTCATCAGTTGAAGTAGACATGGCCGTATGGAGACAATGTCAGAGATGAACTGAAAGACAGCAGATAGAGAATGCAAAGAGTGCAACAGATGATTCTAGTTAGCACATACGGAAGACGAAAGTATTGCCAAAATGATAGAAGAGAAAAAAGAAGCAATATATTTTTTATAATAAAATAAAATGAAACAAGAGAAGAGGGAAAGGAATTGGAAAAGTAATTTCCACGCAGCAGAAAGGGAGGGAGAAGATGAGAGATCATTGATTAAATTACCAGAATTTTTACAAATAAAATAAGCTTCTTGAAAAATTAAGTGAGAGGGAGAGGCAGCGTAAGAAATAATTCTGGCCATGGAGAATTTCAACGAAGGATTAAAAACATACCCGACATCAAAGCTGTCAGATGGGAACCTTTTCAAAATTTGTATTAACATCAATTTTAATGGTTGGTTGGTTGTATAGGGTTTAATGGCGCAAAATCATCTTTTTTTTTTTTTTTTTTTTTTTTTGAATGACAAAATTAGTGTTATATAATAATCATATTAATGAAGAGGAATTTTAGCCATTTATAAAAGTGGTACCAATCAAATTTTTAAAAAGTTGCTCATCTGGTGACAGTAATGTTGTGCATGTAGATTTTTCGAGCCCTGACTAACAGCCCAACAGTAAAAAGAAAGCGATTTCTTGATTTTTAATATACTTCTGCTGTTCATCTAATCTAAATTTTAAAACTCTCTTGATTTGACCAATATAACTCAAATTGTAAGAGCAAGGAATAATGCTGCCCTGCTCTTCACTGTTAAAATTACATGCTGTAAAAAACTCTTGCTGCACTGTAGCCAGAACTGCCCTCAATCCCACTGCTTTTTTGTAATTTCTGCATTTCAATGTATGAAACTATAATAAATTACATTCAGTTACTTGAAATTGCATTGGGGATAAATGAGATTGCATATTTTCGTTTCTGAAAGTATGTAATGTGCGTGAAACGTCCCAAAAATAGATTCTCTCGCGTTCGTGCACTGCAAAAAATGATTGTTAGTTTTGCAGTATAATACTGGCGTCCCAGCTGCCAGTACTATACCGTAAAAATAACAGTAATAAACCGTAAATATGCATTAGTATACAGTCTTATAAATACAGTAGCAGTAATATACCGCATATTACTGCTTAACGGTATATTACGGCTTGTTTTAGAGTTTATTACTGTAGATTTTACAGTATAATACTGGCAGCAAGAGTGCGAGTATTATACCGTAAAACTAACAATTATTTTTTGCAGTGTAACCATAACCGTGAGTTTTACTAACGGTCTATTAGAAGTTCTGTTCGAAGTTGACTGTATGCAACTGTAAAATGTAAAAAGCTATATATTTTGTAAATAGTTTATCTGTGCGTGCCATTCTACGTATAATGTACCGTCTATGAAGAAATAAAAAACATTTAAAGAAGGTCGTCGCTTCGAGAATTTATGTTTATTTAAGTGAAGCTTCTTTCTTTTGTAAATAAGTAGAGCTAGCCTGACAATCTGACAATACTCATTGTGTATGTTGTATTTTCGCATTTACGATAATAATAGCACACAAAGGGTGACCCATGAACTAAAGGTAAAAACTGTAAAGGAAGATAAATTATACATATGGAATCAATTTTGAGACTGCAATGTCGGATTAAAAATATTTTTAAAAAAATATGACGAAAAACAAAAATACGTTTAGGAAATGAAACCAAGCCGACATAATAATTGACATAACAAATAAGGAGACAATTTAACTTTTTAACAATTTTGTTTATTTTTTTTATAATTATGGTTATAATGGTGAACATAATGCATTTCTATGTTATAAAAAAATGTACATTAAAAAATTAAACTGATTACTTAATATTTTCTAAATGTTTAAAAAATATCGAAATTAAAAAAAAATTGCTGTTTTTTTTATATTGATATTTTTGCCCAATTTTTAAAAAATATTTTTAAATGTATATTACAGAAGACAGCATACAGATTTTTAAATACCAGATCCGGATTATCGGGGTTCTACTCATCTATTATTACATTTAATATATTATATATTGTTTCTGATACATATAGTAAAACATGATGAAATCTAACATAGTCTAATATGCTTTTATTTTTTTAAACAACAAACAATCTAAAAGCTAATTCCATTCGCAGATTTATAACATTTATATACACACACATATATATATATACACATAAAAAAAACCGCGCAAGAATATTTAATTGCTATCTTAAATTTAAAAAAAAAAATCTTGAGAACATGATTATAAAAAAAAAATATCATCATGAAGAAAATGTCGTTTAAATTTCATTTGTGGTGGAAAATCGTGCTGGTTGTATTAACCTAATTTACAATATCTCGCTATAAAAGTCCATATGGATAAAAATGAGACATTAAAATATTCACAATGAAACAGGTTTTCATTTAATATTAAAAAATAAAAATCGATTTTTGAATCAATTTTGAGGTATACTGTTTCTTTAAAATATACAGTACTATTCAACATAATAAGGTAGTTTCAAAATTTTAAGCTTTTATTATAACTCTAAAATGTAATACAAAGTGACGAATGGTCAGAGAAAAATACAGACGAAAAAGTTTTTAAATACCAGTAGTTTGTTTAACCCTTAAATGCATAGGATAGAACGCGTTCCAAAAAATGCGCAATTCAAAGAAACAGAATTCATACCAGAAAAATCTAAAGAATAATTTTTTCTTTAATTACGAATGTTCCGCCAAGAAGTAAAGTAAAAATTGTCCTTATAAATTTCTGGTGAGAATGCGGAATATGTGAATAAAACCCCCAATAAATCGGGAACATTTATGGTATCGAAAATGATACAATATGCATTTAATTGTTAAAAACAATTTAATTTATTTAAAATAGATGAAGAACGTTAACTTTTTTTCATCTTAGTAAAATGAAATTTTATGCATAAATAGATTTCCCCAAAAGCATACAAAACACCTTCAAAAAAATTTCCAATCTTATTAAAAAATTTAATTACAAAAAATTTTAATATTTAAACGAAATTTTAAAACGCCCCTAGTGTCTTAATTTTTGAGATATTTTCTTGCTTTTGCATTTTTATCTCTTAAAACTCTATTATATAGGGATGCGATTTCCGCTTTTTTACACACCAGTAAAATCTTAGAGAAAATGCTATATTATTTAATCGTGTGCAACTGCAAAGTGTAAAAAGCTATATAGTATTTTGTAAATAGTTTATCTGTGCGTGCCATTGTACGTATAATGAACCGTCTATGAAGAAATAAAAAATATTTAAAGAAGATCGTCGCATCGAGAATTTATGTTTTTTTAAGTGAAGCTACTTTCTTTTGCAAATAAGTAGAGCTAGCCTGACAATCTGACAATACTCATTGTGTATGTTGTATTTTCGCATTTACGATAATAATAGCACACAAAGGGTGACCCATGAACTAAAGGTAAAAACTGTAAAGGAAGATAAATTATACATATGGATTGTGATTGAAGAGAACAAAAATTTCTCTAAGATTATACTGGTGTCCAAAAAAGCGGAAATCTCATCCCTGATTATAAACAAATTTGTGTAAGATTTTTTTAAAACTCTTAAATAGTTAATATTTTACAGATTTTTTTCTAAATTCCATATCGATTATTATCAAAATTTTGCCTTTTAATAAGTAAAAAATCAAATTTCACTATCTTAATGAAAACGAATTTTAAAAAGCTTGCAGAATTTCTTTCGAAACAATACCAGGATACTTCCTTATCAATTTCATAAATATTAATAAAAAATTACGTAGCACGAAGCATTTCAAAAATATAAAAACGCTGGAAAATTAGTTTTGAGGAAAAAAGATTTAAAGTATATAAATACCCTTAGCTTTGTTATTTACTTCTTAAAACTATCATATATGATATTTTAATAAGTTCAATATTTTAACACGCAATACCAAAGCGGTTTTGGTACTATTGTGCCATAGAAATTAACCTTTTTGCGACGATTTTGATCAAATAAAAGTCCATTGTGTCTTAGATCACCTTTATATTATTTGAAGTATGTTGTATTGAAAAATACTGGTAACCCCTTCTTCTTTTTTTTTTTTTTTTTTTTTTTTTTTTTTTTTGAGCGTATTTTTCCTTGAATACTCGTAACCCTGAAATAGGAAGTTTTCCGTTGCTGATTTTGACTACTATTTAAGGCCAATTTTATTTTAAGAGCCCTTATTTTGAAAATCAGACAAAATGTGATAGTTGTATTTTTTTAATTTGCTTGATTTTTTATATGTTGAAGTAGATCTTATTTAATGAATAGTGCGCAATTTCGAAAGCCTGAAAAAATTTCCTCTTTCCGATAGAAAATATCAAAGTTCGAGGCTGTGAATGCCATTTTTATAAAAAATGAAATCCCAATTTATTTTTAGAAACCTTAATTATTTTTCCCTAAGAGAAAATGAAACATCCCGTTTTTCTTTCGTCTTTCTGTGATTTTTCCCTATAAGTAAATGAAAATCGCTTTTTGTAGCCTCTCCCGAAAGAGAAAGTAGGGAAGAGGGAATTTCTCTTAGGGAAAAAATGTGATGATAGACATTGCTTTTCTTATAAATTTTGTCACTTTTTTACTACATATATATAAAAAGATATATATAAAAAATATCACGAGGCCCCACTTCTTTTTCTTTTCCATGTTTTTGTACATATGTTCAACTATTGCATGACATATTTTTTTTTTCATCCAACTGTGGCGCTTTTTTTTAAATAAACTACTTTAAATATTGCAGATTTTGGAAATTTTGAATATTTAACAGGTTATAGCTATTAAGAGCAACAATATCTGCGTGCAGTACTATATGATTTAGCTTTTCCTAGTAGTGCACTTTCATATTCTATAAGAAAAACTTTGGGGTACTATAGATTAAATAAGATATTAAGAGAGGAAAATGGACAAAAACATCATTTTGACTGTACTTTGTGGCAACATAACATTGTAAAATATCAATACCCCATGGAAACAAATAAATTTTAATAAGCAGATAGTGTTATACTATAAGTTTATGCCAAAAGAATTTTGGGATATTGTTGCTTGTCAGAGATATACCACTCCAAACATATTGGGATTTCATTTTTCATAAAAATGGCATTCACAATCGTGAACTTTGATATTTTCTATAGGGAAGAGATAAAATTTCCAGGGCTTCAAAATTGCAGATTAATTATTAAATATGATTTACTTCAACATAAAAAAATATCAAGGCAATTAAAAAATACAATTATCAAAACATCACTTTTTGTCTGAATTTCAAAATAAGGGCTCTTAAGTTACAAGAAAATAGTGTAGAAGATGACAGCCATGCGTAAACAAAATTATTTTAGAATGAACCCATACTGATTCTAAAATCTGTAAATATTTTACCTTATCATTCAATGCATTTGTCATGTCACAAATCCACAATTTGAAACTGTGTACCTTACCTATAAAAGAAAAAGAAAAATTAATAAAATTTATCTGTACGAATACAGTATTTTGAGAGACACGTACATTTTTTAAATAACAATTGTCAATTAAAATAAGGAAATTTTTATTGCATTTTTCTATACAAATTGAATCGTTAATTTGTTAATGTAGAATTAAACAAAATTATTCCAGAAAAATTCATTAACATGTAATAATCAATCATTTTTTAAAAATAAAATTTTTTCAACTATTAAATAATTTTTTTTTAAATAAAAGTATATTTTAGTTTTACTCCACAATATCGAACATATAACATGAAATTCGTTTTTTTAACGTAACATAGAAGCTACTTAAATAAGAGATATTAGAGATAGGGTTCGATTATACACGGAGATATCATGCCATTACTGCATCAGTGGCCTTCGAGTTGTTATTTGTATTTCTTAAAATGTACCATAAGGAACAAAAAAAATTATATAATATTCTTTATTAAAACAAAATGTAAATAACATTAATTTATATCAGATGAATTATTTTAATGCTACATGCTTTAAACTTCATTTCCTAAAATGAATGAAAAAATGAGCAGATGATTTCGAAAAGTTGCCCCCAGAAATTGGGCGTTGAAGTAAATTAAAAATAAAAATCCATTAAAGATTTAAAAAAAGGTTATTTTATTTTGTATGAAATATATCAAACACAAAGCGAGAACAAATTTCACTACAAACACATTAGGGATAATTTTTTTGTATCACATATTCAGTGATGAGTTGTTAGATATTAGTGGGCAATACATTTATGTAATTAATGTATAAAATTAAGAATATGCGTTATCATTTTATGGTTCAGTGTCCGAAAATAACCAAGTGGGATTTATATATATATATATATATATAAAGACCTACTATACTTTAAAAGTATCTTTTTATAAATTTCTGATGCGCATGCTATGGAAGTACTTATTTATTTTTTTTAATTGGTGCCAGAATTAAACATTTATATAAGAGATGCCTATGCCTGGGAGGACTATTTCCACCGTTAAGTGTTAATAAATAGGTTCATTCACACCAATCACACTATTTATGCATATACGTATTTATATGAATATATAAATCCCGATATAATAGTCGTGGAAAAAAAGATACTGTACTCTAATTTTGCTGCAAGTTGTCGTTTAAAAAGTGTTATTGACCTTTACAGAACATCTTCTTGTCGAATATTTTTATACAACTTTTTCCAAAGAAAAATCTCATTTTTTAGATTTCTCTTGGAAGTTCTGTAAAAATATTTTGAAGAGTTGGCTCTTTATTATAGTTATAATCAGGATGAAGAGTGGTCAGAGCGGAATACAGCAAAAAATGAGAAACTACCAGTATTTTCTTATAGAAAATACTTACAATCATATAAAGGGATTAATAAAAGACGAATTTCTCCTTAACGCCTTAGGGACGAGCGACATGTATACGTGCCGCAAAAAGGTTTAAGAAGCCTTATTTATCCCCACCTGTTAAATTTTCCTTATTTAATCGGAGCATTGTCTCCATTTGTAAAGCCACAAATTTCTGTTTTCAAAAACCGGTGACAAAACATTAAAAATTTTGTAAAAGGCTCTCGTCGCGAAGGGGTTAACAAAACACTGCTATTTAATACCCTTTTTAACTGTGTTTATCCCTTACCATTTGTCACCTTGATTTTCTTCCAATGTTAGAACTCTACTTTCTAGCTTATTGCCAGCGAACTCATTTTTTTTTTTCATTTTTAGAGTTTTTTCTTCAGAAGATTATCTAGAAAGATAATATAATTTCAAACATTTTTATCAGAAAGAAACAAAACTGGGTGTAACTTAAAAGAGATGCTTTTCTTAGCCTGTTTTTCTATTCAGAGACAAGACGTTACTATTTTCCTTTTGTCCACGCCCCACCAAAGCATTTCAAAAACGTGATTCTCTCTTTTTGTGATAAATAACTCGTATTAGAATTTGAAAAATGTATTCTTATTTACTTTAAAGAAACTTATTGGGCACGAATATTGATAAATCTCTCCAAACTCTCTTCAACTGGTTCTCACAAATATGTTTAAACAAAACTTTATAAATAAAACAAAGCCATTCATCATCGCTTTCAGGTCTATAAAAGTGATGTTGATTCTTGACAATTTATTTTGTTGTGAAAGAAAAGTGTTTTATGGTCTGTATTTTTATCTTTACACAATGCCTTGCAGAAACCCTAATATTTGACAGTAAATATGATAGCTTTGAATAGTACCTCAATGATAACTTGTGAAATATTTTGGATACTAAGATTTCACTATAAATTACACAATGTACTAGAAGTTTTTCTAGATTCTTGAGCTTATAAAATTTAAGTAGATTTTTCCTTTAAGGGCATAAAATGCTATTCTCAACAGACTGCCGTAAATAATGTGATTAGAATTTTAAAAAGATATATGTAAAAATTTATGTTATATATTATGTATGAGGTCTACAACAGAGGAATAAAAAATTTAACCTAAGAGAAAATTTAACCTAATAAAACCTAAATGGCACTAATAATGATACAGTCGACTCTCGATAATTCGAAATCAGATAATTCGAATCTTCGCTTAATTCGAACTAAATATGAAGTCCCGAAATTTTCAATGGCAGAATAACGTTAAAAATTTTCATTATTTCGAACTCAATTTTTTCTTGACTTCGTTTAATTCGAACTAACGAGAATTCCGATTTTTCATTTTTCTCTTCTTTTTCACGGATTTCAGATCATTTGAACAACTTGCTTTTTTTGATTTTTGTGAAAATTGTTCCGAACAAGTATACATATAATCCGATGCATTTGCTATCCTATTTTCTTAGTGTCCCGTCTGTCCATCAGTGACGCTTTAAATTTTTTTCATTTGTGCTTTTTTCTAATATTTTAATTAGTTTATATATTTATACATTTTAATTTAATATGAAGTCATATTCAAATGATAATAGACGAAATAACTTTAAAAAACACTATAACATTAATTACTTTGTAATAGTACTGTTTTAAGCATGTTTTCTTCTTACAGCTTTCCATAATTCGAACTTCGGATAATTCGAACATTTCTTGTGGTCCCGACGAGTTCGAATTAACGAGAGCCGAGTGTATATCACTTCGCACATAATTTCGACTTATCAAAAAAGTAAAATGGTTCTCGTAAATATGTTTTTAACATAACATTGTATATAAACGAAACCATTTATTATCGCTTTCATAATTAAAAAAATGATGTTGTACATATAGTTTGTATCTGTTATCATACATGTTTTTTCCTTAACAATCGGAAAAGAAGTACTATTTAAAAGATAATATAATCTCAAACATTTTGCCTAGAGAAATAAAAAGTAAACTAAGCGTAACTTATGCGGACAATTTTTCAGCCTGTTTTTCTATTCAGAGGCAAGAAGTTACTATCTTCGTTTAGTCGACGCCCAACCAAAGCAATAAAAAAACATGATTCTCTCTTTCTATAATAAATAATTCTTATTACAATTTGAAAAATGTATCCTTATTCACACTGAAGAAACCTATTGGCACGAATGATGACACACCACTTCGAACTCTCTTCAACTTATCAAACAAGTAAAATGGTTCTCATAAATATGTTTTTAACAAAACTTTATAAATGAAACGAAGCCATTCATCATCGCTTTCATACCTGTAAAAGTGATGTTGTTTCTTGACAACTTATCTCGTTGTGAAAGAAAAGTGTTTTATGGTGTATATTTTTATCTTGACAAAATGTCTCGTAGAAACTCTAACATTTGACATTAAGTAAGATAGCTTTGTTTAGTATCTCAATAACAACGTGTGAAATTTTGTGGGTTCTAAGATATCACTATAAATAACACAATTGCTAGTTATAATTGATAAAAAAAAATCGAAGGCTTGTAACTATAATTTAATGCATACTCAAATAACTAATTTCAATGAAAAAATCATTCATTATTTCTGCAACTTCTTTTTTTGATCATGACTGAAAATTTCTCATAATATATTCTTGTATATAATACATATTACATGTATAAGATGTATATATTATTAGACATATTTTATTCTTGAAAATCATAAAAACAATGTTAATATATGAAAGATAATGCAATTTTACTCATTTCTATAACGATAAAAGTAAAGTGGGTGTTAACTTATAACTGACCTCTTGTCGTCTGTCTTTCTAATCAGATACAGGAAGTTACTATTTTCTTTTTGTCCACGCCCCACCAAAGCGATTCAAAAACGTGATTCTCTCTTTCTGTCATAAATAATTCCTATTACAATTTGAAAAATGTATCCTTATTCACTCTAAAAAAACCTAGGCACAAATGATGACACATCATTTTGAACTCTCTTCAACTTATCAAACAAGTAAAATGGTTCTCATAAATATAGTTTTAACAAAACTTTATAAATGAAACGAATGCATTCATCATCGCTTTCATATCTGTAAAAGTGATGTTATTTCTTGACAACTTATCTCGTTGTGAAAGAAAAATGTTTTACGGTCTGTATTTTTATCTTGACAAAATGCCTCGTAGAAACTCTATCATTTGACATTAAGTAAGATAGCTTTGTTTAGTATCTCAATAATAACATGTGAAATTTGCTACGTACTAATATATCGCAATGAGTTACACAATGTACCAGTAGTATTTTTAGATTCTTGCGCTAAAAAATTTTAACACTAGAACCGCGGGAAATTTTATCCAAATTTTATAAAAATAATTCATGTCAGAACTTTTATTTAAGTCGATTTAATTTATTTATTTTAAATAATTTTTGTGCAGCTTATATTTAAATTATTTTAAGAAGACCTATCAGGTTCGAATCGACATCTTTTCACTGAGTACGGGTCAAAATGACCCGTCTCCTCGGTTCTAGTGTTAAGTAGCCTTTCTCTTTCTTATCATAAAATGGCATCGCCAATTTACCGCCGTAAATAATCTGATTTAAATTTTTAAAATAGACATGTCAAAATTTATGTTTAAATTATGTATGAGGTATTCACCAGAGCAATAAAAAATTTAATCTAAGAAAAAAATTATCCTAATGAAACCTAAAAGACAATGATAATGATATATCACTTCACTCTTCTCTTTGACTTATCAAACATGTAAAATGGTTCTCATAAATATATTTAAAAATAACTTTATAAGCAAAACGAAACTGTTTATTATCGCTTTTATATTTAAAAAAACGATGTTGTTTCTACATATGTATCTTGTATCTATTATTATTCTTAGCAATCGGAAAAAAATGCTATAGGAAAGATAATGTAATTTCAAACATTTTTATTAAAATCAAAAACTAATATGTGTGTAACTTTGAGAGATATTTTTTTCCGCTTACCTTTATATTCAGAGACAAGAAATTACTATCTTCTTCCTGTCTACGCCCCCACCACAGCAATTCAAAAAACGTGGTTCTTTCTTTTAGTAATATTTAATTCTTATTACAATTAGAAAAATGTATCCTTATTCAGAATGAAGAATCCTATTGGGCACGAATAATGACACATCACTTTGAACTCTCTTCAACTTTTCAAACAAGTAACATGGTTCTCATCAATATGGTTTTAATAGAACTTTATAAAAAAAAAACGAAGCTATTCATCATAGATTTTAGGTCTGTAAAAGTGATGTTGTTTCTTGACAACTTATCTCGTTGTGAAAGAAAAATGTTTTATGGTCTGTATTTTTAGCTTGACAAAATGTCTCGTTGAAACTCTAACATTTGACATTAAGTAAGATAGCTTTCTTTAGTATCTCAATAATAACATGTGAAATGTGTTAGGTACTAATATATCGCAATGAATTACTCAATGTACCAGTAGCATTTTTAGAATCTTATGCTAGTAAATTTTAAGTGGCCATTTTCTTTCTTATCATAAAAGGGTATCGCCAACATACCTCCGGTGCGCCGTAAATAATTTGATTTAAATTTTTAAATATACATGTCAAAATTTATGTTTATGTATTATGTACTAGCTAACCTGCCTGGCAATGTTAGAATTCTTCAAAAAGCAGCAAGAACTGCGAAAAAAAAAAAACTTTGAAAATCACAATAAAAAAACTCGAAAAATTAAAAAATTGTTGCACGAATTTCTTCTAAACTTCATCAAAAAGTGAAGGACTTGAAAATTGAAACGAGAATTTTTTTTTTTATTAATGGGGGAAAAACCTTACAAAATCGCGAAAACACATTCAAAAGCACATAGAAATATATAATAAAATTCAAGAATTGCATTTCGAAATCCGAATAAATTTTAATGAAAAAAGGGCAGAATTTACAGTAAAACCCCGATAATTTGGATTAACTGAGACCAGACCCAATCCGGATTATCGAAAATCCGGATTATCCAAAGAATAAGAAAAAAATGGAATAAAATAAAACATACTTACAGAAATCACCTTTATATTAAACTTATTGAATAATTACAGACAGTAAAAATGTTTACTTTGCTTAATTCTTCCGAAAAGATTTCAGAAAAAGTTTTTTTTTTTTAAAATTCAGAATACGACGATGAAACAAATTAATGTTATGGAAATTAGCCAATCGCTTCTCAAACTTGAAAAAAAAAATTACCAAACCGATCCGGATTATCCGGATTATTAACGGGGTCCGAATTAATGGGGTCGGAATTTACGGGGTTCTACTGTATTACATTCGGTCAAAAATTGAACGTCTAAAAAATCGTAGTGAATTGCGGGGAAAAAACATCGTATTAAAATGGCAACAATTAAAAAAAAAAAATCACGAAACTCAAAATTTACTCTATGAAACAAATGAGATTTTTTCTTTGTCTAATCTTGTAATGTCTATCTATAATAAAGGAAAGAATACTACAGGAATTTTCTGGATGTGAATGAGAAAAATTCTAAGATAAAAAGTGGGAGAAATTCGGCCCCTGGATGTACCTCAATGCTCCACCTGGGCTCATACACTCCTGTACTATAAATGATTGTTACAATCACCCTGTATAATAAATGCGTGGAAAAGGATGCATTAAAATAATGTGAGAGAGCGTGGCTTCACAGATATATCTTCCCTTAAACAATTTTCCGAATCTGGATTATAAAAGTTTTCTGGTCTGTTCTGAAATAAAGAAGTAAATAGGAATAACATATTTTTGTCATAATAGAGTTGCCAAGTCTCCGGCTTTTTGTACACCAATTTTATTTTACAGAAAATATTGCTATTTTAAATCGCTGAAATGTTCCAATTAAATAAAAGAGCATTTTCTGTATTAAATCCTGATATTCAAAAAGCTGGAGACTTGGCAGCTCTGTAATTATTAATAAAATTGTGCATTTGTTAATAGTTTTTTGTATTTATTATAATTTTCGATGTTTTCGACAATGCAGTTATATTGAGAATCTTACATTTTTGATTGACTAAAGCATGCATATAAACATTGTACAGTCCAGAAAAAAAGACACAATCTTTTTTAAACAACTGCTCTGAAAAGGATGGAGTAATAAATGGATTTTTGCCATCTGTTGGAAAATACTCCAACAGGCTTATAGTTTGTAGTTACGGTTTCAATTTCCCTTTGTCCATTCTAAAATAAATTTTTAATATTTTAAAAAAAAATTTACGTATAAGTGTGGTAAATTTGTAGCAGCCAAGTGGCAGCCGTATTATTACATGTTATGACGTAGGAACAAATATAAAACCCTCCAAATAATTCTTCAAAATATTGTACAAGAAAGTTACTGGTGCCAAACGATTTGTAAGTCTTCTTTTATATGTTTATATAAAATATTCTTAGTGGGCCATCTAGATATTAAAACGAACTGTAACTTTTTTTTTTTCGAACAGTACTAATTGGTTCTCCCAAATTAGTCTAAAAACAAATTTTCATGTAATTCGTGCAATATGTTTCCGAGAATTTTTTTTTTAACCGAGCATATTTTAGGGGCTGTATCGAAATTTAAGATCGGTATTTGCTTGCTGATTGAAAGAGCTCCCATATTGATCAAAATATTGGACGCCAGTCAAGCTGAGTGTTAAATTACAGAATAGCATAAGAAGTTTTTAAATATATAGTCACTTCTGTCGCATATGACCCCTTGAACCATCCTTTTGAGTTTTTTAAGTATAATTAGAGAGCTTTTTTGAAGAAATATTTAAAATTCTGTATTTTCATAAACAGGATCTAATAAACCTAAATCCATAAAAAAATTGTAGATTGTAATTCATATTTTTCCGAATATTAATTTCATAATTCATATAATAAAATGATAAAAATTACAAATTAAACGTATTTATGTTTGAGTATTTTAATATTATTACTTCATAAAAAATTAGCATATTAGGAGAATATTTTCAGGAGACATTGATAAAAATATTAAATGTAATAGAAGTACTAAATTTTGAATGTTCATAACTCAAAAACATACTCAAGTGATTTGAAATTTGGTTTCTAGGTAGAGTTTAAACCAAAGATTTGAAATATATTGTTAATATTGGATATTGCTGACACTAAAAAGAGAAAAAAACTAATAATAAATTAAAAAATAATAAAAAAAAATTAAAACAGATTTTATTTTAATATGTAGATACCAAACTGAAAAAATTATATACGTCATTTAAAAGCAGACTATTTCCAATAGTTCGGTAAAGGTAATTTTCTTCAACGATTATTTGTTGAGGAGTAAGTAGGAAGTGTTTACTTATCTTTTCACTTCTGAAAATGTGCCTAAACAAGAATGTGGAGCATCTAATAAAAATTAGAAAACTCTGAAATAGATTTGAAAAAATTAAATGAAAAAAAAAGAACTCGGAATTATTTAATTTCCACATTATTAAAGAAAGAACAGCATATAAAATTGAATATATTTTCCCACGAAAAAAAAAAAAGTTATAAATGGACGTAATTTATAAAAGGCGATTAATTTTTACGCTACACGTTATGCTTTTTATTTCCCAAAATGGAGCAGTAATTGCAAAGATTTTTTCCTTCATATTGGACATAGAGGTCATAATATGTAGATAAAAAAAGAGAATCGATTAAAGATAAAATAAGAACGTTATTTCCCATTTAAGATACAAAACATTAAGTGAGCACTAATTTCATTAAAACCACATTAACTATCTATATTTAGACATCCTAGGGTTCATTCGCTTCAAATACTTTTAAGCAACTTGTACCAGAATTTTAAAAAGTATTATTTATATTGTTTAATGTAAAATATTTTAACCTTCTGGCGGGCGCGCTTTTATGAAAAGTACAACATTCTCTTTCTTTTTTTCTTTAAAACAATTTTCAAGCAGTAGTGGGTTTTAATAATCATTTGTATTCGTTTATTGGGTCTTTTTATCCAGTTTCTGAAAGTTATTTGCATTTCAGATTGCGCAATTAGCTGCACCTGTCATTATAATCTGTTAATAGTGCATGAAATGCGCAAGGTTTATCTATAAACATCCTTCAAAAAAGTAATCTTATGCTTGATATGGGAAGCGACTAATATAGATGAAATATATGACTAATTCTATAGATACGAAATTACTTACAAGGAAGGTCTCCATACTGGGCATACTCAGATTTTTTTTGAAAAATATACTAATTAAGCTACTCATGTATGTAATAAAGGATCAGTGAAAATTAGTGGCGGAATTGCAGAAGAAAACATGTAAAAAAATAAAATACTTTCGGACATTTGACGAGAAAAGACAAAAGTGAAACACGATTTGGCGAACAGCACTTTTCCCCGCCAAAAGTAATCGATTTTAATGCAACTGAAAACTTTTGGGATTTTTAGAATCCGCGTAAATGGTGTTTGATGAATTTAAACATAAACAATGAGAGAGTTTAATATACTTTATATATATATATATATATATTAAAGTGCATATGTATATATTATTTGTTGCTGTAGTTATTTCATTTACCCCTGGAAAAAATATTTTCATATGTAAAAAAATTCTTATTCAGTAAAATTATTTTTATACGTTTAAGCGTATTCAAATGTAAAAGGTTTCCTTGGCAACAAAATCGAATTGACAATGCTCAACTAGACTTTAAACTTGAAACAATTTTAATTAATTTAAATTTGAATTTCGTTTCAAATCTCAAATTTTAATGGTTAAATTTGAATTAAATACATATAAATATAAGTATAACGAAATTATATTTAAAACAAACTAAAACTGACAAAAACAAAGATATTTAATTTATCTAAACACGTTGAACATGAAACTTTTTCTTTTAAATAGCATTCGAAATAAAAAACAAACAAACATTTTTTGAAATTGCTTTTCATCGCCAACCGATGATAAATCGCCAAATAACGAAATTTTCATTATTTTTTTACCGACAGGGAAAGGAGGTTCCGCGGAATTTTTTTTAAAAACGTATATATATTTATGAGAAGAATATTCTGTAATTTTTTCAGATTTTTCGGAGTATGCCCGTATGGAAACCTTCCTTGTTAGTTATTGTTTTTAATTCATTATTAATTTTTACTTTTTATGATTATAGTAGCAAGTAGCTTTTTATACATCTAAACTTCTGCTTTAGTATGCTATAACAAAATGAGTATATTGCGGAATACTTTCATAAATATTGATCAGAGATAATTTATATGATATTCGTAAATTAAATTATTTGTAAAATTAAAATAAAGTAGCAATTGTTGATTGATTTTCGTTTGTTGTACAATTTTCAACGCGCGCCTGCTCATGTGATAAAAATTTGCCCGCCCGGCGAAAGATTAACTTCAGATTTAGCAACCATTACGATAAGAATTTTCTGGTAACAAAAGGTATAAATTCCTCGAATTTCTTGATGCATACAAACCCTGCATTAATGCATAGCTGCTAACATCTTTTCTTATTCCAAGACAAAAATGTTTTACACAAGAATTTTTTTAATCAGAAACATCAAAAGGAAATTTAAAATGTACCGTGCAGAAATGAGACCCGTTTTCTTATGAGTTTGAAACATGGTTGTCCTGAACCAGACCCCAAAATAATTAAGAAATGTTGTAATTTATGATTAATGATTAATTGTTTTGAAAGGGAGAGGGCACCTCAGAGTTGCGAACTTCCAATTTTTTTATTTAAATTCTTACACAAATGTTCGTTTTATTAACTTGCAGAAATTATGCAATTATGTAAAATAAATATTTTTGAATAAAATTATATATTTGTTAAAAAAAATCAGGAGGTTTGCAACTATGCATCACGAACTACCTACATTAGACCAGTGTTATTTGTCAGTTACTTTTTTGGAAAATCAGCTTGCTTGGTTACTAACTCTTTTCTTTGAAAAAGCAAAAACTTTTTTTCACTTTATTTTAAATCAGTTCTTTAATTAGGTAAATATTTCTATTTTGAAAATAAATAAATGAATAAATAAATAAACAAGATGTTACAGCAAATCTGACAATCAAGCAATCTGAATATGAAAATAAGTTTAAAAGTAAAAATAGCGTGTTAAAAATAATTCTTTTGTAAGCATTTATTGTTATATTGAAAATCAGCCTAAATGCTTGATTGAAATACATGTTTTTCCAAAATATTCTGTTGCAATACATTAACTGTCTTTTTTTTTAATGAAATTATAACACATTTATCATGTTTTGTCCTTAGTTATTACGTTATAAATAAGAGGTTTTTTACTATATAAATAAATTTTTAAAAAATGTGCAAATCAAAAAATGTGAATTTTTTTAAAAAATAGCCTTATTCTGGTAGTTACTATCCTCGATTACGAAAAATTCATTATTTTCTTATGTATCTTATCTGTGCCTTTTAAGAGATTTTCAATGGTTGTCTGCGATACGTTTAATCTTTGTGTAATCTCTGGAACAGTTATATGACGATCCTCTTTAATGACATTGATTTGGTCATCACAAACTTATGGTGGAATTGGTGTAATGAGGATGGGTGCCGAAAAGCTATTACTGTAAGGTTTTCTTCTCCTTGATTCATAGAAGAAAATTTTCAGTTTTGATAAGGGAAAGATAACTTAAAAAAATTATTACTGTATTCAGAGCACTTGGACATTCACCTTGGTTGCGCTGGTAATTGATCGACCAGAACGTTGGTCATATTTCAGTAAAAAATTTCCAGACCGGAATTTTTTTAACCAATTCTTATATGTGCGCACTGTTGTGGAAACACGAACATAAACTTCACATATCTGTTTATAAGCCTCTGCTGTTTTTATTCTTTTAAAAAAATAAAAAATGTTGAAAATGCTGAAAATGTTCGTTTTTGCATTCCATATTAGAACTTATCTACAACTAACAGGTGTAAACAAATTACACTGCATGAGTTTCTAAAGAACCTCATTGACACTGCTATTAAATGCCTTAATGCTAGAAACATCACGGACATCATTCATTTTAAAATATTACATAACGATCTTTATATATGATTACTAAAATTACTTTCTTGGCAATTCAATACATAAAAATGAAATAAGTTTTCGTACAAAATGAGAAAAAACAATAAATGGACTCAATATATAAAATAATATTAATTTATACATTATATATTATTCTCTTTACTTGCCAAATTGAGCGAAACATTGGATAAGTAATTGTACCAAGTTTTCCTGAAAGATTGGGAGGATATGTCAACGAAAGTCAATTGAAATGGGATCGATTAAAGATAAAATAAAGACCATTATTTTCCTGAAAAGATATGAGACACGAAGCGAGAATGCATTGAAATTGCATTAGGCAAGTTTGCTTTCACATTGTTCCATGTAAGATGTTGTTAGTGGTCAGATTGACGATTTCAGTTAATAAATATATTTATGTACATATATATACGGATATAAATAAGGATATAAAGTTAGGCAGGTCTTATTATGGGATTTGCAAAACATATACATGCTTATTTGCAGGTAATATTTATTTATAATATATAAATATTTAATGTATATTGCGTTTACCTATTATGTTTACTTGATACTTCTATTATACCTATTAGGTCGTTTGGAAAATCGTGTCCGTTAGAGAAAATCAATTTGCACCGAAAATTCTGTCAATTAATTACTAAACATTAGGTATCGGACGCAATATGTAATAAATAAAAGATAGAATTTTACGGGACGAATTGACTTACCCAAACTCACACAATTTTCCAAACAAATCCAATATTCAACAGGGCTCGTACCCACCAAAGAATTCTGTGGATTTTAGGTGCTCCAGTACCAAAAAGTTTGTAAAGCTCTGGTCAGTATATCTGAAGATCGATCATTTTCTCATTAAGCAAGGCAAGTATTACTTTACAAAAATTCTAATGAAAGGTTCATGAAATTCCTTGAAGTGTATGGATCCTGGTTAATTTAACCCCTTGGGGACGAGGCACACGTATACGTGCCACAAAAGTCTTAGGATCGTTGTTTATCCCCACCAGTAAATTTTTTTTGTAAAATTCGCTATATTTAATCGGAGCATTTTATCAGTTTAATCAGGCACAAATTTCTGTTTTTAAAAACCGGTCACAAAACGTTTATAATTTTGTAAAAGGCGTTCGTCGCGAAGAGGTTAACCTTCCTACCCTGAATAGGTCTAATCGACCCAGTCCTATAATGCGTTTCATTCGATTCAAACCAGAAATTTTTTCATAAAGTAAATTAAATAAATAACACAAAGATTTATGTTAAATAAGTATGTTAAATGGATTTAAATAAAAATTCTGGTGTCAAATATTTTAATCAAGTTTAAGTAAAATTTCAACAGGGTAGGAAGGTTAAACACATGCAATACATATTATGCACGTAGAATCCACAGTTTGCAGCAAAACGTTCTATCAATTTATAATAATTTTTTTTAAGATTGGATTGTTTTTGAATTATTCTATTCCATAATAATAAAGAAAAAACTCCACAAAAATAAAATTAGTTTTCGCACAAAAAGAGAAAATGCAATAAATAGACTCTATTTATAAAAGAAGATTAATTTATATATATTTACAATTCTTTTTACTCGCTAAAATGAGCGAAAAATTGGAGAAGTAATTGTCCAATATTTCCCTAGAGATTGGGCGGATATGTCAATGAAAGTGAATTAAAATAGGATCGATTGATAAAATAAAGGCCATTATTTCTATGAAAAGATATCATACACGAAGCAAGACTGCAGTGAAATTGCATTAGGCAAGTTTACTTTCACACTGTTTGATATAAGAAGTATGGTTAGATGTCAGATTAACGATTCCATTTAATAAATATATTTATGTATAACCGTATAGATAGTTAAACATTTCTTATTAAAATATTGTGAAACAAAACAGATAGATGCATCTTTGCAAAGAATTTTTACAGATAATATTTACGCATAAGTATTGCGTTTATCTATTATGGTTATTTTATATTTCTATTATACCTATTTAATTTTTACTTGTGCATTGTATACTATGTTTGAAGAATTTACATTTCACAGCAAAAAATAGGAAAAAGTTATATTTTCTTTAAAACAAAAGTTGTCCTTTTTGAATTATTCTATTTCATAATAAGAAAGACAAAATCGCATAAAAATAAAATATAGTTTTCGTACAAAAAGAAAAAAAAAATAGACTCGATTTACAAAAGTAGATTAATTTATACATTATATTCAATTCTCTTTACTTGCCAAAATGAGTGAAAAATTGGAGAAGTAATTGTACGAAATTTCCCCTAGAGATTGGGTGGATGGATATGTCAATAAAAGTCAATTAAAATTGGATCGTTTAAAGATAAAATAAAAACTACAATTTTCCTGAAAAGGTATGAGACACGAAGCAAGAATTCATTGAAATTGCATTAGGCAAGTTTCTTTTCACATTGTTCCATGTAAGAAATTGTTAGTTGTTAGATTGACGATTTCAGTTAATAAATACATTTGTGTACATATAGATAATGAATAAATATAGAATATAAATAAATATATAGAGTTATGCATATATTATTATTGGATAGAAAAGTAAAACATATACATGCTTATTTGCAGAGAACTTTTACATATAATATGTAAATATATATACATATTTCGTTTATCTATTATATTTATTTGATACTTCTATTATACCTATTAGGTCGTTTGAAAGTCGTGTCTATTTGAGAAAATCAATTTGCACCGGAAATTCTATCAATTAATTACTAAACATTAGGTATCGGAAACAATATCTAATAATTAAATGATAGAATTTTACGGGTCGAATTGACTTTCCCAAACGCAGACAATTTTCCAAACGACCCAAAGTTTAACAGGGCTCGTACCCATCAAAGAATTCAGTGGATTTTAAATGATCCAGTATCAGAAGTTTTATAAAATTATGATCCTTATATCTGGAGATAGATGTTTTCTCGTTAATCCCTTGACAGGACAGGTGGCTCGAAACAGCAATAGCTCCGTATGGAGATTTACTGCGCATGCTCATTTAATGCTAAAGTGGTAATCAGGATTGGCATTACAGCTTTAAAAAGAATTTCCAAATACACAGGCCAATCCAGTGTCGATTTGTATAACATTTTTAGCTTCGGATTTTTTCATTTAAATTATATTTTTAGCTCCGGATTTTTCGATTAATTGAAAATCGGGAAAGCGCATGCCCGGTGATATTGTTCGTAGGGAGCTATTGCTGTTTGGATCCACTAGTCTTGAGAGACGCCGTTTGCAGTCTGCAAACAGTTAATTTTACTGCTCAAATTGCAAACTGGCACCAGTAATTTTTTAGTACAATGTTGATCTCATAATATAGATTTAAAAAAACGAAAAAAAGACCGTCGTTGATTATTTCCAACTAAATTTGTTCATAAATTGCGGTGGGAATTAATTATTTGAACATTTTTGGAGCACAAATGTCGAGTCCCTGAAAGAGTTAAACAAGGCAAGTATTACTTTACAAAAATTCGCATAAAAGGTTCTTGGAAGTCCTTGAAGTGTACGGATCCTGGTTAATTTAAACATATGCTAAACATAAGACAGCTCAACAGAATAGGCCGTAGGTAAAGAAACTACATAGAACGATGGGTACGTAGATAAATAGCATTTTCAACACGATCAAACATGTTTGATTGTGTTAAAAATGCAATCTAGACACCCTGTATTTACTTTTTTCTTCTATTATATCTATTTAATTTATACATGTGCAATATTTACTGTGTTCGAAGTATCTACAATTCACAGCAAAAAGTACAAACTAAAGTACAAGATTATTTATTTAAAAAAAAGAGGTTGTTTGTCCTTTAATCCTATTCCATAATAATAAAGAGAAAACTACATAAAACAGAAATACGTTTTCGTACAAAACGAAGAAAAAAAACAGCAAATGGACTCAATTTATAAAAGAAGATTAATTTATACGTTATATACAATGCTCTTTACTTGCCAAAATGAGCGAAAAATTGAGGAAGTAATTGTATGAAGTTTTCCCTTGAGATTGGGCGGATATGTCAATGAAAGTCAATTAAAATAGGATCGATTAAAGATAAAATAAAGGCCATTATTTTCTTGAAAAGATATCAGACACGAAGCGAGACTGTAGAGAAATTGCATTAGACAATTTTACTTTCGCATTGTTTGATGTGAGAAGTTGTCAGTTGCCAGAATAACGACACCGATACTGGATTAATAAATATATTTATGTATAACAGAATAGATTGTCATGCATTTCATGTTATCGAATTTCTTATTAAGTGATTGGGTAGCTAAACTTATATTTGCATATTTGCAGAATATTTGTTCATATAATCTATAGCTATTATGTGTATTGCTTTCATCTTATATTTACATGATACTTTTATAAAATATAGCAAATTTAAAGACTATTTATAAAGATTTATTATTTATAAAAACTGCTTATTACTTCCCGAGAAAGATATAAAACATGAGTCGAGAACAAAGTGCAATGCAATTTGTTTATGAAGTTTGTATGTACATCGTTAATATTTCATTGTTTGATGTAAAGTGGCATTTGTACTTAACCCCTTCGCGATAGGATCCTTTTATGAAACATTTCATGTTCTGTCACCGGTTTTTAAAAGCAGAAATTTGTGCCTTATTAAATCGAGAAAATGCTCCGATTAAATGTGACAAAGTTTACAGTAAAATTTTACGTGAGGACAAACAAAGGTTGTTAAGATTTTTTGCGACACATATAATTGTCGTTCGTCTCCAACGGGTTAACAGTGGGGACAAAATTTATATTCTGATAAATAGATTTATATAGACCTCATAGATATTTATACATTTATAAGAAAATAAGAAAACATGTAATGTTCTGATTAGCGTTTCTTTTTAGTTCTGCGTCCTAATTAATATTTCAAGAAAATTTTACTAATGGAATTCTATTTAACACTAAAACACTCGGGTGGAGTCGACTTGACTCCAACCATGTGAATAAATTTCAATTCGAATCAGAAATAATTTCTTGAAATAATTTAAATTTAATCAATTCTTATTTACGTTAAATAAATCAATTAAATAATTTTGAATAAAAATTCTGGTGATAAATATTATTATCAAACTTGAGTAAAATTTCCGGGCGTTCTAGTGTTAAAATTAATGATGAACTGAATGAATGATTGGCTATTAGAATGAATCATTCGGGCATGCGCTAACGTATAACTGTCGGTCCTTAAAAAAATGAAGAAACAGTCGCAATTTTTTTGTCAGCGCGTAAGCCTAGTATTCAGGGGGCTATCGGTATATTGAGCCGTAGGTTTAAATGCAAGTACAACTGAAGTTAGGAATAATTTTAGATTGCAAATAAAAACTTACAATGGCAAAAAACAAAAGTAAAAAAGGAGTTTGAATTATTGCAACGGCAGTGTTTGTCAATAACAAAGAAATATTTTAACAGGAATCGTATGTTTCAATGACTTTTAAGCACACTATACCAATATTTTCGCAAAGTAATAGTTGCCCTATTTAATAAATATAAATTATAGCTTCAGATATACAGATCAGTACAATACGAAATTTCTGGGTCTAAAATACCTAAAATCTCCTAAATCTGTTGAAACGCACGATTATAAGATGGACTCTGTACTGTTGCCAGACTAGGGACAAAAATGTCCCAAAATTGTGGATTGTCACCGCTTTTGTAAAATAGAAATATTCAGCCTATTTAATAATGGATGAAAAATAATACTGAAACAAAAGGCAAATTATACTATTTAAAAAAAAGTGTTGGCAGTCAAATAATCAGAAGTAAAAAAATTCCTTAATCTGGCTGTGCCTCAAGAGTAAAATTATTTCAATATGAAAACATTTGAATACTTATTTTCTATATATATTATAAAGGCCAAACGTATCTTTGCGTAACGCATACGTCATTTTGCGCAGGGCAACACATTCAAATTTCGATATTGCAATTTTTGCTACTAAAAGTTTTTAAACTTCTTAATGTCGCACATTTTCACCATTTTTACACCATTGTGTAGGAAAAAATTTGTACTTTTAAATGAAATTTGTTTGAAAGCTGTATCTTAATTTGTTTTTGAAATATAAATTTTTTGGGGGCTTTTAATATCTCTTTTCTAATCGTGGCAACAGAAGTACTCCATTTCTATTTAAAGCAAAGGAAAAAAGGGAAAAAATTAAGTGCTGTATCTTTATGTTGCCATTTTTTCATTAAAAGGGAAAAAATAGAAATGTAAATATCTTCTGTTATAAAACCCGGTGAATTTTGACTTCATTTACAAAATTTGATTTACACGTAAAAGAATGTGAGCAATTTAATATCTATTTCAGCTAACAGCCCCCCCCCCCCATCGAGACTTCAAGTTTTGAATCAAAATTATCAAATTAAAATACCTTTTTTTTTTATAAAAACGTGAATACAGATATGAAATGTACATTTGTAGATTTTGATATGGTGGAAATGAAGACTGGTTTAGATTTAACAGGGAAAAAGTTATATGATTGAGTCAAAGTTGAATAAATTTTGCTTTTTATCATTTTGGAGTATTAGCATGAGAACCTTAATTGATAACTTTATCATAATAATATATCTTTATTATTTTTTACTGCTTACATATACGATTAAAGTTTAATTTTAACAATTTCTACGACTGCGTTTTATAGAAATAGTATTTTGTTAATTTGAGTTTAAATAACATTTCTTTAAGAGTTAGATGTACCAATATTAAATGCATTTTTTACAATAACTAATTTTGTAGGTTTATTATAAGTTAATGAAACAGTTCCTTCATAAACATTTTCTTTCGTCAAAATTTGACGGGTTCTGCCTTGTTTATCTAATACCGGAAATTCATTGGAGTAAACATTCCGCAGATCTCTGCATGGGTTTCTGTGATGGGTTTTTATGATGGCATTTCTGTTTCGAGCCAATACTTCATCATTTGGTTGGTGTTGAATCGATACGAACTGGATAATCGAATATTTGATAAAAAAAAATATTTCGCTCATTTTTCGGCAGAATGTTTTAAAGTTAGACAAAATAAACACTTCTTTGAAGCAATTATACAAAAAAGAGAAAAAAAATGCACGCCATCCATTTAGTATCCCAAAATATGATAGTAACGAGTTACCCCTGCCAGTACATGCATTAAATAACACATTTTGAGGTAAAACATATTTTTTCATAAAACGGCTTTTACTTTCAATGTAAATAGCAATTTAATACTTATATATCCGAAAATAATCGTAACTCTCTCATTTTTGTACTTCGGAACTGACTCGTTCGAAAGAACAAATACAAGCATTTACTCTGTGGTAAATTACTTTCTGAAACCTTCAAAACTCTTTAATTAAAAAGAAAAACATTTTTTTTTTCGTTAAACGTCTCTTAACAACGAACAAAATTATTGCTTACATAAGATTTCAAACAATCGTTTTGTTATATAACCAAACAAAGTTCTGTCGCATTGTTGATATTAAGCTGTTCAATTTAATAAAAGGTTTTCATAGAAATAGTTGGTATTACTCTGTTATCCCGTCGACCAATTTCGCCAGATTATACATATTGACATAATTTTTTATTTTAAATAACGAAAAAACAAATAATTAGTAGAATATTAATAAAATACAAATAAAAAGTCGAAATAAAAATCAATTAATGACATTTGAAATACGTGAATCGTATTTAAGTCATTTAATGTAATATTCACGATTATCCATTATTGTCATTTAATCTTATATTTTGGTGAAATTTTTTTCGCCGACGGGATAACCTAGTAGTACCAAATAGTTTTAGACAAACAATGTGTTTTAAACATAAAGACTTTTCAATATAAAAATACAGAAACAGATTTATTTTAGTGGTAGAATTATAAGAAATGATTGATGGTTTATATTGGTATTTTAGAAGTATTAAAAGTTACAATTTTTTTTTCTTAACTTTTATAATAATTTGGTGACGAGAGGGTTAAGTAGCTTCATAAACGTACCATAACCCTTGAAATGGTTAAAACTAAAAGGAAATTTATTCAATAATTAAAAGATAATAAAGAAATAATAAAGAAATTTCAGTTTAAAGTCGACATATAATCGCCTGTTCGGTGTCGAACAGGCAGCAGCTGGATGTCATAGATATAACATTTTTCGGTGAGGAGTAAATATGTTTCAAAAAATTGGCTTACACCATATTTTATAAACAAATTTATTAGAAAATACGAACTTTCTTTATTTCAGGTATGTTATAATAGGTAAATTTCAATTAAATATTCTTGGTGACAATAAAATTAAAATAAGGTGTCCTTTTTAAAGGATACCGCGCCAGGAAGGGTTAAAACAAATATTTGCCTCATTTTTTCGTAGAATGTTCTAACATTAAATAAAGCAATAGGTGGTACAAGTCCGTGGCCACCCTTTGGGACCAACTCTGGGCTTTTGACCAGGATAAAGTCCTAAGACAAGAGGGGAAACAAAGACAACAGTCTTTTTAAACAGTTAAGGAAAAAAGGGGAAAAATTGCTCACCTTCCATTTAGTACCCCAAAATATGAATCACAAACTGCTAGTGCCAGTACATACAGTAAATAACAATTGAGGTAAAAGCTATTAAATAAAAAGTCCTTTATTTTTAACGTCATTAGTTATTTAATACTTTTATATCCTAAAATAAGCACAGCATTCTTATTTTTGTACTTTTGCAGAAAGATTAAATACAAGTATTCACTTTGTGATAAACTACTTTCGCAAAGCTTCAAAACCCTTTAATTAAGCAGAAAAATATTTTTCTTTCGTTAAATGTTTCTTAACAACGAACAAAATTATTGCTTACGTAGGATTTCAAACAATCATTTTGTTATATATCCAAACAAAGTTCTGTTCCATTGTTGATATTAAGTTGTTCAGTTTAATAAATGGTTTTCATTGAAATAGTTTTAGATAATGTGATTTAAACATTAAGACTCAACTTTCAATATAAAAATATAGAAACAGATTTATTTTAGTGGTAGAATTAGAAGAAATGATCGATCCACAAAATAAATAATCTCCGACTGTTTAATTTCCGTAATATAAAAGGTGCTTCTCCATTTTCACTCTTTAAACATTGTGCCTAATAAATGTATGATAATCTTTTAAAATTCAGTTTGTTTGATTCCTACATTTTTTTAATAAAAATATTCATTTTATTTAATGGTAAAGTAATGCAAGAACAAAACTAATTATAATATTTAATAATAAAAAGAATATTGCACAGTTAAACTGATGGCATTGAGCATACAGGCTATTCACACTAAATGTATTTTACAGCCTTATTTTTTCAAAGAACAATGTCCTTCGAAAACCAAATTAAGGGGAGGATTTGCTCGCCAATCCCTTTTCTATTATACTTAATCATTAAACCCCAAAAACTATTCCGGGATATCCCTTGTTAGAATGAACCTATATCCAAAATTTAAAGGAAATCGAATAATTCACCATGAAAACTCATTTATTTAATTTAAGCATTTAAACAAATATAATTCTTATTTATTTAAAGAAATTTGTTATCAATATTTTAGGATTTATCGTCTGCGCACAGCTAACGTAATTTCATTTCTTTTCTATTTAAAATCACAATTAAAAATAAAAAAACTGTTGTAAAGTAAATGTATCGAAAATGGTAGTAATATGCATAATATAGATATCAGAGTTAAAAATGATGTCATGATCAGCGGAAATAATTATTTTCCTTCTTAAAAACTAAAAGAATAACACAATTGCGACAATAACCATGTTCAAAAATCACGTTTGCTATTTAGTCAAATAGCACTGGACACGGTGATAAATCATTACCGATTAAATTTGTATATTTCTAACCCTACTTATTTGGGTATTTTGGGGAAGGTAATATTCACAAATACAATAGGATTGGTATTAGGATAAGATCTTAGATGTATTATTATCGAACGGTAATAAATGATGCTTTTGGGAAGTAAAAATTGCAAATAAATAAATAATAAATTAAAAAAATAAATTCTAAATTAGACAACTAATTTACATTTCGATAAGTTACTAATACATCAAATGCAGATACTTGTGAGCAGTAGGAAAAAATACCTCCTAATTCGAACAATACAAAAGGCTTTTCCAAACTATTTTTTACCCTTAAAAATCTTGGTGTAAAATGAAATCTAAAATGTATTCTAACCATTCGCACAATCAATGATTAATATGAATGTAAATTTAATGAGACCACGGGTGTTTAGGGGGAACAGCCCCCCTGAATAAATGTACCTATTTATCTAAAAATTTATCATAATGTGCAGTACATCAGACCTTCAGAATATCATTGCATAACAATATGGTCAATTTAACGCATCTAATTTCTAAAACTTTCGACCTATTTTTATTCTTAGAAATATTTATGTTTCTTAAAAAATTTTCTTAGAAATATTTGTTTCTTAAAAAATTTTAATTGCTGTTTGGATAAAGTTAAATATCAACAAAATCTGGTAAAAATAAAAACAATGATTTACAGAGCTGATGTTCAGGCTCCGGATCTGCAGATTTACTAGTTTAGAATACATAAGGGGCTCCTAAATACCAGATACATCAATCGTACTTAGATGTCAGTACTACATAATATCTAACAGTATTTACAATTGTTGCTTTATTGTTTTAGAAGAGAAATGAGCTAGTTTTTCAGCTACTGTATTTTTTAAGTTGCTAATTTCTCTGCAAGTTGAAAAATGTTTAATTATTCTTTAACTTTCCCTTAATATGTACATGATTTAAATTAATTTTAAACATAACATATTCCTTCAAAAAATGCGGAAGTGTTTTGAGTCTCATTAAAAAAATGCATATATTTTTGCACATGTTTTATATTGGTATTTTAAAAGTATTAAAAGTTACAAAGATTTTTTTTCTCAACTTTTATAAGAATTTGGTGACGAAAGTTTTCAGTAGTTTCATGAACGTACCATAACCCTTGAAATTGTTAAAACTAGGCCGTAAGGAAAATTTATTCAACATTAATAAAAATATTTTACACCAAAATTTTTGTTGGAAGCTTTTCAACTTTTTTACTTAATTTAGCTATTTGTAATTTTCACTTAATGAATTTTATAAAGAAATTTCTGCTTTAAGTCGATATATAATCCTTTGTTCGGTGTCGAACAGACAGCAGCTGGATGACATAGAGATAACATTTTCCGGCGCAGAGTAAATATGTTTGAAAAATTTGGCTTACACCAGACTTTATAAAGGAATTTATTAGGAAATAAGAACTTTTTTTTTTTTTCGGGTATGTTATAAAAGAAAATTTTAATTAAATATTCTTGGTGACAATAAAATTAAAACTAGGTGTCCTCTTTTAAGGATACCGCGCCAGAAAGGTTTAAAACAAATTTTTGCCTCATTTTTTGGTAGAACGTTCTAACAATAAATAAAGCAATAGGGTACTAGTACGCTCCCACCCTGGGGACCAGCTCTGGGTTTTTGGCAGTGATTTCAAAAAATCAAAAGTGATATTTTGGCAGTGATTTCAAAAAATCAAAAGTGATATTTTGGCAGTGATTTCAAAAAGGCAAAAGTGATTTTTTGACTTTATCCTGGGCCAGGATAAAGTCCTAACCCCAGAAGGGAAACAGAGTAAACAGTATTTTTAAGAAGTTAAAGAAAAAAGGGAGAAAAAAAGCTCACCATCCATTTAGTACCCCAAAATATAACAGTCACAAACTGCCACTGCCAGTACATACAGTGGTACTTCTAGATTATCCCGTCGACCAAAAAAGTATCGCCAAACTATAAGGTTAAATGCCAATAATAGATGATCGTGAATGTCACATTCAATGCCATTAAATGCGATTCACGTGTTTAAAATGTCATTAAGTGATTTTTATTTCGACTTTTTATAAATATTTTTATTAATATTCTACTAATTATTTGTTTTTTCGTTATTTAAAATAAAAATTATGTCAACATGTTTAATTTGGCTATTAATTTGGCGATTTGTATAATTTGGCGAAATGGGTCGACGGGATAACAAAGAGGTACCCATAGAGTAAATAAAAATTAAGGTAAAACATATTTTTTAATAAAAAGGCCTTTATTTTTAATGTCATTAGTTATTTAATACATTTATATCCTAAAATAAATACAACGTTCTCATTTTTGTACTTTTGCAGATTGATTAAATACAAGCATTTACTTTGTGGTAAACTATTTTCAGAAAGTTTCAAAACCCTTTTATTAAAAAGAAAAACATTTTTCTTTCGTTAAATATCTCTTAACAACGAACAAAATTATTGCTGTAAGATTTCAAACAATCGTTTTGTTATATGACCAAACAAAGTTCTTTCCCATTGTTGATATAAAGTTGTTCAGTTTAATAAATGGGTTTCATAGAAATATCTTTAGATAAACAATGTGATTTAAACATCGAGGCTTAACTTTCAACATAAAAATACAAGAACAGATTTATTTTATTGTTAGAATAAGAAGAAATATTTTCAAATAATAAATAAATTCCAACTGTTTAATTTTCGTGATATTAAAGTTGCTTTTTTATTTTCACCATTTAAACATTGCGCCTCATGAATGTATGCAATGTTTTGAATTCAGCTTATCTATTCCCACTATTTTTTTGAAATAGAAATATTCACTTTAGTTAAAGGCCGATAAAGGGACGCACGATTAAAACCGATTACAGTGTTAGTAAAATATTAAAACTAGTGGGAATCCATAAACTTTGAATTTTAAAAAAAAAATCTGGTGAAAATAATAAATCATGTTTGGAATATGGATGCCCGTACATGGTACGGGCAAATTATGATTGGCAAAAGCACGCAACCCGTGTGACGTACAGGCAAAACAGGGAAGCGGTTAAACAAAGTAAACTTTTCTTTTAAACAGTTATCAGGGCTCCCAAATGGTCCACCAACTGAACATCAATATTATTTTACAGAAATTTTCGGTACTACAAGGTTATCCGGTCGACCAAAAAATTATCGCCAAACTATAAGATTAAGTGCCAATAATGGATGATCGTGAAAGTCACATTCAATGACATTAAATACGATTGACGTGTTTAAAATATCATTGAGTGATTTTTATTTCGACTTTTTATTTGTATTTTTATTAATATTCTACTAATTATTTGTTTTTTCGTTATTTAAAATAAAAATTATGTCAATATGTAGAATTTGGCTGTTAGTTTGGCGATTTGTATAATGTGGCAAAATTGGTCGACGGGATAACAGAGTAGTACCAAATTTTCTTTTTAGATTTTTTTTGCAAATTGCGCAGAAATCTGCTTCGGAAGCTATTTTTAGCGCAACTTCTATAGAATCTTACCATAAAAGTTTCTGTTAAAAAATATTGATGTTCAGTTCGCGGACCATTTGGGAGCCCATGAGTTATGGGGGAAAAAGAAGAAAATGCAAGCCATCCAATTAGTATTCCAAAATATGACAGTTACGAATTGAAACTTCCAGAAATATAACATACAGTAAAATACAAATGAGAATAAAACATATTATTTAATAAATGTGCTTTATTTTTAATGCAATTAGTAATTTTGTATTTTTATATCCTAAAATAATCACAAATTTTTCATTTTTGTACGTTTGCAGAAAGATTCAATACAAGCTTTTACTTTGTGGTAAACTACTTTCGCAAAGCTTCAAAACCCTTTAACACTAGAACCGCGGGAAAATTCATCGAAGTTTTATAAAAATATTTCTCTTCGGAATTTTCATTTAAATGTTTAATGTTATTTATTGAAATTATTTTTGATCAGTACATATTTAGCTTAGATTATAATGCGTTTTCTGGTTTGAATAGACATTCCTCCATATGATACGGATCAAAATGACCCGTCGCCATGGTTCTAGTGTTAATTAAGAAGAAAAATATTTTTTTTTTCGTTAAATGTCTCTTAACAACGAACAAAATTATTTCCTACGTAAGATTTCAAACAATCGTTTTGTTATATAACCAGAGTTCTGTTCCATTGTTAAGGTAAGTGTACCAGTAGTGGGCCATGTACCGATAGTGGACCACCAGTTTTCAAAGTTGAAAAACAAGTTTCCTAGTCACCTCTGTCAGATAACAAATTAACTGCTGAGTCGCTGGACACCTTATCTGTTATCAGACAAAAGGACAACTTCAATAGTCTTTGAACTGGAAGGGTGCTTTTCTTCCAGTCTTATAATACAAGGATTTTGTGGCTCATTCTTACTGCTTTCCTTAAGAGGTAAGTTTTCATTCAATATTTCTTAAAATTTAAAAGTATATTGTATTTTATATTAAAATGTCACATTTCTAATAGACTGTATAAATGGATACTTTATTCCTTATTCTTAAAAGGTATAAAACTAACCTATTATTAAGTTTGAGGGAGGGGTGGCCCACTTCTGGGTCATTAAATTTCAAGTTGTTCCAGTAGTGGGCCAGGTGGACCACTAGTATATCGCAGAAGAATCTGAAGTAAAAGAGGGACAATTTATACTAGTCTTAATAATTGGACGAAAAAGAAATACAAAGAAATATGTTTAATTGTGTGTAGTTCAAGACATTAAAGAAACAATAATATTTGTTCAAGGGCTGAAGTCAACTGGAAATAAAAAACACTTTGTCATTAAGGAAAATGATATCTTTAGCATATAAATTTTTCCGATATAGTTGGAGTGGTACCACAACCAGAACTCAGACAAACAGATCGTAAACTTTTGTATTCTTTTTTTGAAAAAAAATGGCTGTAAAAGAAAAATAAATGCAGTTAAATTTAAATCTCACTCACATTGTTTTTTTTAATATAATATAGTTTTGCAATCATTTCAGCATTTAATTACCCTTTTTATTATGTATATATTATTATTTTTCTCTACTGTAAAGTAACAAATAGGGCATATATATTTTTAAGTTATAAAATATTACAGACTGTTCAAAAAATCTAATGAGAAGCTGGAATTATTTTACTTAATCACCAAAACTTCTAAATAATTTCATTACTGCGTATCTTTAAGTGTAAAATGTAAAAAAAATTATAACCTCTGTACTGTACACATTAAACTCAAGAATGGAGTGGCCCACTTCTGTGTGTGTGTGGGGGGGGGGGCACTACTGGAGTATCAGAAATTTACTATGCCCACTAGTGGAGCATAGAGGAAGGTAACGTTTTTATTTTTCATTTTTTCTACAGAATATATTTTAAAAATTTAAATGTTTATTCTGATACATGAAGGTAAGGACTAGGTTAAAAAAATATTTTTTTTTGAATTCACTAATATATTAATAAAAATTAGACACATGTCCTTAAGCGGCCCACTACTGGTGCGTTTACCTTAATATTAAGTTGTTCAGTTTAATAAATGGTTTTCATAGAATTAGCTTTAGATAAACAATGTGATTTAAACATTAAAACTTAACTTTCAATATAAAAATACAAGAACAGATTTATTTTAGTGTTAGAATTAGAAGCCATAGTTTCACATAATAAATAATCTCCAACTGTTTAATTTTCGTGATATAAAAGTTTCTTCTTTATTTTCACCCTCTAAACATCCTTCGGATGAATGAATGCTATTTTTTAAAAATTCAGTTTGTTTGAGTCCCACAAATTTTTTTTCGGCGTACAAATATTGATTTTTTTTAATGACAGACAAAGGAATGCGAAAATAAAACCTGTTACAAAAAAAAAGAAAAGAAAGAAAGAAAAACACTAGAGGGATTTTAACACTTTGAATAAAAACAATTTACTGGTGAGAATAATAAATCATGATTCGAATATAGATGCTCGTACGTGGTAAGGGCAAACCATAATTAGCAAAAAAAAAACACGTTGCCCGTATCACATACGAGTAAACCAGGGAAACAGTTAAACAAAGTAAACATTAGTTTTAAACAATTATGGAAAAAAAAGAAAAAAAGCTCACCATCCATTTAGTACCCCAAAATATGACAGTCACAAACTGCCACTGCCAGTACATACAGTAAATAAAAATTGAGGTAAAACATATTATTTAATAAAAAGGCCTTTATTTTTAATGTCATTAGTTATTTAATACACTTATATCCTAAAATAATCACAACTTTCTCATTTTTGTACTTTTGCAGATTGATTAAATACAAGCATTTACTTTGTGGTAAACTACTTTCGCAAAGCTTCAAAACCCTTTAATTAAGAAGAAAAATATTTTTCTTTCGTTAAATGTCTCTAGACAACGAACAAAATTATTGCTTACATAAGATTTCAAACAATCGTTTTGTTATATAACCAAACAAAGTTCTGTCCCATTGTTGATATTAAGTTGTTCAGTTTAATAAATGGTTCTCATAGAAATAGCTTTAGATAAACAATGTGAGTTAAACATTAAGACTTAACTTTCAATATAAAAATACAGAAATACATTTATTTTAGTGGTAGAAATGCCGTAATTTCCTACGTATAATCCGCGGATCAAACAATCATTTTTCGACCCAAAAATTTTACTAAATAAAACATACCTTTTTAGATCGCCGTAAATATTTGATTTCAATTATAAAATAAAATTTCTGAGTCAAAAAAGAATTGTTTGATCCACGGATTATACGCAGGAAATTACGGTAGAAGAATAAATAGTTCACATAATAAATATTCTCCAACTGTTTAATTCTTGTGATATAAAAGTTGCTTCTTTATTTCATCCTTTAAACATTGCGCCTGATGAATGTATGCTACTTCTTTTTTTTAAATTCAGTTTGTTTAATTCCCACTCTTTTTCTTAAACATAAACATTCACTTTATTTAATGGCAGATAAAGGGATGCGAAAATAAAGTCAAATACAGTATTTTTTTTTTTCGAAAAAAAAATCTAATGAATAAAATTTAGCTACTTTCAGTTAAAAAAAATACTGGTGAGAATAATAAAACATGATTGGAATATGTATGCTCGTACGCAGTACAGTCACATCATGATTGACAAAAACATGTTCCGCGTTTGACGTCCGAGTAAACCAGAAAAGTGATTAATCATTTCTTAAACAGTTATAGAAAAAAAATCTCGTCATCCATTTAGTAGTCCAAAATATGTCAATCACGAGCCGCAACTACCAGTATAGACAGTAAATAACACTTTTCAGGAAAAAGATATTATTTTATAAAAAGGCCTTTACTTTTAATGTAAATAGCCAGGGGTGCAAAAATCTAGGCTCCAGCGGGTAGTTTCTCACCACTAAAATATAAAAGTTTTCTTCGGTTAAAATTTAATAGCATTCTTGAAAGAATTTTACGCGCAATATTAAACGAAAAACAACAAAATAAATTTAGTGGTGAGAGACTGCTAGCTGGCGCCTAGATTTTTGCACCCCTGTAAATAGCAATTTATCACTTTTATATCCTAAAATAATCGCAACTCTCTCATTATCGTACTTTTGCTTCTGCAAAAGTACAAGCAATACAAGCATTTACTCTAAGGTAAAGTACTTTCTTAAAACTTCAAAACCCTTTAATTAAAAAGAAAAATATTTTTCTTTCGTTGAACGTCTTTTAACAAGGAACAAAATTATTGCTTACGTAAGATTTCAAACAGTCGTTTTGTTATATAATCAAACAAAGTTCTGTCCCATTGTTCGTATTAAGTTGTTCAATTTAAAAATGGTTTTCATAGAAGTAAGTTTAGATAAAAAATGTGATTTAAACACTGGAATATGGATGCTCCTACGTGGTAAGGACAGGGCTCCCAAATGGTCCGCGAACTGAACATCAGAATATATTCAGAGAAATTTTCTTTTTAGATTTTTCTTGTTAATTGCCGAGTAATAACCTTCGTATGTTAATTTTAGTGCAAATTCTGTAGAATCCTATCATGAAATTTCCAGTTAAAAAATACTGATGTTCAGTTCGCGGACCATTTGGGAGCCCTGTAAGGGCAAATCATTATTGGCAAGAAACTCTTTGCCCGTATCTACTACGAGTAAATCAGGGAAGCGGTTAAACAAAATAAAAATTAATTTTAAACAGTTATGGAAAAAAATTGCTCACCATCCATTTAATACCCCCAAAATAGGACAGTAACAAACTATCAGTACATACAGTAAATAACAATTGAAGTAAAACATATTATTTAATAAAAAGGCCTGTATTTTTAATGACATTAGTTATTTAATACTTTTATATCCTAAAATAATCACAACTTTCTCATTAGCAAGATTAAGCACAAGCATTTACTTTGTGGTAAACGTCTTTCGCAAAGTTTCAAAACCCTTTAATTAAGAAGAAAAATATTTTTCTTTCGTTAAATGTCTCTTAACAACGAACAAAATTATTGCTTACGTAAGATTTCAAACAATCGTTTTGTTATATAACCAAACAAAGTTCTGTCCCATTGTTGATATTAAGTTTTTCAGTTTAATAAATCTTTTTCATAGAAATAGCTTTAGATAAACAATGTGATTCAAACATTAAGGGTTAACGTTCAATATGACAAGAACAGATTTATTTTAGTGTTAGAATTAGAAGAAATAGTTTCAAATAATAAATAATCTCTTTCGTGATATAAAATTTGCTTTTTTATTTTCACCGTTTAACTCCTTCACTGGTTTGCCCGAACGCCATTCGGGCAAGACGAATTTGCTTATTTAAATATTATTTTTAAGAAATTTTTCATACTATTGAAAGGCGGAAATGTTTAGACTAAATTTTACGATTATTTTACTTAAATAATAGTGGTATTAGTCCGCTATTTTCAATTTATTGAACGGAAAAGAATTAGTTAAGGGGTTAAACATTGCGCCTCATGAATGTATGCTACTTTTTTTAAGTTCAGTTTCTTTTATTCCCGCTATTTTTTTGAAGCAGAAATATTCACTTTATTTAATGGTTGATAAAGAGGCGCAGGAATAAAGCCAATTACAGTGAAAATATAATAATAATTTAATAAAAAACTATTAAGAATCATACACATTGAATTAAAAAAAAATCTGGTGAGAATTATAAATCATGTTTGGATTATGGATGCTCGTAAGTCATACGGGCAAATCATGATTGGCAAAAACAAGGAACGCATATGAAATACAAGTAAATCAGGAAACAAAGTAAACTATTGGCTAATTCCATGAAAATAGGTCATGTCTGTCACATACAATGATTTTTGGCTACCAGTATTTTAGAACGGAAAAATGTGACTTACTTTATCGGAGATGTCTCATCAGTTGAATAGGGCGAAGCAAACTTTTCGAAAATAACGGTGACCAACAAGCATAGCGATTTTTAGCTGTGTGACAGACATGACAAGTTTTCATGGAATTGACCTATTCTTTTAACCCCATTAACTGATTTTTTCCGTTCAATAAATTGAAAATAACGGATTCACACCACAATTTTTTTAATAAAATATTCTTAACATTTAGTCTAAACATTTCAGCCTTTAAATAGAATGAAATTATTTAAAAAAAAATAGTGGTGTCAAAAAGCTTTAAATGGTGAACTAAGCAGATTCCTCTTGCCCGAAAGGTGTACGGGCAAACAATTAAGGGGTTAAACAGTTATGGGGAAAAAAGAAGAAACTGCAAGTCATCCATTTAGTATTCCAAAATATCACAGTCACGAGGTAGCACTTTCAAAAATATACAGTAAACTTTAAAACTATATTAAAAAATATACAGTATAACAATTCAGAATAAAACATATTATTTAATAAAGAGTCCTTTATTTTTAATGTCATTAGTAATTTAAAACTTTTGTATCCTAAAATAATTGCAACACTCTCATTTTCGTACTTTTGCAGAAAAAAGACATACAAGCATTTACTCAGTAGTAAATTATTTTCGCAAAGTTTTAAAACTCTTTAATAAAGAAAAATATTTTTCTTTCGTTAAACGTCTCTTAACAACGAACAAAATTATTGCTTACGTAAGATTTCATACAATCGTTCTGTTATATAACCAAACAAAGTTCTGTCCCATTTTGATAGTAAGTTGTTCAATTTTATAAATGGTTTTCGTAGAAATAGTTTTAAATAAACAATGTGATTTAAACATTAAAATTTAATTTTCACTGTAAAAATGCAATAACAAATTTATTTTATTGCTAGACTATGAAGAAATAGTTCGACGCAATAAATTATTTCCAACTGTTTAATTTTCATGAGTTAAAAGTTGCTACGTTATTTTACACCTTAAAACATTGTGCCTGAGAAATATATGCTATTTTTCTAATTCTTTCCGGCCTGGACAAATTCTGTTCGTAAAGTTTAAAAAATTTGATTGATACCGGAATTTACAAACAACTTTTTTTTAAAATTAATTTACCATATTTCAAGCATTCATTGTAAAATCTAAATTTCAATAAAATATTCTGCGTGACGTTTACAAGTTAGAAATTAAGTGCGACCAAATTGGGTACACTGTGCCGGAAAGGGTTAAAATTAAGTTTGTTTGATTTCCACAATTTTTTGAAGCAGAAATATTCACTCTATTTAATGGCAGATAAAGTTATGCGAGAATATGGCCAAATATAATATTACGAGAAAATTAAAAAAAAAAAAAACTAATGTGAATTAAACACTCTGAATAAAAAAAGCGGCCTATGCTGCCCATGAAAGTCATAGTCGCGGGAATTATGCAGGTAACGAATTCACACCAATATGGCACAGTTTTTCTGTATTAACCATGGAATTTTTTAAGGAGGAGGAACATACATATCCTTAAATTAGCTATTGAATTTTTCTGGTGTAAAATCAGATTTTCTAAACCAGATAATTTCTAGAACGTACTCTATGGGAATCAAAGGGTTAAACCCCATAATTGTTAGAATGACAAAATACATTACACTAGTTTATCAGATAATTATATCGTTTGCACAGGTTCATAATGTTCATAAACATTTAAAATACATTATTGATGTTCGATAATTCCTTGTGATTGTCGTCCAGAGAGTGCTCGATTGAAGAGAGTATACCATCAGACCATTATTTTTCAATTCTACAGCTTTTCTAAAACAAAATCTTTTACATACGCTATGAGAAAGTTAAAAAAAAATGTACTACAAAATCCATTTCTTAAAAATATTGGTGCGAACAGATTATAAACTTAGCCATTTATGGTACTTCCGATGCAGTAAATATGTCTTATTCATTATATCAAAAATACAACTACTTCTGGTTCAATTTTAATGTAACAAAGATGTTTAGAACAAAATAATCTTTTTTTTTTACTATTTGGGACAAAAATTCCAAACCTGTGGAAGTAATTTGCTAAAATACTCTAATACTCTATAATACTCTATAAAATTTTAATACTCTATACAATGGGATTACAAACACTGACCTCATTCCTTTCTACCATTTCTCAAAATTTCCGGGGAAAATCAGAAAAACGTTTTTGTTGAATCGTGTGGGAAGAACAATTTGCGCAAACACATTTAAATCCCATAAAATATACAAGCTCAAGGAAGTACGACTGAAAGTGCTTTTTGTTACTTTTGGGGTTCTAACATCAAAAGCAATATTGCGAGCGCATTTTTTCCATCTAATACATTTCTTTCACATTAGTTACATATTTCTCGGCATCAAAAGAGTTTTATCTTTATATATTAGTAATTTTAGTAAAACATTTTAGAAAATGGCCCAATTTTCTAATGCCATGGTAGCACGATATTGTCAGATTCATATTTTAAAAGTAACAAATATCATCAGTGATGGTTTAGCGATATTTCCAAAATGATCAGCGCCATGCAAAAGAAGGGGGGGGGGCGAAGGGAGCGGTCGCCACGGGCGCGGGAATTTAGGGGCGCGAAATTTTTACTGCCAACGTCATTTTTTGGCCTGTAACAAGAAAATGATGGGGGAAGAAGGCGCCAAATTGAAACTGCTCCTGCAAATCATCATATAATAAAATAATAAAAAAAAAATACTGGACTACCTATGCTTATTGGTATTTTTAAGGAGTCTTCCACCTCTATTTTAGAATGGGAAATTTCTATATATTAATTCAATCGAATAATTCATAATTTATTCATCTAATTTTATTCAGATTGCATGTCATTTTTGTGAGATGTATTTTTCCAATCCCAATAACATTTTTATGATATCAATTAAAATGAAAAGTTCGTTTTGATGTTCTTATGAGAGTGGTTTCATGCTTAATGGAATATTTTAAACAATAATTTTTTGATACAACAAAACAATTAATTCAATCATTTAAGACTTGACCTACATAATTGAGCAGATGATCCTAAGGCGAAAGAAAACGCAATTTGCTTTTGTGTGATTTAAATTCGAGCCTACACCAAACGATTTTGTGGACCATCCCACGACGTAACCTGGCATAGGAAATTTTTTTAAATATTTGTTTTTTGTTTTTTCAGACTAATATTTTTTTATGAATTAGGGTTACAATTAAAGCATTTTTCTTTGACCAAAACGTTTCTGATTTTAAAAGGATAATTCTTTTTCTTGTAAGAACAAGTAAAATATTTGTTTTCCATTTATATATGAGAATGTAAGTATTAAAACTTACCTTATCCAGAAAATCAAATATTTGAAAATCGCAATAAAACTGTCCATTTCCTTTGGTATTATATGTAAACAAGTTATTACAATAGCAGAAATAAAGGAAAAATCTATTTTTTTTAAAAAATATAGATTGCTTTATTTTTCTGTGCAGGTTTATTAATAAAACATATTAATAAAGAAAACACTTTTTTTTTTGGAAAAGGCGAAGTTTGAAATTTACGTCCAAGCATGTCTTGAAATTTAGCAGTACAGTAGAACCCCGATAATTCGGATTAATTGGGACCAGACCCTAACCGGATTATCGAAAATCTGGATTATTCGGAGAATTAGTGAAAAATACAATAAAATGAAACATATTTGCAGAAAATCACCTTTATGTTAAACTTACTGAATATTTACAGACAGTAAAAATGTTTTCTTTGTAATAAAAAAGTTTGTAAATTTCTGCTGTGCCAGTTTTTTACGCTTTTTGCCAGCCGTATGGTAAGTTGATTCGCAAATTTGAAAAAAAAAATGACCAAACCGATCCGGATTAGCGGGGTCCGAATTTACGGGGTTCTACTGTAGTATTTTATAAACGATTTCCTTGACTTGTTCGATTTCAGAATATGCATATAGTAGTATAATGCCTACAGGTTACGAATGAAGCAAAGGAAGTTGCATTCACAAAAGTGTGGCAGTTTCTTTACATCTGTTCAACAGGGCCTAGACAATAAATGCTGACGAATTCTTCCAATAAATGTAAATAGAAAATTTTACCCTATTTAATCTTTTCAGGGAAAACGTATTTCTGCTCCAAAAATGTTCAAATATTTGATTCACCCCGCAATTTAAGAAAAAAATTATTTGGAAATAATGAAAAGCTATTTTTAAGGTATATTAAGCGATCGAAATCGCACTAAAAATTTACCGGTGCCAGTTCGCAATTGGAACAGTACAATTAACCCCTTGGGGACGAGCGCCAGGTATACGTGCCGCAAAAGGGCTTAAGAATGCTTGTTTATTGCCACCAGTAAAATTTTACAGTAAAATTTACCTTATTTAATTTGAGCATTTTTTCAATTTAATAAGGCATAAATTTCTGATTTTTAAAACTGGTGACAAAGCATTGAAAATTTTGTAAAAGACTCCCGTCGCGAAGGAGTTAACCGTTTGCAGACTGCAAAAGGCGCCCCTGAAAGGGTTAATCACTTTATTAACGAGGAATTTCTTTTATAAATAAGACAAAAATGTCTACTCATTTTTACTTTTGGAGAGTCCCGCTAATATTATAATTTTAATATTGACAGAAGAGTGTTTTCGTTTGTCAACCGTGAAATCGTGAAGTTTGTTTACTGCCGGGTCAACCGGCAGCCACCAGCCACCGGTCTTCCACCAGCAAACAACAATATATATATTTGCATTAATTATGGTAGAAATTCTGCAAAAATAAAACTTTCACCCTTTGCAAGATAATTGTATTCGTAAAATGTTGAAATAATTGAATGATACCAATATTTTCACGAAATTTTATTTCTAAACTAATAAAAGTGCATTTTATGTATTTAACCCTGCTGTTCTGTTCGAGTCTATTTGACCCGAAAGTTTTATTGTTCACTTATAAATAAAATTAGCGCAGAGATATTTCCATGAAACTTTTTGACTTTGTTCATTAGTAATATAACTGTATATTCCTAGAAGTATTTACGTTTATTTATATGTCCAAGAGATATTTTTTAACTTTGTCCTAATGTACTGTTCGGGTCATATTGACCCGAGTTAAAAAATAGTTTTATCATGCACTTTTAATTTTGTTTGGAATCATTCAATAAGAATAGTTACTGCAACGTATCTATTTCGAAATCTGTTTCGTTGGCACAGGTGTTAGATCACGTGACAGGAGAGCAAAGTCAAATGTTGATATCATTGGCAGAAGGGAAAAAATGCTCCTGTTAGTAGCATTCCTTTTTTCTTGCTGTATTTCAATTTCTAATAATCTGAAGAACAGTTGTATCTCTGAGTATTAGTGAAAAAAAATGGTGAATCGTAGAAATTTGAGCGATGCTCATATTGCTAAATTAATGAAAGCCTCTGACAGCGAAGAGGAAAATGCGTCTGAGTATGAAAATCATACAAGTGAGGAAATTGAAAGTGAAAGATCTGAAAACGATTTTGATATTGATATTCAAAAGACGCACAATATACAGAGTATTCAGTCTAAGAATCGTGAAATAGTATGGAAATTGAATCCCATTCTTCATTCTAGTCGATTAAGGTCTGCTAATAATATAAAAACTACTCCAGTTGTCACAAAATATGCAACGACAAGGATAACTGACATAAAAAGTGCATTCGCGACGGTATTCAATTCTACAATCGAGAACGAAATCATAAAAATGACTAATATAGAAGGAAGAAAAGTGTATGAAAAAGAGTGAAAAGATATTAGTACTGAAACTTTTCAAGCATACATCGGATTATTATTATTAGCTGGTGTGTACAAATCATATAGAGAATCAGCAAAAAGTTCGTGGAATCAAGAAACAGGCAGAAATATATTTTGTGCTACAATGTCCCTCGAAACCTTTCATATGATATCGAGAGTTATTCGTTTTGACAATAAATCTACCAGGCAAGAATGAAGGTCTGTAGATACATTAGCTGCTGTTCGAGATATTTGGGAAAAGTGGATAGAAATTCAACCTAAATTGTATAATCCAAGTGAAAATCTTACTGTAGATGAACAATTAGTAGTATTTCGTGGACGATGTCCTTTCAAACAATATATACCTAGTAAACCCTCCAAGTATGAAATAAAAATATGGACTTTATATGATAGAAAACCTTCGTATGTACTGAATGCACAAATTTATACAGGAAAAAATCAAGGATCAAAGCCAGAGAAAAGTCAGGGTATGCGGGTAGTGAGTGACCTTACTTATGGGTATTCGGGGCACAATGTTACATGTGATAGCTTTTTCACATCCTATAACTTGGGAAAACTTCTTCTAAAACGGAAAATGACTATGCTTGGAACCATTAGAAAAAATAAGCTCGAACTTCCTGAGAAAATGCTAAACAAAGAAGTGCACAGCTGATCGTTTTATTTTACAGAAGATACAACAGTTGTAAACTACATCCCTAAAAAGAACAAAAATGTTATTCTTATGAGCACTTTCCATCATGAAAATGAAGTTAGCGACAGACCTGACAAAAAACCACAAATGATATTAGATTATAATGCAACTAAAGAGGCTGTGGATAGTCTTGATCCACTTTTGAGTACATATACTTATAAGAGAAAAACAAATCGCTGGCCTATGACAGTATTCTATAATATGCTTGATACATCTGCTTACAATGCATTTATTCTGTGGATTTCAATAAACAGCAAATGTAATGAAAATAAATTAACCAAACGAAGACTCTTTTTAGAAGAATTGGGGAAATCTCTAATTCTTCCACACATTGAAGTAAGACAGCATCTTCCCAGAAGCGAGAATTCAGTCAAAATTGTGAATAGAATGCGTAGTAAAAGTGCAAACTTCCCCTCGGAATCAGATGAGAACACTTCATTGTGTACTAAACGTGCAAGATGCAAGTTCTGCCCATAAACCAACGACAACAAAACTAATATATTATGTTACAATTGCAAAAAACACACTTGCAAATTTCACGTAAGCTATTTTTGTCCAAATTGTAAATAAAAGTAAGTATTCAAATATTTTAAAGTTATTTTAATGGTGTTTCGTATTATTTGATGCTTATTTAAGCTTATTTTGATTATTTAAGCTTATTTTACTATTTTTTTAATTATTTCTAAAATAGTTATTTTCATTTACTGCTAGAAAAGGTAATATTCTAAATCGGGTCACATTGACCCGAACACTACATACGTATAGTAAATGCGAACAGAACAGCAGGGTTAATAAATGTGAAATTTTCCTGGAAAATTTCTGGTGCCAGTGTGCAAATTTGCAATTAAGATTAGGTATTGTCATTTTCCAACACAGCCCTTCAATGGTTTAATATAAGGAGAAAAATTCTATTCGATTTTACTAGTTTTACTTGGCGGTTGTAAATCCTTCCGAAATTTTTTAGGGTTCTATTTTCAACATTTTAAAGATATATCTCAAACTCTTCTTATCCATAATTTCATTAAATTATAGGGTTCGTACGGGCTCAAAGAATTTTTGCAGAATACTTACCAGGATTTTTTACAGAGAAAATAATTTAGGCTTAACTCGCGAAATTTCGCTTTTTTTTTTTTTTTTTTTTTTTTTTAATTGGAAATGTTTTAAAAGAAAATACTAGTAGCGAAGAATTTTCTGGTCTGCTAAATTCCAGGGGGCATATGAAACCTGGAATAACCAAATCATACTTTCTTTATGTTAAAAATAAAAGTTAAAAATCCGACACTATTAGACTTGTAGAATGTATGAGAAAAGTTTTTCAATAACATTCTAAATCACATAAAGTATTTTTTAAAGTGATATTAATGCAAATGCTGCTTCAAACCTGCCCTCCAACACGGGTCAAATGGAACTGACAAAAATGTTATAGGAACTGAATAAAAATATTTTTTGAAGCTAGAAAACCCTTTAAAATGAATTAAATACTTTAACAAGAACGTCTTAATTTAAATAAGTTGAAAAATTATAAATAAAATGTTTGTTGTAGAATATTTTTATAAAACATAACATACCGAAAGACAGAAGCACAGAAAACCACCTCAGCGATTTCATTAGTGAAAATCTAGGATAAGTTAAATCTCGATTAGCATATCAAAACGCAATTCGTTTGGTAAGCCATAACTTGGAAGAAATCTTCTAAAAACGCGATTCTAGCAGTTAATTCATAAGTTTCCCATTATATTTTCCTGCTCACAATCCTCCATATTTCGATACCTTTGACAAGGAAAGCATATTGGTAAACCAATGAATCAACCGTTAAAATTGGGTATTTAACAGGGTGCGTAGTCTGGAAGCACCTTGTAAGGACCTTTTACCAGAATTTTTATAATGTGATATTTGTTTTATTTAACGAAAAAGAAATCCTTTTTCAGGTGTAGCAACCAGTACTTTAAAGAATTTCTGATACTAAAAGAATTAAAATCCTCTGAGTTTCTTGATGACTACGCACCCTGTTTAAGTGTTGTCAACTAACAAGGAAGGTCTCCATACTGGGCACACTGAGATTTTTTTGAAAAAAAAATACTGATTAAACTACTCATGTATGTAATAAAGGGTCCGTCAAATTTAGCGGCGGAATTACAGAAGAAATTCAGTAACAAAATAAAATACTTTAGAGTATTTGGTGCGAAAAGACGAAAATCTCACGAGATTTGGCAAGCAGCATTTTCCTTCGCCTAAAAGCAAACGATTTTTATGCACCTGAAAATTTCTTGTCAATTAAATATTAGAATACATGTTGAAAGTATTTAATGAATTTAAATTTGTACAATGAGAGAGTTTAACACATAGATATATTTTATGTTACATATTTCTGTTGCTTTTGCTGTAGTTATTTAATATTATCACTTTATAAATAATTTCTTACATAAAAAATACTTTCATATTGAAAAGTACTTTTTCATTTATTTAAGCGCATGACAAAATAAAGCCCAGATGAAGAATGCTGCAGTTATGAATTTCGATATCGGGGAAGATTTTGTTTTCATAGCAATAAAATTGAATCGTCAGATCTCAATTAGATTGGAGTTAATTTTAAGATTGAAACAATTTTAATTAATTTAAATTTTGTTTTAATTCATGAAATTTCACAGTTAATTTTCATTCTAAATACATTATCACAAAAATATAGTTAAAACAAACTAAAGCTGACAAAACTAACGTTATATAAGGGTATTTCCATGAGCACTTGTGTAAGTTACATTATTAGTAACTACTAAGTTGATGGACACCGTTATTTTCGAAAGGTTTGCATGGCCTTTTTCAGTTAATGAAATATCTCTGATAAAAAGAAGTCAATTTTTTCCGTTCCAAAATACTAGTATCCAATATCGTGTTATGTGACTTACACGACATGTGCTCATGGAAATACCCATAAATAAAATTTCTTTAAACAAGTTTTAGATGAAAGATTTTTACCTTAAAAATAATTTGACATAAAGCATTTTTTGAAATTTTAATTTGTTGCCAACCGATGATAAATCGCCAAATAAAGGAAATGTTCATTATATTTTTACGAACATTCTGTCGGGGTTCCGCCAAAATTTTTTTACAAACATACATATCCACATGAGAAGAACATTCTGTAATTTTTTCAAAATTTTCTGCGTATGCCCGAATGGAGACCTTCCTCGTAAGATACGACATGGAAGATCGGTTGCGTTTTGATGTGCAAATCGAGATTTAATTTATCCTACATTTTCATCTCAGAACTTGATGAGGTGTTTGCCTGTACTGCCGCCTCCCAGTCTATAACTAAACCTTCCTATATCTCTAGTATCAACCAAATAAGGGCTGCCACAATCGACTATTTTTATTAGCACTTTCCAACAAAGTTGAAAAGTGCTGATGCATTCGGTTTGTCTGTCCGTCTGTCCGCGCTCTAACTCACATAAATATACTCGGATTGCCATGATTTTTTGGACGTTATTTAGGTTTGCCCTAGCACGAACCCTATTGAATATGAAGTTTCTACCATGATTAATTTATTTACAGGGAGAGCCAAAAGTTTTCCATTACATTACGGCCTATGGGGAAAAATTGTTTCAAATGTATTTAACGTTTATAGCACTTTTCGAAAGTTTGAAAAGTGCTTATGCATTCGATTTGTCTGTCCGTCTGTCTGACTTTCCGCGTTCCAACTCCTGTAAATATACTCGAATTGCCCTGAAAATTTTGTATGGTATTGACGATTACCCTAAAACGAAACCTATTGAAAATGAAGTTTCTACCGTGATTAGTTTATTTACAGGGAGAGTCAAAAATTTTCCATTACATTATGGCCATTGAGGAAAAATCGTTTCAAAGGCACTTTAAAAATGATACACCCTGCCAAACATATTAAAATATACATGCATTTAAGAGGTGCACTAAAATATGCATTCTATAAAATATGAGGTGAAAATATAGATATTATTCATTTACAGGGCCACACAAAAGAATTCCATTGGATATTGATAAAGGGAGAGAATAGTGTGCGACTTTTTTTTAAATATATTAAACTTTTTCACGTATAAGAAAATTGATATATGTCACTGAGGTTTAATATAAATTATACGATACTGTCTTGTATAATATGAAGTACATTGCATTTACAGGGACACACAAAATATTTCAAATAGCATATTCCTTCCGACGGACTGTATATGTTTCCGATGATGGCTGATGGATGGAAGTAATACATTTTAATTATGATATACGCATTTAAGTTTCATTAAATCTTTGTGCATTATAAGGGTTTGTATAAATGTTATAGTTTATATACAGAGCTACCCAAAAGACCTCGCAGATGTTACTGAGTATGAGCGCAAATTACTTAAAGTTGGTTCTTAAATAAGATATACATTTTTACGCTGAATTGCATTCAATTTACAAAGAAATTTTTGCAGAATATAGATAAAATGATATATAGGGCAACGCAAAGAATTGTGTACATGGACATTATGAATGGTAATTTATAACAATGTTATTTCAGTTGTTTTAAGAGCGTTTTAGTTTAACCCTTTCAGGGGCAAAAGAATTATGTTCGTAAAAAGATGAATTAACAGACTGACACCAGAATATTCAAACGAATTTGTTAGAAAATAAAAATCCGATATTTTGCACTTTCATTACAAAAGCAAAATTTTATTCAAATATTACTGGTGCCATTTGTCAATTTAGGAATTAAAAATAGGTGGCTAGACCCTCTAGCCACCACCCTTGAAAGGGTTAAAAGGAATTTTAGCTTCTTACTGAAGTGTAATAAAGGTACAAGGTAAACTACAGAGCTGAACAAAAGTTTTCAAGCATATTTCCTATTTATTAGTACAAACTGCTCAAAAGAAATTTTAAGCTTTTTCTTGCTAAACTAAATTTTCCCATTATATAATATGTATATTGACTGGCAGGTCTAATACATGGCTATTCAAAAGTATTGGATTACATTTTTGGCTATATACCCATATTTCCCTAATTAACGAAGTTTCGTTAAAGATTTCATGAAGTGTCGGAAAGTGCTTCATAATCTATGCTTAACGCATGATTTTTCTTACTTGTTTAATTCTACTTGAGCTCTGCTAAAAAAAAATCTATCATGTCATTTTCAGTATTATAAGACTATAAAAATGATTTACTAAATAGACCTTTCTTTTCTCCATTTAGAAAAAGATAGAATATTCTTTGCTGAAAGTGCAAAAAAAGTTAGACATTTAATGATACTTGACATGTAGAATCTCTTAGACCTCTTGTTTATGAAAATCATTTTATCCGAAGCAAACGATATCCTATTTTTAGGAGATAAGGAGAAATTTTCTGTTGTTCGATTTTACTGGTTGAAACATTTCTTCGCAGTTGTAAATCCTTACAAAATCTTTCCCTATTCTAGTTTTAACATTTTGATGTTTCTCCTTATCCATGGTTCTCTTGAATAACAGAGTTCGTACGGGTCATAAGAATTTTGGTAGAAAATCTTTTTTAGTATTTTTTTATAATGAAAAAATTCTGGGTTAAACACGCAAAATTTTGCTTTTTATTAATTGAGATCTTCTAAAAAAAATTCTAGTGCCAAAGAATTTTCTGGTCTGCAAAATTCCAGGGGACGCACGTACGAATCCTGAAATAACAAAATCCTATATTATTTATGTTACAAAAATAAGTTAGAAATCCGACACCATTAGACTCGTAGAATCTATGAGAAAAGTTTTACAATAACATTCTAAACTACAGAAAGCATTTTTTAGAGTGATATGAATGTATATGCAGTAATGCCAACGTTCCTCTAATCTTCCTAAATGTTTGGAACAATTTCACTCAGGTTAACCACGTTTCGGGCCAAATAATTTATTTCACGACTGCTTGTTCATGCATCTCCATGTTTCTACGTGGAACATATTTAATTTCATTTTTAAGAAATGAAATAAAAAATATAGGAAGAATAAAGAAAAATTCTGATTCGAAAAGTATTAAACCAGGGTTAAATTAACGCAAGTGTTACAGAAGATTAATTTGAGATTGACACCTATGTATAGGCTGTCTTAAACCTGCTGTTCCCAGACGAATCCATTTGAAACCAAAAATTAAAAAATAAAATACAATAAATAAATTACCAAGAACATCATAAGTTAAATAAGTAAATTAAAATATTCTAAATAAAATGCCTGGTGCACACTATTTTTATAAAGCATACGTAAAACTTCCAGAAATTTTAGGATAAACTAATTCCGTGGAACTATTAAAAAAAACTGATACATCCTTAAAATAGTGAAGCTGCAACTGTCACCGCTTTCGCATGGGTACATTATCCTTGCGATAAATTTCCACGAATAAATTTAAGTAGAAATTTTCTCTTTATTAAAACGCGTGATTAATGGAAAATTTAAGACAAAAATAAGGGCAAAATCTGATATTCAAACTGATGAGAGTTTCCTAGTAGTTTTCCTTAGCGGTAGTAGTTTTGCCATATTGTGACAACTACATCAATCTTCGGTCAACGTAAGTGAAGCGATTATAATACTTAGTCAAAGTGACAACAGTAACAAAAAATTGAAAACTTTTAACCAAATTGTGCGAGCAAAATATCATATAAATAAAGCGATTAAATAATATCAAATTTCTAATCAAGTTTCCAGGTAGAAGTCATCACCGGCGGTAAACTAAAATTACGGATCAGATTTAACAAAAAAAAAAAAAAAAAAAAAAGTTTTCAGCCATCTTGTGATAACCTCTCCAGTTACATCACTGCTAGGCATTTCACTATATGTATTCTCGATAATCAAATCTCCACGATTAAGGCGCAACATTTTTCAAAGAAAAAGATCCAGGTGATAATGTAAAGTCTAAGTGAGCGATCTTTTCAAATATTTCGCTCAATTTTTAATATTTTTACATGATTTTTTTTGCATAGGACAGCTGAGGGCGATCTACCACCGGCTTAGTATTTACTTTTTCAATTTTGCTTATATATTGTTTATATTATAATACTTTCGATTTCAGAACCGGTTTAAACCGGTTTTAAAATTTAAAGTAATTTTTTTTAAATCTGAAACCAAATTTGAAAAAGTAAAAGCTAAGCCGGTGGTAGATCGCCCTCAGCTATCATATGCAAAAAAAATCATGTAAAAATATTGAAATTTGAGCGAGATATTTGAAAAGAACGCTCTCATAGACTTTACATTATCATCCGGGTCTTTTTCTCTGACTATTGTGGGGCCTTAAATCAGGACTACTACTAGTGACTATATTTTTAATTCTACCTTATACCACTTTTTAAAAATATAAATTATTGGCATTCTGTTTTAAAACATTTGCCAAAAAAAATGTAGTTTTTTTTTTTTTTTTTTTTTTTTTTTTAATGATGGTGTCGATAATATCAGAGTTGCCAACCTCTGGCTTTTGTTATTAATTCATGAAAACGTACTTAGAACCAGAAAATTTATTTAATTAGAAGTGTCTAGTATTATCTCAGAGGATCATTTGAAATTACTTAATTTCGTTGATTCAATAAATTTCTGGTTAGAAGTATAATTGTTTGAGTTATAAAAAGCCGGAAGTTGGCATGTCTGTAATATAGAAAAATAGTCCCTTACATTAGCTCTGCCAAAAATGTCAATCATTTCATGTTAAATACTATAAGGCTATATAGTATAATATACTATACAGTAATTTGTTAAATAGATTTTTTTTCGCCATCTTGAAAAAATTAGAACATTCTTTGCTGAAAGTGCAAAAAAAGTCAGACATTTAATGCTACTAGACATGTAGAATCTATTAGATCGTTTTTTTTTTTTTTTTTTTTTTTTTTTTCAAGACATTTTATCCGAAAGAAAAGATATCCTCTTTTTTGTAGAGGGATGAATTTCGACATCCAATCGATTTACAGTGGACAGAGAGGGGAAATGCGAATGTCCAGTTGGCTTATTTCTCATTAATCTTTTGTTAGATAATATTCAATAGACATGAATGTACTATCTAGTGTTGTTTCTATAACAGTATTCACCATTATGTAGTATCATTAAGATATTGATATATTATTTTATTTCTGAAAGAAACTTTTATGAAAAATTGTTCTATATATTTTTTTAATTTATATAAAAGATTTTTATGAGGTTTTAGATAACGAGATAGCTCTTATAGCGTGTAATTAACCTCTTGAGATGCAAGTAATATTAATTAATAAGTAGAGCAAGGAGGCAAGTAATTGTAAGGCGGCAAGTAATAATATGTCTATGTAATATTGATTTCTCGCCAGAAAAATAGAAAATATTTATTTTAAAACATGGGGAGCCAGTTTTCCAAAATTTACTTTTCGAAATCGGAAGTATAAAATTTTGCTAAATGTTTCTGGTGCGACTCATGTTTAAATTATGTGGGATAAAATATACCTCACTGCCTTTCAAGTAGTTAAATAAGTAGAAAATTTCTAAATAAAATGTTTGATGTAGAATACTTTTGTAAAATATAATAGACTGGCAGGAGGCAGGAGTCACAACTACCTTATTGAGTTCATGGATGAAAATATAGGATTAGTTAAATTTCGATTCGCATATCAAAATGCAGTCGGTCTGCCAAGACTGGGCTGAAATCTTGGTAATAAACAAATAAAAACCTAAATTCAGCGGCTGATTCATAGCTGCCAACTTTTCCGACTTTTTGGCCCGGAAAAATTTAATAGAAACTTTTGACTTACTTAGCCCTTTCTGGCACACTGTGCCCGGTCGGGGATGCCTAATTTAAATTCTAAACTTGCAAACGGCACCAATAATATTTTAGTAAAATTTTGATTTTGTAATAAAAACTTAAATTAAGAAATTCAAAATATCTAAAAAATTCCTTTGTGAATTCCGGTGCCAGTCGATAATTTCTCATTTTACCCGTGAGTTTGCCCGTGCCGGAAAGGAATAATCGGCTGATTACGGCGATTTAAAATGGTAAAATTTTCTATAAAATTTTTCCGGTCCAAAAAAGCGGAAGATGTTGGCAGCTATGGGTTTACCATTATTTTTTCTTGCCTCCGATACTCATTTTTTTTCATAATTATGGATAAAAAGAGCACAATGAAGAACGATGGTAACCACAATGGTAAGCACAATATTAAAAGAGTCAACCGTTAAAATTGGGTTTTAAATGTTTTCCAGCAAGATATGACTTGAAATACCGATTGCGTTTTGATACACGAATCGAGATTTAACTAATGCTAGATTTTCCTCCATGAACGCGATGAAGTGATTGTCTGTGCTGCCACCTCTCGGTCTATATGTAAAACTTTAGGATGTAGAAAATCAGTGTTGCCACATGCGACTATTTTTTATTTCTACCCAACACAACTTTTTTAAAATAAAAATTATTGGCATGCTGTTTGACAGCATTTGCAATTTTTTTTTTTTTTTTTTTTTTTTTTTTTTTAGTGATGTGAATAAAATATAAATCTATTCTCTTTTGGTAGCTCAGCTAAAAATGTCAATCATTTCAGGTGAAATACTGTAAGGCTATACAATTATTTTTTTAAAGACTGTTTCTTTTTCTACGTCTTAAAAAATTAGAATATTCTTTTCTAAAAGTGAAAAAAAAAAAAAAAAAAAAAAATTAGTCATTTAATGCTACTTGACATGTTGAATCTCTTCTCTCTACTTGACATGTAGACCTCTTTTTTTTTTTTTTTTTTCAAAAAACATTTTATACCGAGGAAAGGATATCCTCTTTTCTTGTAGAATGATAAATTCCGACATTCAACCGGTTTACGGTGGACAGACAGAGGATTTGCGAACGTCCAGTTGGCTGATTTCTGATTAATCTTTTGTTGTGGAATATTGAATAGAAATTGATGTACTATCTAGTGTCGTTTCTATAACCCGTTAGGGACGAGCGACACGTAAGCAAAAAGGCTTAACCCTTAAACGGTAACGTATTTTTCGGCACCTTTAAACGGTAATCATGGGTCACTCGTGCTTAGCGCTGTAAAAAGTGGTTTAAAGTGCTTTAAAAATTCTAAAAAAATTCATGATATTACAACAACTACCCTTGAAAAAGAATTAGTCACAATATTGCTGATTTATTAATTTGTTTAAACAATATGTTTAAATAAACAAATAAAAATGTGAAAAATGCACATTTTCTTTAAAAAATCATAACTTTAGATAGAATTGACATTTTTTGCTGTTTCAAACGGAAAATTGAAGATCAAGCATGGTACTTTCACAAAAAAAATAAAAATAGCCGGTATAAATTTTAAAAAATGCTTAAGTTTTGAGCATAAAAATGACGTTTTTTTTAACTTATAAATAGGTACAATTTACAATGAAATAGAAATTTTATTAGTTTTTAATCAATTTTATTTATGAAAATGATGTTAATTATCAAACTTCATTTTATTAAACAAAAAATATAATAATGAAAAACTACAGAAACACTGATATCATCATTTATAAACAATCGAAACAAATTTGATGTCTGTGTTCCTCGCACACAGGTCTGTGACACTTGCTGCAGCAAATAAAGGTTTTTTTGTCCTTCTTTGTGTCACAAAATGCACATTTATGAATTTTTTTATGAAAAAACATCAATTCCTAACCAAACAAATTTTTTCTTATCTTACACGTTTCGTCAACATAAATGGTAACCCTGGGTCACTCGTGCCTTTTCGAAATTTTGACTGGCTCTTACGTCGGCTGTGAACGCACTAAAACATCGGCGTTTCGGGAGCTAATAGCCTACTAGTGTACTATTTTTTTCAGGGTAGTTTATTTCCGCTCCCCACTCTCTCCTCTAAGCTAGCAAGGAAAGAAAATTGGACCGAGGCACTAGTGACCCATGGTTACCGCTTAAGGGTTAAAAATCTTTGTTTATTCCCACCAGTAAAATTTTACTTCCAAATTTATATTGTTTAATCGGAACATTTTATCAAATAAATAAGAAACACATTTCTGTTTTAAAAACCGGTGACAAAACATTAAGAATTTCGTAAAAGGCTCAAGTCACGAAGGGGTTTATTGTATTCACCATTATATAGTATTATTAAGATGTTGATTTATTAATTTATTTCTGAAAAAAAAATTATGAAAAAATGCTTTATATATATTTCAGGCCCATTTGCCAATCTTCCTCTAACCTTTCTTAATATCTGGATTAATTGATACAAATTAACCACTCTTCGAGCTAGAAAATTTATTTCATGACTGCTAGTTTATTCAGTTCCTTGTTTGTACGTGGAAGATATTTAATTTCATTTCTTAAGGAAATTTCTCTTTCGAAATGCATTTAACAGGGTTAAATTAAAACGCAAGTGTTACGGGAGATTAATTTGAGGCTGTCACCTATGCATATTCTGTTTTAAATTTCCTACTCCCAAGCGGGTCTAATGAAACCGATAATAACAATATTTTTCTTTGAAGAACCAGAATTTTCTTTGAAGAATATGTTAAATATATGTAGCACAAAAATAGACTAATTAAATAAGTTAAATAGTTTAAAATTAAAATTCTGGTGCGGAATACTTTTTATAAAACTTTAGTAAAATACCCGGCTGTTTTAGTGTTAAGACTGCTGTTTGGAATCATTTGGAAAGGAAATGTACTACATTTTTTTTTTTTAAGCGCAGTATGAACAAAATAGAAAAATAGTCTGCTACGTCGGCGTCGGCTCTGCTACAGGTATCATGCAAATTTATTTTATTATTATTGTTTTAATAGTGGTGTGAATAGAATAGAAAAACAGTCTGTTGTGGCAGCTCTGCAAAACATATCAATCATGTGTTTGATGTTAAATACTATGTGGTTATAAAATGATTTGTTAAATAGAAACTTTTTTTCTCCATCTTGAAAAAATTAGAATATTCTTTGCTGAAAGTTAGGCATTTAATGCTACTAGACATGTAGATCTATTTGACCTCATTTTTTTTTCAAAAAACATTTTATCCAAAAGAAAAAAATATCCTCTTTTTTGTAGATTAATGAATTCCGACATCCAATGGATTTATGGTGGACAGAGTGAGGAAATGCGAATGTCCAGTTGGCTGATTTCAGATTAATGTTTTGTTAGAGAATATTGAATGGAAATGGATGTTCTATCTAGTGTCGTTTCTATAAGTGTATTTGCATTACGTAGTATCATTAAGCTGTTAAATTAATTTTTTATTCTGAAAGAAATTTTTATATATAAAAAAAAATGTTGTATCTACATATCTTGCATTACTGTCAGCATTCCTCTAACTTTCCGTAATATCTTGATTAATTTGACAAATTTTAACTACGCTTCAAAAAAAAAAATCACGGTTGTTTGTTTACTTAATTAATTGTAGGGATGAGATTTCCGCTATTTAGCACACCAGTATTTTATTAGAAAAAATATTATTTCATTTAATCGGAGCATTTTTGCAATTAAAAAGAACAACATTTTTTGTAACAAAATACTGGTGTGCAAAAACGCGGAAATCTCATCCCTAATTAATTGTTTCTACGTGGAACATATTTAATTTCCTTTAAAAAAAATTCTGATATGAAACGCATTTAACCAGGGTTAAATTAACGCAAGTGTTACGGAAGATTAATTTGTGATTGGCACCTATGTATAGTCTGTTTCAAACTCCCAGACGGGTCCTATGGAACCGACACTAAAAAAAAAAAAAAAAAAAAAAAAAAAAAAAAAAAAAAAAAAAAAAAAAATGAAACCAGAAATTTTTTTAAAATAAATTAAATACTTTAACAAGAACATCATAAGTTAAATAAATTTAAAAAAATCTAAATCAAATATTTGGTGTAAAATATTTTTATAAAACATAAGTAAAACTTTTTTCTGGGATAAACTAAATCAGGGCTGCCACCAGGCTACTATTTTTATCTCTACCTCATACCACTTTTTAAAAACATAAATTATTGACATGTTACTTGAAACATTTTCAAGAAATGTACTACGTTTTTCCTTTTTTAATAGAATATAATTTTTTAACGGAATAGAATAGAATAGAAAAACAATCTTTTAACTAAAAATATCATACTTTATTATTATTATTATCATTTTAATAGTGATGTGAATAGAATAGAAAAGTAGTATGTTGTGGCAGCTTTGCTACAACTATTAGTCATGCCATTTTAAATAATATAGGATAATGCAATGATTTGTTAAATATAAAATTTTTTCTCCGTGTTAACCCTTTACGGCACACTGTGCCCGGTCTGGGATACCTAATTTTAATTCCTAACTTGCAAACGGCACCAGTAATATTTTAGTAAAACTTTGCTTTTACCATAAAAGCGTAAATTAAGGAATTCAAAATATTTAAAAAATTCGCTTGTGAATTCCGATGTCAGTCGATAATTTCTCATTTTAGTAACTGTGGTGGTTACTCCATAACCCCCCCATATGTTTAATTTAATTCATTTTTTATTAGTCATTTTATTTCCTATTACCTCTTTTTTATTAATGTTCTCAATTTAAATTTAATTTCGGTTTCGCTTATTTTCATTTCGTCGCCTGTAATGTTTTCTTTCTTACTTAGCTTTCGAATGTTCCAAGCCGGTAAAATTCTGTTTGAAATCATTCCTTCCGGTTTTAAATTTGTTCGAGAACTTTCTCGCTAGTTCTTTTGGGTGGAACTTCCGTTTATTCGGACACACCCCTAACCTATCAAATTAAATTTCACAGGTGACGTATTTCAAGCCGTTATGTACATGGCCACCAGCTTTGGCCTTCCTTCTTAAGATGGTTATCAATTTTATTCTTATTAGTTACATATCTTTTCATACTGTATATTGTAATTTGGCTTAGTTTTTCCTCACCCCCTCTGTTGCTAACTGCCAAATTGGCGTATTTTGCATTTACAATAACCCTTTCTCCTTTTCCCCTGGGCTCGCGGCCACCTGCGTTAGTTGCGCCGATAGACACCTGCTGTGATGGATGCAGTCGCATGAGTGAAAGTTCGGGGCAGAGGTGCTCCCCCGTTAACGAAGGATGGAACGGTTTTTTTTTTGTTATGTTGAGATTATTACGATGCTGATTTTTTTTAAGTGCGGCAAAGAAAAAGTGCTGCCCTCAAAATTCATCTAGGAAAGTGATGTTGATTTCTGTTAAGCCAAGTCCCTCTGTGCTGCGAGGAGCAATGAAGTGGTTTAATGCATTCCTGAATGTATTCGTTTGTGCCTTCTCTTTTTGGAAATGATGTTGAGTTTTTAAGGCGGCCAGTAGCAAGGCACTTCTCACTGCAATAGCATCCCGAAAATTGTTTTGTTTGTGCATTCTCTTCTTGGATTACGGAAATTATATAAGGTCTCATTATACGTCTTCAGTTTATGCTCTCGTGTTATCTTCACAAGTGTTGTAAAAATGTCGTCACGTATTTTATAAATATTCATTTATTTTCTCATCATCTCTTCATCAACGAGTTTTCTTCTACAAATCTAATGTGCCCAATTCTTCGATAATCTTTTTATTCTCCATCCTCTGAGAAGTAGGCAGAGGTGAAGAACTGTTTTGTTTTCGAGAAATAATATTATAGTTTACATGACGTCTTGGTGAAGATTTTTCTTTCGTCAGGTGAAGAAATTTTATTTACATAAGTCCTTTTTACTTCATTATCTGGCCCAATATATATATAATTTTTTTTAATATTTACGGGGCGTTATAAAGAAAATATTGGCATGTATCTATACAATATGAAGTATGATGTATTTTGTTTTGAAAGTTCATATTATGAGAGGTGTTCTTTTTCAAAAAGAAATAATAATTTATTCTCCTTTTATGTCATGAAGAAAATTGTTTAATTACATGTTGTTGAGATATCTAGAATATGTTATGAAAAGAATTTTTATTGCTTGGAGATAGCAATAGTTGTGATTAACATATGTTATGAAATGGTTGTTTATCAAGTGAGAAATTAATATGTACGAGTCACCAAAAATATAAATTTGTGAAGAAATATTTATTCATGAAAAAAGCAACAAGTACTTCATGAAATAAAATATATTTTTTTTTTCTTCGAAAATTGTTCGTATATTAATTTCTTGTGCCTATTGTCTGGATTTATTTGTCATCAAAAGCCAAGGATTCAACAGGTAACTTTTTACCTTTTTAATTTTATATTTTTATAACTTTATACTTGATTTTTCTTCATCATTGGATAAAGAATATTTTTTATTATTTTAAATGAAATAATGAAGAGAGTAATTAGGGTCGTTTGCAGGCCCCCATTCTCCGTGATGTGCTATCATTATCACGATCACTTTGGCCTAATTGTGGGTAGAGGCAAATAAAAAGTGCTTTCTCCACTTTCAAATAAACATAACATTATATTTTCTTTGATACCCTGACCAAAGCGTCAGCTCAAACACAACAATTTAATTTCTTTTGGAGCCGTGACCAACGCTTGAACATTCTACATTATTTTTTTTTCAAGTTATTTTTCTTCATATAGTGATTAATGTTTTATATAATTATATTTTGTTGGGTATGGTGCAGTAATCAAATACAATATTTATATTGATCTTGTATTGAAATATTATCTTTTTCTGGAGCAGTGCATGATATATATACAACATAATTTTTCCATATATATTTTCTCTTGTCTTGCTATATTTTGCAACTAATATATATATGCATTATTTAACGGTGGTACTGGTAAAAATTATTGTTCATGCTAAGATAAATTATTCTTCTTGTCATACATATAATAATTTATGTTTTGAGCCATATTATATATAAATATTTACATAAAATATTTGGGTCTTATATTCTTCATATGATACTAATATGTTAGTATACGTTTTCTTCTTTTTTTTACATATAAAAATGATGTATGAAGTAAATGAAAGTCATCAATATTTTAAGTAACGGGTCAATTTATATATATTGTTCATCATAGGACCTGCCAAATAACCAAATTTATCATGTCATATATTGAGCTCTTAGATTAAATTTTTCATCATGCCTCCAAAAGCCAAACTAAATATTGCAATCCAACCTTTCGACGGTAACCCTCAGACTGTAGAATTTTTCTTCGATCAATTATCTGACTTACAGGAACTAAATAACTTTACAGACAAGGAACTTTTTGTTCTCTTTAAATCAAAACTTGAGGGCACCGCCTTACTCTTCTTTCTGGAAACTCAGTCACAGCTCAAGAACTCTAATTTTAGTGAAATTCGAAAGGCATTTATAGACTATTTCTTACCCACAAAAAAGTCTGTTTCTCTAAAATCTTTACAGAACTTGACCTTAGATTCAAATGAATCAGTTAAAAATTTTGCTTTTCGGTTGGATAAACAACTTCGACTTGCTTATCCAAAATTGGATCTTTCTGCTCTTAATTCATTAAAGTTTACTCATTTTCTTGAGGCTTTACCTAAACAAATCAAACGTAAAATCTTAGAAGAAAATATTACGTCCTTCGAATTAGCTCTTGAACGAGCAACTTTTCTTCAAAATATATATGACTCTCCCCCTAAAAAATCTTATGAAAATTTTAATCAAGCCTATTGTATCGATTCTGAAAATGTCCACGATAATTCTAGTAATACTCTTCATAAAACTCCTATAAAGCATACGAAGGATAAAATTTATCACAATTCTCAAACCAACTACTCTCCTTTACAAACTCAAAAGGACAGTTCTCATACTTCTCGTAATTTTCAAAGAAGACCTAGGACATTCTCGCCTTCTCCACCGAGACAAGAGGCTACAAATAAACGTAACAATAATTTTCGTCATCAAAACTTTCACCGGAAACGTCCTTATCAACCAACCTTTGACAAATATTCTCACAAAAAAAATTCTACATCCTTTTATCACAGACGAGATGTTGTGCAGTGTGCGTTCTGTGGGAAATTTAATCATCGTATGGACTCATGCTACAAATTCAAAAACATTATTGGTAATTCTAATCAAAACTCTTCAACTCAGGTTTCGTCTCACCCTTACAGAAAGAAAAGCCACACCTCTTCTTCTTCTGAAAATAATAATGTTTACCATTTAAACAAATAAGGGAGACTGGTTCTACTGACCGCCTTCTCTCCCGTAATTCTCATTCAGGGTCAGTACACTTTGACAACAACAACAAACATCAACAATTAGACAAACGCTCGTCAGTCACTTTAGTGGCATCCACAGCTGTCCAAACTTCTCCTATGACATCTAAGTCTAACAAATCTTCCTGTTTACATAATTATTTGACATCTAAACAAAATTTTGAAAATAATGATGATGTACAAGAAAATCATGTTATATGCAGTTCTTTTAATAACTCGTATGTTCTTCCATGCATCCTAATAAATGTACAACATAATGAAATCTCCACATTAATAGATACTGGATCAAGTTTATCTCTCTTGGATGAAGAATGCTTTAATAGCATTAAATCCAGGCTTCATTACAAATTTTTATCCAGAAATGTATCTGTATCGACCATAAATTCTAAGGTCTTCTTCAAAGGATGCATAGAGATAGCTTTTAAGATTGATAAATATTTTTTTCATCATGTATTTTACCTTACAAAAATTCAAAATGTTCACTTTCAAGCCATACTTGGCTTTGAGTTTATTAACAAACATTCTATTACTATTTCACCAAGCTTTAAGTCTATATTACTTAAAGACAAGCACATTCCTTTTCAAAATTATAATGAATCTCCTACTTGCTATTTTATGAATTCTGAATATAATTATGTGAATTCAAATGTACCATATTCTCTTGATGCACACAGAATGCCTTCTTATGAAAGGCCTATATCAAATAATCTAACGAGTGATACTTACATTGATAATACTTGTGCAAATTGTGATAATTCAAGTTTGCAGTTGTCCAACAATTATACAACCTATCCTTATTGTTATAATGTTCAAAATAATGGTTTGTTTACAAATAGTATGGCTCATTCTGCTATGAATTTTCATAATCCTTATATTGATGGTCATTTTACTTATTTTTCTAATTATTTTCCAACTGATTATGCTAATGTGGTGAATTATGTGTCTACTAATGATAATAATATACTTAACAAGAATTCCTCATCTAAAAATACTAGTGATAGTAGTTATATTGGTGAAAAGCAACCTCATTTAAGTATGGGTAATAAAATTTTGGTGAGTTCCAATATGGTACAATTACTCAATAGAGAATTAATACCTCCTAATTCGTTTGTTTATTTACATGTGAAGTATCTGAATCCTCCATCTGAATATTTTCTTTTTAAACCCAATTTAAAAAACAAGGGTCTGGTATTACATGAATCATTACACTCAAAATCTTCCATTCAAAATGATTTATTTTTGGTTGTATGTCAGAATGTTTCAAAGCTCGATATTCATTTAAATAAAAATTCAATTATTGGTGAATGTATCAATGTAGATGAAAAAGATATTGAAGAATACTCTTTTGATTTAGAATTTGAAGACGAATATTGTACTTTAATTTTGCCATCTGAAGAGATTAAGAGAAAACGTATTCAAGAATTATCTCCAAATGACTTTGATCTTAAACATTTACCTCCTCATGAAAGGGAAGCTTTAACAAAATTATTATGTAGTAAAGCGCTTGCCTTTTCGAAATCTCTTGACACTTTAGGTCATACTGACCTGGTCAATCCTCAGTTTACCATGTTAAATTCTCATCCAGTAAAAACCTTACCTTTTCCCGTGCCTCAAGCTCTTGAACAAGAAGCTCTTGACCAAATTGATCAAATGCTGAAAGCTGGCATTATTGAGAGATCAAATTCATCTTGGGCCTGTCCCATGCTTCTTGTTAAAAAGAAGAGAACTGATATGTCTAAGCCTCAAAAGTATCGTTTGGCTCTTGATTTAAGATTGTTAAATTCGATTATAATTCCATCTTCATATCCTCTTCCTAGAATTCAAAATCTATTGGTGCAGTTGTCAAAATTTAAATATTATACCACTCTTGACTTACCCTCTGCATATTGGCAGATTGCTGTACCTAAAGATATGCAAGATAAACTTAGTTTTACTACTCCATGGGGAATTTTTACATATTTACGTTTAGTATTTGGCTTGAAGACGGCCGCCAGCACTTTCCAACAATTAATCGACTCTGTTATTCAATTATCTCAAATTGATTCCTGTTATGCATATCAAGACGATATTGTAGTGGGCGCTAATTCATTTGAAGAAATGACCATGAAACTCACAAAGTTATTAGACACCCTTATTGCTAATAACATTACTTTGTCTCCTGAAAAGTGTACCTTTATGCAAACTAGTATTAACTTTTTGGGTTTCCAACTTACAGATCATAAAATTCTTCCTATTACAAGTAATATTTTAAAAATTACCTCCTTTCCAAAGCCTAAAACCAAGAGGCAAACAAAGAGTTTTATCGGCTTGTGTTCATTTTATAGATCAATTATACCTAATTTTTCTAAATTGATTGCTCCTCTCATTGAAGTCACCAAACCTAAAAATAAGTTTTCTTGGAAATCTGAACAAGAAAATGCATTTAAAGAATTACAGGACATTTTCTTTCATAAACCTATGCTCAATCTTCCTATCTGGAATGAAACATTTTATGTTAATACAGATGCCTCAAAAACAGCAATATCAGCTGTTCTTATGCAGAAATTTGATGGTGAACTAAAACCTATCTCCTATTATTCCAAAACTCTATCTCAATCAGAAAGGCACTACCCTGCCATCAAATTGGAACTTTATGCCATTTACAAAGGCATAACTGCTTTTAAATACTATATTTTTGGTCGACCCTTTATTCTACTATCTGATGCCAAACCACTTAATAATTATAAAAAAGCTACATCACCTGCTGATATTACTACTCGTTGGATGTTAGAACTGTCAGAATACTCGTACACATTCCAACATGTTCCAGGCAAAGAAAATGTCTTGGCAGATTTTCTAAGTAGAACTCCTCACATTCCTACTGAAGATCTCAATAATAATCCAGATCTTATTTCTTCACAAGAACCTCTACCCATTGTTGATAATCAAAACGATTTACATAATGACTTTTCCCAATTTCCATGTGGTTCAGTTCACAAAGTCCACCACACATGTCATCTTCAAAGTGACTCTTCACTTCTAACTAAGCATAATAATCAAGATCCTTTATTAGAAATTCTTGATCACACCATCTTCTCTGAACAACAAAAGGACCCAAAAATCAAACAAATTTATGAAGATCTTAAAAATAACAAAAAATCTAAAAGTTTAAATGGCTACTATATTAATCCAAGTAATGAGTTACTTTGCTATAATGGGCATTTCTCTTCAGAAGATATCGAGCTTCACAAAGCTGTTTTACCTGTGTCACTTCGAGCAAAGGCCTTAAGAATTGCTCATATTACTCATACTGGAATTCATAAAACCATTGTTAATTTAAAGAAAAGATTTACCTGGAAAACCCTTGTTTCTGATACTATTAATTATGTCAACTCTTGTGAAATTTGTTTAGTAAATAAGAATCATAAAAAAAACACTGCTCCATACCTACCTGCACCACTCCCAACAGCTCCCAATCAAAAGGTCTCTATGGATTTACTCGGCCCATTGAGAAATCGTCAATATGTGTTAACAATGATAGACCATTTTTCTCGTCATTTAGAATTATATGCCTTGAATAATATCAGTGCTGAGTCAGTTACAAAGGCTTTATTGCATTATATTTCCACTCATGGAAAACCTGAATTAACTCTTACTGATCATGGTTCTCAATTTACTAGTGATATGTTTGCATATTTTAACAAAAAGCTTGGCATTAAGTTGGAACATAGTTCTGTAGCCCATCCCCAAGCTAACGGTTTAAGTGAACGTGTCAATTCTCAAATAAAATCGTCTGTGAACACAATGGCTTCACAAGGATGTGATATACCAACTGCTCTAAAAATTCACCAATCCATATATAATGCTACACCTCATCCAGCCACAAAATTCACTCCAAATCTTCTTCATTTTGGCAGAGAAATAAATGATATTTATTCCAATTATAAATCTCAAGTTTCATGGAAAATTCTCAACACTGCATATGAAATTCATAAATTGATGGATGTTATTGAAAAAATATACTATCAAGCTTACAAGAATAACGAATCATCCAGACAAAAGGTGTACCAAAAATCCAGAGAAAAATTAAAGTTTTCCAACATCAATGTTAATGACATTGTTTATGCAAAATTTCCTACTGTGTTTAACAAAAAGATACAAGGCCCATACGTGGTCAAGAAAATAATTTCTCCTGTGCTCATTCAAATTCAAGATCCCAATAATAGTCATGCTTCACCAATGTTGATTCACACTAATCGAATCTTGAAGCTTCAAAAGAGAAATGAAGCACTGCAACATCCTTCAGTTTCTTCAAAAGGTGCATCACATGATCAACCAGCTGTTGATAATGCATCCTCCACTCCTGTGAGACAGCACTCTTCTATTCAAGTTTCAAATCATGATGCAGCTTGTAATACTTCTCCTCAAATTCTTTCTTCTTCTAAATGCCAGCAAACATCTTCATGTTCCAGTAAATCGGTACTGTCACAAGCTCCTCCTGATGGCACTCATACTGGTGCTAAAAGCAAATCCACTCAATATAGAAGTTATGATCTTCGTCCTCGCAATCATAAACTACATAAAAAATAGACTAACTCTCTTTTTCCTTTTACAGGATGACTTTTGCTTTGTAATATATTCAGTCGAAGCTAGCCGCACTGATTGTCCAGCAAGAAGAATCGCTATGTAATTTTTTTTTTTCTTTTCTCCAGGCTGCAGGCAGCTGTTATTTTTTTTTCATTTTATTTAAGTCTTCTTCTCCCTGGTACAACTCAACGGTCATCCTCGGGATGTATGTATGAATTTTAATAGTTTTATTAGTTACTGTATTTATTTATAAGTCATAATTTTTACAATATTTACACATAATCTCATGTATGCCATACTTTTAAAATTTTATAAAGTCTTTAATTACAATAGTTGATGCAAAAATTGAGAAAGAATTTGTCTTTGTTAGAATATGATATCATTATTTAAAGTTATTTTTGACAAATGTGCATTCTAATAAGAAAGGTGAAATTGTAATTGATATAAGGTAAACATAAAGATGAGTACTCATCAAATTATTTTCTCTATTGTGTCTGCTCTTTACAATGCATGCATGTTTTAACATTTAACCTCTTTTAAAAAAAAAGAAAAAGAGAAAAGAAAATGCATGATAAACTTATTCATACTAATATTTCTTCTCTTCTTGTTGAAATATAGAAAGTGAATGACTCACCATAAGTAGTATATAATATTTTTTTTTTTGTATACTTTTGAGTATTTATACTTTGGATCCAAAGATGTTGATTGAGGCATTATATATATATTTATCCAAAGTTCTTGATTCACTCATTATATATATATTTATCCAAAGATGTTTAATGAGTCATTATATATATTTATATAAAGCAAATTCTTGATTTATGACAAATGCAAAAGTGATCACTTACTTAATTTTTTTTTTTTAAAAAAATGTTTGAAAATTACAAGTAAATATGTTCTAGATATCTTCTATATAGAAATTTTGACACAATTGATTTTTCTTTGTAAGTTGACATTATCAAGTCATATATAAGATTGACATATTCATATAAGTTTCTTCCTTTTTTTTCAGAATATTAAACATCTTATGTTTTATGTTTATTTTGAATGAAGTATAGTATTAAAGGTATTTATGCAATTATTGTCAATTTATATTGAAAATGTTTAAGAATATTCCTTTATGAGAGTGTAAAAATTCTCTCTTTGAAAATTATTATATTCATTTTGAAGATATTTTTATTGGAAAATAATATCATGCTTTTGTTACCATTCTTTTTGCAACTTATTATTTTATTCTCTGCGAAAATGTGTTATTGAATAATACTAAAGTTATTCATTTAGGATTTATTGAAAGCGTAAAAGGCTATGTGGTGATATAAGTAAATATTTTTTTATGAGAGCATAACTAATCTCTCTGCACTATTTATATATATATTTTTATGGTTGTTCAATTTTCAACTTACAAATTCATTTAATTTATTATGTGTTATTTGAAACTATATATGTTATATATAGTTATAACATGATTCATATACAGTTATAGTATATTTCATTTTTGTTCACAACTGAGAATATAAATATACATATTATTGTGTAATCAAATATTGTGACATATGCTAGAGCATTCTACTATTGTGGTACATTGTGCACAGCCTAACAAGAGACTCGTTAAAGTTAAGGACTGTTGCACATAGACATAGACTTTAAATTTTTTTGATATATATGATAGATACCTCTGAAAGAAACTTTATATACCTTTCATGTTAACATTTACTACAGTTGGTATATTTTCATAAGGATTACTATCATAACAGTAATTATTTTTTTTATTGTTTAAATATCATGTACAACAATTATGTATATTCTTATAACTACTTCTGATATTTATTTTGTGTAATTATTTAGTATATTTGTACATGTGTTAGAAAATATTGTCTCGATGAAAAATTGTCATTTTTGTCATCTCACCAATATTTTCTTTTGGGGGACCCTGGGTAATATGTGGTGGTTACTCCATAACCCCCCCATATGTTTAATTTAATTCATTTTTTATTAGTCATTTTATTTCCTATTACCTCTTTTTTATTAATGTTCTCAATTTAAATTTAATTTCGGTTTCGCTTATTTTCATTTCGTCGCCTGTAATGTTTTCTTTCTTACTTAGCTTTCGAATGTTCCAAGCCGGTAAAATTCTGTTTGAAATCATTCCTTCCGGTTTTAAATTTGTTCGAGAACTTTCTCGCTAGTTCTTTTGGGTGGAACTTCCGTTTATTCGGACACACCCCTAACCTATCAAATTAAATTTCACAGGTGACGTATTTCAAGCCGTTATGTACATGGCCACCAGCTTTGGCCTTCCTTCTTAAGATGGTTATCAATTTTATTCTTATTAGTTACATATCTTTTCATACTGTATATTGTAATTTGGCTTAGTTTTTCCTCACCCCCTCTGTTGCTAACTGCCAAATTGGCGTATTTTGCATTTACAATAACCCTTTCTCCTTTTCCCCTGGGCTCGCGGCCACCTGCGTTAGTTGCGCCGATAGACACCTGCTGTGATGGATGCAGTCGCATGAGTGAAAGTTCGGGGCAGAGGTGCTCCCCCGTTAACGAAGGATGGAACGGTTTTTTTTTTGTTATGTTGAGATTATTACGATGCTGATTTTTTTTAAGTGCGGCAAAGAAAAAGTGCTGCCCTCAAAATTCATCTAGGAAAGTGATGTTGATTTCTGTTAAGCCAAGTCCCTCTGTGCTGCGAGGAGCAATGAAGTGGTTTAATGCATTCCTGAATGTATTCGTTTGTGCCTTCTCTTTTTGGAAATGATGTTGAGTTTTTAAGGCGGCCAGTAGCAAGGCACTTCTCACTGCAATAGCATCCCGAAAATTGTTTTGTTTGTGCATTCTCTTCTTGGATTACGGAAATTATATAAGGTCTCATTATACGTCTTCAGTTTATGCTCTCGTGTTATCTTCACAAGTGTTGTAAAAATGTCGTCACGTATTTTATAAATATTCATTTATTTTCTCATCATCTCTTCATCAACGAGTTTTCTTCTACAAATCTAATGTGCCCAATTCTTCGATAATCTTTTTATTCTCCATCCTCTGAGAAGTAGGCAGAGGTGAAGAACTGTTTTGTTTTCGAGAAATAATATTATAGTTTACATGACGTCTTGGTGAAGATTTTTCTTTCGTCAGGTGAAGAAATTTTATTTACATAAGTCCTTTTTACTTCATTATCTGGCCCAATATATATATAATTTTTTTTAATATTTACGGGGCGTTATAAAGAAAATATTGGCATGTATCTATACAATATGAAGTATGATGTATTTTGTTTTGAAAGTTCATATTATGAGAGGTGTTCTTTTTCAAAAAGAAATAATAATTTATTCTCCTTTTATGTCATGAAGAAAATTGTTTAATTACATGTTGTTGAGATATCTAGAATATGTTATGAAAAGAATTTTTATTGCTTGGAGATAGCAATAGTTGTGATTAACATATGTTATGAAATGGTTGTTTATCAAGTGAGAAATTAATATGTACGAGTCACCAAAAATATAAATTTGTGAAGAAATATTTATTCATGAAAAAAGCAACAAGTACTTCATGAAATAAAATATATTTTTTTTTTCTTCGAAAATTGTTCGTATATTAATTTCTTGTGCCTATTGTCTGGATTTATTTGTCATCAAAAGCCAAGGATTCAACAGGTAACTTTTTACCTTTTTAATTTTATATTTTTATAACTTTATACTTGATTTTTCTTCATCATTGGATAAAGAATATTTTTTATTATTTTAAATGAAATAATGAAGAGAGTAATTAGGGTCGTTTGCAGGCCCCCATTCTCCGTGATGTGCTATCATTATCACGATCACTTTGGCCTAATTGTGGGTAGAGGCAAATAAAAAGTGCTTTCTCCACTTTCAAATAAACATAACATTATATTTTCTTTGATACCCTGACCAAAGCGTCAGCTCAAACACAACAGTAACAGATTTTGCTCGTGCCGGAAAAGGGTTAAAAAAGTTGAAACACTCTTTACTGAAAGTGCAGAGAAAATCTTAGACATTTAAACCATTAACTAGTTAATTCTTTTCCATTTAATAAATTGAAAATAGCGGACTCGCACCACTATTATTTAAATAAAATATTCGTAAAATTTAGTCTAAACATTTCCGCCTTTCAATAGTATTAAAATTTTCTTAAAAATAATAGTGGTGTCAAAAAGCTTTGAATGATGAAGCAAGCAAATTCGTCTTGCCCGAATGGTGTTCGGGCAAACCAGTTAAGAGGTTAATGCTACTAGCCATGTGGAATCTATTAGACTTTAAAAAAAAAGAAACATTTTATCCCAAGAAAAATCTTTTTTTTTTTATAGGGAAGAATGTCATGAAAATGTCAATCATGTTATGTTAAATACTACATTGCTAGGTACAGTAACTTTTTAAATAGATGCTTTTTTTGCCATCTTGAAAAAGTTAGAAAATTCTTTGCTAAAAGTGCAAAAAAAGTCAGACATTTAATGCTACTAGACATATAGAATCTATTAGAGCTTTTTTTTTTTTTTTTCAAAACATTTTACCCGAAAGAAAAAGATATCCTCTTTTTTGTAGAGGGAAGATTTCCGACATCCAATCGATTTATGGTGGACAGAGAGAGGAAATGCGAATGTCCAGTTGGCTGATTTCTGATTAATCTTTTGTTAGCGAATATTGAATAGAAATGGATGTACTATCTAGTGTCGTTTCTATAAGTGTATTCACCATTATTAAAGTATCATTAAGATATTGGTTTATTATTTTACTTATGAAAGAAGCTTTTATGGAAAAAAATGTTCTGTTTGTATTTAATAAATTGATATAAAAGAAATTTATGAGATTTTAGATAAAATCTATGAGTAAATTGTTTTACACCCCAAGCCGCCCTAGACGCCCGAATTATTTTAAGATATTTTAATTCGTATATTCCAACCAGAAAATTAAAACAGCTACATTTGCTTTAATTAATACCAGAAAATTCCGTATTTAATTAAAACGAAATTAGCCATTGAAATTTTCTGGTGTAAAGTCAGATTTTCTGAACTACATAGTTTCTAGAACATGTTCTATCATGGGCTTTAAAGGGTTAACGGGGTTTCGTTTAGAAAGAGTTTTTTTAAGAACAGAGTTCGCTCCCTGGTGGTGGAATACGAAACAAAAGACTCCATACTTTTTCTTTCCCTTTTTTTTTTTTTTTTTTTTTTTTTTTTTTTTTTTGGAATACTCCTAGAGCCGACCGTACAAAACCCTAAGTCATCGAGCATAAGAAAAATTCCTTTATTTTATAGAAGAGTAGAAAGAGGGGAATCTAATGGTCCATGTCTGCCGGAACGGATGTGGTACATAAGCCAAAAATCAATACCACTTCCGGTGCATTTTTAAAGGCTTAGCCTAAGGTATAGAGCACAAGAAAAATGAATTATGGAAAATGTTGAGCTCATTTAGTTCAATAATAATATACCGGTCTGCCATAACGCAGCCGGTGCGAAATACATGTCACACTATCTTTTATCAAAATTATTTTTTATGAAAACCTAAGTTATCGAGAACAAGGATAGTTTGTTTCTTAAAATAAAGTTTAAATAGAGTTATTACAGAAAAAATATGTCTGCCAATGTTTAGTTGTTGCTAAACGTTGACAGGTCACTTTATAATATGTGCGTTCATACCATTTTGTATCGATTTATCGAACAAAATTATAAAGAAAACAAAGTCATTTGAAAAAGTTTTACGTCACTTTTTTAATGCCATGGAGAATGTTGAAGAATTCAGAACCCAAACGCTGGCACATTTTGTATGCATCCAGATTAATGTTGTCATAGTTCCGAAATCAGATTGGCCAATTGCAAGCTTTCAATTTAAAAATATCGCAAAGAGCGAAACTCTCGAAAAAATACCATTTCTTATTGCATAATCTCATTTTCTATACAGTTCTAGAAAAATATTTATCCGGAATTTAATAGTTGTTTGGGTTCTCAATCATTTAACATTCTCCATGGCATTAAGAAAGTGACGTAAAACTTTTTCAAATGATGTTGTTTTCTTTATAATTTTATTCGATAAATCGATAAAAAATTGTATGAACGCACATATTATAAAGTAACCTGTCAACATTTAGCAACAACTAAACATCTGCAGACATATTTTTTCTGTAATAACTCTATTTAAACTTCATTTTAAGATACAAATTATCCTTGTGCTCGATAATTTAGGTTTTCCTAAAAAATAATTTTAATAAAAGATTGACTGGCATGTATTTTGCACCGGCTGCTTCATGGCAGACTGGGATACTATTATTGTACTAAATGAGTTCAACATTTTCCATAATTCAGGGGTGCAAAAATCTAGGCGTCAGCAGGCAGTCTCTCACCACTAAAACTATTTCGTTAATTTTCGTATTATATTTCGTATAAAACTCTTGTAAGAATGCTATTAAATTTTAAGCGAAGAAAACTTTTAAATTTTAGTGGTGAGAGACTGCTAGCTGGCGCCTAGATTTTTGCACCCCTGCCATAATTCATTTTTCTTGTACTCTATACCTTAGGATAAGCCTCTAAAAATACACCGGAAGTGGTATTAATTTTTGGCTTATGCACCACTTCCGTTCCGGCAGACATGGACCATTAGATTCCTTTCTTTCTACTCTTCTATAAAATAAAGGAATTTTTCTTGTGCTCGATGACTTATGTTTTTGTGCGGTCGGCTCTTGGTCTACAAGAGCACGCTGCAGAACGGTGTCGAAGGCAGCGTGGATCCGGTTCGAGGTTCGTTCATTTCCAGATTGTTTTTTTTTTTTTAATGACATTTCGCAGTACTAATTTTTGGTTCATATAATAATATTATTACTGGACCGATTGAATTCGAACGGATAATTAGTTGCCGAAATATTTGTAATCCTAGTTTCCGCACTTTTCGATTTTTCATGATCCTATATATCATTCACATTTCAATTCAATACATATTTTATTTGGAGATGAGACGCTTAATCTGCCACAGAAACTGCTAGTTAAAATTATTAACATTTTTGGAGTCATAGGGATGTCTCTTTTACGCAATTCGGTACTACTTGATTATCTCGTCGACTTAAAAAATGTCACCAAGTTTATCTCCAACTTCTGGATCTATTGCAAAATCTGGCATCAAAAACTACTTGCCAAAACTGAAGCCAAAATGGTGCTATTTCCGGTATTTCATGAAATTACCTTAGACTTCCATTGTAATCTAATAGGGTCCCGTTTTGTTTTTAAAAAAAGTATACGTTTAAATTTTATTTTGGAATTGCACAGCATTTTACAAATAATTTGCACATGTTTTACTTTCATATTTCATATTATACATATCTATGATGGATAAGTAGTACAGTGGCCCCCAACGACTAGTTTAAATTAATTTTTACCTAACTTCATCTTATCTTATTTCATTCCTTCATTAGGTTGAGTAATTATTCTGGAAACATCGTAATGAGTTTTACTTTCCCTTTTCAACTAATCCACGTAATATTTTAGCAATTATATCACGTATCCATTTTTATTTATTTATTTATTTATTTTGTTTTATTTTATCTTATCTTATTTCATTCATTCCTTAAGTTTAGCAGCTGTTCCCTTAACATTTCAGCGAATTCCGATTTCCTTTTTCTCCTAAATCATAGAATATTTTAGAATTTGTATCATGTAGCCCTTTTTTTAAATTTGACCTCAATTTATCTTATCTAATTTCATTCCTTCCTTAAGCCCTTCGGGAGCCTTTTACGAAACTTTTGATGTTTTGTCATCATTTCTAAACAAGTTGGAAATTGCATGTGATGCGTAGCAAATGAGATGCGTTCGTACGATAACGAAGTTTTAAAAATATCACTCTCATATATTAATCTCATAAAATTGTAAATAATTAATTACAATTAAAATGCACTCCAAACTATGCTCTTCCTATACCATTAATGTAATGGAATACTTTTGTGTGGCCTTGTAAATGAATAACAAATGTTCTTTGCACCACAGATTATACAAAATGTATATTATAATGTGTACGTTATAGATGCATATCAGTTTTATTATGTTGGAATGAGTGTAACACCATTAAAGTGCTTTTGAAACATTTTTCCCCATTGACTGTAATGTAACGGAATAATTTTGATTGTCCCTGTAATTGATCTATGCTTCTGATTTTCATAAAATTTGAAATAACTTGACAAAATTATTTAATAATTATGTATTTTAAATTTCAAACGTGTTAAATGCATTTGAAAAATTTCCCCCGTTGACCTTAATGTAATGGAATACTTTTGATTGCCTCTGTAATTGATCTATGATCCGATTTTCAAAAAAATTGAAATAACTCCACAAAATTATATATTGGGTTGGAAACTAAGTTCCCGCAGTTTTTTTAAATAGAAGTTTTCTACCAGAATCTATATTTTGTTTTTTGGATACTAGAGCTAATTTGTGTTGAAACTCAGATCTATAAAATGGAGTGTCAAGTTGAGAAAAAGGAACATTTTCGACACATCCTTCTCTTTGCTCTCAATCAAGGTTGTAAGGCCGCAAAAGCTGCTCGTGACATTTGTGCTGTGTATGGCGAGAATGCGATAGCTGAAAGAACCGCCCATGATTGCAGTGTTGCCAGACGGGCTACTTTTTTTAAATTCAAATTCTCGATTGGCACCACTTTTTTGTAATGGTAAAATGCGCCTTATTTAATGACGGATCAATAAAGGTAAAAACGAAGGGACTTTTACTGTTTCAAAAAAGTGGTGCCAATCAAGAAATCTTAATTTAAAAAAGTAGCCCACTGGCAACACTGCATGATTGGTATGCCAAGTTCAAAAATGGAAATTTTGACATCAAAGACGCACCTCGTTCTGGCCGTCCAGTTGAGTTCGATGAGGAGCGATTAAACCAACATTTGCACGAAAATTCGCGTCAAACGACAAGAGAACTGGCAAAGAAAATGAAATTCTCCCACACTGCTATAGTGAAGCATCTTCACTCGATGGGAAAAGTTCAGAAGTTTGGAGCATGGGTTCTGCATGTTTTAAGTGACAACAACAAGAATCAACGAGCCGCAATCTCCGCTGGTTTGCTTGCTCGTCACCGCTCAACTCATGGAAACAAGCAACGATTTCTTTACCGAATCGTTACTGGCGATGAAAAATGGTGCCTGTACATTAATATGAAGCAACGCAAGGAGTGGCTCAGCCCTGGTAAATTACCAACACCGCGTGTAAAACAAGATCTTCACCCACGTAAAACGATGGGATGCGTAGGGTGGGACTGGGAAGGCATTATTAATTACGAACTGCTTGAACGGAACCAAACAGCCAACGCGGAACCCTATGTTCGACAAATGGAACGACTCAACGTAGCTATTCAAGAGAAAAGATCTAATCGGCAGCATGGAGTCCTTTTGCTGCACGACAACGTCCGCCCTCATATCGCCAACATGACCAAGGAAGCCATTCAAACGCATGGCAGGGAAGTACTGCCGCACCCGCCGTACTCTCCTGATTTGGCACCAACGGATTTCCATCTCTTTCGATCTCTATCAAACGCTATGCGCGGAGTTTCGTTCAATATTGATGCAGACTTGAAAGCTTGGTTGGATGAATTTTTCGAGTCGAAACCAGGGGATTTCTACCAACGAGGTATTGAAAATCTTGTTGAACGTTGGGAAGAAGTTGTAAACAACAAGGGAGAATACATTGTTGATTAATTATTTGTTATTTTTTATTGAAAAATAAACTTTGAAATAATTTTTAAAAAACGGCGGAAACTTAGTTGCCTACCCAGTTGGCATTCCATAGTTGACATTCCATTTAAACCCTTTCGACTCGGGGGTCACTTACACAAATTTTATTTGGTTTACACCACTTTAAAAAAAAAGTTTCCTTCAAGTACACAATTTCAAAAATGCTGTAATTAAATAAGGCAATTTTTTTTCCTTTATTACTAGTGCCAAAAACAAATTTTGCAAAGAAAGATGATGTCGAGTCAGAGTGGACATACGAATGCAAAGAGTAAATGATCTGAAATTTAACATAAATTAACTCGATCAAAAAAAAATGTAAATTTGGCAGAACAAAAACGTATTTAAAAACACGGCGGGAACTTCGTTGCCAACCCACTTGCTACTTTATCGCTGACATTACATTTTAACAATCAGCATTTTAACATGTATTAGGTCGATCAAAAAACCAGAGTATAGATTCCGGTAGAAAAATTGTCTTTAAACAAACGGCGGGAACTTAGTTTCCAACCCAATAATAATTTTAAATTTTAAATTTCAAACTATTAAAATGCATTTAAAACTTTTTCCCCCATCGACCGTAATGTAATGGAATACTTTTGATTGTCCCTGTTATTGATCTATGCATCCGATTTTCATAAAATTTAAAATGACTCAACAAAATTATGCGATAATTATATATTTTAAATTTCAAACAGTTCGGTTGGGTAGTTTTTGCGCTGTTATGTAAAGACGGACTGACGAACTGAACGACAACTATAGGTGCTACGTATTAACATAATTACGTACTCACTTAAAAACAGAAATTTGTGGCTTATTGAATGGAGAATGTGCTCCGATTCAATAAGGCAATTTTTATATTAAAATTTTACTGGTGGGAATAAAAGATTTTTAAGCCTTTTTGCGGCACGAATGCGTGTCGCTCGTCTCCAAGAAGTTAACTCTTTAACGGACAAAGCATTTTCATTGCTAAGATGTTAAAATAAATGATTGACACTGGTAATTGCGAACAAATATATTTATAAATAAGAAAAAGAGTATTTTTTACACATATAATAATACGGATTTTTAATTAAAATTGTTGTTGTTGTAGCATTTTAGAATTAAAATTTTGTGGTTTCGTACAGAAACCAATGAACGTTAAAGGGTTAAGTTGAGCCACTCTTCTAAAAAAAAATAACACATATCTCTCTATCTGTGATCAGATATCACCTCCGCTAAAAATTCCGTTTAACCCATTAAAGTCGGAATTATTTCCCTTTTTTAAAATGCAATATTTACTTTTTAAATCATTTTTTTAATAAGCAAATTTTGTTTAATTTTATCGCAAAATTTCTTAAATGTTTGACTGCGAGATGTTTCACCGTTTAAGGGATGTACAGTAGGGTGGAGCGAAAAAAATTTTTTTTTGAAAATCAAAAACGGGTAGGTGCCAAAAGTTGCCTTTATACTAGTACATGAACTGCGTGAAATTTTACCGCTGAAAAAAAAATGGCTTGAGTCTGCGCTTTTGCTCCAAAAATCGAAATTTTGGGTAAAATTTGTCATTTTTTGACATTTTTTCAAAAAAATTAAAAACTTCCTACAGAGCTGGTTAGTACTTAAAAGTGTTGCTTAGACCTTTATATTTATCTGCTTAACATATTTAAACTATAAAACAATATCTGTAGTCTGTATAATTGGAGCAAATCTGACAACTTTTTGTGAAAAATCAGCGTTAACCTCTCTATTGGGGCATACAACGAAATGTTGTTTTGAATGCATTTCTTACCTAGCTGCTTTCAAAACTACTGTGTATATAACTCATAGAGGTGGTTGCATTATCCCACCCGTCTCAACCACCCATCATCTAGGCCCAGTGTTTTATTTATGTACTGAATTGTTATTTTTTTTCCCGAAGACGAGTATAAGTATTCTATATATCAAAGTAATTTATCTCTTCTTTGTATATTCACTGACTTTGGATGATTTGGATCATGCTGGTGTGACCTGCTGGACGCATATTTTTATACCATGTATAACAGAAGAGAAGCTGAGTAATGTATTGGGCATGTTCTTAATTGAACCTATTCAGCAGTCTAATATCTTCATTAAAATTTCATGCAATTGGTACATTATGATTGGAAGTTCTGTTATCACAACATTCTTTCAATCAATTACATTTTATATGCAATGATTTGCTTAATAATAGATTGTATGAATTCAATTTCTAGTATGTCATCATTTATTGAACCTATTACATTGAATATATGCTGAGAAACTAGCTGTTTAATATTATGACGATCGTCACAGAGGATTGCAAACAAAATTTGCGTGTAAAACAACAATATTTCTAAAGAATTTTAGCATGCTTTATGTCGTTTCCTGTGTTGTTCCGTAGTCTAGTAATTTCTAATAAGATTTTAGATCTGTTATTCGGGTGTGTTGTACATTTGGTATAAAACATCCCGCGGTATAAACTTGGATTATACATTTTGTGAGTGAACATATAGACGCTGATTGCCAATCTGTGCTTATATAAAGCGGAAAATTTTATTAACTTTATGAGCTGTCTTTTGTGTGAGATGTTTTCTAAATTCCTATTCCCCATTCTTTCTGAGAAATAGCTTTCCTTATGAATTAGCTTTTCAATCTCCGACAGAAATTTCTAGTCTGTTCTGAGTATCTTTTTCTCAATTTGAGAAAATAATTTTTCAATATTATTCTCTATTTTATAAAAAAAAAATTGTAATAGGAAGGGAATAGTAGGGAGACAAAGATTTTCCTTATTGATCCAGTGAATCCATGTAGCTTAGAATGTTTTATATCGACTTCTCTAATAATTGAAGCAGAGGAAATTCACTGGAGTTGAAGTAGCGAATGATTCAATATTATACACAATTCTAAGCTTTCCCCATGCAAAATGGTTCACAGTGACAAATAAAATTCTCCTAATTTTAAATGAGCACTTATAGTCGATTAGATTCCGTACATTCCCTCGTAAAATACTATGCATTGTAAGTTTATGCCCAGGACATTTCACCATCAAATGTTGTCCATTCATAAAAAGGGGATCTAAAAGTTAATAGGAAATTACCTGGATACGAAAACACTTAGAAAACGGCATAAAACTAATGCAAAAAAAGAAGTTATTTACATCAGCGGTTGCTTTACATATGGAGAACAAATTTTCATTGCAATTCTCTCTGACGATCACCATCACATTAAACAGCTCGCTTCTCAACATATAAAAAATGCAAAAGTAGAATAAATGATGGCATACTTATAGTTGAAATATCTGAAATCATCTTTGAAGCAAATCATTACGTAAACAAAATACAATTGACTGAAAAAATGTTGTGGTAACAGAACTTCCAATCACTATTCTTCAAATGAATGTAAGTTTGATAAATATAATAGATGGCCGAATAGATCCCTTTAATAATATTCCCGTACATTACGCTGCTTGTCATTTTTTTTTTTTTTTTTTTTTTTTTTTGTATAAACTGTGAAAATATACATGAAGATAGTTACAGCAGCATGTGAATGCAAAGAACAGATGAACAAGGTGGAAGCATCGAAAACATGCCAAATTTTTATAAAGAAAATCACAAATCAATGTATAAATAAAACACTGTACTAAGATGATCGAATAGTTGGGCCGGGTGGTATAGGAAATATAGCCACCTCTACGACGCATGTCCAAGGTAGTTTTGAAAACAAGAGCTGTATTAAAAACAACAATTCGTTGTATGACCCAATAGAGTGGTAATACTGTTTTCTTACTAAAAGTTGTCTGTTTTGCTCCAGCTATAGGGAATAAACATATTGTTTTATAGTTTAAATATGTTAAGCAGATAAATATAAAGGTCTAAGCAACACTTTTAAATACTAACCAGCTCTGTAGGATTTTTTTAATTTTTTTGAAAAAATGTCAAAAAATGACAAATTTTACCCAAAATTTCGATTTTTGGAGCAAAAGCGCAGACTCAAGCCATTTTTTTTCAGCGGTAAAATTTCACGCAGTTGATGTACTAGTATAAAGGCAACTTTTGGCACCTACCCGTTTTTGATTTTCACAAAAAAAACTTTTTTCGCTCCACCCTAATATACAGTCGACTCTCGTTAATTCGAACTCGTCGGGACCACAAGAAATGTTCGAATTATCCAAAGTTCGAATTATGGAAAATATGAAATGAAAACATGCTTAAAATGGACTATTACAAAAGAATTAATGTTATAGTGTTTTTTAAACTTATTTTGTCTGTTACCATTAGAATATGACTTAATATTAAATTAGAGTGGATAAATTCATAAACTAACTAAAAGTTTAAAAACAAGCACGGTGGAAGAAAAAATTAAAGCGACACTGATGGACAGACGGGGCTCTAAGAAAGTGGATATCAAATGCATTTAATTATATGTATACTCGTTCGGAACAATTTTCACAAAAATCAATGAAGGAAAGTTATTCAAATGATCTGAAGTCCGTGAGAAATAAAAGAAAAATGAAAAATTGGAATTTTCGTTAGTTCGAATTAAACGAAGTCAAGAAAAATCGAGTTCAAATTAATGAAAAAATTTAACGTTATTCTGCCATTGAAAATTTCGGGACTTCTTGTTTAGTTCGAATTAAGCGAAGATTCGAATCATCCGATTTCGAATTAACGAGAGTCGACTGTAGTATGTTTATGAAATCACTTAATTTAAATTTCGAAAAGTTACATTGGTACCAGAATAATAAAAAATATTTTCCCTTTAATATTTATATGAATAACAGGAATTTCTTAACCTTTTGATTACGGGCTAGGTCTAGCAACTATTATTATATTTACTCGCACCGCAATTTACAAAATAATTCCTTTCAGTTATATTATTCTTGAAATTGTTCTGGTTTAATTGTATGACAGAGAATTATTTTCAAAAACCGGTGAGAATCAAATAAAGTAATTGTCTCTGGGACGACATATGTCCCAATCCCGTAAGCAAAAGGTTAATTGCTAAATAAATTTCTTGGTAAATACGAATGCATTAAACTTATTTCAACACCATAGAAATGATTAAATAGATGGTTCTAGAATGCTTGTTCTGCAAATAGTGACTGAAATAAATAATTCAGTGAATTCATAATTCCAAAATTTATCGACCATTGAATATTCCAGCAAATTAATAATTCCAGATCGCTGACACACACACTATATTCTAAGTTCACGTGCAGGTTTGTGTAACTGAATCAAAAATTCCGTAAAGAAACGCGATAAATTAACCCTTTATCTACCGCATTATGAATTCATGAAAATTTTACATTCTAAAGCATTTTACGCAAATTGTTTAAACTAAATTAAAATATTTACATAATCATTTAATATATTTTTGAAGGATTTTAGAAGGATTGATGGATTTAGCAGAATTAATTAAATTTGAATTTACCGGGATTTTGTGCAATATTTATAACCCCACTCAAATCTTTTATTTTAAATTGTTTTCTTAGTATTTTGTTTAATCATAAAATATACAAATATAATATTCTTACAATAGAAATATAGAAATATTTCCGAATTGAAAAATCTCCAATTCCCCTCCCTCAGCGCGAAGAAAGCTGAAAAAGATAATAAGCCAAAAAAAAAAAAAAAAAAAAAAAAAAAAATCATCCTTTTAAAAAATATATTTTGTGTGTGTGTGTGTAACCAATAATACTTTTGGAACAAGATAAAGTAATGTATCTGTAACTCATTCTAAAAACTATTACAACTACTGGACGTATTAAAAAATTTTATTATAAGTAATTATAATGGTACTTATAAGTATCGATAGTAGATAGAGGATTAAATAAAACAGAATTGCAACATGTAAATGGTGTATTCTAAAGTTTATATTGCAGGTGACTACTTTTATATTTTTAACACACCACAATTAAAAATATATATATTCCATAGTATATATTTATTGCAAATGGTCGTAAAGCGTGTGTAAAGAATTTTTATTTTGAAATAGTGCGAGGTATTATCGTGAAGTAAAGCAGTATTTATCCTGAAAACGACTTTTTGTGAAAATACATTTTGCTTCATGATGCCTTTTTCTCACAATTTCTCGCATTTAATTTGTTATAACTCAAGAACCATTAAAGAAAAATGGTTGAAATTTTCAACATGCCTTTTTCAATTGTTTTTTCTTAATTTTGATTCAGCGAATTTGAAAAATTATTTTTGGAAATATGAATTTAAAAAAAGTTACACCACTTTCTTAAGATTTATAATTTAAATATTTTTTATTTTTATTTAAAGTAATATTTTTTAAAATGCTGAATCAAAATTAAAACTTATATATTTCTGTTCATTTAAATAAAACAAGATTGAAATTCTACAAGTAATGTTTCGAGTTATAACGACTTTAAACTATTCAAATTTCTTTATAAATTTGAAAAATTAAAAAAAAAAATTAAAAATTTGAGCAGTTTTATCATGTGATTTTGTTTACAAATACTATGGTAAACCATCACAAAAAATTTTAAAATTTTAGTTCTATAAATAAAAATTATTTTTATATTTGTTACGGACCCCCTTAACCACAAATAATCCGAGAGCCGACCGCAAAAAACCCTAAGTCATCGAGTACAACAAAAATTCCTTGATTTTATGAAAGAGTAATAATAAAGGAATCTAATCATCCGTATCTGCTGGTAGCGAAGTAGTGCATTAGCCAAAAATTGATACCACTAATGGTTCACTTGGACGTTTAACATCGTGTTTGTCGTACAATTAAAAGTGGGAAAACATGGAAAACTGGGTGCAGGAAAATATAATGCTAAGTGTACGAGACAACCACTAATGGTATTCATTTTTGGCTTATACACCACTTCGCTTCCGGCAGACAAGGATGATTGGATTTCCCTTTTTCTATTCTTCCATAAAATAAAGGAATTTTTCTTGTGTTCGATGACTTAGGGTTTTGTGTGGTCGGCTCTTGAACTAAAGAGCAACGTTTCTTAAATTCCGGAAACTTTTCCAACACAAATATTTAAAACTGGCAAGTTATACATAAAAACGCTTCTAATTTCTGGATGGTATTTAACCCTTTAACGTTCATTGGTTTCGCCACGAAACCACAAAATTATAATTCCGATACGCAACACTGACACCGGTATTTTTAACTAAAATTATCCCTTTTATTTTGTATGCGAGAAATCACGTTTTCTTATTTAGATATATATTTGTTCTTAATTACCGGTGTCATTCATTTATTTCGACATCTTAGCAATGAAAATGCTATGATCGTTAAAGGGTTAAAAAACTTCATTTAAAATTTTTGATTCAATAAAATTTCCGGTTGGAATCATATTTGTCTTGGATCAAATTTCGTAATAATTAACCCCTTCCGGCACACTGTGCCCGGTCTGGGATACCTAATTTTTATTCCAAACTTGCGAACGGTTTCAGTAATATTTTAGTAAAATTTTGCTTTCACAATAAAAGCTTAAATCAAGGACTTCAAAATATTTAAAACTATCGTTTGTGAATTCCGGTGGCAGTCGATAATTTCTCATTTTATAACAGATCTTACCCGTGCCGGAAAGGATTAAGAGATGTTGGCATGTGTGATTTAACCCTTTGATCTGGTGGGTAAATTTCTTCAGAATACTCAAATGTAACATTGGAACCAGTATTTTCAAAACAAAAAATTCTTTTTACTATATGTACGGGGAAAAACAAATTCATTAATTTATTTTCAAATAAATAAATTTATTTTCAAATAATTTATTTCAAATAATTAATAAATTTATTCGAATATTCTGGTGCCATTACTACGTTTTCAAATTCGCCTATCAGAAGGGTTAAGGATTAATAAACTGAATGTCATGCATATTGAATATGTGTATCAGAAATGTTTCTCAGAAGAACCATACTAAATGAATGCGTGTAAAATCAATATTTATATTACTTTTTCCTGATTTGCCCGTACGTCAAACAGGCAACGTGTTTTTGCCAGTCATGATTTATTATTCTCACCAGTAAATTTTTATTGTTAATTTTGCATTATATATTCCGAATATTTTCCTGATTCAATAAGGCAAACATTTCTATTTTTAAAAAACAGGTGATAAAAGATTAAAAATTCTGTAAAACATGCAAAAATAGGCAATATTTGAAAGGGTTAATTTTCAAATATATTGATCATGGTTACAGACAATTTATTCTTATAAAATGGAATTATCGATAATCTATTACCATTTATTTATGAAAAAGAAAATCTGTAGACCATACTGGCATGTTTAGTGATTTCAATTTCGCGTTCAAATAAATAAATAAATAAATAAATAAAATTAAAAAAAATATATATAATCAGGGGTGCAAAAATCTAGGCGCCAGCAGGCAGTTTCTCACCACAAAATTTATTTCGTTTTTCTTCGTCTAATATTTCGTGTCAAATTCCTGCTAGAATGCTATTAAATTTTGAGCGAAAAAACTTTAAAATTTTAGTGGTGAGAGACTACCCTCTGGCGCCTAGATTTTTGCACCCCTGTATATAATATTTTTGAATATAAATTAGATAAACGTAACCTATTTTTAACTGAATTATTTTTGTCAAGATATTAAGAGGATGGACTGGTATAAAATGCTCTTTTTTTTTTCAAGATACTTTTAAAAGAAAACGAGAACATTTATTCAATCAAAGTACAACATAACATTAACTTTTAAATCTACAAGAAAAAAAAATATTGTTGAAAGAAATGGCGGTGCTGTTCCCTTGAATTCTACGATTTATAACGGTTATTGCCAAGTAGGGGAGAAAATGTGAAAACTATACGCACTTTGGATCTATCAGGCCTAGCCAGCGTGCTCCGGGGTTAACTATCTAGTATTTCATATTATTAAATTAAAAAAACGGTAACAAAAAATATTAAGGTAGTAGACTTAGAATATAGAGAAAAATAACCCGCAATTGATAACAAAATGATAATCCCATATCACCCAAATTTTTAGTTAATTATTGCATATCAAGTTTTGAAATATCGCATTTTTTTAAAATAAATATATGAAAAAAGATTATATAACATGTATTTTAAAGATTTTTCGTTTAAACCCTTTCCCAGACGGGCAAAATCGGTTATCAAAATGAGAAATTATCAGCAGACACCGAAATTCACAAACGAATTTTTTAGATATTTCAAAATATTTATTTGAAGCTTTTATTATAGAAGCAAAATTTTACTAAAATATTATTGGTGTCATTTGCAAGTTTGGAATTAAAATTAGGTATCCCAGAAAGGGCACATTGTGCTCTAAAGAGTTAAAAATTCAGAAAATTCATATCTGATACTATTAGTGAATTAATGTACTGCATGTATGAGCCATAAAGCTAATTTTCTTACTCTAAAAATTGTTACCTTTTCTCTATGCCTCATATTAGCTACATTTTTTTCGGCATGTCATATACTTTTCTCGATTTCAGTTATGCTGTTTCAACTTTACTGACATTAATTGATGCATTTATGCAAATAAATGTCTTTTCAATGTACATAATTTCAATCATTTTTTTAGAAAATAGCAATATTTTTCTTATGAACAAAAGACTCATTTATAAGAATGAATTAACTGTCGTGAGTAATTTAATAAAATATTAACCTAATCATAATTCATGTGATACAAAATTCTCGGCTATAAAAGAGTTTGTTTAAAAATTTTAAGCAAATTTCTGTTGTAATTATGTAACAAAAACAAGATACTACTTTTGAATTAAATATTAATTTCAGAAAAAAATGTTAAGATCCCGATTTTTTTTTTTTCAAACTTCATTCATTTAAATTTAGACGCACGAATAACGAGATTATTTTTACAAAGTAAACACAAAGTAATTTCATTCTTTATAAAAAAAATTAAAATAACATAATGTAATTAGAATAATGTTTCGCTAAATTCATTAATTTCTGAACTAAAATAATATCTTTAATTACATCACATGCCTTATTTTTCAAAAGAATAATGTATTTTGTGGAAAACTTTAAAGAATTTAGTTTCTTCATTTAATTAATTACTTTTAACCAGGTTACGTAAACTACGTTTAAATCATTCCTCGCAATGTTACCACATTTAATTGATGTTTAATTTAGACATTCCGAACTGTTACTAGCGAGCCTTAATAGTTATTTTTGCTTTATATTTATTGCTATTTTCGAAATTTTTCATTTTAAAATTTGAGTGCATTCATAACTGCCATAAGTTAAATGCATAAACCACAAAGCCAATTTTCTTACTCTAAATATTATCAACTTTTGCTCTATTTGTGATATTATTACAATCATTTGACGTGTCTTACATATTTTTTTCGACTACCATATAATGTTTCAACTTCACTGACATAAAATGAAGCAGTTATGAAATTAAAAGCAGAATTGCCTAGTCTCCGGCTTTTTTATACATCAGTATTTACTTTCAGAAAATGTAGTTCTTTTAACCTTCCTACCCTGAATGGGTCTAATCGACCCATAGCTATAATTTGTTTTATACGATTCGCACCAGAACATTTTTCATAAAGAAAGTTAAATAACAGATCAAAACAAATAAGGCAATTAAATATAAGAGAGTTAAATAACAGATCAAAACAAATAAGCCAATTAAATATATTAAAATGTTCTAAATAACAATTATGGTATGATTTTTTTTTTTTTTTTTTTTTTTTTTTATTATCAAGATTGAGTAAAATTTGAACAGGGTAGGAAGGTTAACTAGCGTCTAGCGACAGCAGGATTCCTAATGGCAGGACGTAGAAAAAAATCTGCCGATCTTTGCTCTTAGGATTTATCCCTAAAGAGGGATAATTTGCTTTTTTAGACTTTTGTATTGTGCTGCAATCTGTTAACAGAAGACAAAAGTTATAGTTAATTAAAACATTGCATTATATTGAATATTGTGGCAGATAAAAATAAAATAAATTATAAAATGAATTATCAAATACATTTAAATTATTTATAGCGTTAATATTGAGAGTTATTTAAAATATCATTTTGAATATCGTGGCAGATAAAGAAGAAATTAATTATCAAAGACATTTAAATTAATAATAATGTTAATATTGTTCTTAATTTAAGTGATTCTTGAATTTATGTAAGAATTATTATATTCTGGTATTCAAACAGTAAACACAACAATCGTATAAACACAGTATTCTAACGAAAAGCGAGTTATCTGATTTTCAAAAAGCCATGCCAGGCGCCACTAGCGATGATTTCCCCCACAGACTGTGGATTTCCCTAAACATTTGAAGAAAGAGGGGAAAATCCCTCTTTAGGGATATTTCAAGTTTCGCGGATTTTACTCTAAGTCCTACCATTAGGAATCCTGCTGTCGCTAGACGCTAGTGGAAGGTTAACACGTTGACTGCCGACTACGAGATAGCTCGTAGGTTACTTTCTTTTCTACGAGTCCAAGAACGAGTTTATTCGTATCCTGGGTTGCCAGATTTGGCCTCTTTTTTAAATCTTTTAAATCTGAAATTTTACGTTCGCACCAGAACTTCTGTATGGTTTTGTTTTGGTTAATTAAAGACAGATGTAACGTTATCACCTATAGTGAAAAATTTTCCTTCAGAATTTCTGATGTGAATTCGAAGTTTTAAATTGAAAGTAGAGGCCAAATTGGCAACCCAGCTCGTATCATGTGTTTATCCTAACGAGCACCACTTTTAAAAAACAAATGCTTGACACATACTCTCTTAAAAAAATCCAGCGTTTTTAACTCCGACGGAGCTATTTTTCGCTCCTTTCCGGTTTTGAAGATGCACTTATCCTGTAGGAGTGAATTTCATTCATCTTGCGGAGCGTTTAATTTCATTCTTTTTTGATAAGCGATTTCACTCCTTTTTGATAAGCTATTTTCGGTCTTTTTTGGACTAAAGTAATCGACAGAAGGAGTAATTGTACTCCTTTTTAAGAAGCTATTTATTCACTCCTTTTTGACTAAATCACAGTTATCAAAGGAGTGTTTTACTATTATTTTTAGAAATTAGTACTTTTTATTTTATTTTTTAATATATTCAATACAAAAAAAGAATTTTTTTCTTTAATAACCCTTTTTTTTAATAAATAATTTTTTTATTAGTTTTAGATAGTTTTTTATTGGAATTAGTTTTAGATATTTCATTGATTTTTTTTAAATTTCAAGTTAATTTTTAGTTTTTTCTATTTATATACGGATAAATGTAACAATTGGAGAGAAATTTTAGAAACGATTTCATCCATTGAGGTATAACACATATGTGATACTAATAAAATTCATATTTAATGATAAAAATTTTTTTAATTTTCTATTTTACATATTAGATTATAAAAGCTAAATCTCGAATTATTAAAATATATAACTAAACTTACTTATATCATGTCAGATACTATGTTTTAGCAAATCACTGTTTCTATTAAACTTCACCCAAATCCACATTTTTGCCCCCCCCCTCCCACCCTGCGCGCGTACACAATTCTTTTTCAAAACCATATTTTTTTAAATCTAATCACTATTTTTTTTTTTTTTTTTTTTTTTTTTTTTTTTTTTTTAATGATAAACTGGAAAACAAAATCTTCAAATCAAGACAAGATTTTTCTCCTAATTTAGAATCATAAGATGCATTGTTTTTCTGTTATATTTTTTATAATGAGATATTTTGTTGTATTTATACATTATATATATAATTTTAGCGTTACTTGGCGTTATTACTTTTAATATAAAAATAATAATTTCTTGTATGTTTCTTATATCGTTTTATGATTCTTATATTATTATATGTTACTTTATTTCACTTTATGATACTGAAAAATATTTGTGGAATGTAGAATATATAAAAATAAAAACTTTTTATTGTTATTATTTATTTAGGATATATGTTTTACGTTTATTAAAATATTCAAACCATACAAGTATTTAATAACTTATGTTCATTTGGATATATACAAAGATGCATATCTATAATTTATTTTTAAATAAAGTTTACCACTGTCAGGAGAATGTGATTATTTTCTATTTAAACGAACATTTGCAAATGCTTAAATGTAGAATTCAGCTTTTAGTGCACATCTAGGTGAATATAATTTAATAAATACTTGTATACTATTTAATGAAATATTTTAACAAAAACAGAGCGCATATCCGATTAAAATAAATAAATAAATAAATAAATAATAAAAATTATTATGGATCTATGTTCCACAAATATTTCTCTGTATGATTAGCAAAATACCTTAATAAATAATAATGTAAATACTTAACTTTATGTAAAAATTTGTTTACATAAAGTAAATTTCAACATAATTATGCAGCTTGAATATAAGAAAATAATATTTTCAAGAGTATTTTATAGATCACCGTAAATTGTTCCGAATTTTCCAAAAGTAATTATACTTCTAAAACAAAATGTGAAATTTAGAAAATATTTTAGAATGCATTTATATATATAAAAAAAGGAAAAAATCATAGTGATTAACATTTTCTGTTTAAAAGTAATAAAATTAACGCCAAAATAATACATACAATGTAAAAGTCTAATACAACAAAATTACCTTGGAATCGTATGCTCGGGAATCTCTGAAAATACCGCAGGAGAAAAATCCTCATTTTCTAAAACGCTAAAACCGGTCATCTTCCATCTTGTTTTCTGCCATTAGGCTTGTATTATCGTGTAAAAGGATAAACTCTCCTTATTATTGTTATTATTATTATTTGCGGGTAAAGTATGATCATTTCTATTCTTTATGGATGCAAGATTTGGATCCTTTTGGCCATTAATATATGCAGCTAGAATTAACGTCAAAGCGTCAAGCATCTCATTCACTTTTTAAAACATGGCGATAACGAACGCCAAGCCAAACAATGTATCACGTGACCCGGTTACAACCAATGACATTCATATCAGGTCGCATTGCTTGGAATTCTCTCAAAAAGGAGTTTTTCTGCCGTGTGCTCCCATAATGATGGTTTATCAGGCGCGTTTTTTCTCCAAAACACCCCTTTTCGATAGCGTTTCTCTCAAGACGGAGTGAAAGCCTTGATAAAATATTTCGCTCCTTTATTGAGTGCGAAATTCGTTCTTTTGAATTAAGAGTGTACTTTAACAACATTTGCAAGGGAAATCAACTTTAGTATTTATATTAGAAAAATACTGGTGAAAATCTTAATAATATAATGTGATTAAATCAAATTGTCTTTTTAGGCCAGATTTTTGAAAATTGCCGTGGCAGTAAACGTGTTAAATCGCTGAAATATTCGAATTAACTAAAATATCATTTTCTATATTAACACTAAAACAGACGGGTATTTTACTAAAGTTTTAAAAAAGTGTTTTTAAAACTAGAATTTTAATTTTGAACTATTTAACTTGTTTTATTGGTCTATATTTTGCGCTGCATATGTTTAACATATCTTATGAAGAAAATTCTGGTTCGAATCGATTATTATCATTCTGTCAGGTGTCATTTTGACCCCTAATGGAGGCTCTTGTGTTAAAACACTGATGTTTCAAAGCCGGAGGCTTGATAGCTTTGAAATGTGTTTTCAACGTACATAATTTCAATCGTTTCTTGGAAAAAATCAATCATCTTTTTTATGAAAAACATAACTCGTTTATAAGAATGAGCTAACTGTCGCAATTTAACAAAATATTAACATAAAGTTAATTCATGTAATACAAAATACTCGGCTCTAAAATGACTATTTTTGTAAATTTAAAGCAAATCTCTCTTGTAATTATGTTTCAAAAACAAGATACTGATTTTGAATTTAATATTAATTTCGGGAAAAACTAAAAAGGTCACGGTTATTTTTTTTTTTTTTTTTTTTTTTTTTTTTTTTTTAATCAAACTTTATTAATTTAAATTTTTACGCGCGAATAAAGAGACTAAATAAACACAAAGTAATTTCATTTTTCATAAAAAAAAAATAAATAAACGAGCATAATCTAATGAGAATAATGTTTCGGTACACGAATTAATTTCAGAACTAAAATAATATCTTTAATTTCGTCACATATTTTATTTTAAAAGAGAATTAGGTATTTTGTGGAAAACTGTAAAGAATTCAGATTTTTTTTTTCATTTAATTATTTACTTTTAACCACTTTATGTGAAATACGTTTAATATACGTTACATAACATACGTTCCACGCATTGTTACCGCATTTAAATGATATTTAATTTAGACATTCCGAACTGTTACCAGCGAGCCTTAATAGTTATTTTTGCTTTATTAAATGTATTCTCAAAGATTTTTCAGTTTAAAATTTGAGTGCATTCATAACTGATGTTAGTGAAGTGCATAAGCCAGAAAGCCAATTTTCTTACCCTAAAAATTGAAAAAAAATTCTCTATTTGTAATATTAGCCTCATCGTTCGGCATGTCTTTATTTGATTTCGATTGGCCATATTAAGGTTGAACTTTACTGAAATTTCAACATATATAATTTCAATCATTTTTTTTTTAGAAAATAGCAATAATATTTTTTATGAATAACAGACTCTTTATTAAAGAGAGCTAATTGTTGTGATAAAATTTATTAAAATATCTAGCTAAAGTTAATTCATGTGATACAAAATACTCGGCTCTAAACAGATATGTTTAAAAATTTAAAGCAAACCTCTCTTGTAAATATATTTCTAAAACAAGACACTGCTTTTGAATTAAATATTAACTTCAGCAAAAATGGAAAAGGTCACGGTTATATTTTTTCAAACTTCATTAATTTAAATTTAGAGGCACAAATAATGATATTATTTCTACAAAGTAAACACACAGAAATGTCCTTTTTTATAAAAACTAAAATAACATAATCTAATTAGAATAATGTTTCGTTACATTAATTAATTTCTAAACTAAAAAAAAATCCTTAATTCCGTCACATACCTTATTTTTCAAATGAATTATGTACGTTGTGAAAAACTTTGAAGAATTCAGATTATTTACTTCATTTAACTAATAACTTTTAATCACTTAATCGATCAATATTTTCGAAAAAACTTTCAAATAATGCCTGTTTTTAAGCCTTTCACAAAATTTTTAATTTTTTATCACCGGTTATTCAAAACACAAATTTTTGCCTAATTGAATAATAATAATAATGTAAAAAAACAAGTTAGAAATAGCACGTGAAGCGTAGCAAATGAGGTGTGTTCGTTCGATAATGAAGTTTTAAAAATATCCCTGTCATATATCAATCTCATAAAATTGTAAATAATTAATTACAATTAAAATGCGCACCAAACAATGTTCTCTCTATAATCTTTATGTAAGGGAATACTTTTGTGTGGCCTTGTAAATCAATAACAAATGTTCTTTGGACAATAGAATATGCAAAATGTATATTATAATATGTACTTCATGATGCATATCAATATTATTATGTTTGAATGAGTGTAATATCATTATAAAATGCATTTGATATCATTATAAAATGCACTTTTTTTTCCATTGACTGTAATGTAACGGAGTACTTTGATTGTCCCTGTATATGATCTAAGCATCCTATTTTCAAAAAATTTGAAATGACAAAATTATGTAATAAGTATGTAATTTAAATTTCAAACGATAAAAATGCATTTGAAACATTTTTCCCCATTAACCGTAATGTAACGGAATATTTTTGATCGTCCCTGTAATTGATCTATCCATCCGATTCTCATAAAATTTGAAATGACTCGACAAAATTATGTAATAATTATACATTTTAAATTTCAAAAGATTCGGTTGGGTAGTTTTTGCGTTGTTATATGCGGACGGACTGAACGACAACTATAGGTGCTACGTACTTACATAATTACGAACGCTCCTAAAAAACTGCTCGGATTAAATAATCCAAAATTTACAATAAAAATTTGCTGGTGTGAAAAATAAATCACGATTGGAATATTGATACCCGTATGTGGTATTGGCATATCATGATTATGAAAACCACTTTGTATGACGTACGGACAAATCAGGGAGCAGTTAATCAGGTTACATAAAATGCGTTTAACTCATTCCACATAGTATTATCGCATCTGGCTGTTTAGTTTAAACATTCCAAACTGTTACCAGCGAGTGGGGTGGGGCATGTTGAGCTGTAGGCATCCCCACCCTGTCTGATCCTGATCCTGTTAACAGCGAGCCGTAAGAGTTATTTTATCTTCAAGGTTCGCACACTTTTTGGAATTTCCAAGGACTCTGGCACCACTACTAAAATTAAGAAAATTTACATTTAATTTTTAAACCGCAAAATTCGTAAACCCCACCTTTATTTACAGGTTTTACGATATTTTTCTACTGTGAAACACTTAGAAAATATTCTTAAAATTTAGTGGTACAACTGTGCAAACCCTGATCTTGTATTAAATTTTTTTATTTCATTTTACAGTTTCAGTGCATTCATTACTGATATTAGTAAATTGATAAACCATAAAGCAATAGATAGCCCCATTTCATATTAACCCCATTTTTTGGAGTGTCTTATATTTATCTTTGTTGACCATATAATGATTCAATTTTACTGACATAAAAAAGCAGCTATGTAATTAAATGTGTTTTCAACTTACATATTTTCAATCATTTTTTTTTTTTTTTTTGAAAACAACAAGCTTTTTTGTGAACAACAGATTCGTTAATAAAAATGAGCTAATTGTCCTGAGTAATTTAATATTAATCTAACGTAAATTCATGTGATACAAAATACTTGGCTATAAAAATGTTTAATTATGTTTCAAAAGCAAGATACTGCTTTTAAAAATTTTTAACGTCCACCTAGGGGCGTAGCCACTGGGGGGGCGTAGGGGGGCGTCTCGCCCCCCCAATGTCGGCAACTTCGATGATAGTCGGCAAATTCTAGGTAGTCAGTATCTTTCGATACACCTTTGAAACAACCGATTTTTTTTCCAATTTCACATGTTTTTACTTAAAACATACATTGAAAAACGCAAATCCTTAGCATTTTTTAAAGAATTTTAAAAAAAAAAAAATCCGAATTTTGTCTCTCCGTTTTCCGACTTCGCGTGATTTCTAAAAATAAGTTGAAAAAGAATCAGGTGAAACTAGTCTTTCTGAGAGTCCGCAGTGAATCAATAGAGTTATACTACACTGTAAAAAATATGACTATTTTGCTGCATCGTCACTCCACCGCTTTTATAGAAAACGACTACTTCAGGCTATCAAGGAGCATTCTCATTGGCCAAAAGCGTGATATTCTATAAAAGCGGGGGAGTGACGATGCAGCAAAATAGTCATATTTTTTACAGTGTAGAAGATCAACAATTACTAAAAATGATGATGATTTCGGTGAAGACATTCATATTACTCGTGGTGTATGGATTTTATCCACGAGTGGCAACAGTCACACTTCGGCGTATATGTACCGTCCGAAAAAGACTGTTAATTCGACGAAGGTAAAGTTGTGTTAAAATGTTCTTCGCTCCTATTGGACTGGGAAACGACTACACAGACAATTACCTCATCGAGTTAGAGGCTAAAATTCTAGGATTAGACAGAACTCGATTATTATATTTAAATGCAACTTGTTTGCCAAAGTCTGGATGGAAACCACCTGCAAAAACTCTTTTTTAGTGGTTGACTGGTAGGTTTATTATTGTCTTTTCTTGCTCGCAGTCGTCCTTGTTTTAATACCTTAGGGTACAGGACTTGCACATGCCCGGGCTTGGCCCGAGGCTCTTGCCCGGCTCGGCAAAATGAAGATAATTTTTCAAATGGGCCGGGCCGATAAACAAAATAAACGGGTCGGGCCGGCAAAGAAAAAATCAAACGGGCCAGCTGGACAGTTAAAAAAAATTAGCGCGTCTACCGGCCCGATATAAAAAAGATTAATCTATAGTCTATTCTATAGAATATCATCTATTTTCAATGAATATGACTTTCGTAAGAATAATTGTGAATGTTCATCACGAAACGATGCTAACCTAACTGAACAACATCAATACAGAAATATAGCATATCGACCGCAGAGATCGGCATCAGACATGATGTCTGAACTGGGTTTATTTATTTATTTTATTTTATTTTTTTTTTTTTCAGCTAACTCGTGCAGTACTTAATTCAGGCTTGTTTATTATTTTTTTTCCAACAAATTCGAGTCGGGCCGGAACTGAACTTAACGTTAAGTTCAGTTCCGCCCCGGCTCGAATTTGTACTCGACAGTACTGTCCTCAGGATGTGTATTGCAGGCAAGATGTTTTGTAAAAATGTTAAAAGAGACAATGAATTTCTGTTAGCGTAATCTTTGGAAATATAACGTAAGATGGTTCTCAAATTCAATGTTCAATAACGCGAAACCTTGACACATTTTCTGACGAACTTTCAACTGTAAAAACTGAAAATTGACAAACCTGACTATTGAAGTGATTTGGAATCCAATAGCGTTTTCCATTTTTCATAAATAAATTATTTGTTAGCATATGAGAGATTCTTGTCACGGCTTCAGGTTTTTCTCAATTAGAAATTCGTTTCAAAACGCTAACTTTTAATTTTTTTTCTCAAAGATGCATTGTGTTTACCAAAATATGAGTAATGTCATTCGATTACATAGTTCCGAATGAATACACTTACAATCTTATGCATTTCCGGAAAGAAATGAATTCAGTAATGTGTCAGAAAATGTCTCTTTTGGATTTGAGAAAAGCCTTAATAAATGACGGAGAAATATTTTCACAAATCCACTTTTTATTATGTAGCTTCAAAAGTATTCTAAACTGCATTATTATTATCATTATTTGATGAATCCTTATAAGAATGTAATCATTAAATGTCGGTACCGTTATGTATATTCTGTCTTGCAAACCCATCGTAATTTTAAGATAGACTGAAAATTTATTATATAAATATATATGCAGTATTTTTTAAATGAATCTTAATTGTGTGCTAAGAAAAATCTGATTTTTATTTATTTATTTATTTATTTATTTATTTATTTTTTTTTTTTTTTTTTTTTTTTTTTTTTGTAGAAATGGGTCAGATCGGACAGGGCCGTGAACTGTGAAAATATAAACTGGCCGAGCTTTAAATTTTTATTGTACATCTGTCCGGGTCGGTTCAAAATAATTATCATTCGGGCTGGGCCCTGTACTGGAAATTCAATCCCGTGCAGACCTTTAATACAGTAAAATGCAATGATAAATCTACCGATCAATCGTTAAAATCAGGTCTGCCAGTGGTTTCCACGAAGTGTGTGGCTTTGGAAAACCAGTTGCATTTTAACATGTGAATCCTGGCATTTCTGCCTTCAATTAGATGAGGTGATGGTCTATGCAGCCGATGCCGATGATGTTTGTCTTTTAGATATCTGCAGCTGAGGTGACATAGGTAAAGTTCATTGACATATGCTGACACAATTGAATTATTTAGTCGATTATTTACGACAAAAGTCGATTATTGAAAAACTGTTTTAATCTGAAGAATTGCTCTTTTTTTCCCTTATAAAGAGTAGAAGTTTGAATGGGCCGAAATTTTTAGGCCCGGGCCCGACCCGACCTATAAAAATTCGACCCAGCCTGACCATTAAAAATTGGCCCGGCCCGTTATAAAAGTTGAAATTTCGGCCTGAGACCCGGCTCATAAAATAAATCTACTGGCCCGGCCCAGTAAAATAGCTACAAGTTCGGCCCGGCCCGACCTAATCCAAGTAAATTTCTACAAATCATTGATTTTACCTGTACGGAGGAGTTCTGATCAAAAAAATTTATCTGAGCGTTTTTTTAATGCCTATATTCTTCTATGTATAGAAGTGCCATAAGCTACGATATTTATGTTTTTAATAAACCTCTATTTGTTGTATGTAAATGTTTCAATTATGATTTATATTATTAATGCATATTCCATGTAACGGAGACATAAAAAAAACTAAGAAATCATGTACAGTAAAATGTACTAAAATGGAATCGCATAGGAAAGAAAAAAAAAATCGTTATAGACATGTTTCCATCGTAACAGGTATAAATGTATTAAATTTTATTTTCTCACGCATTATTGTATTAATTTTGAATGGATGAACGAAATTCACAGTTTAAACCAAAATTCCGTCATAAGCAGGTTTTTCATACAATGTACTATATTTTAATTTGCTATATTTTAATGAGCTTAGAAATATACGATTCTTTATAAAGAATACATTTTAATATTCAATTACAGAATAATGCAATTTTAAAATACATGCATTTTTGCGAAACTTTTTGGGCCAGTTCAAATTTTACTGGCCTTTTGAATGGACCTCGCCACGCCGAGACAATGGTTTTGATATGAGCTAGCTCAAAATTGGGACTGAGTATTTTGGCCCGTAAGGACTAAGAAAAATGATATCAGTCGCTGCTCGGTATGGAAAAAATAAGTTAGATCGAGCCAGGAGCGCGGGGGGGGGGGGGGGGCTTTAGTAGGCCCGAACCCGACCCGGCCTAGCCCAAAAGCGTGACTGAAAATGGGCCCGAATGGTGCAGATCTCCGATTTGAGACCATTGATATTACTGACAGGGAAAAAAGAAAATTGTTCGTTATGATTATTACTGTGAATTGTTAATAACTACATAAGCATTTATTTTATTCTTCATATTATATTATACATAGTCTATTTAACACCAGAATTAAAATTTTAACTTTTATTCATAATCGCCATAAATTGTATGCCTAGATATCTTTACTTGTTGTTCTTAGCGGACTGCCTCTCTGAGACTTCGTAAAGATGATAAATGGAGCTTGTCAGGTTGCTTATTGAGCTCAAACCAATTAGTAGGCCTCCCTTCCTAGTTGAACCTGTGTTAACTTTTTGGGACGAGGGACACGTATACGTGCCGCAAAAAGATTTAAGAATCCTTGTTTATTCCCACCGGTAAAATTATACACTATAATTTGGCTTATTAAATCGGAACATTTTCTCGATTTAAGAAGGAACAAATTTCTGCTTTTTAAAACTGGCGACAAAACATTAAAAATTTCGTAAAAGGCTCCCATCGCGAAGGGGTTAAATATTCGTAATTAGATCTTGAGGGAAAACGAGCAGTACCGTGGGCATTTTAATGTTACGAAAAGGTGGAACGATTCCATCATTGAACATGACCCAAGAAAAAAATCTAAAATGAAGCTAGACAGAGACATTATTTGATCAGTTTAAGTCAGCATAATACCTCAGCGTATATCTGAAAAATGGTTCCATCCCACAGAATAAGTAGTAACAATCTAACAGCGCTTGGTACAAAGAGTGTTCGTGAGACATGGATCGTTAGATTTCCGTATTACTACACTTCTCTAAAATAAAGATTTTTTTTCTTGTGCTCAATACCTTATGTTTTTCTTCTATCGGCTCTTGGACTATCACAATTGTGGCAGTTATTTGAAAAAAATCTCGCAGAAAAGTTAGGTTAAATATCAGGAGTGTTCTTTAGAATGGTGTTTAAAATAGAAGCAATACATGGCATTACTATAGCAACAGGTGCTAAATGGTGGGCCGATTTTTTGTTTATTTTCTCTCTCAGTTTTGTTGCGATAAAAGGAGATTAAATATTTGGAGTGGCTATCCATTGTCAATTAAATTTTGATCTTAGAGGCCTACTGCACATGTTTAATATTTTTCTTTCACATCAATATTGAGAAGAGAGGCCAAAAAGGCCCCAATGTAGAGCTAACAGTGCCTTCAACCATCGCTATTTTAAACTAAAATTTAGAATCGCGGTACAAAAACCCCTGTTGTATTACATTCTTACATAATACTTATCCGGGCAATTATTTTTACAGCTGTCACCGTTTGCAAATTATTGAATTTTAAAATCGGTATCAGTCAGTCAAATTTTGAACACCCAGTAGATGCATATACAAATACAAATGTATACTTTGAAAGGCATCACTTTTTTAAAAGTTAGTCGGCAAAATCGTTATACACGCCCCCCTAATGAATTCTGCTTAAATACGCCCCTGCGTCCACCGTCCCCTTAAGAAACGTGCATAGCACTGTCGGTTTGTGATAATTAATGTATGAAAGGTAATTAGAAGCATTCTTACATTTAAAAAAAGAATGATTGCAGTTGAAGGTTTTCTTCAACTTTCCAAATCAAACTTCATGTCTAGGCTTTCCTTTTGTGTTTTTAGAAAATTTAAAGCATCAACACTATTTCCTTTCTTTACAAAATTCGTTTTCGAGGGCAATTGAATTAGTCTTTCATAATTTCAATATATTTTTAAACAAACCCACATCATAAACGGTTCAACCATTTTTTTAGGTTGATTATGTGTAGAACCACTGTTTCACGTAACCAACGCGTGTTAGAAACTGAACATTAAAATTGTAGCTTAAGTTTCAAGATTTTTTTCTGACACTGTATAACAAACATTACGTAGTTCAATAGTTGTTATTAAGCAATGTAAACATATTAAAGTATATAATTTAAAATTATCGTTTTTTGAACGTTTATTGCTATGCAACTCATAAGTGACATTATGACACTAAATCCTAAAGAAAGATAAATAAATTTGTTTTGCTATTTTTTAGCGGGTAATTAAAAAAAAAGACTCAAATATACTATTTCGTTACTGAAATAAAAAGTCATCTATTGGTTAAATGTGATAAACAGTATATTTTAAAATGAAGAAATTTAATCTTAAAATTATGACTACAAAAACATAAATCAATTAAGTATGAAGCATGTATAATTATATTGGTTTATGATAGTTATTGTACAAAAGATAATTAGGAGCATTCTTACATTTAAAAAACGAACGTTTGCAGTTAAAGGTTTTCTTCAACTTTCCAAATCAAATTTCCTGTCTAGCCTTTTCTTTTGAGTTTAAGAAGCTTTAAAACATCACCTCTGTTTAGTTTCTCTTACAAAATTACTTTTCGAGGACAATTTAATTAGTCTTTCACATATTTAAATATTTTTTATAAAAACTCAAATCATGAAAGTTAAAAATGTTAGGTGTCATTGCAGAAATATTATATGTTTTTTACTTGTTATTTTTTATTGAGTGAAACATGCATTTTAAACATTTTTGTCGTAAAATGAAACACTATAAAATGTTTCCTAATAGTATCACACCTTTTTACAAAAGAAAATAACAGATAGTAATATTGTTCAGTATTTTTAATATGTAATATAGTACATACTTGAAAGCACGGAAACCTCGGGAAATTACCAAGTCCCGAACTTCGGTTTTTTTTTTCATACTTTGGGTCATGAAAAATATTGCTTTTCCAAATAAAAGTTAAATAAATTTAACTAATTTAAAGGCAAAATATGATGCTCAAATATAAAAAATTGCATATAGATGCTATTAATATTTAATTAAATAATAATTTTCATTAAATGAATTATTACTACACAAAAAGTAAAACAAAAACATGTATTTCACGCTTGAACTATCGACAACCATCATTTTGACTTTTGTCATATGAATATGTTTCGATTCAAATCAGAAATTTGATTATGAAATAAGTCTAAAAGATACAAAGAAGAATAAAATAAAATATTTAAACTGTTTTAAATCAAAACTCTGGTGTGAAATATTTTTATAAAACTTGACTGAAATTTCCGGTAGTTCTAGAGTTAAGAAAACACACAATTTTAGAAAAAAAAAAAAAAAAACATTAAATGAGACACAATATCACGTGCTGCATGCTTTTATCATGCGTATTCAAGCAAAATTCCACACGGTTGATAAAATAGCTTAATCACATAAAGTGATATAAACAATCTTTTTATAACACATTAAGGACGAGACTCTCTCCCCCCCCCTTTTTTATATATATATAATTTTTCTACACCAGTTTTTCCTCATTTTAATTTTCAATTTTTTAATCGCTTAAAATTTGAGATTAGATATTGTGAAAAATTCCAAACTAATGGAATGATGGATCATGAAATTTAAGTTTTGTTCGCTTAACATGGCAAGTTTCCTTTCCTAAGATAGATTATATTTCCTAAGATTTACTTCCCTTCCTTGAGTTAAGATCAAAGTACAGTGATTTTGCTTGCCAACATATGAAAATGTCTTCGCGATTGGACGTTATTAAAGAACATATAGCATGTTAACAGGGTTTAACGTAAAAAGATAAAAGTATAAGAGCTTTTATATTATGCAGTGGTAATCTATAATGTACTCCCCGTTTCTCCCATCTTCATATTTATATTTCATACATTATTTTCATAATTTAAAACAATTTCATCTTCATCAAAATAAATTTCTTAATATATTTTCACTATATCAGGGTTCGTACATTTCAGGGAATTTTCCAGGTCAAATGTGAGCATTTTGCTATAGAAAAGTAAATGTAGGAGAGAAAGTTTGCCTAATTTAAGGAATGATTTTCTATTAGAAAACACTTTTACTGAAGAATTTCATGTTCGAGAAATTCCAGAACCAATAAGAACCCTGTATTTCTACATCAGCGGTATGAAAATGTGGACCGTTTGATACTACAACATTTTTAGGTGCGTTCGTAATTATATAATATGTAGCACCTATTGTGGTCGTTCAGTCCGTCCGTCTGTCTGTCCGTCTGTCTGTCCGCATATAACAACGCAAAAACTATCCAACCGAATCGTTTGAAATTTAAAATACATAATTATTACATAATTTTGTCGAGTTATTTAAAATTTTATGAAACTCGGATGCATAGATCAATTACAGGGGCAATCAAAAGTATTCCATTACATTACGGTCAATGGGGGAAAAAGTTTCAAATGCATTTTAATCGTTTGAAATTTAAAATACGCAATTGTTACATAATTCTGTCGAGTTATTTCAAATTTTTTGATAATCGTGTGCATAGATCAATTACAGGGGCAATCAAAAGTATTCAATTACATTATGGTCAATGGGGAAAAAGTTTCAAATATATTCTATACGTTTGAAATTTAAAATACATAATTATTACATAATTTTTTCGAGTTATTTCAAATTTTATGAAAATCGAATGCATAGATCAGTTACAGGGAAAATGAAAAGTATTCCATTACATTACGGTCAACGGGAAAAAATGTTTCAAATGCATTTTAATCGTGTTACACTCTTGCGAACTTAATAAAATTTATATGCAACTATAAAGTACATATTATAATATACATCTTACATAATTTGTGGTGCAAAGAACATTTGTTATTGAGTTAGAAGGCCACACAAAAGTATTCCATTACATAATGGTATAGGGAGAACAGTGTTTGATGAGCGTTTTAATTGTAATTCACTATTTACAATTTTATGAGATTGATATATGAAAGTAATATTTTTAAAACTTCGTTATCGTACGAACGCACCTAATTTGCTACGCTTCACGTGCAATTTCCAACTTGCTTAAAGATATAGCCGACTTCTTGATCTCCGAAATTAGATGTTAAATAAGTTTTTATTTATTATTTTAGTGATATCCAGTGGACTACAGTTTGACACCTCTGATTTACATGATGTTTATTTTCCCTTTAGTTACACCTTTTTAAAAATGATATCCTTTCTAGTAAATGCCTTTAAAATATGCAATAGAAATCTACTACACAGATTATCGTTTTAAATAGTGATAACAGTGCTGAAAATTATAAAAATGCTAAGAGCCTTCTATTCACCTATACAACACAAAAACTTCTAGCATAATTGTAAAAGATAGACGGTTTAACTGCTTTTAACTGCTTCTCTTACGTCAGACGGGCAACGTGTTTTTGCCAATCATATTTTTTTGTGATAACAATGCTGAAAATTATAAAAATTCTAAGAGCCTTCTATTCACCTATACAACACAAAAACTTCTAGCATAATTGTAAAAGATAGACGGTTTAACTGCTTTTAACTGCTTCTCTTACGTCAGACGGGCAACGTGTTTTTGCCAATCATATTTTTTTGTGATAACAATGCTGAAAATTATAAAAATGCTAAGAGCCTTCTATTCACCTATACAATACAAAAACTTCTAGCGTAATTGTAAAAAATAGACGGTTTAACTGCTTTTAACTGCTTCTCTTACGTCAGACGAGCAACGTGTTTTTGCCAATCATATTTTTTTGTGATAACAATGCTGAAAATTATAAAAATGCTAAGAGCCTTCTATTCACCTATACAACACAAAAACTTCTAGCATAATTGTAAAAGATAGACGGTTTAACTGCTTTTAACTGCTTCTCTTACGTCAGACGGGCAACGTGTTTTTGCCAATCATATTTTTTTGTGATAACAATGCTGAAAATTATAAAAATGCTAAGAGCCTTCTATTCACCTATACAACACAAAGACTTCTAGCATAATTGTAAAAGATAGACGGTTTAACTGCTTTTAACTGCTTCTCTTACGTCAGACGGGCAACATATTTTTTTATGTCCATATTACAATCACGATTCATTATTCGATCTGTAAATTTTTATTGTAATTTTTTCATTACCGTAATTTCGGGTGTATAAGCCGCGGATCAAACAATTCTTTTTGGACCCAGAAATTTTATTTAGTGATTGAAGACAAATATTTACGGCGATCTTTTGTTTCTTAAAAAAATCTGGGTCGAAAAAGAATTGTTTGATCTGCGGCTTATACACCCGAAATTACGGTATTTAATCCGAAAATTTTTTTTTATGTAATTAGGCTGAAATTCCTGTTTCGAAAAACCAATGATAAAATATTAAAAATTCTGTAAAAGACATGAAAAAATAGGCATTATTTGAAAGTTATTTTCAAAAATATTGATCAGTTAAGTAGTTCAGAAGTTTATGTAACTTCTTCGCGATGGGAGCCTTTTACGAAATTTTTAATATTTTGTCACCGGTTTTTTAAAACAGAAAATTATGCCTTCTAAAATCGAGAATATTCTTCGATTAGATAAGGCAAATATTACAGTAGAATTTTACTGGTGAGGATAAAGAAGGATTCTTAAGCCTTTTTGCGGCACGTATAAGTGTCGCACGTCCGCAAGGGCTAAGTGTTTGATATTCGTTTGAAAACTACACTGTATTTCACATAAGTGATTAAGCAGTGTTTTTAAAATACGCAGTGTGACGTAGACGAGCAAGACAAATGATCAACGAAATCAAATATTATTATTTTTTTTTATTATATAAACTTTCTGGTGAATTTTTTTTTTATTAGTTAAGAAAGAGATTTGTAAGGGGAGAATTTCTGGTATGAAATCGTAACTTCTGAATCATAATGAAGTTCTTTATATGTATACTAATGATGCAAATCATTTTTCTAAATGCATTCTTATGATAGTTTGTATTTTTTTTCTAAAGCTTTTTGATTGTTTTTACAATAAAAAACAATGTTGCCGATAAAAAAACTGACTTTAGAAAAGTTGCCCGCTAGCAACACTGCCATACAGGACTGCCACACAGTGCTATTTTTTTTATTTTGCTCTACCATTTTTTTTCACAAACATTTTTTACATACCATGTGACAACATCTGCATAAAAAATAATCTACAAGATTTATTTTCTTAAAATAGTGATGCAAATGGAATAAAAAAAACCGATATAGTAATTACAATACATTTTAAATAGAGTATAATCATTAAGAGCCCACAATAGTCACAGAAAAAGTACCCAAAAACACCCGGATGATCATGTAAAGTCTATGGGACCGTTCTTTTCTAATATCTCGCTCAAATTTTAATATTTTTGCATGATTTTTTTGGACAAGATAGCTGAGGGCAATCCACAACCGGGCTAGTTTTTACTTTTTCGATTTTTGTTTCAGATTTTCTTTAAAAAATTACTTTAACTTTCGAAACCGGTTTAAACCGGTTCTGAAACTGAAACTATCGTAATATAAAAAATATATAACCAAAATCGAAAAAGTAAAAACTAGCCCGGTTGTGGATCATCCTGAACTATTTTATGCAAAAAAAATCATGTCAAAATATTAAAATTTGAACGAGATATTAGAAAAGAACGCTCTCATAGACTTTACATGGTCATCCGGGTCTTTTTCTGTACTTTTCCTGTGACTATTGTGGGCTCTTAAGTAATACTTCTACGCTGCTTTTTTAATTAAATAAATGTTTCCCGACCTTGATGTTAACCTGTCTTGGAAAAAGGTAGAATGAAAATCATAAAGATGTAAGTTTGTCCTTGAAAAATTATTTTTCGTCTTTCAAACATAAATTTTTAAATACAAAAATATATATATAAAATATTTTGTAAAAAAAAAAAAAATAAAAATAAAAAAAATAAAAAAAAATGGAATTTAAAAACAAAATTTTTCCGTTGAAATACGAAAATAGTACAGGCATTTCGATTGCCAGTACAATTTTCGAATTTTAAAGGAAAAGTTTTAACAGTGTAACATTCGAAATGAACACACAACAACTTTAATTACGACACCCGAACGAACAGGCATATGACAGCCTGACAAATGTGAGACATTTTTTTTTTCAATTGTATTTACAAATGTTTAAAAGTGATAACAAAAATTCCATAGTAAACTTCAATAACATTTATCAGTTTCATAGCAAGCCCTATTTATTTGCCGAGTTTCATGCGGTCAGAGAATCAGTCAAACGGCAGAAAAATGGCAACACAAACCGATGTTAATATTTGTATTTAATTTTATATTTTATATTCTCGATCGATGGCTGTGTTTACAGTTGAAAGTACTAAAGATTAAAAGTAATTTAACACCTTTTAAAATATTTTTTGTCATCTTTAAGTAATTTACACATAGGATAGTTTTAAGTTTAACACAAATCGATTTTACAAAAGCATTTTATCTATGTTGGAAAGTGTTAAAAATACGTTCGTGATATTCTTGCATCATAATCAGGGATGAGATTTCCGCTTTTTTGGACACCAGTATAATCTTAGAGAAAATGTTGTTCTCTTAAATCACAAAAATGTTCGGATTAAATAATATAGCATTTTCTCTAAGATTTTACTGGTGTGCAAAAAAGCGGAAATCTCATCCCTGATCATAATACAATTTATTTCCACTTACTGAGAAAACGAAGTTTTTGAAACAAAAATTAATATTAACAAAAAGAAGTACGTGAATATGAGTTTAAAAAAATCATTTAAATTACCTTCAATTTACAAATGTCTGTTAAAAGGAGGTCAATGACTAAAACAATCTCAGCGCTTTCATTACATTGGTGAAATAACACTTTTTAAGATATTTAAAATAGGAACGTGACATTTTGATAATTATCTAAACAAACTTGACAAAAAATGTAGTTTATTTCATTAGGACAAATTTATTCAAGGACAGCGGATTTTTATTTTGTTTAGTTTACTTATAACAATTCTCACAATTATGGATTTTTGCAATGTGTCTAGGTTAAAAATTCTATTTTTTTGGGTTAGTTAATTATAAGTAATGTATCTACTAATTAAAAAATAGAGTTTACTTTTTATTTTCTATAAAAAAGTTAAGTACGGATTTCAAGCTTAATAGATTGTTCTTGTGTTTAAAAAATATGTGTTTGTAACCTTGTTTTTTTATTGTTTGTTTGTTCGGTTTTTTTTCAATTAAAACAATTTTTACGATCTATACGATAAAAAAATAAACCTGTAAGAACTTTACTCCATTTCTTAAGCTTCTCGATTTTGCAGTCAAACTATTTGTTTGGAAAAATATTCAATTTATTTAATAGCAGAATACTAATTTTTATACATATATTGAAAGAAAAATCTCCTAGCATAATTTGCTACTAATCTTATCCGATAGTTATTCTGAAAATCAGAAATCTACCGCTATTTCTGGAAAGTTATATCCGACTTATATAATGACAGAAATTATTCGATTGAATAAAGTTGATGTTTCTAATCGTAAATAGCGGCATATCATGGTTGAATCTTGCTCTTGGAAACACCTATCAAAACCAGATAAATTGATTTTATAAACACATTCCATTTACATTCGAAAGTGTTAAATGACATTCGTAATATTCTTTCATTGCATTAAATTTGTTTTAAATCATTTAAAAATAAGATCTTCCAGACAAAAATTGCTAGCAAAAGACCATCTTAAAAAAAAAGTGCATAAATAAGTGCTTACAATTAAAAAAAATATATCCTAAATTACCTACATTTGTAAACGTTTGTTAAAAATAGGTCAATGACTAAAACAATCCTAGCGCTTTTATTACATTGATGAAATAACACTTTTAAAGATATTTAAAATAGGAACGTGACATTTTGATAATTATCTAAACAAACTTGACAAAAAATGTAGTTTATTTCACTAGGACAAATTTGTTCAAGGACAGCGGATTTTTATTTTGTTTAGTTTGATTACAACAATTCGTACAATTATTGATTTTCGCAAAGGGTCTAGGTTAAAAATTCCATTTTATTGGGTTAGTTAATTATAAGTAGTGAAACCACTAATTAATAAAATCTTTGAATTGTAATTTCTATTAAAAAAATAAATAAAAATTACTGATTTCAAGCTTAAAAGATTGACCTCTGTGTTCGTAAACTTTTTCTTTTCCTAAAAATAAATTTGTAAAAAAAATAAGTCCACTTGTTCAGCGTCTCGATTTTGCGGTGTCTCTATTTGCTTGTACAGATATTAGAGTTATTTGATTGCACAATGCTAAGATTTCTACATGTTTTGAAAGAAAAATCTCTTAGCACAATTTACTGCTAATCTTATCCCGCAATTGTTCCGAAAATCCAAAATATCCCTCTATTTCTGGAAGCTACATCCAACTTATAATAAATAAAGAAATTCTGCGATTGAATAAGGTTAATTGTCTCTATTCCGAAATAGCAGGATACCAATACAGCCCACCACTTCAGTCTTGGAAACGGTTATCTCAACCTGACAAAATGATTTTACAAGCAGATTTCATCTATGTAGGAAAGTGTTAACCCTTTCAAGAACGATGGTGTGTTTATAAAACCACATAATTTTAATTTTAAAATAACACATCCACAACCCGATATTTTGCATAATTTTTTAAGCTTATCATGCATATGCAACATAGCTTTTTCTTATTTACAAATATTTGTAAATTAAGGTGTCATTCATTCATTTGAACCTTGTAGCAATGTAACTGCCTTTACTCCAAAAGGATTAACCCTTTCCGGCGCAGTGTTACCACTCCGGCAACACCTAATTTTTATTCCAAACTTACAAACGGCACCAATAGTATTTTAGTAAAATTTTACTTTTACAATGACAGCTTAAATCAGGGAATTCTTAATTCCTAAAAAAAGTCTTTTGCAAATTCCGGTGTCAGACAACAATTTGTCATTTTACGAACAGAATTTGTCTGCGCCGGAAAGGGTTAAAAAGGCCTCGTGATATTTTTTCATTATTATAAAATTTATTTAACATTATTTAGAAAATGAGAGCTTTCAGAGAGAAGTTATTAACAACGGTGTTATTTATTTATTTATGACGAACGATTATCTGCACAAGCGATATAGGTCCGAGGAGAGGATACTCCGTGGAAGTCTTTCTAAGGGAACCAAACCCGTATTTAAAATTTAACCGACCTGCCAAGTCACCATTGTGTTTTTCTGTTGTAAGTCCACCATGCCTTCATACTATTAGATGCAGGAACACGCAATGTAAACCTACCAGTTAACCTATAAAATCTGTTTTTTAGTCTGACTTTGCATTGACACCGTTATAAGGCATCCATCAAGTTATGACTTGGTAGACCGATTGCATTTTAATATGCGAATCGAGTTTTAACTAATTCTGCAATTTCAGCAATGAACTCGATAAGGTGATTGTCTGTTCTATACATTTAAAAGTTAAAAAAAAGAGAAATTTTTTTTTTAAATTATTCCCCCCCCCCTTCCCATTTGTAAACATATGTTAAAAAAAGTCCAATGATTAAAACTAAAACAATCTTAGCACTTTCGTTACATTAGTGTAATAACACTTTAAAAAATTTTTGACGTAGGAACGTAAAATCTTGATACCTAAACAAACTTGACAAAACTGCAATTTATTCTGCTGTGACAAATTTTTGCTCAAGGACGACGAATTTTTATTTCATTCATTTATTTTACAACCTTCTCACAATTATAGATTTTCGCAATGTGTCTAAGTTTAAAATTCTATTTTACTGAGCTTGTGAATTATAAGTGGCATATTTACTAATTAAAAAATGTGTCTTTACTATAAGTGTCGCCCAAATGAAAATGGCATTGCTATAATAACGCCGCTATTTGAAGAAATAAATGACTGTGCATGCACTTACAGAGGGCGCTAAGGTCTGGGAATGTATGCGATGGCGTTAGATCCCGCCAGATGCATGTGCGATAGCGTAGCAAATGTTAAAAGGTATCGTTCACATCATAGATTCCACCAAACTATGGCAATGCGCGATCATGCAAATTTTAAAACTGGAAAATGTGAGCGCTAGTGAAATCTATCATCGAATGTAAAAATAGGTATGGCGCGAAGTGTGTGTCATTCAAATCGGTATTCCGATGGTGTAGAGAATTTCGTATTGTAAGAAGATTACATGCGTATGACCAGACGTGAACTATCATCAGTACTGCTTCTTCCATTATGAAATCCCTACACGATCGGAATGTCAATTTTCTTGACACATACTCCGTGCCATACTCATTTTGTATTTGACGAGAGATTTCATTAGCAATCACATTTCCCGCTATTAAAAATTGCACGACTTTGCATTGACACCGTTATAAGGCATCCATGATGCGAATGTTGCCTTTTAATATGTTACCGTGCTATCAAACACGAATCTGTCCCGATTCGATGATATTGCACCCATTCCCAGCACACTATATCATCCATAGGAACATGGGTAGTCATCATTCTCATGAATTGCGGAGTAATTACAGCAGCAGTGTTGCCAGAATGTCGAAAGTCCATTTCCCCAAAATTTCTGAAAATTTACCCAAATCAGTGCTTTTTTTCCAAAAAAGTCCCCAATATAATTTTTACTCAAAAAAGTAAAATTTCAAGTTTCAAAATTCCACTATAAAATTTTTGTAACTAATTTAAACTCGAAATATTTTTTTTTCAAGGTTTAGGCCATCGCGTATCAGTTGAGGTTTGAATGAATTTGAGATCATGTTGGCATCATACGCTTCTGTCTCACTTGATCTGAAAATTCATGTTGGGATAGTCCAAGGTAGGTTGCGATTCATCTGTGATACACATAAACTATAGCACTGTAAAGAATGAGCGTGGCCACGAGAATAATGATTAATATCTCTGACTTCTGAATTTTATTTTCGTTTTCCAAATCGAATTCGAAACAGATTCTGTGTTGTCAGAAGACTAAAAGTAAACTTTACGTGAAATAGTGAAAAAATCCCCATATTTTCCCCCAAAAATGTTGATAGTCCCCAAACAATTCCCTTGAAGGTTCAAAATCCGCCAAAATGGGGACAAAATTTTTAATCTGGCAACACTGTGCAGCAGTGCCACTTTTATTTGAATAAAACATATTTATAATTTTTCTGATATGATTTAAATTTCTATAGTGACTTTGTGTTTAAAATCCTGCTTTTGCATTTTTTTACATTTAAAATATAATTGCAGCCTATATTATAAAAAAGCTAAAAAAAAAAGTTTTTGTATTTTACAATTTTGGAGCGTCACTATTTTCTTATACATATACGTCATTTATTTTATTTCAGAATTCCGCGATTGTAGAATGCTAATATTTTATATGGATTATCAAATAAAACTCTTAGTATAGGTTATTACTATTATTATCCATTACTGCAACAGAACATCGGGAATCTACAATAATTTCTGGAAAGTAATATCTGACTTACATAACAGAAATTTTTCGATTGAATAAGGTTTAGGTTTCTACATGGAAATAGCGGAATAACCATACAATTTGCGAAATTCTTGGAAATGTCTATTACAGCACGACAAACCGCTGCCTTTAAAATAATCAAGTCTTGAGGTTACGAATTGTGTCACCAATCAACAGACTTCTCACTAGAGATGGGAAATATAGTTATTTTTGGTTAACAGGTTACATCATTCCACAGTAGCGCTGGTAACAGGTTCCAACATCCTGTTATTTTTGTAACAGGATACAAAAAACAATTTATAAACAATTGCTAAATATGCTCCCAAACGGACAACACATGGGATATGGGTCCCCCGTGAAGGGAGGGGGGGTCTTTCTAAGGGAACCCAACCCGTATTTACGCAAGGAAATCCAAAGTTCGAAGAAAACCACGGAAAACTCCGAATGATTGGGCTGACGACCGCGATTGGGTTTTGTTCTAATCCAGCGCCTGCCGTCTACCAGTTTTGAGGGCAGAATCTCTCAGCCACTGGTGGGGCAACAACATTAAAAAAAATATCTATAGGCACATATATTTTTGAATATAAAATAATGTATCCAATAGGAAATACGAAAAGCAGGAAAATTAGAAAGTACAAGAAAGCATATTAAGAAAACTTTCTTTAACATACAGAGGAAAACGAATTTTTCAAAAATCCATTTTCCGTATACCGCGTTTTCTCAATCAGCACTGTTGATGTTTTAAAATCTGAGATGAAATGCATTACTGAATTTTCGCACAGCAAGTCAATGCGTGCTGCCACTACTAGATCGGCTGCAAAACATACAACAAATATTAACTGATAGGACAAAGAAACTTGTGAGATAGGACAAATGGTAGAGAATGAAATTTTTTCCAGACTCAGTTTTTTTTACTAGTTTCTTAATAGCAGATATGTATAGTATGCAAGATCGATTGTACGCTATTATGAAAGCAAAAGAGGGTGCTGCAAAAAATTAACTACCATTTACTTCATATTAATAAGGTAATATTGTTGCGCAAAATAAAATATTCTAATACTTTGAACTCATCTAAATTTTATCCTACTATTTTTATGTCTTTCAGAAAGCTGTAAACCTAATATATTGTACCGTATTTTATATTTTGTAAATATTAAAATCTTATCTAAACATTCCAGATTCAATTTATAAGAAATTTAATTGCATTTACTTAGTATAAAAATGATTAAATTGAAAATAATTTTTTAATAATTTTTCTCAATTATTTTAATATTTGGAATATGAGTTGTATTAAAATGGTTCCAAAGTTGACTAGCTCATACTTTTTTATATGGATCCATACATAAATAAAAAATAAGACTTATTTCCACAAAATTTTCACCCCCCCCCTAAAAAAAGTGACATTTTTGGAGTGTCGACAGAAATGAAAACTTGGACAATTACGTTTTTATTTTTTGAATTGTCAGGACATATTTTTTTGTAATCGTCAGGAAACATTTTATTGTGCAGGAAATACTTTTAAATAATGTGTTTTTTTATTCATTATTATAAAGTACTACTACAAAAATTGCATTACAATTTTCATTTAATGCGCAATTGTGCATGAAAAATAATGCATATTGTTTTACATAAAAAAATTGCAATAAAAAAAGACTGAATAATATTTATATGGCACAGATGTCATATCACGTTGGCACAATTTTTTTCTGATACCGATTTGGCAAAAAACCTCGAAGAAGTTTAAGAAATTTAAATTTCAACCCATTATGGGTCCGTAACGTGACCCAGAATAACGGGAGAAAATTTTTTATGCTAGATTTGTAATGTATGAAGCATAAGCTTTCGATAGACATATTACATCAAAAAATGAGAAACGCCCCCCCCAGCCCCCCCCTCCCAAAAATGGTCCTATAGGGAAAAACTGGAACCCCCCCCCCCCATAAGCCCTTTAGAAATCAAATCCACAAGTCTCAAATTCAGTCTTTCTGATATTTAATAAAAAAGAGACGAAATCATTTTTTATTAGCATCCGATGCTATTTCTTTCAGACAAGCTAAAAATGTCGTGTCATCAACCCTGAATTTTCTACTGAACCGATTTTGATAATTATTTTTTTAAATGAAAGCTATTTATTTGTAGTTGTGCCCATTTTAGCTATTTTTTAATTTATTTCCATTTTTATATTTTATTTTTAATTTTAAATGCTTTTTTACGATATTTCTTCGAAATGGTGGCAACTTTTCTCTCGATAATAAAAATTTATTTTCCATTATTACTTTCCACAAGTCAGAAACTTTATTTCATCAGTGAACATGTCCTCGCATTTAAAAGAAAAAAAGTTAATTGTTTTCGTAAAATTTAACCACAATAAAATGATTGCATATACTTATGCTTTAGGTAAAATATATATTTACTGAGAAATAATATTAATAATGTAAATAAAATAAAAGAAAATAATTTATGATAAAAATTAATGTCTAAAGCAAAGTAAGAAATATTCCAAATGAGGAAAATGATGGCATTCAGCAACCAGATAAAATGAATTTACAATATTATTACGGACGCCTTTTTCATATTACTAATAACAGTAACTTTTAAAAAACATTTGAAGAGAAAATGACGTCACTATTTAAAACATCGCATTTTTACTCAAAACGATATTACATTTCAATATTTCTTTTCATTATGGACACTGAGATTAAGATTTTACTTTCAGATGACTTCAGTTAGTGAAAATAATGTCATAGTAAAAATAAAATGAGTTTTTTTTTTTTTTTTTTTTTTTTTTTTTTTTTTTTTTTTTTTTTTTAATAAATTTATTTTTCTGTAGTGCATATAAAATAAAATTTCTGGATTTCGCCGGCACTCAGATTACAATTTTAACTGAAGATGTGCAAATATTTGCATGCAAAATTGTAACTGGAAAACTTGACATTAAGTTTGGAAATATATTTATTATATATTGATTCAATAATGTAATTACTTTTGCTTTTTTTAAGCCAAATCGATCGGGTCTTTTAAAAATTTCATTCGTCGAATTCGACGGGATTCCACTCGTTTTATTGTTAAAATGCATTTACTTTTTCCCAGAGTCTATAAAAAAGCGTTTAAACTAAAGAAAAAATCCGTTTTTGATGAATCTAGTCAATGAAGAAGTAGCACGTCAAATTGTATCTCTTTATTGTTCCGCAATTGTAATGCCTCAGAGAGAAATTGCTGTTCAATTGGGTATTTCACGCCGTTCTGTTTGCCATTGATAAACACAAGAAAAATGAAGTTAGTCCATTGCAATCTAAACGGGGTCGCCCTTCTAAAAAAACCTCTATCGATTTTTTTTTTTTTTTTTTTTTTAATCGGAGGCGAAACTTAATTCTGCAATGGCAGAATCTACATTCAGCTTGTTTATCCTCTTTCTTCAACAACCGCGAATGAAAACCAAACAGGAAACGAAACTTTAAATCAAAAGTCGTTAACGATAACAACATTATCCTCAGACAAAACGTTTGAAAATAAACAACAGTTACGAAGCGATAAAATGTTCTTTTGTAATGTAAAAAACTACATTTTTTCAAAAACGGGTGGAAAATCTAACAGAAAAGAACTACATAACTGAACTGAATTGAAAAACAGGTGAAAAATCTAACAGTTATTGAATTAGCGATTATTAAGGAGTTATTTCTTCTGTGGTTGCATAGGCGTAACCAGCTTTTTGAACGGGTGGGTGCCCAGAATTTTTAACCTGAACTTGCTGGATACAAACAATATCTTATTTTATATAGTAAAACCTTCTAAAACGGAAGCCTATAAAACAGTTTTAAATTCCGTTTTAGACAGTTTTTTAAATCTTAGAGTGTATAATTGTGAGATTTTTTTAATAAGGGTTTTTAAGGGTGTTTTAATAAGGGGGGGGACGCAATTTTTTTAAATAATTGTAAATGGGTCTGCGCAAGCAGGGGGAGGGCTGTCCGGGCTGTACTTGCTGGATACAAACAATATCTTATTTTATATAGTAAAACCTTCTAAAACGGAAGCCTATAAAACAGTTTTAAATTCCGTTTTAGACAGGTTTTTATCTTAGAGCGTATAATTGTGAGATTTTTTTAATAAGGGATTTTAAGGGTGTTTTAATAAGGGGGGGGGGACGCAAATTTTTTAAATAATTGTTAATGGGTCTGCGCATGCAGGGGTGGGGCTGTCCGGGCTGTACTTGCTGGATACATACAATATCTTATTTTATATAGTAAAACCTTCTAAAACGGAAGCTTTTAAAACAGTTTTAAATTCCGTTTTAGACAGGTTTATTATCATAGAGTGTATAATTGTGAGATTTTTTTTAATAAGGGTTTTTAAGGATGTTTTAATAAGGGGGGGACGCAAATTTTTTAAATAATTGTGAATGGGTCTGCGCAAGCAGGAAGGGGGGGGGGCGCTGTCCGGGCACCCAGCCCGGACCTTCAACATTGTTCGGCAAACGTCTCAATAGAAACGATTAAGGACGTTTTTAATTAATATTATTACTATTTTAGAGGTACAAAAAATGAAATCTTGATTTAAACAAGTGAAGGAAGATGCTGTCATTAAGAACCATGTGTTATTTATTTAACAGGGACTTTTCAGTAACATATTAATGCAATATTAGGTTCTAGCGTAGTAACACTGTTATTTATCCTAATACGATAAATAATAATGGAGTTATGAATAAAAAGGAGGAGACATATAGTCTATTGTCTATCAGTCGCGAGTGAAGTAACTGAGTTGGTTGTCACAAGATGACAGCTCTTTCATTTTATCAGATTTACAGTTTATGATTGCCGCCTGTGAAATCTCCCACCAGTAAACTTAACTAGAAAATTTCGTCGTATTTTCGAGCGGTATTGACTAAAAATTTCTCTGACAAATGTGGTAACAAAATTCTATTTCTTTTAACTGGTGTCAGTTTGACGAGGTGTTATAATCTTTTTACTGACACAGTTTTGGTTGTCACAATGTGGCGGATCTATTGCCACAGAAGTAAACTCTTACCAGTAAAAGTGAATATTAGTTTTTGTCATTCTTTTTGATTGAATATTTCTGTTAATGAGCCATTTAAATAAAGATAGGTTTTCTGCATAATTTTATTGGTTAAAGTTCGAAGAGGTAGTAATGAATCCCTGCGAAAGCGGTTACAGTTGAAGCTTCACTATTTTAAGGCTATGTCAGTTCCTCTTTCTTAATAGTTCCATGTAAATAATGCCCATCCCTACTTCTCACTAGTGTTGGAATTTACACCGGAAAATTTTACTGAACGGATACCTAACATCGTTTAAAAGAACAGTTGCTGTTTAACTTACTGAAGAGAATTTGGTATCCCGCATTAAAAAATCAGGAAGATGCGGCAACACTGAGGCATTTCACATTAGGCTGAATTTTTATTTAGGCATTCCGAATTTTCACACCAGTAAGTTTGATTGGTTATTATTATTTTATAAAACGACAGATTACAAATGATGTAAAAGAAAATTGTTATTCAAAAATTTCCAGTGGGAATTCCAACACTAGTGAGAAGTCGGTCGACTAGTGATGACGTCATAATTCTTGTCCCCTGGCATTGAGTATTTCGATGGCAGCGAACAAAACGATTTTATAAACACATTTCATCTACATTGGAAAGTGTTAAAAAAGCATTCGTGATATTCTTGCATCTAAAACATTTTTAAATCATTTAATAAATGAGAGCTTTAAAAAAAGTTATTAATAACAGAACATCCTCTTTGAAAGAATTCGTGAATATGCGTTTAAAAAGATCATACTTAATTGCCTCCATTTTAAAACATCTGTTAAAAAGAGGTCAATGACTAAAACAATCTTAGCACTTTCGTTACATTGGAGAATCACTTGGTTTAACACTTTTGAAGATTTTAAAATAGGATACGTGACATTTTAATAATTATCTGCATAAATTTTAATTCAGTTTATTCCGCTGTGACGAATTTTTGTATAAGGATGCATGCTTTTTATTTTGTCTATTTATTTTACAACACTTCGTACAATTATTAATTTTCCCAATGAATATAATAAGATATTAAATACATAGTACTATGAATATATTTACACCAGTTATAGCCTATAGAGAGAGTCAGTAGACAGACGACCAGACAAAAAAAAATTATAAACACTTTTCATTTATGTTGGAAAGTATTGAAAAGGCATTCGTGATATTCTTGCATTGTAATTTATTTCAACTCATTTAGAAAATGAGATCTTTCAAACAAAAATGATTAATATCAGTACATCCTCTTTAAAAATGCACGAATATGCGTTTAAAAAAATCACACTAAATTACTTCCATTTTTAAACATCTGTTAAAAAGAGGTCAATGACAAAAACAATCTTAGCGCTTTCGTTACATAAGTTAAATAACACTTTTAAAGAGCTTTAAAGTAGGAACGTGACATTTTTATAATTATCCGAATTAAAACAAAAATGCCGTTTATACCGCTGTGATGAACTTCTTGTCAAGGACGACATATTTTTTATTTTCTATATTTATTGTACAACATATCGTATAATTATCGATTTTCCAAACTTATTCAATTTAAAATTTTATTTTATAGGGTTACTTAATTATAAGTGGTGCATTTGCTAGTTAAAAAAAATAGTTTTTACATTATAAGTTTCAAAAAAGGATTTTTCTTAATTATTTGTGTGACCTTGTGTTTTAAACCCTGTGTTTGTAACCTTATGCTTTTTTTTTCTTTTCAGTTAAAGTAATTTTGCAGTTTTCTTAATAATAATGAAATAAAATAAAAAGTTATTTGTATGCTATTTCTTACGCTCATGGTAGCTTTTAGGCGACTCTAAAACTAGAGATCAGCGAAATTTTTTATTCAGATTTCTGAATTCATATCAGAAATTTAAAATAGCAACATTCGCTTTCTTTAAAAGAAGATTATGAACAGATTGTTTTTCGTTTAACCCCTTGGGGACGAGCGGCACGTATACGTGCCGCACATAGGCTTAAGAATACGTGTTTATCGACACCAGTAAAATTATAACGTAAATTTTGGCTTATTAAATCGGAGCATTTACTCTATTTAAGAAGTCATAAATTTCTGTATTTTAAAACCGGTGACAATACATTAAAAATTTTGTAAAATGCTCCCGTCGCGAAGGGGTTAATGGGATGCCTAGTTGCAGTCAACTTTACTCCCGGAATAAACTGTGAATAGTCTTGCAACATGTGGAACCATAGGGAAAGAAAAATAAAACTGTAGTAAAAACTACTTAAACAAAAAATATAAAAAGAGATTAAAATTAAAATAAGAAAAAATAAAATAAAAAGTTAAGATTTAAAATTTAATGAAAATTTAAGAAAATAAGTGTAACTGCAATTCAGTAACAAAGAACATTGAGTCGTTAAATACAACTAAATTAACTAAGATTTCTGGTGTGAATTGTATTTTCGAAGGAATTTCAAGAATGCATAGAAGAACTGTGTTAACTACAGGGTTAAACCGTTTAACTGGTTTGCCCGAACGATTTCGGAGAAATCGGAAGACGAATTTGCTTATTGCATCATTTAAAGCTTTTTGACACTACTATTATTTTTAAGAAAATTTTCATTGTACTATTGAAAGGCGGAAATGTTTAGACTAAATTTTACGAATATGTTATTTAAATAATTGTGGTGTGAATCCACTATTTTCAGTTTATTGAACGGAAAAGAATTAACCAGTTAAGGAATTAAACACTCTTATTTGCTTAACCTCTCGCACCCTAATGACGTACGTAATGGACGTCATGTTATTTTAGTCCACCACCTCCTGAAGAATAGTCCTGAGCGCTGGGACAAAATGACGACTGTCAAAAGAGGATTTTTTTAATGTATGCATGTTCCCTTAAATTTAGATACCAGTATTTTATAAAGGATTTCTTTGATTTATATAACTTAAAAAAATAAAGCGGAAAAATCTTTTAAATATTATTGATACGAATATTCAAAGCTCCGCACACACACACACTGAAAAAATTCCGCCTTCGACAACCGCCATTCTTATGTGAGCGCTCAGGTCCAGAATTCCGTGGGCGGTGTTTAGTCGTTTCGTAACAATGGCATACGAAGCGTGCGATATTTCGTTAACATTTTAATTACATATTCCGAATTCTCACCAGAAAGTTTTAAATTTTATTTTTGCTTTTTAAAATGACCAATTTTCACATAAATAAAATAATGAAATAAACTAAAATCACAAATTAAGTTTTTGTGGTTCAACTTCAAAATTTCAAAATAACAGATTTTAGGAAAAATTCAGATAAATTACATCTAGAATTATAATATACTTCTACATATATATACATATATATAATCAAAATATCTATTCAGAAGCATTTTCATTATTTCTCTTTATTTTTCCTCATTAGATTATTTATCCTTTCTTTTTTACATGAAAGAAGAATGAACATTTTTATGCAATATTGTACTGCATTTTTTTTTTTTTTTTTTTTTTTTTTTTTTTTTTTTTTAGAAAATTGGAATATTATTTGACACACTTTACACCTAGGTTGTTTCACAGCATTTCCTGGAAAATAGTTGAGCAATAAAAATGCAAGTCATCTGACAGACACCCAGAAAGGTCCGAACGGGGACGTTCTTCTATTTTCTGTTGTACTTTTATTAATTACGCAACAATTTCACGGATAAATTCTATCTGTATAAGTTTTCCTTTACAGTCCTTATAGATTCGCCAAGCTGCTAAAACTCCCATATTTATTGTGTTGGTGGAAAATGTCCACCACTATTTCTCCTCTCTTACTTTTGGACGATAAATACTCAAAAACACGACAGGAAAGACGGACCATCCCTGTTTTTTTTAAAAGAACGCCAAAGTTATGTGTTTTACGTAAAAGTCGGTAACCTATCAGTTTAAATTAGGTGCCATGGTATAATAGCGCCAAGTGCTCATATTCATAGCTGCCAACAGCTTCCGCTTTTTCGACCGGGAAAATTTTTATAGTAAATTTTACCATTCCAAATCGCTGTAATCTGCCGATTAAATAAGGCAAAAAATTCTGTTAAATTTTTCTGAGTCAAAAAATCGGAAGAGTTGGCAGCTATGCTCATATTACACTCAATTATGAAGGAATCCGGTAAATTGCAAGGAATTATTTTTTAATAAAAACATTTCCAAAGCTTCTGTATAGACTGTTTTCACGCGCATAATAAATGCACCGTATTAGGTCTTCCTAATTTGGGCGCCAAAGCTCCCACTACGGAAAGAACTCATTCTTTCATAAATTGTGATGAATCTGTTATACTTATTAACTAAGGATTTATGTAATATTATACAATAGCCAATTATTAACATACCTATTTAAAATAAAAAATATATTCTCTTGTAGTAAGTTATTAAAAAAAATCTTGCGAAAGTGGACAAAAAGCTAAATTTCCTTCTTTTAAAACACATTTAAAAAAATGGAAAATACTTATGAAACTTCAAAAAAATACAAATGTCTTCTGATATATTCAAAATACAAATAACATAAAAAGTTTAGGCAATATAGAAAATACTCATTTTAGAAAAAAGTCATAAAGTAATGTTCCGAAAATAGGAACAATTGCGCTTAATGTGTTAAATTCATTTTTCAATTTTATATAATTTTCTTGTATTATGGTTGAACCGCTCGATTCAATTACATATCCCTAACAATCTATAAGACTTTAATATTATTCTGAATTATCGTATACATTCTTTATTCTTTTAAACGATTTATTATGGAAAATAAAACGAGGAGGCAAAAACATAAAAACAATTTTTCTACCGCTGGGAATTAATTTCCTGTTCCTCATTTCAAAATAAAATGGAGAGAAAAGAATGCTACTTAAATTATTTTATTGCGTGAAACATATTTTACAAATTTTCAGTAAGCTTATTTGCTTAAACTTCGAAAGATTTTTTTTTCTGTAAACTTTTTATAGGGGTAGTAGAATAATGCTTAAAAATAACTAAATTGAAACTTTAAAAAATGAATCGTAATTTCTTCTTTGTACAAAATTTACTATAGTGGAAAATCGAGTTGCTCATTCTTTTACGTTGACGAATTTTTTAGAATGTAACTTTTTTTTTTTTTTTTTTTTTTGCTATATTATAAATTTAATTAATTTTACCTATATTTCAAATATTTTGTTAAAACGCAATTCAGCTTTTTACCCACTGTTATACAATTTATTTATCGGAATTGCCACAGGCGACTAATTTTAAATTCATTTCGCACCAGTATTTTTGTTTATTTGTTCGACAAACGTTATCAAAATATTTGTTAAGAATTTTTGTTTAAAAAAAGTGGTGTCACTTAGAATTAAAACATTGTAGCCTGTGATAGCTCTGATATATCCAACGTTTCAGACAAGTAAACCTTGTAATTTGTTTACTAAAATAGTAGTTCTTTTTATTATTATTGTATTATTATACTTTGTATACTTGTATTGTTGGACATTGCTTTGCATATTATCTTATTCAATATTGCATATAATATTTCATGTTGTATTATTTGATATTCTACTGTATGATATTATTTTATGTTGCATTTTTGTATATTGTATCATTGTATTCTTTATATTATTGCATTGTTCGCATACTATAATTATTTTATTAATATTAAATTGGTATGCCTTCTCAACGAACTTGTGTTTACATGAAAAATAGGCGGCTCTGAATGTTATATAACTCATGCCAGTTGTTTTAATTAGTGAAATTTTGCTCAATTTATTTTCGGAAGTAGTGTGAATGATTATATTGTGTACAAAACATCAGTGGAAAGGAAATAAAATTTCTGTAAATGATGCTCGTCGGGAGCAAAATAAATTTTATTTCTTAACTTCCTTTCAATAAAATATTCTGAAATTTATTAGAATGACTTAGATGAATTAGGTGATTATTTTCTTATAAATGTGTGTATATGAGTCGAAGTTGTCCCAAAAAGAACCCAATTTTTTGATAAAACGGAGCATTTTCTCGATTTAATAAGGCACAAATTTCTGTTTTTGAAAACCGGTGACAAAAGATTAAAAATTTCGTAAAAGGCTCCCGTCGCGAAGAGGTTAATATAGTACTATTTTATGATGTAGATGCCCAGATATTTTATTAGCCTCCGATGCTATATCTTTCAGACAAGCTAAAAAATGTCGTGTCATCAGCCCTGAATTTTCTACTAAACCGATTTTGATAATTATTTTTTTAAATGAAAGCTTTTTAATTGTAGTTGTGCCCATTTTTGTTATTTTTTAATTTATTTCCATTTTTATATTTTGTTTTTAATTTTAAATGCTGTTTACGATATTTCTTCAACGTGGTGGCAACTTAGTTTAGCTTTTCTCTCGATAATAAAAATTTATTTTCCAAAATGATTGCGTATAATTATGCACTTATTGAGGTAAAAAAAAAATATATATACAGTAAAACCTCTAAATAACGGACAACTTGGGAGCGCAGAAACTGTCCGCTATTCGGAGGTGTCCGCTATTGGGAAAAACCTCAGCGATCGAAAAATTGCTAATGAATGCTTAATGTTTCATTAGTCGATTTAAAAATGTCCTGAAACCTCTATTATATGACTAAACCAGAAATTAAAATATTTTTTAAAGCAATAAAACTGAAATAAAATTGTGCATACCTTTATCCTTTGCTTATTACATTCTTACAAAAAAAAAAAAAAAAAAAAAAAAAGTTAAAAAAATGTTATTTTACTTGCGATTACATGTCATTTGTTTTTCAATGTGAAGTTTTAACTCTGTCAGTAGTTTTAATCCTTTTAAATCATCTTTTTTATAAAAAAAAATAAAAAATGTATAATTTTTTAATGTATTTTTCTGTTTCTTAAAAGCATACAATCTCTAATCATCCGAGGGTGTGTGTGTGGGGGGAGGGGTATGTAGGGGATGCATTTAGGGGGGGGTGTGAGGGAATTTTCTCCAGCTCATCTCCATATTTATCTGTGATCACAAAATTTGTGATACATTGCCCTGATAAATTTAGAGGATTTAAATTTTTTTTCCTCGTTAAAAAATAATTTTTATTCTTTTTTGCCAAAATTACTGTCCGCTCTTCGGAATGTCCGCTATTCAGAGGTTAAACATACAAAAATTAAAGTTTTGGGAGTGGGGATTTGAAAATTGTCCGTTAAATAGAGGTGTCCGCTATTCGGGAGTGTCCGTTATGGAGGTTTTACTGTATTTACTTAGAAATAATATTAATAATGTAAATAAAATAACAGAAAATAGTTTATGATAAAAATTAATGTCTAAAGCAAAATAAGAAAAAATTCAAATGAGGAAAATGATGTCATTCAGCAACCAGATAAATGGGAATTACAATATTATTACAAATGCCTTTTTCATATTACTAATAACAGTAACTTTTAAAAAGCATTTGAAGAGAAAATGACGTCACTATTTAAAACATTGCATTTTTACTCATAACGATATTAAGTACTACTCTGTTATCCGGTCGACCAATTTCGCCAAATTATACATATCGACAGATAAATGGGAATTACAATATTATTACAGATGCCTTTTTCATATTACTAATAACAGTAACTTTTGAAAAAAAAAAAAAAACATTTGAAGAGAAAATGACGTCACTATTTAAAACATCGCATTTTTACACATAACGATATTAGGTATTACTCTGTTATCCCGCCGACCAATTTCGCCAAATTATACAAATCTCCAAACTAATAGCCAAATTATACATATTGACATAATATTTATTTTAAATAACGAAAAATCAAATAATTAGTAGAATATTAATAAAAATATTAATAAAAAGTCGAAATAAAAATCACTTAATGACATTTTAAACACATGAATCGTATTTAATGTCATTGAATGTGACATTCACGATCATCCATTATTGGCATTTAATCTTATAGTTTGGCGATAATTTTTTGGTCGACGGGATAACCTGGTAGTACCCGTTATTACATTTCAATATTTCTTTTCGTTATGGACACTGAGATTGAGATTTTACTTTCAGATGACTTCAGTTAGTGAAAATAATGTCACAGTAAAAATAAAATTAGTTTTATTTATTTTTTTTTTTTTTTTAATAAAACTATTTTTTTGTGAGTGCATATAAAATGAAATTTCTGGATTTCACCGGCACTCAGATTACATTTTTAACTGAAGATGTGCGAATATTTGCATGTAAAATTGTAACTGGCAAACTTGACATTTAGTTTGTAAATATATTTATTATATATTGATTCAATAATGTAATTACAATAAAACCCCGATAATTCGGATTAATTGGGACCAGACCCAATCCGGATTATCGAAAATCCGGATTATCCGGAGACTTAGGAAAAAGTGAAATAAAATTAAGCATACTTACACAAAATCACTTTTATGTTAAACTTATTGAATATTTACAGACAGAAGAATGTTTACTTTGTAATAAAAAAGTCGAAAAGATTTCAGAAAAAGTTTTTTTTAATTCAAAATATGACGATGAAACAAGTTAGTGTTATAGAAATCAGCAAAAATGTTTCTCAAACTTGGAAAAAAAATGACCAAATCGATCCGGATTATCGGGGTCCGGATTTGCGGGGTTCTACTGTACTTTTGCTTTTTTTAAAACCAAATCGATCGGGTTTTTTAAACATTTCATTCGTCGAATTTGACAGGATTTCAGTCGTTTTATTGTTAAATTGCATTTCCTTTTACTCAGAGTCTATAAAAAAGCGTTTAAACTAAAGAAAAAATCCGTTTTTGATGAATCTAGTCAATGAAGAAGTAGCACGTCAAATTGTATCTCTTTATTATTCCGCAATTCCAATGTCTCAGAGAGAAATTGCTATTCAATTGGGTATTTCACGCCGTTCTGTTTGCTATTATATTGATAAACACAAGAAAAATAAAATTAGCTCATTGCAATCTAAACGGGGTCGCCCTTCTAAAAAACCTCTATCGATTTTTTTTTTTTTTTTTTTTTTTTAATTGGAGGCGAAACAGAATTCTGCAATGGCAGAATCTACATTCAACTTGTTATCTTTGGCTATTTTTAAGTTTTTGATTCATACAACAATTCTGTAAATGGTAAGCAATAAAGATTTTAAAGAAATTTTATGAACCTAGCAATGATAGAAACAGGATAGAATTTCCAGGTGAATAATTTGCTATACTAGTGACATTTCAGATCCACAGTTATGTTCGTACTGATATTGTTTATTATATACATTTATTTATTTTTATTTATTTTTATCTATTTATTTATTTTTTTGCTTCAAATGTTAGAAAATAGAATAAACTATATATGCCATTTTCTAGTACCTTGTTAAAATTTTTGCTTGTATGTCGTGATTACGTTTTATAGAAAGGCAAACCAGGTGGTAATCGTTGAAGATTTTTTCCAACATCATTTCGGCAAATCAAATATTATTTCTCATCTGCCATCTCTATAAAGGCTATTTTTTTTCATTGTTTAGATTCGAATTGGAATAGGGAATCGCATAGTGTATATTTCCTGTCCCAACAAAAAAATTAAACATTCTAAGATGAATCCTTTTAACATAACCCTGTATTGCACATAGTAGCATATATACTGCAAACAATGCTTCGAATTTAGTCGATTTTTTTAACCCTTTAAACGTCTTGCAGAACTTTATATTCATGTTTAACGATTCTTAAAATAGTAGCTATTTAATGTATTGGTAAGAAAATTTTTATTTGGTAAACTTAAATAATTTTTTATCATATTCACTTCAAAAAGTTAATTTTTAATACTGATTTTGAGTTAAATCAGCTTTTGTTTCCAAAAGTAACGTGACGTAAAAACCAAATTTGGACGCTTAAAGGATATTCGGATATTCCAAACTAATAACAGAAATTTTCAATATCAGTTTTTATTTAATTTAATAGCAGATATTTGTTTTTTCTTCTTATTAACCCTTTCCGGCACACTGTGCCCGGTCTGGGATACCTAATTTTAATTTCAAACTTGCAATTGGCACCAATAATATTTTAGCAAAACTTTGCTTTTACAATAAAAGCTAAAATTAGGGGTTTCAAAATATCTAAAAAATTCGTTTGTGAATTCCGGTGTCAGTCGATAATTTCTCATTTTACTAACAGATTTTGTCCGTGCCGGAAAGGGTTGATAAAGCTAAATTTATTAATGAAATTTTCTGGTATGACTTCAGATTTTCTGAATTACGGGATTTCTAGAGCGTATTCTAGTCATGGGAATTAGAAAGATAAAACATCAACTACTTACCAGAGTTATAGTGTAAAAATTATATTCAAATCCATTTAATGACATGTTTTAGCTCTATTTGGTGTATAAGGCACCTTCTTTAAATGCAGAATTGTATAATTGAAAGTTTTAAACAACGCCATCCATCAATAATTATATAAACTATAAAGATTTTCAGAACTTCGCCATTCAAACAGAGATAAAAATATATAGCTATTCCATATGAATAATTTGAATAATCAATGGCATTTTATAAGAACATTTCTCTCTGTGTTGACATTTTTGCTTAAAATATTTAAATTCAGAACATCTAATATAGCCCAGTGTAGTCGGAAATTGCCAGTTTGGCCTCCATTTTTGTTGAAAAAAAATTGGATTCACACCAGAAAATGCAAAAAGTATTTTTAGATTTATTTAAAGTCAGATTAATTATTATTATTATTAGTAGTAGTAGTAGTAAAAATTCTTCTTGAAAAGGTTCCAGTCTGGAAGCCGAAGTTTCGGTATAAAATTGGAGGTCAAAACCGGTATCCTTAGTCTAGTCAGCAATCACAATGTGCAGCTCGCGTTTTGCCATTATTTTATAAGTAGAACGATAATCTATGTTCTCGTCATTCAAAAATTTCTTTTAAAAATTAAATTTTCTAAGGCAATCGAATTTTGCTTCTCGTATGAATCTTTCTCACTTTTGAATACGATGTCTTTTGTCTATTGCCAAGTTTCGAAACGCTGAAATTAATGGTGTATCAAACTATCTGCTGCGTCCCTGTAATGAAAATTATACACACTAGGATAAATCATGTTAACTTATAATCTTCCTTCATGTACTATTTATATAAGTGTAGTGTAAAAATTAAATTCAATATTTAAAATCCATTGAACGGTTGTTATGAAAATTGAAAACATACGTACAAACATATTAGAGAGGAATTCGAACTTTTATTTATTTATTTGTTTTTTTTAGTCCGAGCCATGAAAATTTTGTGTTATCCAAGCCCAAGCCAGTGCCCCTGAATACTACGTTTGCGCTCTAACACAAGAATAGGCGATTTTATAAGCATTTATCATACAGGGGTCCATTGGATTTCGACATCAGTATTAATTATTTGAAGGGTATGAGATATATTTTACCCACTTAGTTATAATGATGATTCGTACCAGTATTTTGAATGAAACTTTATATTTAAACTTTGATAAAAACAATAGGGGGAACTGGGGCACATTGATACTTGGGTCAGATTGATACACCCCCTGTACAGCACACAGGGTCATTACAGGAAGTTTCAGCAACAGTTCCAAAAGGTGGTACTAGTGAAATTAACTAAAGAAAGTTTTCGAATGATTCAATAGTTTGATGAAATGGGATGGGTGATTAATTGTTTTTGTACGACAAAGGTAAATTTGAGTTGTACAATTGAAATGGTATTATACAACTGTTCCAGTATTTTCAACCGAAAAGAATACCCTCCCTGGCAAGTAAAGCAACTCTTTATCAGTTCCTCATTCTTTATTGTTAGATAAATTATGAAGTGTTGGATTTGCGATTCATTTTATTCAAAATGGCTGTATGGGGCACATTGATACAACCTAAATCCTTTTTTAGTTCATTTTTTCATTATCTTTTATTTTTTTACCATACACTCCTTAATTCAACCATTTTTCGTCAAAAATTTCTACTATTAGTTTTTATTTAAGTGAAATAGCTCTAATTTCTTTTTATTAGAACATTTTATAAAATTTTTGCAAACAGAAGACTTACAAACTTATACAATATCTAGTGCTAGTAGAATTAACAAAAGAAATGGACGGCAGCCTGGCAAATGTCAAATTTATATCGATTCTCCGGAGAAAAAGTATTATCGACATGAGAAATGTTAAGTAAGAGAAACAAGCTGCAGAACAGTACAGGATTATTATATTATAAACAAAAATTTTTAATATAATTACCCTTTATTTTCTGTTTCTAAACCGATTTATAAACAGAAAACCTGGTAATTCTTTCACTTTTCCTAAGAAAGAAGATTTGACAAAGTTACCACAGCCAACAAACAGACAAGGAACAGCCTGAACATCAGGCCAATATACATTTCATTTTGATTGCTTTAATATCGCTTAAAAATAAATTGTGTGCGATTTTATTGTCTATAAATATATATAAAATGTTTGCTAACTATTTTTCTATGAAAAATATGCGTTGGTGTTATTTTGTCTTCATTTTTTCCAGACGTGTCAAAGTGTATCAATCTGCCCCGGGGATGGGGCACATTGATACAAATTACTTTTTTGATTTTTTAAAAATTACATGCAAAAATAATATATAAAACAACGATTGTACATTTTTATAACACACTACACAGGTTTTGCTGACATCACATAGAAAAATAACTTTAAATTTCTGCTTTCTAGACACCAAATTTTTTTTTTTTTTTTGAAAAAACCTGTATCAGTGTCCCCCAGTACCCCCTACTTAATTTTTTTAAGTATGAATTCTAGTATGAATTCAACAAGAGACAAACTTAGTTACTTGCACATAGAAGGGTTTTTTTTAAAAAAAGCAATACAACTTAAAAAAAGTTATTGTACAAATGTGAAAAAACAGTTAATTATACCCTACAATACTGTGTCAGCGCGTAGGCCGGGCGGGGGTGGGCGGTGCCAAAACCCAATAAAAAAGTGTGCATTAGAAAATTTTAATAATATTTTAAACTTCTTTCAATATTAATTTTCTCATTTAAAAATCTATTTTCACATAAATATAAGTAATACTCCCTCATGACAACGCTTCGTAATTTGAAAATCTGAAGATAGTAAATTTGGTGTTGTTGCCTAACCATTATCAAAAGTCACTTTTTTTTATTCTTTGGGAACATCATGATAGGAATGTAGTAGAAAGACATGAATTCTATTTAGAAATGATTCTGAAAAAGAATTTTAAACAAAAAGCAAAGATAGGTAAAGGATATATTCTTTGGCGGCTTCTAACTGGTTTTATTTGGGGCACTAAATGCATAGCTGACAATTTTACTCTTTTTGTAGAAGTATTTTTTAACCCGTTAAGGGGCAAAGAATTTTTTTTCTTAAAATGCTAAATTAATTAATTGATACCAGAACTGAAAAATAAATTTATTTAAAAATATATAAAAGCTTTTCTTAATGCGTATTTCTTAAAATTAAAATTTTTATTTCCAATTTCTGGCGTCAATGTGGTATTTCGCAATTAAAATTAAGTGCGATATATTTTATCCCACCGCCCTTCAATGGGTTAAAGAAATAATTGTTCTATTTATCAGTAGAAAAATTAGCATTTTAATAAAAAAAGATATCTTAGCCAATTCAGGAGCTGTGGGATACATTTTATCCCCTTCCATATTTCCAGTGGGAATTCAGAATTACAGAAACGCAATTGTTTGCACATGAAAGAGTTAAAAAAAAAAGACAGTCGCAAGCCGCCACTGTTCCTTGGCTTCTTTTTGTTACCAACATTGAGAACATTGATGAACATTGAAAATGAAACGTTGAGCTCCATCCCGAATACATGTATGAGAATCAAGCAGCGGCAAGTTTCGAACCTGTTTCCGGCCTGAGGTTAGGCGCCTCATGTCCAAGACCAATACACAACCAAACACACGCAACGCTTAAAAATAGAAATTCGGTAGTTACGGAAAATACGATAATTATTTAGCAGATTAAATATTTTTTTCTTTCAATCGTCTCTAAAAAATCAATATTCAAGGATATTCTCGTTAGAATGATTTGATTATCTGTCTCTCTTTGCTGCATGTCTTTTTTCGCCCCGGAAGTGCATTGGCTTAAATTAGATACATTTTGTATAACATCGTTTGCGTTTGAGTTAATAGTCAATCTTTAATAGTGGTGTTTGGGAAGGTCATGCAAATTTTAAAATGTATTCTAGTATAAAGTAAAATATATAACTAAAATTATTAACCCCTTAACTGCCCGTACGAAGCTCGGGCAAGACGAATTTGCTTAATTCATTATTTAAAGCTTTTTGTCACCACTAATTTTTTTTAAATGGAATAGCACACTATTCAAAGGTAGAACTGTTTAGAATAAATATTAAGAATATTTTAGCTTAAAAAATGGTATTACCCTATATTTTCAATTTATTGCGCTTAAAAAAGCAACCAGTTAAGGGGTTAATAAAAAAGAATATTGCCCAGTTAAGCTGATGGCATTGAGCTCACAGGCTACGCATACTAATTCAATATTACACCCTTATGTTTTCAAGGGTTAATTCCGTTCGCAGAAAAATTAAGGAGGGAGGAACAGCTCCTCCCTTTCCCCTTTTTATGCTTAATCATTGAACCCTCTAAACTGATCAGGACATGCTTTATCATAAAAAAATCCATATCCAAGATTCAGAGCAAATCGGATAATTCTTAATAAAAACCCATTTATATAATTTAAGAGGAGTTATCCCCCTCTTTTATATACTTAACCATTAAACTTCCAAAACTTTTCGGAGATTTGAACGAAATCTGACAATTCTGCATGAAAAACCCATTTATATAAATTAAGAGGAGGGGCATTAGACCCCCCCATTTCCCCTGTTTATATTTATCCAATGAACACCTAACACCAATCACGGAAGTGCTTCATCAGAAAGATCTTATGTGTAAATTTTGAACAAAAACTATTATTTCTGCATGAAAAACCCATTTATATCAATTAAGGGGTGGGGCATGAGCCCCCCGTTTTCCCTCTTATACATATCGAATGGACTCCAAAAACTAATCAGGGAAGCGCCTTATCAGGATATACCTATATACAAAATTTCAAGTGAATGGGATATTTTTATCAAGAGTTATCGCGTTACGCACGAACGTACATACAGAACGGACGGGCACATAAGCTCTCAAGCTATGATAGCCTGTGAGCTAAAAAACGCTGAGTGCGTAACAGGGTTCGAACGCTTTAATCACTTTTAACCCTTTGGGGACGAGCTACCAGTATACGGCCACGAGGAACGTTCAGAATCCTTGTTTATCCCCACCAGTAAAATTTTACTGTAAATTTTTACCATTTATCGGAGCATCTTCTCTATTCAATAAAGGTCAAATTTCTTTGTTTAAAACTCGGTAACGAAAGCACCATGGGAAATTTTTCACCGGTGAAATTATGACCTGCATTATTGACTACAGTTGAAGCTTTACGATTTCTGGTATTGCAAAAGCATTTATTTTCGCGAGCCGTAATTTTCGTGAAAGTGAAGACATGGGTGATTTCGCGAAAATTTGTTTGTACGCGCATTTAGTGGTGTTGAAAACAAACATGAGATAAGAAGCTGGTATAAAAATTATAATTGAGTGAGCTGCATTCTATTATTTGTATTATTGTTTTTATTCAAGCAATAGTTGTAGGTCTTGTTGAACTTTTTGTATTTAATTCTTATAACAGCATTTAGTAAATTTTGGAAAAAAGAAAACTTTGATTTTTTTATTATTATTTGAGGCGAAAAAAAAAAAATTCTGCAAGGCTTAAATTTTCGCGATTTCGACGGGCTCGCGAACATCAGGAAAATTAAAGCTTCCTGAAAATAAGTTCATTAACAGTATATATAAAATTTCCATTATTCGTAGATCTATGGTACAACAAAGACATTTATTATATCCCACAGTTCAACGATACACCATGCAAAGTATTCAAATCTAACGAGAAGGTGAAAATCTGACAATAACGAACACATTTCTAAGTATAAAAACACTGCGATATACTCGTTGCTTTAACACTTTATCTATTGCATTATGATCCACTGATTATTATTTTTTCTAAAAATTTTTTTATTTCAGTTACTACAATGAAATTAAAAGATTTGCATAAAAAAATTCTCATCCGAAGAGAAATTTAATTCATTAGAAGTAATTAATTGAAGTGGTTAATTGAAGTGGTACTTAAAAGTATTGCCAAGTGGAATATGTGGCAATACTTAAAAGTATTGCCACATACTATGCCTAAGAAGTTCTTGTAATGGAAAACCTACATAATATTCAAAATAAAATTTAAACACTTAAAAATGCTAAATAACAAGAGGACACTTGCAAGTTAATAAAATAAAAGTTAAATTGATATAAATTTATTTTACACACGGAAAATGAGTAAAAATTAAAATTTGAAAATTAAAAACTTTTGAATATTAAAATTAATTTTTATTGATTAAATTTTAATTTAAACTTTAAAAACTGTTTAATTAATTAAAATAACTTTTTTAGGTTATGTTCTTGTTAACAGTCTTTTATTTATGCGACACGCTTATATTTTCGCTTATATCTCTCGCATTTCCACGTATGTGATATATGAATTTACATGTGTAATTTCTAGCATAGCAAAAAAAGCCGATGCTATTACGTTTTTGATTTTCTATAAATAATAATAATGAAACAGAATAAAAAATACTAGATAAAACATTATTACACTATATTTTAGTTATTAAATTATAAAGCAGATAAAAACGACTGAGGAAGCTGAAAATTAAGCAAGTAATTGTTCTCCAGCACCCTCTACTAACAGTACTTATATTTTCGCAGAATAATTCAACTGTTAAATCAAATACATATACGGTTCACTTAAAATAACTAGTCAAATCCTGTTCAAAGATAAAAATAAACTCATTAAAAAAATCCAACATTGTCTTTTCATTGTCATTTCATTGTCTTATCATTGTCTTTTCAAAAATCCAACATTGTCATCTTATGTCTTTTATGTTTGCACAATAAAAAATAGAGGCGAGACAATCTGTTCAAAATATCGGCATAAATCTCATCGACTGTTTCAACGATAGCCCCTTTCTCCGCTGAAATAACAAATTTAGAACGACTACTGCTATGTATCTTGAATAAGTGGAGTTAAAAGAGCGTTTTTACAAAGTATAGTTACTACATTAATTCCGCACATTCCGTCCGTAATTCCGTTAGAATATATAATTAGTACATTTATTTAAAATTAAGTATATTAAATATAGTATACATATTATTAGTATATCATTAATGTATTCACTATGGGATGAAAGTTTAACCCTTTCCGGCACGGTCGAATTCTACTAGTAAAATGCGAAATTATCGACTGTCACCGGAATTTACAAATTCCGGTGACAGTTGACATGATGACATTTTTAGAAATTAAGATTGATTGATTGATTATTGACGTCCGATTATCTGCACTAGGGATATAGGACCAGGGGGGGTGCCCTTCGTGGGGGTCTTTCTAAGGGAACCTAACCCGTATTTACGCAAGGTTCGAAGAAAACCACGAAAACTCCGAACGGTTAGGCCGACAGCCGCGATTGGGTTCGAACCCAGCACCTGCCGTCTACCAGTTGAGAGGTCCCAACCTCTCGGCCACTGGTGGGGCTTTAGAAATTAAGAATCCCCTAATTTAAACTTTCATTGTAAAAGCAAAATTTTACAAAAGTATTATTGGTGCCGATTGCAAGTTTGGAATTAAAATTAGGTATCCCGGGACTGGGCACAATGTGCCGGAAAGGGTTAAAGTGAGTTGTACTTATAAGTACAATAAGTAGATAAAGGATTAATTATTTAATTTTTCAGTTACTTTTAACGGTATAGGCAACTGATACTTTTAACAACATTTTCAATACTGTCTAAATTTTCTCTATGATCGAGTTATAGTTTTGAAGATAATCTAACTTAGATTTTCTTAAAAATGTTCAATATGTACACTTTGCATCATATGGCACACCAATTCTTCCAACACTTCAGTTAACAAGTACGGAGAAATGGAAGCTATAGACTCTTTTATGCTGTGGCTCTGATCTGGTAAATTATTCGGTAGCGGCAGAACGTATACATTATTCCGGGTGCATCATAAATTCGTGCAATCTTTAAAAATCCATAATAAAAAAATTAATGCTCGAAAAAAATTTCGGTTTTTTCGAGCAGGATCAGACGGATTTTGGATCATCATGCATTTAATTTTGATTGCTTTAATATTGCTTAGAAATAAATTGTGGGTAATTTGAATTTCTATAAATAAATATAAAGTAGTTTTCTAACTCAATTTCTATGAAAAATATGCATTGGTGTTATTTTGTCTCCCTTTTTCCCAAACGTATTAAAGTGCCCCATGAGGTATATCAATCTGCCCCGAGGATGGGGCAAATTGATACAAATTACTTTTTTCATTTTTTTTTATTAATTACATACAAAAATACTATGTAAAACAACGATTGTACATTTTAATAACAGACTACAAAAGTTTTGTTGACACCGCATTGAAAAATAATTTGAAATTTCTGAACAAAAAAAAAAAAATTCTTAAAAAAAAATCGCATGAATATGCTCCAGTTCTACTTACTTTTGTGTCTCCTACTTTTGGAATATGATCTCGAAAAATAAACCACGCAATACTGTAAAGGTTGTAAACTTTCAACAGAAAAAATAAAGAATTATATCAAACACTAATAGTTTTCGCTGTTTTAAAACTCAACAAATGTAGGAACGATATATTTAATACCGATTTACTATTAGTTCTTCCGTGTCTTTTTCATTTAAATTCAAATTAATATACTTTTATGAATATAGATTTAAATATACATTTTTTTAAAAAAGCTTTCAGTGTCAAATATTAAATTACTCTTTGCATTTCTTCTATACTAATTCTAAAATTCGTTCTTGAGAAATTTAAAAAAAGAATAATATTTCCTTGGAGAATTTCTGTATTTTTTTTTTTTTTTTTTTTTTTTAGTGAAGCTAAGGAGTTATTTAATATCTGTTCTGGAATTTACATACTGTAATTTTTTGCTTGCTTTATGAATTTTTACAAAAAATTTTGGAAATTTTTTTTTTTGCTTGAAAAAGCAACACAAGAAATAAATAGAAAAGCACTTTTGTATAATTTCTTAAAGTTCTCAAAAAACAAATATCGCTATACTAAACATTTCGTAAACTGCAAAAGAAAAAAAAAACTAGAATTTTATCTTAGACAGTTTATACTTTTGCAGCTTTAAAGTTTAATTAATATCTTAACGATTATTTATAGCTCTTCGCCATTAGTTTTTACCTTTTCATTATATTAAACATGAAAATAATGTACTTTTTTACTAACACAGTTTTAAGTATATATTTAAAAAACGTTTAACTGCCAAATATAAATTTAGGAATCTAAAAAGTCAAGTCTTTATTTTAGTTCATGAAAATATTTGCATTATCAAGAATTCTATATCAAATTTTGATCAAATTTTGACAGCTAATTTTTGGAAAGAGATCCTGTAAAACCGAGTGAGAATAATAGATATTTCGCTATACCATAAAATAATAAAATCAGAGTTTCTAAAGGATTGCTTGTTTTATAAGATATAATAACTTTCTTTGAAAATTTTCCATTATAAATTGGATTATATAAAATAAGGTGTCATTTATGTCAAAATAGGAATATAGTTTGAGTAATTTCTAAAACAATCATATTCGCACAGGAAAGCATCACTGGAAATAAAAAAGGAAATTTATGTATTTGATACATACAGGGTGATTCTAAATTCCTAGTACAAACTTTAAGTTTTGGCACCGGACAGTGTAACAATCATTTATTCAATAGAAATATATGAGCTCAAGTTGCGTGTACAAACACAAGGCTTCCACAGGTGACTCTTTTTATATTCCGTTCGCCCCAGTATTTTTCTACTATAAATTTAAAGGCATATTTTCTCTTGCATATGTTGTCAAAATGTATGTTAAGGATTTCTGCTTAAAGAAACTGGTGCCAGTTAGAATTAAAAAAAAGCCGCCTGTGGCACCTCTGCAAACACCAGCAGATTTTGTCCCTCTTTTTAATTTCACAATTCCTCATTCATACCAGAAAATTTCTCACGAACATAATCAAAAGTGTCAGAGTAATTCTTATTTGTCTGGCCATTACTGTATAATTAAAAAGAAAAATGATGGGTGTCAATTGATACTTAATATGTATGTGAGTTGCGGTTTTGTGTTCTGAAAACTCCTCACTGACTAATAAAGCTTTGGTCAGCACACTGTTACAGAATACGAATGACGTATAAAACCCAATCCGTGCTTGTGTATTCGCTGACTACAACTTTTTATCCAAGCTAAAATGGCAACAGTCTAAAATAACGCAGAATTATTCCAGCTGCGATACGAGGTAGGTGTCCTCTGTGAATTATAGCCGAATGTGTCGGCATAACATGAATGTTCCCCAATCCCCCCTAATTTTAAATTGTAAACATTAAACTGTATCATATAGTCTAGAAACATTGAATGTTATTTACTATATCCCCTGGATCTGCTTATTTAAATGTATAAAAAATGTATTTAATTCATTAAATATAAATTGTACAAAAAATTATCTAAAATATTTTACTTTGCTCATAAAACATCGGAAATGCAAGAAATCAAAAACTTTCCGAAAAGAACCTTTCAAAAATCTTTTTAAATTAAAATTTCACATCTTTCTTACCTGACAAATAATTTTAACCACTTGACTGATCAATATTTTTGAAAAAAAAAAAAAACTTTCAAATAATTCCTTTTTTATTTCCATGTCTTATACAGAATTTATAATCTTTTATCACCGGTTTTTCAAATGAGGATTTTTTACCTAATTAACCCATTAACGCCCAAATTGTTTTCTTCGCTAAAATTTGGCCAACCCAGTGGCGTGGTTGGTAGCGTCAGCTCCTCCCACACCGCTGGACCCTGGTTCGAGTCCAGCTAGCGGCATGGGTGTCTGTGTTGTCCCTGTGATGTGTATTAAAAATGTATGTACTGTATTTCCTGTAATAATAAAGTGTTCTGTAAATGTTTCTGTGCATTCTGGATCATTCGAGGTAACAGCCATTGTAGCTATAGACCTCAAAGCATTGTTCACTCAAACTCAAACTCAAACTTCGCTAAAATTTAAATTTTGTATTTCCCACCACTTTTAAAAGCAAATTAACTTTTATCTAAATTTATCGATGATTCTGTATCATGAAATAAGGTATATATTTATCTTCCTCTTTACTGGTGGGAAAACCGCTTTCCTGCTGTTTTTGTAACGGTCCTCAAACGAGGACGCTGGCCGTTAATGGGTTAAGGTAGAAAAATGCTCACATTAAACAATACAACATTTACAATAAAAATTTACTGGTCAGAATAATAAATCATGATTCGAAAATGATGCCCGTATGTGGTAAGGGCAAATCATGATTGGCAAAAACACGTCGCCCGAATGACGTACGGACAAATCAGAGAAGCGGTTACTTTATACCATATGTAAAATAAAATTTAATTTGTTACGTGTATTTAATGATGTTTGTCTTCTCAGATGATATTTTTATATTTATTTTACATAAAAAATAATATGTGGAACATTATATATTTATTGCAAAATTTATTTTGTGTTGTTTGTAAATAACACAGTATAAAATGGCAGTAATAAAAATCAAATAGAAATATTTGGTTCATTAATAAATAAAAAATTATACATTTAAAATAAAAGCACATTCTAAGTACATTTTTATTCCAACTCTGTGTCTGTGTCTGCGTTTCTGTCTCTATCTATCTCTCTTTTTGCGTGTATAAAATAAATATATTGTGATTTCTTGAACATAATGAAGGGATGAAGATTTTAAAATACATACCTTTGACAATACAACTACAACTATATGGCATTGTGAAATTTTATACCTATGAATCAATATATACAGTCCATTTACTAAAATTTTAATCTGTTTTTTATTATTTTTTTCCTATTTCAAAGCAATAAAATCTTGCACCAATAAAACATGGATATAGGGCTCACATATGGTCTTCAAACTGAACATCAATATTTTTTAACAGAAAATTCGTGATAGATTTGACAGAATTTGCACTAGAATTAACTTTCAAAGTTGATATCTCGGCAATTTCCAAGAAAAATCTAAAAAGAAAATTTCTCTAAGAAAATTTTGATGTTCAGTTTGCGGACCATTTGGGAGATTAGTAGTTATAAACATATTTATAATTACAGTATTCGGCGCCAATGTTGCCAATAAGTTACTTTTTATAAAATTCAACTTTCTTGATTTACATAATACTTTTAAAGCGATAAAATTCTTGTAAATTTAATGACATGTTAATTTATTTAATGACATGTTATTTAAGGCGAAACGAAATCCGAATAGTAAAAAGAAGGAACCTACGGGAAAGACTGATCGGGAAGATTACTGTTTTAGGCACCAGTATTTCCTGACAGTTTTCTTCATGGTAGACTTCGCACAAAATTTGTAAAAAAAATTGACCACATGGAATATTGTTTGCATATAGTGTGCTTAGAAAAAGGATTTTGTTGACGCTTGTAATTTATAGGAGTCATTAACATTAAATTTATTGATATTGCAAATTAGCATAACATATAAAACTGCTATTTGCCCCCTTTGCAACAAAGGTTATTTACAAATTAACTAACATTTATAATCTTCATAGCTTATTGGTTTACGTAGCCAGAATTCCTTATTAATATGAAATATATATTTAATATTGATAGTGCAAATTGGCATTACTTTTAAAACTTTCATTTTGCAATAGCTATTATTTACACATGAACGAACACTTAAAAATTTCATGTTTTATTGGTTTACGTGGCCAGAATTCCTTATTAATATTAAAATAAATATTTCATATTGATGACGCAAATTGGCATAACTTTTAAAACTTCCATTTCATTTCTCCCTTTGCTACAGAGATTATTTACACATGATCGAACATTTAAAATCTTCATAGTTTATTGATTTTCACTGACTGAATTTCTTATTAACCACTTAACCGTCGTCCTCGAGACATTCACGGGCTTCACGCTTTTTATTCAAAATTCTTTGATCCCCACCAGTCTTTATAAAATAGTACAATTGTTTTCAGTCTGGTATAATTTTACTTGTCATTAAATAAGACATTTTTTTTTCATAAAAGTGGTGGGAATAGTGAATTTGAATTTTTAAACCGTAATTTAATGCAACCATTTTGTGGTTAATATTAAATATACATTTTTTTACATTGATGATGCAAAATGGCATAACATTTAAAACTTCAATTTTGTTTTTCACTTTACAACTGAGATTATTCACACAGGAAGGAAAATTTAAAACCTTCATTGTTTATTGGTTTACATAACTAATATGTCTTATTTATATACATATAAATAAATAAAGAGAGTCTAATAAAGAATCTATTTTGAAATTAATGCATAGGATATTTTATTAATTATCTCTGTAAGCACATAAATGGAATTTGCGTTGAAAGTAAAATTCATTCAAATGTATTATATACATTAATAATTAAACGTGTGGTATTAAAGTAAAATTGTTCTAACATGAATTATGAAAAATAGCATTTTTTTTTTTAATTTTCAATCTTTCTCTAATTGGAGCTGTAATATCCTTGATTCTTTTTTCATGCACAAGCAGGTAACTATTCCGGGGGAGTATTTATTTCCCTAGAAAGATCTCCTTATTTGCATACACATAAATCCATGTATGGAATTTAATTTTAAATGCATTATAAAAACAATATATCCATTGTTTTTGCCCTAAAAATAAACATTATATATGCATAATTGGTGTAATTATATATACCATCAGACTTGCCAAATTTCCGGCTTCTGGCACACTACGATTATATTAGAGAAAATCTTGTTCTTTTATATCGCCAAAAATTTTCACTTAAATAAAATATTTTCTGCATTAAGATACTGCTATCAAAAAAGCCGGACTCTTTTCTTTTTTAGCATTACCTCCACCATTAATTTAAAATAAAACTTTTATATTAAGTGTATTATTTTCTATCCGGAATCTTGTATCAGAGATATTCTAAGATTATATACACTTGTGCATAGCTGCCAACTCTTCTGATTTTTTGGCCTGAAAAAATTTAACAAAAATGTTCGTCTTCTTTAATCGGCAGTTTTCGTCGATTTTAATTGTTAAAATTTACTGTAAAATATTTCTGGTCTAAAATATCGGAAGATGTTGGCAGCTATGACTTGTGAACAAAATAAATTTCACTAGAATATTTTTTCTATACAAAACATACTTCTTTACAGATATAAACACACAGAGTTTAATGCATGAAGTTTGTTCTTTGAAAACTGTTATCTGTTATTTCTTTTATCTGGATCAAGAAAAACAGGTTTCAAAATAAAATTCATATTAATAATAACTTTGTGCATTTGTTACAATAAAAATTAATACTTGTCCTTATTAAATAGCAATTATGTTCTAATATTAATTGCGTAAAGCTCCAAACTTTTTTTAAATATCCATTTGGTTTTTTTTCTCTTATAATAGAGATAAACCAGAATTGTGTACCCATGCACGTACATATGCGATTTCGAATATATTTTTTATATACATGCATACATAATATTTTTAATTTATATAAATTTAAAGAATTAGAAGTAGTGTATTTTTCGAAAATTGTTTTCTCCTATCATTTCATGAGGATCAATGAAAGCTTTTATATAAAAAAAATGTATATATATTGATACCGTTGTGTGTTTGTAGAAACAATAATTAATTTATGTCATGAATTTAAAATTAGATTCTAAAATTAATTGCGTAAATCTTCATGCAGTTTTAAATTTAGATTTTTTTTCTTTTTACTCAAAATATATATATTGTTTGGACTATTTACTTATGCACAAACGTGTATTAGATTTCTAGGATTTACATACATGCATATAAAATATTTCTTATAAATATTGATAATTAGAAGTATTTTTTTATAAATGTTATTGTAAAATATTTGATAAAGTATTGCTGTTTACGTGGATCAATACTACTTGCATTGAAATAAAAAAATATGTATATTGGTATCGCTATGTATTTTTTTTATAATAAAATAAATTTGTGACATAGTTTAAAATTAGGTTCTAATATTAGTTGAGAGAAACTTATCTTTATTAAATTCCATTACGTTTCTCGGCTTATAATATTGATAATCAAAGATTGTTTACACATGTATCACAAAGTAAAAGATTTCTACAATATTTGTTTTTACAAATGTATTACATGCATTCAAAATATTTCTAATTTATGAAATTATAAATAATTAGAAGTAGTACTCTTTTCGAAAAATGTATGTATATATATATATATATATATATATATATATATACAAAAAAAAACTTGAATTCAAAAGCAATATTATATTTATATCGCTGTGTATTTGTTGCATTAATAAAAAAATGTATAATTAATTTAAAATTGTTCTAATTTTTGACGCACAAAACTGCATATCTTTTTTAATTTCCATTCAGTTTCTCCGCTTATAGTTGAGATAATGCAAGATTATTTGTACATGTACGAACAGATAAGATATTTTAAAATTATTTGTTTATGTACATGCATAAAAAAATGTATCTAATTTATATAAATATAAATGATTAAAAGGAGTAGTTTTCTTGAAAATTATTATGTATTGTTTTTTATGTGGATAAATAAAAAGTTGTACTGCTATAAAAATTTATATTGATATCATTTTGCATTTGTTGCAATAATAATAAATTTGTGTCATTGATTTAAAATTAGGTTCTATTATTAGTTTTTTGTTTTAATATTCCATAACTTTTTTAATTTCCATTCAGTTAACTTATAATTGAGATAATCTAATATTATTTACACATGCACGAACAGATAAGAGGTTTCTAAGATATTTTTTTTATGTACATGCATAAATAATGTCTCTAATTTATATAAATATGAATGATTAAAAACACTAGTTCCCTTGAAAACTGTTATGTATTGTTTTTTATGTGGACCAATAAAAACTTGTATTGAAAAAAAAAAAATTATATGGATATCATTGTACATTTGTTGCAATAACAATAGATTTGTGGCAATAATTTAAAATTAGGTTCTGTTATCAATTTTTTAAATATTCCACACTTTTTTTAATTTCCATGCCGTTTTTCCATTTATAATTGACATAATCCAATATTATTTACACATGCACGCACAGATAAGAGATTTGTGGGTTATTTGTTTATATACATGAATAAAAAATATCTGTAATTTATATAAATACAAATGATAAGAAGCAGTAGTTGTCTTGAAAATTTTTATGCTTTGTTTTTTATCTGGATCAATAAAAACTTGTATTGAAATAAGTATATATATATATATTAATATCATTGTTTGCATTTGTTGTAAAAAATAAATTTGTGTCATTAATTTAAAATTAGATTCTGTTATTAGTTTTTTAATTATCCATACCTTTTTAAATTTCCATTCCGTTTCTCCACTTATAATTGAGATAATCCAAGATTATTTACACATGCACGAACAAATAAGATTCCTAGGTTATTTGTTTATATACAAAGCAACTGTTTCTGACCTTCCTAAATTTTATGCAGCTTTAAAATCCTTTGCGTCTTTTATATACAACTAAAATATGCACAAATTGATCCCCGAAAATGATTCAAAACAGTATCTGCCACTAGAACGATCGCGTTCTAGAGGCATTAGGATGCTGACACTAGTACCATGCGGCTTTCCTACCAACAGTCCTAGGGTTGTTGGAAGAGGATGGATTAGATCGGCGCCAACGAATCAGTTTGGCGTCGGAGCTGTGTTTTTAAAAATAATGCTAAAGCGGAAATGAAAGTCTTCATCTTGGTAAGAGGTTCGCATGCAAACAAAGAGAAAATTATCTCGCGTTATAAACTTCCTTTATTTGAAAACAACTTAACTTTTATATCTCTTTCACTCCTTATTAACGCAATAAATTTTACTTTTAACTAATTTTATATACCTATATATAATATATTTAAGATTTTTTAAGACAACTTTTTTACTAGAACATCTTTTTTTTCTGAAGAATTTCATGTATTATATATTACAGGGAAATGTTAACATATTTCAAGATTTAATCTCGAGTTAAAAGATTAACTCCTTGAGGGGCAAAGCACTTCTGCTACTAAAATGTTAAAATGATTGATTGACACCGGTATTTATAAACAATTTTATATGAAACAAAGTACAGTAAAACCCCGATAATTCGGATTAATTGGGACCAGACCCAATCCGGATTGTCGAAAATCCGAATTATCCGGAGAATTAGAAAAAAATGAAGTACAATAAATCATACTTACAGAAAATCACCTTTATGTTTAACTTATTGATTATTTACAGACAGTAAAAATGTTTACTTTGTAATAAAAAAGTTTGTAATTTTTTGCTGTGCCAGTTTTCTATACCTTTTGCGAGCCGTACGGTCACACATCCGCTTGAGCATAAGTAGTTCGTTGGGTGCAGTTTAAATAAGAAAACTTTAGGTATTCTTCAAAAAAATTTCAGAAATTTTTTTTTTATTCATAATACGACGATGAAACAAGTTAATGTTATGGAAATTAGTCAAATCGCTTCTCAAACTTGAAAAAAGAAATTGACCAAACCGATCCGGATTATCCGGAGATCCGGATTAACGGGGTCCGAATTAGCGGGGTTCTACTGTAAAAGCTTTTCTTCGAGTATATCATATGAAATAAAAGTTAATTTTTAAATTTTGGTGTCAATGCGGCATTTGGGAATTAAAATTAAGTGGTATATAACATATACCGGTGCCCTTCAAGGGGTTAAAATATTATCGTAATTTGTGCCATATAATGTGGTCAAAATGACAGAATTTTAAATAAGGAGCAATTGACCTATTCCCAAAATGGCTAATTACCAACAGGACAAATTTCCGCCAGTAAATTTGAATACAAATTTTCTCCTTACTAAACGCCATAATAATGTCGAATTTCAGTTATAATTATGGACTAAAAGAAATATTTATTTTTACTGGTGGAATTTTAGTTCGGTGGTGGTGCTCGACTAATTGGAAATTCAAAGAAATATGCACAACTTGCTATATGCATTAGGTGTATTAGGTGTACCGGAAAGTTCTGTCATATAATATTATTTCACGCCTACTTATTTAAAATTTAATTTTCTGCATAGACACCACTCTTTTTTGAAATGGTAAAATACACATTGTTTTTAATTTAATGCGAAACGTGAAAACTATTTGAACTTGACCATTTCAAAAATGAGGCGTCAATGAAAAAAATATGAATTTTTAAAAATGTAGGCGTGAAATAACATTATATGAAAGAATTTTCCGGTTGACTTAATACATACGTATAAACATGATCTGATTATTAACTAGGCATACTTCTACCTATAAAAATAATCGTATTTTTTATTCATAACAGAAAACTTCGTAGCTCTGAATAAAGTGAAAAATAACTGAATTTCCATGCAGAATTCTTACAAACTTAAAAGGCACGAATATCGGTCGCTCGTCAACAAGGGGCTAAAACATTTACTTCATTTAATTCTTCGCAACGAGAGCTCTTTGCTTAATTTTTAAACTTTTACCCCCGGTTTTCCAAAACAAATAGTTTTCTCTAATAAAATCACGAAAATGATGAAAATGACCAAGTTGCATGTAGAAGTAACTGGTGAGAATAGAGATGGGAATGTTCGGAAAAAACCGGTTTTTTTCCGAAGGCTTATTTTTCAATTTTTCCGAACTGGAAAAATTGAAATTTCATTTATGAAATAATATAGTGAAAATTTTGTAATAGCTACATTCTCATACTTTTTATTTTATTTATTTTTATGTTGAGTGTCCCACATGAAAACTTTAAAGTGGGTGATCTGATCTCTGAGCAGAAATCTGTTTGAGAAGACTTGAAAGAATCCTTCACATTTTTTTCTTGTTTGAAACACAAGACCCTTCGCAAAATTTCTCTTGAAAATAGACGTTTCAGAAAAAAGTTTAATCTACAAGTTGAATCTTTTGCAAATGCAGTGATTGAAAGAAAAAAAAATCTTATGCCATACAGCAGCTGAATCTTATCAAGTTGTATATATGCATAAATAACTTCATTAAAAATGTCTAAATAGGACTCTAAATATAGTAATAATTTCTTAATCACAAATTCTGAATATATTTTGTATAAGTATATGTACAAGAAATTCGCTATTTCACAAAAACAGGATTACATGAAAAAAAATCTAGATATTTAATTAAATGGAACTTCTCTTTTTAAAAATTAATTCATGTGCAAAATTATTTCAATAATATGCCAATTAATAGAAATGGTAAAATTAAAAATTTAACATAAAATTTGAAGCATGCATTTATTACTTTTTTATATCTTTTCAAGAAGTAACTATTGAATTTGTGAAAAATTTCACTTCCAGTTTTTTGTGTATTTGAACGTTTTAGAAGGTCCTAAACACGATTTGATGGTTTTTGGAAAATATCTATCACTCTGTGAGTCTGTATGGGACAAAAATTTTATGGGCACTCGATCTCAAGAACTGATGCACATAATTTCACAAAACTTTAGATTCAGTTACACCTTGATATAAACTCGAGATGTTTAGTTATTCGTGTATATCGCTCAACCGATGGCACTGCTATGCTGCATTATTCATGATTTTCACAATAGTTCTTTCTCAAGAACTAAAATACTTTTTTCATCAAACTACAGATTCAGCCAGTTCCTGATACATATTAATGTTATTTAGTTTTTGGTGTAAATTGCCCTATAGGTGGCACTATTATGCTGCATTTTTCAAGATTTTGTTATAGCTGATTAACTGAATGTTTTTTCAAGGTACTGAATCTAAAATTGACCTCCATTTTACCTCCATAATGCACAGTAATTTTGCAGAAACATGAGCAGTTTGCATTAGAAAAGTACAACTACGATGAAAAAAAAAACATTTTATTACAAGTAACTATGTTCCAAATTATACTTTCCCTCTTGATTAAACTTTGAATTTTTGTAGTTTTCTAAAGCACAGTAGAAGTTTATCTCTGTATGTAATTGCTTTTGTAATTCCTCAAATAGCGAGCATTTTCTATTTATAGTGTTCTGTTTTCACAACTTTTGAGTTTCACTCTTAGAAATATGAAATTACCATATGGAAACATTATTGAATATGGTTTCTTACTCAAGAATAGAATACCAGATTTCAGGATAAAAAGAAAAAATTACGTTTAATTAAACTTTAAAAAAATATATATTTTTCTGGTTTCAGTGAGTAAAAATCGAACAATCAATAAATCCTATGCTATTTTTTAGTTGCAGACCTGAGTAAGCCAAACTAAAACTTAGTTTTCTTTGAATTTAGGTTATAAAACAAAATCAAAAATGAGTTGAGATTGGAAAGCTATATCAAAACTAAACATATTTTTAAAGGAAATAGAATTATAATTATAAGAAAAAAGTGTAATAATGTAAAAATATACATTTTTTAAACAAACAAAGCAATTTTTGAATACTGATATTGATAATAATGACAAAACTGCAACAATTTCTTTAAACCAGTATCATTTACTTAAAAACTATACTTATGTAAATGGAATGCATAATTTATTTCATTCCAAACTGCAGACATATTGGCTCAGGTTCTTACATTAGGTCAATTTGTAGTTAAACATGTAACTGAAAAATCCTTTCAACACAGATATGATATAATAAACAATAGTTTAATAAAAATTCTTAGGCTGTGGAAAAAAACTAAATTTTCAAAAGCAGATTTTGCTACTTTCTTTGTATTTTTTAATATAAAGTGAAAATAGTTTTCATTTAATACAAATAAATGGGAAAAAATGTTTATTATTTAATATTCTCTAAGAAAATATAATTTATTTGGGAGAAACAGTCATGAAAAATCAATTTTTCCAAATTTTCTGTTTTTTTTTTCCGAAAAAAAAAACCCGGTAAAAACCAGTTTTTTTCCGCCACTTATATTTTCCCGGAATATTTACATCTCTAGGTGAGAATACTAAAAATTTTACATGGCACGTATACAAGTAGCTCGTTTTCAAGGAGTTAACGCTCCACCTATCAGACGGATTGAAGGTACGCGATAGATACATTCAAATTATTTATTTAGAACAGATTTTTTTTAATGAAGAAATTATATAAATCGGCATTAATAAGTTAACCCTTTATCTACCGCATTATGAATCCATGAAAATTTTACTTTCTAAAGCATTTTACGCAAATTGTTTAAAATAAATTAAAAGATTTACTTATTCATTTAATAAATATTTGAAGGATTTCAGTAGAATTGAAGGATTTAGAAGGATTAATTAAATTTGAAATTACAGGGATTTTGTGCAATTTTTATAACCCCTCTCAAATCTTTCATTTTTAATTTTTTTCTTAGTATGTTGTAGATTTATAAAATGTACAAATATGATATTCTTATAATATAAATGTAGAAATATTTGCGCATTGAAAAATCCCCTCCCCCTCTTCCCTCAGCGCCAAGAAAGCTGAAAAGGTGCGACGGCAAAAGAAATCACCCTTTTAAAAATATTTTTGTTTTGTATAACCAATAATGCTTTTGGAACAAGATAAATCAATTTATCTGTATTTCATTCTAAACAGTACTACAACTAACTGCCGTATTAAAAGAATTTTATGGTAAGTTATTTTAGAAGTACTTATAAGTGCAGTCGGTAGATAAAGTTAAATAATTCTAAATAAGAATTCTTATGTAGAATAATTTTATAAAATTTGAATAAAATTTCCGGTAGATTTACGGTTATTCCCAATACTCGTTTAAAACTATACCTTTTTTGAACGTAACATTCGATTTATTTAATGGTCAAATTTTGTATTTTTAGAAAAAGTAATTTTTTAATTAAAAAATTATGTTTGAAAGATGCTTACTTTAATCTTAAGCATTTATTTTTACAGTTGTCGCAAAGCAACACCAGTGGAAAATAGAATAAACAACGTTGCAAATGCCCAATCAGCAAATTATTAATAATTATTTGCAGTAGTGAAATGCCTAGGTTAATTAGAGTTTCCCGCAATGTTCGGAATTTGGCAGGATCACACATATGCAATTAATCTCACATTTGCTTGTCATTTGACTATAATAGTTAAAGCATTAACAGGATTCCTAGAATAATACTAAGGTAAACATTTGGTGACTTTCCTTTGCCAGGTTTTCCTTTATTTATTAAAAAAACTTCTTTGACCTTTCTAAATACAAATTCGGCTTATATGCTATTACTGAAATCTCCATAATGGACAGTTTCATAAATGCTGTAAAAAATATGCGCTGAATGTATTTCAAATTTATAATTACTTTTCATGTTATTATTGCCAGAGCTGCCAAGTCTCCGGCTTTTTGGATACCAGAAATATAATACAGAAAATGTTATTTTATTTAATTGGAACATTTGGGCAATTTAAAACAGCAACATTTTCTCGAAAATAATAGTGGTGTGGGAAAAAGCCGGAGACTTGGCAACTCTGTTATTGCTATGTTGTTTGCATAAATATTAAATAAAATTTTTCGATTGGACGAATAATTAGTTAAAAATTTCTTCCACCACGATGGAAATTAGTACATCAGAAGTTCCCTGAATTAAAATTTTTTAAAACTTTCCTGACTTTTTCCCTAAATTTCCAAATTTCCTAAATTTTCCCTGTTTTTCAAGTTTTTCTTAATCTCTAGAAATCCTATTAAATAAGCACGAAATGCAGAAAATATTTTAATTTATATGATAATATACTTTGTAATCAATGCGTATCATTAAAAAAATAAAATTAAAATTAAAATAAAGTAAAATAAAAGAATTGTGATAAATTTTAGTGGGACACAGGCAATTATTTTTCTCTACTATTCGTATCAGTTTTTAAATAAAAAATAAATAAATTTTGTAGTACATTTCTCTTGCAAACGTTGACTATGAAAAAAGACTTTGGAATTTGAGAAAGGTTTGCGAAGTATAATTGAAAAATAATAAAGTGCTTTAGAAAAAAAATCATATATATGATTAATTTTTATTTTACATGATCTCACATATATAAACTTAATCGCATGTTTGTGCGAAATCCAGAAATAATTTTCAAAGAATTAAGTAAGTTCTCAATACAGAAATTCTGAAATTTATGCTTCATCAATAATGCACCCCATAATAATTAGACTCCATTATAAATACTGTAACAAATATCAATTAACTTTTATTTGGAGGGGGGCGGAATGTTTTTACATGGAATAATTTACAAAAATGAGCAACGCGAATTAGATTTTAAGATACACTTATTGCTGAGTAATAGTGAAATGTTTTAGCAATTATAAATTTATCATTACTAATTAGGATGAGCGAAGCGAATCCTCTACTAGGCCACTCAAATTACACTTTGTCGTACACTTTACAGAAAAACTATTCAATATTTTAACTTCAAATTAAACACAAAAATAAATTATGATCTGTAGATTTGCAGAATATAATTTTTTTTTACATTAAAACGTTAAAAAAATTTATTATTTTAATTAATTTATTTTACATGCATTTCCAATACGGATGCATTTTAGCAAATAAATAAAAAATGAAACGCGTATATTTTCAGAAAAAAATATAAATCATGGGGTAAGTAATAATAGATAGAATCATGATTAATTTAATAAATAAAATATATTTTCATTATTCAGCAAAATCGTTTGCACAGATGACACTTAAACATTAAAAGAAAATTGTATTGTGGATTTTTTTTTTGTAAAGTGGCAACAAAAGAATTGTAAACAAATAAAATTAATTGTTAAATTTGTTATATAAATGAAAAATTAAAAGAATTGAAGCGTGAAGTTGTTGCCTCGATTCAAGCTCTTTATAAATGTACTAAAGCAAAGTTGGCCGATTCAGAAACCACAAATTGACTTTAACCATTTCTTACTTTATCATTTGGATTTAAAGTAATGTTACGTTCTTATTTGTGGACCGAAAAAGATTTAGTGAACGGGACTTTAGACTTTGTTGCACATTAAAAAAAAAATCACTAGCCACCAGACCAGATATCACGAATAATCATGGATAAATTTGAATACTACAATAATTTAACTTATAAGAAATGGTGCGTACCAATTCCCCCAATAATTAAATTCTAGAAAAATGGAAGCATTAATTGCTCAAGGAAAGAATTTCTTCTGCAGTTAGCTTTTGCTGTTACATTTCATAAATGCCAAGGTTTAACATTAGATGAAGCAGTTACAGATATTCAGGATATATAGACACCAGTTGGCTTAAAAACATACGTAACGTTGTCAAGAGTGAAAATCCTTCAAAATTAAGCATTCAATAGGAAATTTTCCTTACGAAAAATTCTACAATATCAAAAATTCTGATACGCTAACATGTATACAAACGAAGAAATCAGAAAAAAAAAAGTTTTACAGTTAAAAATTCATAGTATCAACGAGAGCAGATGTCAAATGTTTTTCCAGAAAATAGGATTTTGACGAAGTAACTTTCTTCAATCTCGCTTCAAATATATTATTCTAAAATAGCTATCAAAGATTATTTGATGTTAATTACAAAGATTGGAAACATACATATTTCAAACAACTTTAAAAAATACCAGTGTTACTGGAAATTGTAAAAACATCGTTAAAAGAGCTTTTAGTTGAAAATTTAAAAATATTTTGTAAAAGTTTGCTTCGAAAATATTTTATTACGCCAGTCTTATATCATAAATAAAAAATTAAAATGCGCCAAAACATAAAATAACGTCTTTGTTTAATAAAGATGCAAAAATAACATTAAAAAATATTTTTACTTTCAAATATCTGTTTTATAAAATAATGCTTCGCGAATCCAAACAAAGCATGACTTTTGCTAGTTTTAATATGACATGATTATACATATGAATTTAATCTTATGTTTATCTGTGATCTTTGATTAATTTGTTATAGTCATAAGCATGCATTTACTGTAGTGCCAAACACCTACAAATGGTCTGTATCATGTGCACAGCTGCCAACTTGTACGGTTTTTTTCCGACAGCAAAAATTTGATAGTAAATTTTACTTAAAAGAATTGCTAAATTTTGATGCTATCCAAGAATGAAAGAAGAAAATGATTCCTTTTTAATTTTAGTGGTGGGAAAAATCATTTAAATTGGTAGTCGTATATGTAGGTGAAATCGATCCATGGTTAATACGTTTCGCACCACAAAATGTTTAAAAAAATGAACTTTTGATTAAAAAAAAATTTAAATCCAGCCAATAATCGTAATTATTTTCAAGTTCAAAACTTTGTTACCCTTGGTCAAATTAACCCATTAATGCCGAGCTTCCCTTTTTAGGGACGTTTCAGAAGGTGCATTTAGCACTGTTTTTGACACCGGTAAAAAAGAAAAGCAATAATTATTTTATTTAACCCTTTCCGGCACACTGTGCCTGGTCTGGGATACCTAATTTTAATTCCTAAATTGCAAACGGCACCAGTAATATTTTAGTAAAACTTTGCATTTACCATAAAAGCGTAAATTAAGGAATTCAAAATATTTAAAAAATTCTTTGTGAATTCTGGTGTCAGTCGATAATTTCTCATTTTACTAACAGATTTTGCCCGTGCCGGAAAGGTTTAAATGATGCATTTTCGTGATTAATCAACTAAACTTAAATCTTCTAAAAATAGTGGTGCCAACCAAATAAAATTTACGCAAAAGATGCTGGGCACGAATGGGTTAATGAAAATATAATGGCGACTGCCACCTCTGTATTGAATGAGGATTTCCAAATGATTCGTTATTTGAATATTACTTTTTAAAAACAAATTTTGCCTTTTAGATTTTTTCCGGATTTAATATAAATATACCGTAAAATCAAACTCACTATATATTAATCCTGTGGAGATGCGCGGTTGCCAGTTTGGACTTCTTTTTAATTCCACATTCATTTTTGACAACTCTATCATAACTATGGCTCTAGTTCTAAAAATATTATAAATGTAATTAGTTTTCGAGCGTTTTGTCTTCTGAAATACCTGTTGAACTCTTTTTACTTTCTTCTATCTTTACAAGAAAAAAGTATTGGAATCCTGAAAATTTTCGAAATCTAGTTATCGACAGATTTACTCGTTTTTGGGGCTTAGATTCCAAAAAACATGTTTTTAAAAATGTCTGTCAGTGTGTAACACAGATTATTTTGGGCACTCTATCGCAAGATTTAAGCACGGAATTTACCGAAAATTTATATTCAGCTAGATAATATAAATTGGTGCTGATTGGTTTTTGGTGAAAATCGCCTTGCAAGTGGCACTGTTAGGCAGCATTTTCCCCGATTTCTGCGATAGCTCAACTCCAGAGCTAATGCATGGATTTTTATCAAAATTCAGATTGAGTTAGTGCTTCACATAACTTGACATTTTGTTTATTTTCTTGTAAGTCGCTTAATAGATGACGCTGCTATGAAGAATTTTTTTGCAATTTCTGGTTTAACTCTATCTCTAGAATTAATGCACGGATTTTCAAAAAAACTTCAGATTATGTAATTCTAAGACTTGATGATGTTTATTTTTAATTGCCAAACAGGTATCGCTTCTATTTTGCCTTTTCACGATTTCTGATGTAGCTTTATCTCAAAAACTTATGCATTGATTTTCATCAAACTTTATATTCAGATAGATGTTGGTTTAAGTTGTTGCAAATTACATTGTTCGCACTTTTACTATAACAATATTTTCAAAGTATCTCACTGCAGAAAAATAATGTGAATTTTGGGAATAAAGGCGTTGGAAATTTTGCTTCTAAAACTTAAATATAAATTTTCTTTTCGTTACTGTCAATTCTGTCATTACTTAGACAATTTCTGAATATGGTTTTAGTATCTAGCATATACTACAATATGCAACTATAGAGCTATGTGGGAAGTTCTAAAATTAAGTGAACACCGTTTAAAAAGATAACTCTACTAGCTATATTATAAAGCAAAAAATATGTCTGTGAGTATATTTTGGAATACAATTAAATATTGGAGCCAGAGTCCTTAAAAATATTAAGAGTTGCACACTTCTTGTATTTTTTATAATTTTTAATTATCGATACTCTGGTAGCTAAAGAGTAAAATGTTAAAATTTGCAAGCTTGCTAAAGTGATGTGAATATGACATAATTTTTTAACCTAGAAAACCAATCTTCTAACAGGCACAGTCACTTTCAGATTTAAAACTGTCTGGCATTAATTTATTCATTAACAAATTTCTGTCTGTATTGCAAAATTTTTATAGTTATTAAAACTATTATATTTACAATATAAATGAAGAAAATATATCATCTCCACATCATTTTAGCATGCTTGAAAACGATAAGATTTTACTCTTTGGTCAACAGACAATCTATAATTAATTGGCCAGACAAAAATTACGTTGAAAAGTTAATGGAAGACAGCTTTCTTTCTTTCTTTCTAACCGATGACCAAGCCCCTACCTGCCGAGTTACCTCAGCTTAACGGGTTAGATACCTGGTATCGGGACGCGGCAAAAAATATGATTCCTTCGCTTCGCGCGTCATCAGATCTGCAGTACTTGCTTCTCAGTCTAGCATACTTTGTTTTGTCGGTTGCTTAACATTATATCCTGATGTTTGTATTGCTACTCAATTTGGTCTCGTAATTTAGAGCCTTGATCAGATGATGAGACCTTCACCTGGCAAGGCACCTCCAGAGGTATAATTTACAGGTAACTTGGAGGACTTTGCACCCACGACGGATTTTACATGCACCAGGCGCCATTAGCGTAAATGACAATCCAAGACAGCTTTAAATCTGACAGAAAAAGTGCCTGTTAGAAGAATGGTTTATAGGTTAAAAAAAAGATATGTCATCTTCATATCATTGTAGCAAGCTTAAAAATTGGGAAATATACTCTTTGTGTAGCAGATAATCTATAATTAATTTGCCAGACTGCAATTCGGTTGATACGTTTTAGCCAGAGAGCTTTAAATCTGACAGCGAAAGTTCCTGTTAGTAGAATACAGAATTACCAAGTCTCCAGCTTTTTAGATACCAGTATTTTAATAAAGAAAATGATGTTTTATTAAATTGGAATATTTCGGCGATTTAATATAATCAGATTTTCTCTAAGATAATAGTTGTATGCAAAAAGACGGAGGCTTGGCAATTCTGAGATTGGTTATCCATTTACGGCTCAGAGCATTTCCATTGTGAAAATTTTAAAATAAAAGTAATGCACTGGAATTTAAAAAATAATTTATTTACAAATACGAAAAAAAAAAACGGAAGCTATATTTCACAAATACAATAAACGGCATTTTTAAAAATTAAAATTCTGGTGCCAGGGTGGCTTTTAGTAATTAAAATTAAATGATTTCATGGGCGTACCACTGCCCCTCAACGGGTTAAAGGTTAAAACAAATATGTCACTTTCATATCTTTTTTGCAAGCTCGAAAATTACAAAATATATGATACTCCTTGGCTACCAGAAAACCTATAATTAATTTGCGAGACAGAAATTCAGTTGATAAGTTAATGCCACACAGCTAAATCTGATAGCGTAAGCGCCTTTTATAAGACTTTTACAGGTTAAAATTAACGTCATCTTCACATCATTTTAGCCAGCTAAAAATTGTAACATACTCTTTGGCTACCGGAAAATCTATAATTTATTTGCTAAATTGATACGCCATCATCCTCATATCATTTTAATAAACTTGAAGATTGTAACGCATTGCTCTATATCTACCAGGCAATCTATAATTAATCTGCTAGACAGAAATTCGGTTGATAAGTTAATGCCGGACAACTATAACTGCGAAAGTCCATCTTACGAAATGAATGAGAATTCTTTTACTACTTTAAAATTTTCCGAATTAAAATTTAACTTTAAAATTTTTCTTTCTATGTGTCACGTGGTCTTACGAGAGCTTATCACAGTGAGATTTTTTTTTATTGCACACGTATCTTGTTTCGATTTATCTAAAGATAGTTTTCACGAGGTACTGCAACACGTTTTACGTTTTATTTGTAATGTAAGTTAGTAAATAAAACTTCAGCGAGGCACCGTACGTCTAACTTTACTGGCACTCGCATTTAACACTCCTTCATGTCTGGCAAGTCGAAAGTTTTACCAAAACTGCTCATCATTTTCAAAATATTTTTTTCTATGCATTAATATATTCTGTCTCAAGCTTATCGTGGCTCCCATAGCATTTTCTCGATAGTTATACAACATCATTTAAAATTGTCTGACACAGTTTTGGGGTCGACTATAGTGTCTGGCTTTTATTTATTTTTCTTTTCATTAAATAATAAATTTAAAGGTATTAAAATTTCAAAATGCTTCAAAGATTTTTTTTCCCACGAACATTTTTGAGACATAAAAATTTGTGGGTAGGCTAAGTGCCGTGATCCTTCAACATTCGATTTTGTATTGAGGCATTACAAAATAAGTGTTAACAAATTTTCTCGGTGCCTCAAATACAATTTAAATTCTAAACTACCATAAGCCGTCTTTTTGACGGCTGAAATATGAGTTTTTTTTCGGTTCAAACTAAAAATTTGATTATGAAATAAGTTAATCCTTTCCGGCACAGTGTGCCTTGTATGGGATACCTAATTTTAATTCCAAACTTGCAAACGGCACCAATAATATTATAATAACATTTTGGTTTTATAGTAAAAGCTTAAATTAATTATATAAATTATCCAAAAAATTCGTTTGTGAATTCTTGTGTCAGTCGATAATTTCTCATTTTACTAACAGATTTCGCCCGTGCCGGAAAGAGTTAAAATGAAAGCTTAAACAAGTAATTGTTAATTTCTAAAAAAGTCGTTTGTAAATCCCGATGAAAGTCGCTAAGTTCTCATTTAACTAACAGAATATGTCCGTACTGTAAAAGGTTCATCCGCTTGTGGGGCGGTGAGATATATTTTATCAAACCTAATTTAAATGAAATTCTCACCAGTAACTTGAAACGATTTTTTTATTTTTAACTTTGGAATATTGCCTTTTCATATTTTAAATTAATTTCTTTTTTTAATTTTTCCGATGAGATTTCACTACTACAGAATCATTACTACTTGCGTTTTAACCCATTAACGCCCAGCGTCCTCGTTTGAGGACGGTTACAAAAACAGCAAGAAAGCGGTTTTCCCACCAGTAAAGAGGAAGATAAATATATACCGTATTTCATGAGACAGAATCATCGATAAATTTAGATAAAAGTTAATTTGCTTTTAAAAGTGGTGGGAAATACAAAATTTAAATTTTAACGAAGAAAATAATTTGGGCGTTAATGGGTTAAGGAGTTAGATGTTACATAGAAGAAAAATGTTAAATATTAAAATCAATCTATTTTAAAGAAAATTCTGGTGTGAAATATACTTTTAAAAATTTCACTATAATTTTCGGTAGTTTTATTGTTAACCCTTTCCGGCAAGAGCAAAATCTGTTTAAAATGAAAAAATATTGACTGACACCAGAATTCACAAACGAGCTTTTTAGATATTTTGAAGCCCTTAATTTAAGGTTTCGTTGTAAAAGCAAACTTTTACTAAATTATTACTGGTGCCATTTGCAAGTTTGGAATTAAAATAGGTATCCCAGACCGGGCACAGTGTGCCGGAAAGGGTTAAAAAATTAATAGTTCTCCTGTTAACCCTTTCCGGCACACTGTGCCCGGTCTGGGATACCTAATTTTAATTCCAAACTTGCAAACGGCGCCAATAATGTTTTAGTAAAATTTTGCTTTTACAATATTGGCTTAAATTAAGGAATCTAAAAAAGCTAAAAATTTCGTTTGTGAAAACCGGTGTCAGTCGGTACTACAGATTCTGCCCGTGCCGGAAAGGGTTAACAGAAGACACAATAAAAATATATCACTACAACCGCATTTATTTTCTGACTTTAGATAAAATTCCTCAGTTATGCTTTCAAAAAGGGTTTATTTGGAATCAAGGATCTATGCAATCGATCATTAAGTTATATACTCTTCACTCGTAATATACAAACATCGCTGACTGTCAAACACTAATGCACTTCGTCGTTTGTGCATGATATTGGTAAACTCGTAATTGTAAAAGTTTTACGTGGAAATCTTTTATCATAATTAATTATGAGCGAAAATTCCTTCTTTTGATAGCTTTTCCACTGATTTTGTTGGCTTACATTTACAATTAACAAAAGTTATAATTTAAAATTAAAATATTGCTGTTTGAAAGGGAAAAAATGCCAAAATGAAATTCGTGTGTGATTTTCTTATGCAGTTGAAAATAATTATTTAACCGCTTCTCTGATTTACCCGTGCGTTATACGGGTAATGTGTTTTTGCCAATCATGATTTATTATTCTTCTCATTTAATTTTTATTCTAAATTTTGTATTATTCAATCCAAGCATACTTCTTTTTAAAATTTTGCAGAAATTTCTGTTTTGAAAATTCGGTGCTAAAAGATAAAAAATTCTGTAAAATACATGGGAAAAAATAGACATTATTTGAAAGGTTTTTCAAAAATATTGATCCATTAAGTGGTTAAAGAAACATATTGTTACGCGCCCTCCCCCTGCTAAAAATAAAATTGTATTTTCAAGTCGAAATGGAAATAGCAAAATGCAACAGAAGTGACATATAAGAATATATGTATGTGTTCGTATCCAAAATATAGAGCGTTTGAATTTGGTCATGGGATATTTCTAAACTTTCAGACTGTCTGAATTTCAAATGTAAAAATATTCAGAAAAGTTATAAACCCTTCTCAGAAAACTATAACTTCAATATATAACAGTACAATTTCTTTTGAAAAAATGCCTCAATGTTTATAAAACTACTTAGAGATTTTTTTAAAAAATCAACTGAATTTTAAAATATGCAAAAATTCATAAATTATTTAAGTGATATGTTTGTGAATTTATTTTTCAAAATATTACCAAAAATATTACTTTTGTTAACTCTTGCTTTCAAAACAGAAAAGCTTCTCTCTGCTTAAAAGGTTTCATAAGTTGGTTTCTTAAATATTAACCAACCGAAAAGTTATGTCCTATCATGTTATTTCACGTCAACTTTTTTTTAAGTTAATATTTCTTCATTGGTACCACCCTTATGAAGTAGAAAAATTTCCATGTTTTCACGTTTCAGATTGAAGTAAAAATAATGGTACAGTAGAACCCCGCAAATCCGGACCCCGTTAATCCGGATCGGTTTGGTCATTTTTTTTTTTTTTAATTTGAGAAGCAACTGGGCATACGGTTTGCAAAAGGCATAAAAAACTGGCGCAGTAGAAATTTACAAACTTTTGTATTAACATTAAGTAAACATTTTTGCTGTCTGTAAATATTCAGTAAGTTTAACATAAAGGTTATTTTCTGCAAATATGTTTCATTTTATTTCATTTTTCTCTAATTCTCCGGATAATCCGGATTTTCGATAATCCGGATTGGGTCTGGTCCCAGTTAATCCGAATTATCGGGGTTCTACTGTACTTTTTACCATTTAAAAAAAGGTTGTGCAACTGAAGAATTTTTTAAAAGTAGGCATTAATTTAGTAGACAGATTTACGCGTTATACTACAGAACTTTACGGTTTACCTAATAAATCTCTCAATTTTGGCATCATTGTTTTTCAATCGTAGTGATGCACAACCTTTTTGCTAGAAAATCGCTTGCCACCAGAATATTTGAAAAGTGGCGTTTGTTTTCTTTCATAGCAAAGTTTCTGTTGCTATTATAAGGAAAATTATTCTGCATAAAATTAGTGGTATGAGTTTGGCCCGCGGGCCACAGGTTGTGCACCTCTAAGTCAGGATTCGTACGTATCAAGTGATTTGTGGCCTTAAGGAGTTTTAATAACAGAAATACTGCTATACCTGATGGTGTAATTTTATTTTTAATTAATAAGACAAATATTATTTCACAAAAATTCTGGTAAAAATGCTTGAAAACCGTCGAAGCGTACGAACCCTGTAAATATATGGATTAATTATAAATCTTTTTACACTCGAAATAATATGGATAAAATGATATAAATCGATTTTTTCTGAGGTAGAAACTACTTCGTTTTTCGATGATGTCTTTAACAAAAGAGGAAATTCTTGTCCCCGATAGGTATTGTGTGATACACAATATTACACAAATACTTTTCTTAAAAAAATAAATTAGATGTTGTATCGCGACCTATAATTTTATAAAGTTTACAATATTTATTCCAATTAAATCTGTTTTATTCAATACAGTTAAATGACTTTTCGACACGTCAAAATGTCGGAACACTATTCAAACCGATTTGCGTAATTTAGCGCACATACACATTCTTGACAAGAATAAATTTTTTAAGCAATTCAAAAACTACACCGGAAGATCCGAAAGACAAATTTTTACTCAAGAATGTTGAAGGATCACGGCACTTAGCCTATCCATAAATTTTTATGTCTCAAAAATTTTCGTGGGAAAAAAATCTTTGAAGCATTTTGAAATTTTAATACCTTTAAATTTATTATTTAATGAAAAAAATAAAATAAATAAAAGCCAAACTCTATAGTCGACCCAAAAACTGTGTCAGACAATTTGAAATTATGTTTTATAACTATCGAGAAAATGCTATTTGAGCCATGATAAGCTTGAGACAAAATAATATTTAGGCATAGAAAAAAAAATATTTTGAAAATGATGAGCAGTTTTGGTGGAACTTTCGACTTACTAGGTTTGTCTAGGTTATCAGAAAAAGCCTTTTGAAGCAAGTCAGAATTTCCTCTATGAATTATAATTTCTCAATAAATTAAAAATCCTCAAATTCCTGGGGATGCGATTTGTTTAATAACTGTTAAATGCAGGGCTCGAAAAATCTACATGCCCGACATCAGTGTTGTTAGACGGCGACTTTTTAAAAATTCAGATTGGCACCACTTCTTTGGATTGGTAAAATTACGTTTCGTTTAATGACATATTAATCAAGAGGAATTTTATCCTTTAATAAAAGTGGTGCCAATCAAATTTTTAAGAAGTCGCCGTCTAACAACACTGATGTCGGGCATGTAGATTTTTCGAGCCCTGGTTAAATGTGCAATTTTTAGAAAATTTAATCACAAACCAGTATTATTTCACAAAATGTTTTACAATTTATATTAAGGGGACCCTGGACACAAAAATCTTCAAATTTTTGAAAAAAATTGTACTGCATTAAAAAAGTTTGTGTTATTTCCCTTATAACAGGACGTTTAAATCATGTTTCTATCTTAATTACAACAGGAAATGTTAATTTTTGTTTTCGTTTGTTTTTACAGTTTAGCTTTCAAGCAATAGTTGTTATGAAAAGGGCATTAATGCAAATGCGTTTATCTTCATGATAGTTTTTTTAAACATTTCTCCTGTTTATATTGTTATAACTCAAGAACCATTTAAGATAAATTGTTCAAACTTGGAACATGTCTTTTTCAATTGTTTTACTTCAATTTTGAATCAGCAAATTTGGAAATATATGTATGTAATTTTAAAAATATGATTTTTTATTAAAAAATTACTTTTTTTTCAAATTTTTACTTTAACTATTTTTAATTTTTATTTAAATTCATAATTTTAAAATTGCTGAACATATTGCTTATATATTTCTGTTTATTTATATTAAAAAAAATGAAGTTCTGCAAATAATATTTCAAGTTATAACGATTTTAATTTAATCCCCCTTTTTAATAAATTTTAATTTTTTAAATTGAAAAAAAAATGTGATAAGTTTTACCAAATTAATTTGTTTACTAAAATTACGATTAGCAATCACAAAAAAATTCAAAAAATTAACTTAATAAATAAAGATTATTTTAAAATGTGCCCCGGACCCTTTAATGTACTATCAATGGATCTATTAAAAAAACCGACATATCCAAAAAAAAAAAAAAAAAAAAAACATTAAACCACAAAACAGTGCATGTCATTGTCGAAAAGAACTTCCATCAAAGAATGTGAAGTAAAAATTTCTATATTTAAGCTCTATATTAATGTAGAATTGCGGTCTGCTTTCAGTAATTATGATCTAAAACAGATATTTACATTTAATCCGGGAGTACACGCGCCGAGCCCTTTTGACTTCACCCGGAATGCATATGATTTTTGCAGTTGTAACCACTTATTTTTTAAAAATAATCTTCAAATTATTTTATCGCAAAATTTGTAAGGTTTGTCTCCGCCTAAATAAAATGACGGTTATAATTTGATTTTATTGGTGACAAAGTTAAAATTATTTCTACCATGGGTAAGCGCGTGTTCTCCCGGGCTAATGGTGAAAGTTTAGTTCGGCGATAGTTCAGACTTGTGTTTCCACTATATTTTGACAACCGAAATACTGTTGTCTGTGGGCTACTTTTTTAAACATTTGAGCTCCGGTGGGTGAATTTCTTCAAAATTACAAATATCACATTGACATCAGTATTTTACAAAGAAAAAATTCTGTTCACGATACACACACACACACACAAAAGCATTAAAATTTTTAAAAATAAATAAATTTGGTCGAATGATCCGATGCTTTTGTGACATTTCGGAATTAAAATTAAGTACCAGAAAATTCAACCCTTAGAGCTCAAAGGGTTAAAATTCCGATTTCCTGATAGACACCGCTTTTTTGAAATAATAAAATTCCTCCTGATTTTGGTGAATTCAAAATGTTATTTAATGAGTCCAATTTTACCACTTCAAAAAAGTGCTGCCGATCAAAAAATTTGAAATTTAAAAAAAAAGTAGTCCACTTCCGACACTGAACCTAAACAAGCTTCTGTTAGTGTCAGTGGAAGAGAACATAACACATAAACTAAGTTTCATCACTCGGAAGTATCCATTCTGTACAGTGGCGGTCAAAAGTTTCCGGCCAGTTAGTTTCTTTGATTTATTTACCAGAAGGTTTCAGTGAAGAAGGACAATTGCTTCAAAAGTTAGAAATATGTGAATAAACTCTGACCACGTGATAATTTTGATTGGATATTGAAGACATTTCATGCAAAGGAGTATAATTCGAAGTTCGCGTGTGCAAAAGTTTCCGGCCACTCATCATTCCTTAGTTTTTTTTTCTATTGGTAAAGTGTTTTTTTAGTCGTGTTTGTGAATGAATCAACGTGAATAGCATAGTTAAAATTCAAAATTGAAAAGTTCATCAATTATTGTTCTTAAACGAGTGAATAGTTTGTTGCTAAAGAGTCAAACTTCTCGAGATATTGCGGCAAAGTTATCTATCGAGAAAAGTCTGTGAACGATATTTAAGAACTGAATAAAGATGGCCATGGTTTTTAAGACTTTCTGTGGTCCGGGAGACTCAGGAAAATGACTGACTATTCATGTGGACAGAATCGTCAAAAGAAAAACATTTGATGAACCGCATAAAAATTCCGTTGTAAACATATTGCTGAAATAAGTCAATCTATGTAGTCAAGATACTGACGTGATGCAGAACTTTATGGAAGAGTCGGTGTTCAAAAATATTTCATAGGTAAAAAAATATTAACGTACCCAACTAGCGTTTTCTAAAAAACACAAAGTCTGTTCAAGTGAAAACTGGTCAAAAGTACTATTTTTTCAACAAACAAATTTCAAGCTTTTTGGAAATGATGGAAATGAATATCGGCGTCAAGCATAATCTATTCTACATTAATAAGACATGTCAAAGGAAAAATCCTGTGTGAATTTGACAGTGGCTGCTTTTTTTCCGGCGGTAATTAACCCCTGCGACAGCTGTTATAGTGAAGCTTTACTATTTTAACCCATAAAAGCACAGAACTATACATTTTATTTAAATTTTAGTAAATTAATTAAATGCTTAGCAATTATTTTATTTATAAAGAGATATTACTGTAAAATTGACAAAAATATATCACCAAATAAAGTTAAAACTTTTTTTAATACTTAATATAAGGCAAAACACAAATCTAATAGAATTATTCACGAATTTAATCCTTTCTGGAGCAGTGATCTCACATCGGAACTGCCTAATTTTAATTCTAAACTTGATTATGGCACTAAGATTTATTATTATTATTATTATTGTTATTATTATTATTATTATTATTATTATTATTATTATTATTATTATTATTATTATTATTATTATTATTATTATTATTATTATTATTATTATTATTATTATTATTTTGCTTATAAAATGAAAGTTTAAAGCAATTACTTATTTATTTTAATTTCTAAAAATGCCTTTTGTGTCATTCAATCATTTTATCATTTTACGAAAAAAAAAATCTGTGCCAAAAAGAATTAAGGGTAACACAAGAATGTCCTTGAACGGCCGGTCATTAATGTGTTGAAAATTTTTGGAAAATTTCTCAGAGTTTAAATGAAATATCTAAAAAATTTAATGTTTGTATATTTGAAACGTTAAAAGAGTTGTTGTAGACTTTCTGCTTACCAACCTTTTATTTTTTTATTTTTAAGTTTGAATGGGAAAATGTCATTTTATAGTATGCAATTAGATACAGTTCTAAAGAAGATATAAAAATTAAACTCGCCTCCACAGAAAAAAAAAAAAAAAAAAAAAAAAAAAAAAAAAAAACTAGAAAGAGTTGAACAGAAAATATATAAAATAAATTATGGAAGAAGTTGTATTTAAACATATTTCCTGTTCAAAATATAGAGGTTAAATTTAATCATAAGATATTTCGAAACTTCCAGAAATGCTAAATTTTAAATGCAAAACTTACTATAAAATTTAAAACGCTCACGCAAATATACATCTTCAGAATCAACTTGTGCACAATTTGTTATGGAAATTTTTATGTACTTGAGAAAAACCACTTACAGAAGTATTTTGAAATTGACATATTTATCTAAATATGTCAAACTGTGTATAAATTTGTCAGTAAATTTTGCACAAGTTTAAACTAATTAAAGTAATTTAAAAATCGATCTTATTGCACAACTTTTATGCTAGAAGATTTACTTTTTATATCAATTTATTATAGTACATAAACTTCTCATGCTTCTTTACTAATATTAGTTAACACTTTCAGGGACAAGGCCATTCGTAAAATTCTAAAATGAGTGATTGACACTAGAATTGTAAAACAAATTTATTTCAAACTAAACAAAAGCTTTTCTTCACGCAATTAATAAAAGGAAAAAATCCATTCTAATATACTGGTGTAAATGTGGCATTTACGAATTAAAATTAAATTGTGCAAAATTGAACCACTGCAATCAAAAGGGTTAAAGTGTCAGAGAAAATCGTGTTATATGGTATTTCAATTTAAAAAATAATTTATTGCTATAATAAATACAATGTAGAATAAATTTATATTTTTACTACCCAGCTTAACCCATACATAAAGAATGCAAATGTTAAAAAAAAACTGCAATTCTAAAAGAATAACTGACGCATTTAACACTTTCCGGCGCAATGGTTCCACATCGAAACAACCTGATTTTAATTCCAAACTTGTGATCGTCACCAAGAATACTTTAGTAAAATTTTGCTTTTACAAATAAAGTTTAAAGCACTACTTTTTTAATTTCTGTGAAAATCGTTCTTAAATTCTGTAAATTCATTTTATAAAAAAGAAATTCCGGTGCCTGAAAGTGTTAACACCAGAACGGCGCAAGTCGTCATTTCACCGCTACCATGTGAAAATATTTTGGTTCAAGCCAGACATTTCCTTATAAAATAAGTTTAAAAGATACAAAGCAGGAAAACGCTAAATAACAATGTCAAACTATCCTGTGAAAATTCTATAAACTTTGACTAAAATTTCCGACCTTTCTGGTGTTATAGGTATGTTAGTTTTTATGCACACGAAAAAATAGCAGCAAGTACGTCAATGTAAATATTTCAACATCGTCAATGTATATTCTCTTTCAGAATCATCTAAATCAATCCGTTGCAATTTCTGAGAGATATTTAAATATACATACGTTTAAAAAAAATAAATGCTAATGCTTAATAAATACTACAACCCCGTGAGGCCCCTGTCCTCGCTCGAGGAAACGCTCGCGAGCTAATGCTATTCCTATGGGGAAGCATTTTTTTAATAACTCTTTCGCATTTGGACATTTTTGAATAATCTTTTTTTGCATTGGATAGCTGAGGGGCATCTTTTGCCGACAGCGCATCTTTTTTACTTTTTCGATTTTGGTTGCAGATATTTTTTACAAAGTTAGTTTCACTTTCAAAACCTGTTTCGAAACTGAAAGTGCTTTTGAAAAAATATATCTGCAACTAAAATCGAAAAAGTAAAAAAGGTGCGCTGTCGGCATGCACCTCAGGTATCCAATGCAAAAAAAAAAAAAAAAAAAAAAAAAAATCAAAAATGTCAAAATGCGAAAGAGTTATTAGAAAAATGCTTCCCCATAGGAATAGCATTAGCTCGCGAGCGTTTCCTCGAGCGAGGACAAGGGCCTTAACTGTTTTTCCCGAACGCCGTTCAGGCATGTCGAATTTGCTAATGGCATCATTTAAAGCTTTTTGGCACCACTATTATTTTAAAGAATAATTTCAAACTAATAAAAGGTGGAAATGTTAAGACTAAATTTTACGAATATTTTATTTAAATAATAGTGATGCGAATCCGTTTTTTTTCAATTTATTGAACGGAAAAGAATTAACCAGTTAAGGGGTTAATGATTTTAATACAAATATAAATACAAGAGAAATTCCTTCCGAAAACAATAATTCATATTTTTAAAAATTAATGTATTCCGATTTCTTTGGAAAGTTTCTCAGAGTTTTAACTGAAATATCTAAAAATTTTAATGTTTGTATATTTGAAACGTTAAAGGAGATTCAGTAGAATTTCTTTTTACCAACCTTTTACTTTTTTAAAGTTTGGAAGAAAAAATGTCATTTTATCATGTGTAACCAGAAACGGTTCTTCAAAAAATATAAAATATAAAGTCGCCTCCACAGAAAAAATAGAAAGAAAAAAAAGGAAAAAAAATTGAACAGAAAATGGATAAGGTAAAATACGGCAGAAGGTGTATTTCAGCATATTTCATGTTCAAAAATATAGTGGCTAAATTTAATCATAAGATATTTCGAAACTTCCAGAAATTGTAAATTTTAAATGCAAAACTTACTACTAAATTTCAAACACTCACACAAATATGTAACTTTAATATCAAACGGCGTACAATTTGTTATGGAAATTTCTATGTACATGCGAAAAACCACATATATAGAAACATTTTGATAGCAAACTGCATCTAAATATTTCAAACTATTTGTAAATTTTCTGAACTTTAAACTAACTAAATAACTTTAAAATAAAGCACCCACACAACTTTTTTATTAAAAGTTTAATTATTTATATCAATTTATAATTGTACATACACTTCTCAACCTTTGCTAATATCAGTTAAAATGTCTGAGACAGTCGTGTTATAGGATATTTTTTAAATTAAAAAACAGATTAATTTACTGATTTAATAAATAAAACTATAGAATAAATTTATATTTTTACTACCCAGCTTATACATGAGCGACGAAAATATTTAAATAAACGTCAAATGTTTTAGCATATGATGTATTGTTTTGTCTCAAGATTTAAATCTAAAATTAGCGTGAAAAGATGTATTATTACAGACTTGCTGACTCTCCCGACTTCTCACGACATCATCAAAAAAATTCTCTAATGCGAAAAAATGTAAAAGTCTTGAAAATTTTAAAAACTTCTGTTCGAATTTCAATAAATAAATAAATAAATAAATAAATAAAAGAAGAACAAACTTTACATTATTCCGCTAAAACACAGATTCAAACAAGGATTCCTTATAGTGGCATAAAAGCAATTTCAGCAAATCATGAAATAACATCCAAAACAGCATAAAAAACTGCGAAAATTCAAAAAATCAAAAAGGAAAGTTTACTGCAGAAACACTAAAAAACTCTTAAATTTAAATAAATAACTAGGTAAAAAAAAAAAAAAAAAACACTGTACGAATGAGTTATGTAGTTAAATAGCAATTAAATAATAAACAAATAAAGTTTGTGAAAAAATCGTCAAAATTTACTGTATTGAAATAATAATAATTAAAAAAAAAAGATTCTAATTAGAAATGTCGAAATATCACCTAAAAATTCTCAAAATCATATAAAAAAAATCGCGATACTTACAAAACTGCTGCCGAATTTTTCAAATAAAGTTCATAAAAAGCGGACAAAATTATTAATATTGCGATAAAATTTTAAAACCAGATTCCTCTTCCGTAATTAGGGAAAAATTGCCTCGAAACGCAAAAGAATTATGAAAAGAATCGCATAAAGTCCACTAAAAATTCAAAAACCGCAGATGGCAAATTAAGAACATTATCCTAAAAGATTCAATCCAGTATTTTTCACATATGACAAAAAAAAAAAAAAAAAAAAAAAAAAAAAAAAAGACACGGAACCTGAAGAAATGCTGAAAAAGAAACTGAGAATCACTATAAATTCAGAATTCGCGGAAGACAAAATGCATTATGAAACATTAAACATTTGAAATTGAATTCCTTTTGCGAATGTCAATAAAATCACCGAGAAAAGCGAAAAAAATCTAAAATTTACTTTAAAAATAGCTTGAAATTCAAAAATTGCAGAGTTCGAAATTTACTATAATAAATAAGACATTTTACTATATTAATTTTAACATAATCTTTTCTTATTTTTAAACATACAGGATGTCCAGCAAATAATACCCTGATTTCAAAATTAAATTTCTCAAAAACAAAGATGGATAGGAATATGCTAAAAATGGTTTTTTCATTAGGTAAGCTGTAAAAATCTTATACAGAAATTTCAAACAGTGAATATTTTGAAAAAATTGCGTTCTGATTGCATAGAATGCTTTGATGTGACATTTTTCTTGCTTTAGATTGCTGCCAGAGAATGTGTTTTTCGGCTTAAATATTTCATAGTTTTTTGAAATTAAATTTTTGAAATTTCGAAATTCTAAAAATTTACTTCGAAAAATCTTTAAAATATTGCCCTGTAAGCTGAAAAATTATTTCTCTGCAGGCAGTCTAAAACAAGAAAAATGTCAAATCAAAGCATTCTATGCAATCAGAACGCAATTTTTTCAAAATATTCACTATTTGAAATTTCTGTATAAGATTTTTACAGCTTACCTAATGAAAAAACCGTTTACCGCATATTACAATCGATCTTTGTTTTTGAGAAATTTAATTTTGAAATCAGGGTGTTATTTGCTGGGCACCCTGTATTATATGATATCTAAATTTCCAACAGAAAGACAAATGTCCGGGGTCGTGCAGAGTTTTAACAAAGTATGTCTTGGTTGAAGTTGCGAATATTACTTCAACTTTATCTTCATTATGTAGATCTCTGGTTCGATTCCTGGTCGAGTCATTGTAGGTTGTCAGAATATAACGGAAACACAGGGCAAGATTACGCAAACGAAATTCTACATAATCTATGTTTGAGCCGTTATTTAACCCTTTCCGTCACGGGCAAAATCTGCACTAAAATGAGAAATTATCGACTGACACTGGAATTTACAAACGATTTTTTTAGACACAGTAGAGTCTCTCTATTACGAAACTCCATATATCGAATTTCTCTATATAACGAATTTTTAGCAGTAACGTTATCCTTTTCCCATGATTACATTAAAAACAGTCTCTATATAGCGAAATATCTATCTCCATATAACGAATATTTTCATAAAATGTTCTTTATTCAGTTGTAAAAAAGCTTCGAAATCACATGAAATCAATTTTCCATTTATTATTCCTAATTTATAGTTCAGTGATGAGTTTTTTATATTGTTTCTCTACTTGTATCTTCTTGTTCTTTAAGTCCAACGAATTCATCCCCCCCCCCTTACCTCCCACACACCCTTCAACATCCTTCTCAAAACAGTGTCAATTGGATAGTTATACATATAAGACTGAGATCAATGGGGGTAATTGAAGAAAAAACAATTTACAGTTGCTTAAAAAGGCCGAATTTTATATACTAGAGGATAATGTGGATTCCGATGAACGAGAAGATGAGACTTATGCAGACTTAAAAAGAGAAATGGAAATCAATTAAGGAATGTGGAGATGTCAACTATATCTGTCTGATTTTTTTGGAAGTGAATTACAATCTCACTTTTGCATGGTACGGATACAGTACTTATTGCTAGTTATATTTTAAGCAGACTTATGAAAAATTTCAAATTCTTAATTAAAGACATCAAAAATAACAATTGTTCAAAATTTACACATTAAATAAGAATTTTAATTTAATTCTTAATTAATTAATTTTTTAATTAATTCTCTATACAACGAATTTCTCTATATAACGAAATTTTTACTCGAACAATGGATTTCGTTATATAGAAACTCGACTGTATTTTGAATTCCTTAATTTAAGCTTTTATTGTAAAAGCAAAATTTTACTAAAATATTATTGGTGCCGTTTGCAAGTTTGAAATTAAAATTAGGTATCCCAGACCGGGCACAGTGTGCCGGAAAGGATTAAAACTAAATTCCGCATTAACTCATTGAAGGGCGGTGAGATATATTTTATCCCATCAAATTTAAGCAAGATTCTCACCAGAAACTTTTAACGAAGTTTTATATTTTTAACTTTGGCGGCAAACTATTGAAAAATGGCCTCTTCTTATTTTAAAGTAAAATTTTTGCGATTTTCCTGTGGCAATCCAATATTACAGAGACATTATTTCTTGCCCATTAAGGGGTTAAATACTTAACTCTAGACTGCACAGGCGATTGTTTTTATATTCTGTCCGTACCAGTAATTTTCTACTATAAATTTTGAATTTTATTTTCTTTCCAAATGTTGTTAAAGTGTCTATTAACCCTTTCCGGCACACTGTGCCCGGTCTGGGATACCTAATTTTAATTCCAAACTTGCAAACAGCACCAGTAATATTTTACTAAAGATTTGCTTTTACAATAAAAGCCTAAATTAAGGGTTTCAAAATAAAATATCTAAAAAATTCGTTTGTGAATTCCGGTGTCAGTCGATAATTTCTCATTTTATTACAGTTTTTTCCCATGCTGGAAAGGGTTAAGGATTTACGTTTAGAGAAAGTGGTGCAAGTTAGAATTAAAAGATAGTCTCCCGTGGCAGCCCTATTAACATTGTTTATTTCTTTCATGCAATAAATTGAAAATATGAGGGAAACACTACTTTTTATAAGCTAAAAGTTATGAGCTAAAAATGAGCTCTTAAGTCTAAACATTGCTTAAATAAATAGAACGAAATTATAATTAAAAAAATTAGTGGTGTCAATAAGTTTTAAGTAATGGATCAAGGAAACATTATTCAGTGTTGCCAGACGGGCTACTTTTTTAAAAATCAGATTTCTGATTGGCACCACTCTTTACAAATGATAAAATTCACCTTATTCAATGACATGATGTTTAAGGCGAAAACGAAAGGTAATTTATCGTTTCAAGAAAGTGGCGCCAATCAAGAAATCTGAATTTTAAAAAAGTAGCCCACTGGCAACACTGACATTATTCTGTATTTATGGTATAAAATTATAATATTATTTGTTAATAATAACATTATTACTATATATAACAAACGTGATATTTTGATCGTACAACGTACGGGCAAAACAGTTAACTGATACACAAGGCATTTAAATAAGGCAAAAATTCCTATTTAACTTTACTGTTAGAAGTTTGAACAACTGTTATCAATTCTGCGAAAACAGTTACAGTTGAAGTTTCAGTGCCTTATGGATATGCTATTTCCTCTTTATACATAGTTTATTGCGTTTGATTGGTTAATCTGAAAACTGAAACGATATATATCGCTGTTGATTATCAGAGGTTTTACAATTTTAAAAAATTACCTGCCTTATAATATTCTATATCTATAATAAAAAAAAGTACTTTCCAGTATTTAACTTTGTAACTTAAACTTTGTAACGTTTGTAACTTAATTTCTTAAAATTTATAAATAATTATAAATTTGAAAGTATAACAAATGACTTAACTGTATTAAGGGCAATAATTACAGATATATTTTTTATTCTGAAATGTATCGCAAGAAATCTTATAATAAAATTTATTTGAACATCCCTACTTACTTATCTATTATGATGCACATTTTAATATCAAGCATTCAAAATGTAATTTGCTAGAAAATTACTAAAACAGTATTTTGATAAAACCGCGATCATTAATCTTTCCTGTAATACATTGAACCAATATAAGCAGGATAGCTCGCAAAAGTTTCGAATTAACTATCATTAATTAAATATAATCTGCTAAGCCAAAAGATAAGCAGAATTCGCTAAAAATGAAGGTATGAGATTAGGATATAAACGATTTTTTTTCTGAAAAATATACGAACTCTGAAAAAGTATTACTCAATTATATACATACATGTATTATAATAACGATATGGTTCTAATTTAATTTATTATGTATTTTTGATTTTATGATTGATATTTTAACCACATTACTGATCAATACTTTTGAAAAAAAAAACAACTTTCGAATAATGCTTATTTTTTCATGTCTTTTTACGAAATTTTAATCTTTTATCAGCGGTTTTTCAAAAATGAAATTTTTGCCTAATTGAATCATTAAAAAAAAAATTGCAAAATTTACAATAAATTATGCAAAATTTACGATAAAAATTTATTGGTGACAATAAAAAATTCTGACTAGAACATGGATGCCCGTACGTGTTACGGGCAAATAATGATTTGTAAACTTACGTTGCCCTTATGATGTACGGGTATAGTAGAAAAACAGTTAATAGCATAAAATGAAAAAAATAATCAATTAGAAGTATTTAAGAATGTAATTTTCATCAATTTTGAAGAATGCTTTGCGATTTACATTGAGCAATAGGATTCATTTGAATAACTTTGGATAGAAGTAGTGATTGGGTTGTTCGGAAAAATCATTGCCGATTTTTAAATAATCATAAATTCGAAAGTATAACAAATGACTTATTGAAAAGCAGAAGATTTAAAATTTAGTAACTATATTTAAGAAATTATATAGTGCCGTTTTATTCTATAACCTTCTTCCATTTGTCCAGAAATATCATGATGCATTTTTTTTTTTCATAACATTTGTGTTTTCATGGCAAAATACTTATCGCGATGCTTTTTTATGTCATTCAAAGCTTTCAATTTTTTTGGCGAAGAGATATTTTGAGTAAAAGAAACAAAGAATCGCAAATAAAAGCTTGTGTAGGCAGAGCCTGGTTATTAACGGGGCACTCTCCTACCAGTAAAAAAAAAAAAAAAACATAAACTTTTTCTTTATTCATGACAATAATTTCGATTGAAAGGACGTTTAAATAAGATGAAAATTTCTTTAAAATTTTGTTTGTATCGCCCCGTTAGTAATCAGGCCTTGTGTGTAGAAAACTAAATCACTAAAAAAAACAACGTTAAAAAACATAATAAATAAAGTAATTTGAGCAAAAATAGGCGTAAACATCTCGTGAGTACTGGGGCTCACATATAAGTGTAAAAATCAATGTGTAAAATCAGAATCCTCCCTACCTCCCCCCCCCCCAACCGCATGCAATCCGAAAACTCGAATATCAGTACACATAACATAATCAGTCACAGCAACAAAAGACTAACAGAAGTAATTGATTTAGCGATTGAATAATCGTGTTTAAAATTAATCTAATGTAATTTCGTATGCAGGGATTTTCTGCAGTTCCATATACTGACCTTCGATTTATTCTGTTGAACTGATCCAGAGTATCAGACCAGATAAAAGTGATCGTTGAGATTAATTGGGTGAAATAGTCCTCCAGTGTTCGTGTCCGGGATAGCTCAGTTGGTAGAGCATTGGCGGCTTCAACTAATACATCCCTGGTTCGAATCCTGGCCCGGACTTTTTTCACCGAATATTGAAAAATGGAATAAATTACTTCTGTTATAAAAGTCTAACAGTTCTAGACGTGACAGTAACACCGTTCCTGTCACGCTGCCATTTTTATGCGTTGGTAACACTTTACCGTAAAATTGCGTAAAATTTAAGTCTTGTTTGAATTTTGAGATATTCTTTATTAAATGCATGTAACTTTCATCAGTGACACTTTTATTAACAAAATGTATGATATGCATTTTATGTTCAGAAAGTTCATTGAAATTCGTAGTATAAAACTTTATTTTTGCAAAGTGAGTCTATCTAAGTGATATAAATTTTCAACGAAAACATGAAAAAAGCAATAATTACAGCAGCAATTATGTAAAATTCGTGTAAAGAGTAGTTTGTTATTATTTCATAACCATGAAAAAAATATCATAAAATTTTAAACTAATGAATTTATTTATTTTTTACGGGCGACAAATATAACGACAAATATCTTTATTTTTATGAAAAGTCATGAAATTTCTCGTGCTAAAATTGAACTTCTACATAATATATATAAATTAAAATGAAGACTGGTTAGATATTATTTCATAACCATGAAAAAAAGGGTTAAACAAAATAAAATACAGTGAAATCTCCTAATAAGAAAGCTCCGAATAAGGGACACCTCTATTTAACACATTCACGACGGCACCCTTTTACGGAATTTTTAATGTTTTGCCACCGGTTTTCAAGAACAGAAATTTGTGGCTTGTTAAATCTAGAAAATGCTCCGAATAAATAATGCAAAATTTTCTGTAAAAATTTACTGGTGTGCGGAAATATGGATTCTTTAGAGTTTTTTGCGGGCCACCGGTGTACACGCCAAAGTGAACATGTTAAGAGACAAAACTTCCGGTCCCAGTCCTTTGGTGTAGGATGTGCGATGTATTTACCTCTGAAAAGAAACACTCGATTTAACCCTTTAACGATCATAGCATTTTCATTGCTAAGATGTCGAAATAAATGATTGAGACCTGTAATTAAGAACAAATATATTTCTAAATAAGAAAACGTGATTTTTCACATACAAAATAAAAGGGATATTTTTAGATAAAAATACCGGTGTCAGTGTTGCGTATCGGAATTGAAATTTTGTGGTTTCGTGGCGAAACCAATGAACGTTAAAGGGTTAAGGGACACTTGAAATTAGATTAATAATGGTTGGCTTTTGCATTTCATGTAACGAAATAGTCTGTGATGAAAATAAAAATACAGATTTTTCTGAATTTATGAAACAGACAGGTCAGGTCAGGCGGGGAGGCCTACCATATGGCTTAAGCTCAGAAAGCCCCGCCCGACAAGGTAATCCCTATTTATATTAACTAATGATCATACAATTATTTCACAAGTGGCAACTCAATCTTTTCTGGGCGTGCGAAGACAGATTTACAAGCACTATTTCTGATGTACCTGTTAATCAACAGTCATGTTGATACAGAGGCGTACGACACAATTGATGAGCATTCATTTACCCACAATTCTGATTCAACTTTAGTGCATTCGTCCCTATTTAAAGTTATGCTGAAAATTGAGGGTGATTCTGAAAGTGGAAAATAAACAAAATTTGAGAAATAAAGAAATTTATAGAGGCTTTAACCCCTTGGGGAGGAGCGACACGTATACGTGTCGCAAAAAATGCTTAAGAATCTTTGTTTATCCCCGCCAGGAAAATTTTACTGGATAATTTGCCTTATTAAATCGGGTTTTCTCGTTTAAATAGGGTACAAATTTATGTTTTTAAAAACCGGTGACAAAACGTTAAAAAATTCGTAAAAAGCTCACGTCACGAAGGGATTAAAGCTGTTCTCGTATCCAAAAAGGCAACTTTTATGACATAAGTTTTAACTTTTTTTTCAGAAAAGACTGATACTAGTAGGTATTGTTGTTCAGAAACTATCTAACTGAACTATGTTTTTTGTTACTTTTCTTCTAACGCAATAGATCTGTCATATAATATTGTAAAGTGGCATTTTGAACCAAATTTCAACGCGAAAGAAGATTAACTATTTAAGAAAGAAAAAAAAGTCATTGTCATGTGATCAAAATCACTTTTAACTCAGTAGATAATTTATTAAAAACTTGAAAACTAAGTTCGATTCCAAATCGATTCCATGGTCAGATTTTTCAATTTTATAACACTTAAAAAAATGAATTTGTAAATATTACAAAGCTTTCCGTTTGCTGAGCTGAGCAGTTGAGAGATTTTTTACCTAAAAATACGCAAACAATACTTTTATTGTAAACACTTCTGATAATGAAGAACTAAAATTTATAAGTATGCTAAATAAACACTTGAAAAGTTTAAAATGAAAAGTTGAAATTTTCATGATAATCACTTTTGATTGATTACTTGAAGTAAATTTCTTTTCATAGTTTGCATAAAAAATGCAAATCAATAATTCTACAAACCCTTTAATGATTTAGTAATTAATTGAAAATTTTAATTAATTATCTATTCTTTTGTGTCTGATTAACATAATTTATACGCTTCGAATACATTTAAACTTCCCTTTTAATGTTTTGTTATTTTTATATCTTTCTGGACGATTAATTAAAAAAATTTTCTAATAAGGGACACCTCTATTTAAGGGACAAAAGTTCCGCTCTCATAGGTGTCCCTTATTTGGTTGGTTTCACTGTATACATATTTTAATAAAACAAAAATTATGACAAATGAATCTAAGTCAAAAAAAAAAAAGACTCATAAAAATTCCCACGATAAAACTAAACTTCTATATAATTGCATTAATAACTTCTCTGATTTTCCCGTACGTCATATGGGCAATGTGTGTTAACAAGTCATGATTTATCCGCACCATGTACGGGCACCCAAATTTTAATCATGATTTAAACACTTAACTGGCACTTTCTTTTCCTTTCATTAAATTGAAAATAACGGATTCTCACCACAATTTTTTAAATAAAATATTCGTAACATTTAGTTTAAACATTTCCGCCTCTAAATTGTATGAAATTATTTTTTTTAAATGTGGTGTCAAACAGCTTTAATTGATGAATTAATCTGTAATCATTAAGGGGTTAATATTCTCACCACTAAATTTTTATTGTAAATTTTGCATTATTTAATCGGAGTATTTTGCTGATTCTATTAGATAAAAATTTCTGTTATAAAAGGCGGCGATAAAAGATTAAAAATTCTATAAAACACATAAAAATAAAATTAGACATTATTTGAAAGTTTTTCAAAAATATTTATAACTTAAGCGATTAAAATGTCAATCAAGAATAGTTTGATAGTATTTCATAATCATGAAAAAAACATATAAAAGCGTTAAACCAAACAATAGATTTAAAAAAATGACAAATAAGTTTATATTCGGAAAAAAGGTCATCAAATTCACATGCAAACACTGAACTTGTACATCAGTACATTAATGACTTTTATAATCTCACATTTTGATTACATAAAATTATAAAGTAATCAACTAGAAAATATCTATAATAACATTTTCATAAAATTATAATCAAGAACGCTTTTCTTAATATATTGAAACCACCTAGCAGATTAACCCATTAACGTCCAGTGTCCTCTTTTGAGGACGGTTACAAAAAAAGCAAGAAAGCGGTTTTCCCACCGGTAAAGAGGAAGATAAATACATATCTTGTTTCACGAGACAGAATCCTCGATAAATTTAGGTAAAAGTTAATTTGATTTTAAAAGTGGTGGGATATACAAAATTTAAATTTTAGCGAAGAAAATAATTTGGGCGTTAATGGGTTAATTTGTAAAAGTTTCTACTTAGGTATCTTTAATTAAACCTGATCAACCAAAGCCAAAAGATAAGCTGGGATTCGAAGGAGATGAAGCGTATAATATGACTATGTTCCATAGAATTTTTTATATATAAAATATGTCTCTTATGTATTGCCATGCAATTTATAAAAAAGAAAGAAAAATCATGATCAAGTATATATATTTTGTAGATCATCCCTTTTTCTGTTCGAGAGGGGAGGTGCATATTTACACATTGAAAGATAGAAATACGTAGGTAATTATTTAGAAATGATTGACTAGAATTTAAAAAAAATGCAAATAGAAAGCTAATTAAATACATTTCTATTAATTTATATGGGAAAAGCAAATAAAGTGATATCGAAAAAACTGTGAATCATCGTTTTTGAAAAACACTATTCCTGCTAAGACGGCTACATTGACGGCGAAAACTCTAGTCAACCAAAATTCGAAATAGCAAAAACCTGGTTGGAAAAAACAAAGTATGTGTCTGAAGAGTTTTGCTCGATTACACTGTCAACGAGGATCCGAAAAAAATAACAAAAACAAATTGGGGGGTTTTTGCCCAAAGAATCCGAATCCGCAAGAAAAACTGCTGGTTATCATTAGAGATTTCAGATTCTTTCTGAACCCCAGGATGTCGTTGTGGGTTGCCAACTGTGGAATCACTGAAGAGCTTTTAAAAAAATATGTAACGCATATATATCCGTTTTTCAATTCGGTATGTATTCCTCGGCTTATTCGACCGTTTCAAGCTTTTCGGACACCCTGTATACATACACACGCTCACACATGTATTAAATATATTCATATATAGTTTATCAACTTGAGTGGCAATGAAATATGTTTTATCCCACCTAATTACAGTGAAATTCCCACCAAAAATTTTAAACGAAATTTTATACTTTTAATTTTGGCGACAGTTAATTGAAAAATTGATTATCTTATTTTAATGCATTATTTTTTTGCGTGAGAATCAATATTATAGAGACATTATTGCTTGCATTTCAAGGGATTAAAAAAATTTAATAATCAATGAGTCTCGTGGGGCAAAAAATGCCCAAATTTCATTATGATAAAATATATTCTCTTATATGTTTTTCAAAGACGTTGTCACCACAATTTATATATATCTATCAGGGGTGCAAAATCTAGGCGCCAGCAGGCAGTTTCTCACCACAAAATTTATTTCGTTTTTCTTCGTCTAATATTTCGTGTAAAATTCCTGCTAGAATGCTATTAAATTTTGAGTGAAAATAACTTTAAAATTTTAGTGGTGAGAGACTACCCTCTGGCGCCTAGATTTTTGCACCCCTGATATCTATATTTTTTAAAAAGCGTAATTGTAAATTGAGCTTTTGATCATAGAATTTCTAAATTTTACGCAGATAAAGTAAGGCGAAAGTGCATGTTTAAAAAAAATTAATAGAATATCTGACGTTCTATGTTAAAGGCTCAATTAAAACGCCTCAAATCTACTGAATCTTAAATAAACAATTAACCGAAAGAATTTGATACTTTATATTATAGAAAAATTACCGGGAATTTAAAGTTTAAAGGATTTAAATTAAATTTTGCATAATTAATCTTCCGTTTTAAATTTCGATGCTTACTTGGAAAAACAAGTTATGACTTGAGAATTGGCGTAATATTTATCAGTACACGAGTGTATTTACACAAACATTCATTTTAGAAATACGCTCATTGCATTTAATGTAATATCCATTTATTTGCAAAGCAATTGATTCATAAGTGTTTAAAATTTTCAGTAAATAACCGTATTTTAATGTCTGAAATTAATTAATTTTAAACTATTATGTGATCATGGCTCGCACAACTTTACCACTAAATTTTTGCAGTATTTTCAATATATTTCAATGCAGAAAAATATTGCGAAATTTGCGAATCGAAAAAATGGTTCCAAATTCCATTTCTTAAAAATTAAATATAAATTTTCTTTTCATTAATAGTGGTGCCAGAGTCCTTACAAAATACAAGGAGTGTGCAAACCCTGGTGATTATGCTAGGTGAAATACACTGCTCAAAACAATTAAAGGATATTTGAAGTTTTATATAAAATAAAGAAATAAACGAAATTTTTTTGCCGAAAATAGAAGAAGAGAATCACAAATGCAAATTTTTCTGGTTGTCAAACTGTGGAGTATGCAAATTTTGAGTTCGACGTCAAAAACGTCGCTTCAGTGGCAGCGAATGAAATTTGACTTTCAACTGGATAAAAGAGAATGAAGACAAGGATGATCGGCATTCAGTGATTGCTTTGTTTCGATGAGTACGATGTCTCAGCGAAGTCATTTGACAGATTCAGAAGCTTGGAGAATTGTTGCTAGGTTAGAAGGGGGCCAAACTCAAGCCGAAGTAGCGCAAGCCATTGTAGTGTCACAAAGTGTAATTTCCAGGATCTGGAACCGTTTTTTGGAGAATGGATGTGCAGGCCGAAGACCAGGGCAAGGTCGTAGACGGGCAACAACGCCCAATGAAGATCGGTATTTAGCGTTAACAGCTCGGAGACACTGAAATATGAACGCTACTCTTCTCCAACAACACCTTCGCTCGGCTACAGGCACCACGATTTCAACTCAGACTATCCGAAACCGGCTGCATGCTGTAGGTCTGTATGCTCGCCGACCGATGGTATGTGTTAGATTAACATCAAGGCATCGTCGCGACCGCAGGGGGTGGGCAACCGAGCATGTCAACTGGAGGAGAAATGAATGGAGCAATATTCTGTTTTCTGACGAGTCCCGTTTTTCTGTGCATCCGGATAATAGGCGTATTTTCATCTGGAGGGACCGTAGCAGTAGGAATAATCCTGCCTTCGTGCACGAAAGTGTCAGATTTGGCGGTGGAGGAGTGTTGGTGTATGGTGGCATCTCCATTGACGGGCGCACTGACCTCTACATCATTCGAGATGGAGCTCAAGACTGGTCGCCGATATAGGGATCAGATCCTCAGACCTATTGTAGTCCCTTACGCTGCAGCAATCGGAGATAACTTCATTTTAATGGACGATAACTGCTGGCCACATCGTGCAAACCTGGTGGAGGATTTCCTTTTCGAGGAAGGAATCGTTCGAATGGAATGGCCAGCGTGTTCTCCAGACATGAATCCAATCGAGCACGCTTGGGACGCTCTAGGAAGACGAGTTTCTGGGAACCAACAACCCCCACAAAATCTCCAAGAACTGGAAAGAGCTCTTCTGGAAGAGTGGGGCAGAATACCCCAACTCGTCATTAATAGTCTCATTGAGTCCATGCCTCAAAGGTGTTCAACGTTGCTGGCCGCCCGTGGAAACCATACCCCCTACTGAAAATGATTTTCTTTGAAGAAAACACCTTTTCTTATTCTTTTTTTCTCATCTGCACAATTTTTTTTCCCTTTTGTGCACAAATGCGCAATAAAATGCATTTTTTTTCTGCCAAACATGTGTAATTTATTCTCATATATCCTACTATGTCTGTCGACCATGTATCAATCAGCTAAAAAGTTTCCCAGATACAAAATCCACCTAAAACTGCAATATCCTTTAATTGTTTGAGCAGTGTATTATATTAAAAAATTGTAAAAGAAAAGCACAAGTTGTCCATTAAATTCTTGTGGGCGGTTACATTTACTATATTCCATCTATTTTTAATTAAGATTCGACCCAGAAATTGCCTTATTTAAAAAAATGATTTTTCAAATTTTCCGGTAAGAAATTAACATTACAGAAAACACAAATTATTTGCCCTCAAAGGGCCTTTCCGGCATGGACAAAATCTGTCAGTAAAATGAGAAATTGTCGACTGACACCGGAATTTACAAACGTATTTTTAAAATATTTTGAATTCCTTAATTTAAGCTTTTATTGTAAAAGCAAAATTTTACTAAAATATTGTTGGTGCCGTTTGCAAGTTTGGAACTAAAATTAGGTATCCCAGACCGGGCATAATGTGCCGGAAAGGGTTAAGGGCTAAAATTGCACTCCCTTTTAGAATGCTGAATCTTAAATGAATGATTAAATGGAAGCATTTAAGGCTTCTGATAATAGAAAAAGTATTTCATATTTAAAATTTGCACGGTTTAAATTAAATTTTACACAATTGAATCTGCGTTGTAAATTTGGGTGTTAATTTAGGTAAACATGTTCAGACTTGAATCCCCAGATATTAAAAAAATATTTTTATATAAGATAAATATATTCATTGCACTTAGTGTAAACAATTATTTAAAAAGATTGTTGATATACCATACATACTCGTGTATAGATTCCGCCCCTCTGTTTCAGAAAATAATATGCTGAACTCCGGTCTTTTAAACTGGTTATCGTTGCCTTATTTAATGTCAAAAAATTACCGCGAATTCTACAGTTCCATACGACAAAGATAAAGATTTTTAATTCCTGGTATTCAATCTATTAGTCCTCTCGAATTTGGGATAGATTTACACATAAGTATATACGGTGCGCGATTTTTATCGAAAAATGGAATGGGGTGAAGAGTTTTAAATTATCAGTTAACCCTTTGAACTCCGACGAGAGAATTTGTTCAAAATGCTCTAATATCACATTGGTACCAGTATACTGAAAATAAAAAAACCCGTTTATGTACGTGTAAAAATCTATTAATTTATTTTCAAATAAATGTGCTCAAATATTCCGGTGCTATTGTAAATGTTGTAACTTAAAATTAAATGGAAAGAAATTCATCCACCGGAGCTTAAAGGGTTAACAACGGTATTTCAATGCCTGAATAATGTTAATTTTAAACTTTTCAAAGATAAAGTAAGGTAAAATATTTGTCAAACATTTCAAGTAGAAAAACATATAGAAAACTCATCGAGCTTTGATAACGGCTCAATTTGTTCCCCGCATATAGGCTAAATCTTAAATAAATGATTATTTGGAAACATTTCATGTTTTGCATTATCGAAAAATTAATACAACTTTGCACGGTTTTTATCCAGTTTTGAATCGAATTTTGCACAATTTTAATTACGTTTTCTAGAACTGAACCTACGTTGTAAATTTTAGTATTTTCTCAAATAAACAAGTTAAGTCTTCAATTTCCAGAGGAGTGGAATAATATTTATCTTATGTATTGTATTAATATAAACATTAATCTTTAGAAGTATATTCATTATATTTAATGTAATAACCATTTATTCAAGAAGCAATTGGTTTAAATGTGCTTTATCGAAAAATAAAATGTTGAGAATTGTTTTAATTTTTCAGCAAACAACGATATTTCAATACATGTAATTATTTAATTTTAGACATTTCTGAGATTAAGTAACTGCGATATGTTATATTCAAAACTTGTAATAGAGAAGTTTATGTACTTTACTAACTGGTTAATTTAAAATCTGCAAAATGATTGAAAATTGAATTTTTGCCCAATTTAAACCAATCATTTTGGAGATTCAATTAGGCAAAAATTTCTGCTTAAAAAAAAATGACGAAATATTAAAAATGTTGTAGAAGTTGCTCGTTTTGAAGAGATTAAGACTTCAATTCCCAGAGTTTTGGAATAATATTTATCAATATACTACGTATATGTATTTAGTTAAAGATTCAATTTTAGTAATATATTCATCACATTTATTGAAATATTAATATTTTTACGGAGTAATTGATTTATGCAAGTTTAAATAAAATGTCAAAAAGTGCGAAGTGTTTTATTTTTTCTGCAGACAATGGTATTTCAATGTTTGTATTTAATTAATTTGAGACTTTTCTCATATTAAGCAAGGTAAGAGTTATATTCAAAATTTGTAATTGATAACTCTGTATGTGCTTTGTTAACGGGTCAATATAAAATCCATGAAACGATTGAAAATTGAAGTTTTGCCTTATTTAATCCAATCGTTTTCAAAATTCAAATACCCTAATTTCCTGCCTATAATCCGCGGATCAAACAATTCTTTTTCGACCCAGAAATTTTATTTCGTAAATGATGGCAAATATTTACGGCGATCTGAAAAGTTATATTTTATTTAATAAAATTTCTGGGTCGAAAAATGATTGTTTGATCCGCGGATTATACGCAGGAAATTAGGGTAGTCTAAATTTTCTGCTTTAAAAAAAACGGCGACGAAAGATTAAAGATTCTGTAAAAATTGCTCGTTTCGAAGGGGTTAAGACAAGTTTTGGAATAATATTTATCAATATAAGTGTGTGTATTCATTTTTAGAAATATATTCATCACATTTAAGGAAATATTCATTTTTTACGGAAGAATTAATTTATGCATTTTTTTAATTTGATAAAAAATCAAATGGAGTGAAGTGTTTTAATTTTTAAGCAAAAAACTGTAGTTCAACGTGTGTATTCAATTAATTTTAGATTTTTCTGAGTTTAACCCTTTAACGATCATAGCATTTTCATTGCTAAAATGTCGAAATAAATGAATGACACCGGTAATTAAGAACAAATATATTTCTAAATAAGAAAACGTGATTTTTCACATACAAAATAAAAGGGATATTTTTAGATAAAAATACCGGTGTCAGTGTTGCATATCGAATTAAAATTTTGTGGTTTCGTGGTGAAACCAATGAACGTTAAAGGGTTAAGTAAGGCAACATGTTACATTCAATACTAGTACCGTAATTTCGGGTGTATAAGCCGCAGATCAAACAATTCTTTTTGGACCCAGAAATTTTATTTAGTGATTGAAGACAAATATTTACGGCGATCTAACTAGTTATATTTGTTTCTTAAAAAATTCTGGGTCGAAAAAGAATTGTTTGATCTGCGGCTTATACACCCGAAATTACGGTAATATATAACTCTACGTGCTTTGTTAACGGGTCAATTTAAAATCTGTGAAACGTTAAAATCTTAAATAAATCATTAAATGAAAATATTTATCGCTTCTGATTATCGAAAAATTACTGCGGTCGAAATTTGGACGATTTTAATTTAGTTTTCTATAACGGATTCTACATTGTAAATTTCGGTGTTTATTTAGATGGACAAGTTAAGACTAATTCCCAAGATATTGGAATAATATTTAATGATATGCATATGTGTATTTCAATAAATATTCATTTTTAGAAATATATTCATCATGTTTAATCTAATATTAATTTATTTACGGAGAAATTTATTTTTGCGTTATTTAATAGAAAACCAAATGGAGTGAAGTGTTTTGAATTGTCAGTAAAGAAGGATATTTTAGTCTGAATTAACCCCTTCGCGACGTTAGCCTTTTAAGAATTTTTTAATCAGATAAAAAAATTTGTAAAAGGCTCGCATCGCGAAAGAGTTGAAAGAAGATTTGTCACCGATTTAAAAAAAAAAAAAAAAAAAAAAAAAAAAAAACAGAAATTTATGCCTTATTAAATCGAGAAAATAATAAGGCAAATTTTACATTAAAGTTTTATCGGTGGGGACAAACAAATATTATAAACGCTTTATACGGCATGTATACTCGTCGCTCGAACCCAAGGGGTTAAACTAATTGTAGACTTTTGTGAGAATAAGTAAAGGAAAATACTATAGAAGTTAAAAATTATGACACAAAATTGTACGTGGTCTGTTAACCCCTTGGGGACGAGCGACACGTATATCTGCCGCAAAAATGCTTAAGAAGCCCCATCAGTAAAATGGTATCCCCACCAGTAAAATGGTACTGTTAAATATGCCTTATTTAATCTGAGCATTCTGCCGAATCTTTAATACGCGAATATCTTTTATCTGTCTGACAAAAAATTAATAATTTCGTAAAAGGCTACCGTCGCGAAAGGCTTAACGGGATAAATTATATTCTGCAAAACAATTAAGTCTTAAATAAATGATAAATTGGAAATATTTCATTCTTCTGATTAATCAAAATAATTTCTGAGATGGTCGACGTTTGGAAGATTTTAATTAAATTTTCTTTAGCAAATCCTTCGCCACAAATTTTGATATATTTTTAAGGAAAACTTGTTAAGACTAGTGGATTGGTGTAATATCTATCCATACCAGTCTGTATTTATATAAACATTTATTTTTATAAATATAAATATTCCATTTAATACAAAAAACATTTATTTGCGAAATAATTAATTTATGAGTTTTTTTTATTGAAAATGGAAATGGGTTTTTCAAGGCTGTAAAGTCTTCGGCTTTTTTTTTTTTTTTTTTTTTTTTTTTTGATACCATTATTTTAATATTGAAAATTATCTTTTCTTTAACCCATTCGTGCCCAGCATCTTTTGCGTAAATTTTATTTGGTTTGCACCACTATTTTTAGAAGATTTAAGTTTAGTTCATTAATCACGAAAATGCATCATTTAAATAAAATAATTATAGCTTTTCTTTTTTACCGGTGTCAAAAACAGTGCTGAATGCACCTTTTGAAGCGTCCCTAAAAAGGGACGCTAGGCACTAATGGGTTAAATGGAACAAGCGGGATATAAAAGAACAATTTTTTTTCTAAGATGATAGGGTGTGTGAAAAGCCGAAGACTTTTCAACATTGGTTTAGTGTTTTAAATTTTGAGTAAAAAACGGTATCTTAATACCGGGATATAATTAATTTTAGAGTTATCTGAGATGAAGTTAGGCGAAGTCTTATTTTCAAAAATCCTAATAAGAAATTGTGCATGGTCTGTTAACGGCTCAATTTCTAGTCTTCAATACGACCGAATATTAAATAAGTTATTAATTGGAAGCATTTTAGGTTTCTGACTTTTTAAAAAATACTGCAAAAATTTCAGTCAAACAGTCAAAATTTCGACGATTTTAATAAAATTTTCCATAATTGATCCTGTGTTGTAAATTTTGGTATTTATTTTGGTAATCAAGTTCAGACTTTAATTCCCGGAGTATTGAAAGAATATCTTTTAATATAAGTATGCCAATTTCCTTAAACTTTTATTTTTAGAAATGTATACATCATATATAGTGTAAAAATCATTTATTTGCGAAGCAATCGATTTATACGTGTTTTAATAAAAAAGTAAATAGAAAGAAGTTTTTTGAATTTTCAGTAAACACCGTATTTTAATGTCTATACTTATCTAATTTTTAACTTTTTAAAGATTAAATGAGGCGAGATACTATTGTATTCAAAACTTGTTATAGAAAATTCTATGTGTCCTCTTCACGGGTCTATTTATTTTCCCTAGAACGTCCAAACCGTAAATATTGGATCAACCAGAAAATTCTGCGGTATGCTTCTGTTAAGATAATGTTAAAATTATGGAATGACATCAGAAAATATCAACAGATTTAATAGAAAATAAGTAAAAAGTTTTTCTATCGTTACATTATGAAAACAAACTTTTATACTGAAATTTCCAGTGAAAATGTAGCTTTTGTAGATTAAAAAAAATCGCAGAATTTTCGGGATGAGATAATAAATGATTAATTATAAACTGTTTACGTTTCTCTTTGTCGAAAAATTATTACAAAGTTGAAGTTTAGATAATTTCAATTACATTTTCCATAACTGAGCCCGAGTTGAAAATTCGGTGTTTACTTAGGTAAACAAGTTAAGACTTTAATTCTTAGAATATTGGACTAATATTTATCAATATACATACGTGTGTGCATTTCAGTAAAGATTCGTTTTAGATATATAATCGTCAAATTTAATATAATCATTAGTTACGAAGGAATTAATTTATGCATGTTTTAATGAAAAATCAAATATTTTGAATATTTAGTAAACAACGGTATATTAGTGTCTGTATTAAACTGATTTCAAACTTTTCTGTGATTAAATAAGGCGAAATATTGCATACAAATCTTGTAATAAAAAATTCTACATTCTCTGTTCGGAGGTATACATATATCACATAAAACGTACCAATTTTAAATGACAGATTAATCTTAAAAAATTACGTTTCTGAGTACTGAAAAATTACTGCAGTCGAAGTTTGGGAAATTTTAATTTAATTTACAAAAACTGATCTTGCGTTGAAAATCTCGGTTTTATTTTTGTTAACAAGGTAAGACTTTGATATTCGCTGAGAATTCGCTGACATATTAGAATAATATTTATCAATATGCGTGTGTATGTTTTAATAATGATTCATTTTTTAAAATATGTTCAATTCGTTCAATGTAATAGTCATTTATTTATAAAGAAATTGCCCTATGCGTGTTTTAATAAACAAGTAAGAAAAATCATGTGTTAAGCATAGATTATGGAACACTTTCCGACACTTCCTGAAACGTTAATCTCTCGGGGACGAGCGATACGCATTCGTGCCGCAAAAGGACTTAAGAATCATTGTTTGTCCCCACCAGTAAAATTTTACTGTAAAACTTCTCTTATTTAAACGGAGCATCAACTCGATTTAGTAAATGACAAATTTCTGTATTATAAAACCGGTGACAAAACATTAAAAATTTTGTAAAAAGCTCCCGTCGCGAAGGGGTTAACAAAACTCCGTTGTCCTAGGAAATGAGGTGTTACTGTTGATAACCAAATATGTATTCCAATACTTTTGAACAGCCGTGTATTTGATTTATCGGTTGATGTGTATACTATATAATGGAGAAATTTAATTTAGCAAAAAAACTCCAAGCTGGTTGAATTTTTTTTTTTTTTTTTTTTTTTTTTTTTAAGCAATTTATACTAATAGTGGGAAATTTATTTCAATATTTTTGTTCAGCCCTGTGGTTTACCTAGTATATATCCGAGAAATTAGTGGTTCCAATTAGATCGGATAATCGACGTAGCACTGTAATTTCAAAGTTTTCGGATATTTAGTAAGGTGAAATACTATATTAAAAACTTGCGATAGAAAACTCTACGTGCTTTGTTAATGATTAAATTAATAGTCCGAAAAACAAATAAATCTTAACTTATCGTTAGATGTAAACAATTCACGCTTCTCATTATCTAAAAATTACTGGGGCGAAGTTTGGACGATTTTAATTTAGTTTTCCTTAACTGATCTGCGTCGTAAATTTCGTTGCTTACTTAGGTAAATATGTTCAGACTTCAATTCCCAGAATATGGGAATAATAATCATCAATATACGTGCGTGTAATTTCCATAAAGATTTATTTTTAGAAATATATGCATAACATTTAATATATTAATCATTTATTTACTGAGGAATTTGCGTGTTTTAATGAAAAAATAAATGAAGTTAAAAGGTTTTGACTTTTTCGTAAAGAACTGAATCTAACTAATTTTAGACTTTTCTGAGATTAAGTAAAGTGAAACATTGCAGTCAAAATTTGTGAAAGAAAATTCTGTGTGCTCTGTTAACGGTTCAATTTATAGCCCACAAAACATCTGAATCTTAAATAAATGATAATTGAAAACATTTCATGCTTCTGACTATCAAAAATTTATAACCGAAGTGTGGACGATATTAATCTAATTCTCAATTACTGATTCTGCTCTGAACATTTCGGTGTTTATTTAGGTAATAGAGTTAAGACTTCAATTCCCAGAGTATTAGAATACTGATTATCAAAATACGTGTGTGTATTTCTATAAAGATTTATTTTTAGAAATATATACTACCTCTGACAATAAAGTTTGGTGAATAGTCCTGTAACATTAATGTAGATGAAATATTAACGAAATTTACCATACCACCCTTGAAATAGTCATTTCACATAACTATGCACCGCTGAGATCTATTATACATGTCCTGGGAAATTCGCAGGAAGCCTTCTTTTGGGATGGAGTTCAAAAGTTTCGTCACGTTTCGTTGGATGTCAGCAATATGGTCATATCTCTTTCAAAGCGTGTTTGACTGGTGAAAATAGGAAGAAGTCTGGAGGATTGAGATCTGGCGAGTATAGTGGATGTTCAATTTGCACTACACCTCATGAATTTCTTTTGAGTGTCTTGCAAAGCTTAAAACAAAACTTTAAACTGATGTTTTGTTCTTTCGTTTCCCTGTTCTCAGTGAAGAACCAACACATTGAACAAGCACTTAGTAAAGCACGTCTTAAACAGAATATAAACGACGCTCGACTGAACAACCGTGGGAGAAGATGGTCAATATCTGCCTCTATGCAGGTGCAACGTTTTATTTCTCCAGTGTTGCCAGATCGGTCGTTCTGAATTCATTCATCGAACTTTATTGTCAAAAGTAGTACATCGCATATAATGCAATTATTATTTATTTACTATGGAATTTATTTATGCGTGTTTTAACCATTTAACTAATCAATATTTTTGATAAAAACTTTCAAATAATGCCTATTTTTTGCCTATTTTAAAACTATTATTACCGGTATTTCAAAACAGAAAATTTTGCCTAATTAAATCAGAATTATTTACTGATGAAACTAATAAATTAAGATTGGAATATGGATACCCGTATATGGTACGAGTTACGAGTTAATCATGATTGGCAAAAACATGTTTCCCATATGACGTACGGGTAAATCATGGTAGTGGTAAATGAAAAATAAAATGGAGTGAGGCGTTTTGAAATTTCGGTAAAAAGCTGTATTTTAATCTGTATTTACCTAATTTTAGATATTCTTGAGATTAAGTAAGGTGAAACATTATATTGAACATTTGTAATAGAAAGATCTTCATGCTCTGTTCTGTTAACGGTTCAACTTATAGAACACAAAGTGCCTGAATGTTAGATAAATGATTAATTAAAAATATTTCATGCTTTTGATCATCGGAAATTTATAACCGAAGTTTGGATGATTTTAATTTAGTTTTCTATAACTGATCTTCTGTTATAAACTTCAGTGTTTACTTAGGTAAATAAGTTCAGACTTCAATTCCCAGTGTATCAGAATAATAATTATCAAAGTACGTGCGTGTATTTCTATAAAGTTTCATTTTTAGAATTACATATATCACATTTAATGTAATAATCATTTATTTAGTAATGAATTTGCCTATTTTAATAAACAATCAAATAGAGTGAAGTTTTTTGAAGTTACAGTAAACAACGACATTCCATTGTCTGTATTTAACTAATTTAAAGCTTTTCTGATACTAAGTAAGGTGAAATATTTTATTCAAAATGTGTAATATAAAACTGTTTGTGTTCTGTTCACGATTCAAGTTACAGCCCACAAGTCATCTGAATCTTAAATAAGTGATTATTGGTAAACGTTTCACGTTTCGGATTATCGAAAAATTACTGCAGATTCAAAATTATGAAGATTTTAATTACATTTTCCATAACTGATCCTATGATGTAAATGTTGGTGTTTACTCAAGCAAACAAGTTAAGATTTCAATTCCCAGAGTATTCGAATAATATTTTTAATATATACGTGTGATTTCAATAAAGATTCAATTCTAGAAATATACTCATCACATTTAACACTAAAACTACCGGAAATTTCAGTCAAGTTTTTTGAAAATGTTTCACACGAGAATTTTTATTCAAAACAATTTAAATTTATTATTTCACGTTTTTAATCTTTGTATCTTGCTAATTTATTGTATAATCGAATTTCTGATTTGAACCGAAACATATTCATACGGTAGCCTTCAAAAGGACGGATCACGGTAATTGTAGTGTTAATGTAATAGCATGGCTGCCAACTTCTACGCCTTTTTACAACCAAACAAACACATTCAAACCAGAAATTCTATTAAACAAATCAAGAAAGCAGGCAGCTCTAAATATCACGGAATAAATTCATCATGTATAATATTTAGTAAATTTTCTGGTTATAAACACATTTATTGAATTTAAAGAGGCGTAGAAGTTGGCAGCTCTGTAATAGTCATTTAATTACGAAGATCATTTATCTTGAATTTTCAGTAACATATCATATTTTAATGTCGGTTAAACCCTTTCCGGCATGGGGCAAATTCTGTTAGTAAAATGAGAAATTATCGACTGCCACCGGAATTTACAAACAACTGTTTTAGAAATTAAGAATTCCTTAATTAAAGCTTTTATTGTAAGAGCAAAATTTTGTAAAAATATTATCGGTGATGTTTGTAAGTTTGGAATTAAAATTAAGTATCCCAGTCTGGGCACAGTGTGCCGGAAAGGGTTAAAACTAATTTTCGACTATTCAGAGATTAACCCGATATCGCTAGAATTATTTTTTTCTTTCAAACGCGAAGTTTAAATTTCCCACCATTTTTTTTCTTTTCAATTGAGAAAGTTGAGACAATCGTTAAAAGAAAAATTTTCTGTTAAAAAATACTGGTGAATAAACAAAAAATAGTTAAAATGTGTTTTGGCTCATATGATACAGTTAGACTTTTATGTGTTAAATAAGGCGAAATGTTATGCATTAAACCTGCAATAAAAAGTTATACGTACTTTGCTCACGAATACATTTATACCCCACTTTACTTCCAAATCTAAAATAAATGGTAACTGTAAACTGCTCAAGTTTTTGATTATTAAAAACTTACAACGAAATCGAAGTTTGGACGACTTTAATCAATATTGCATAACTAATCCTGTGTTGGAAATTTTGGTGTTTTCATAGGTAAGCAAGCTCAATTGATGTCAATTCCCCAAAAAATGGAATTGTATTTATCATTTTACATGTGTATAGTTCAATAAAGGTACATTTTTTGAAATGTATTCATCAAATTTAATGTAATAGTCATTTATTTACGAAGGAATTGATTTATGCTTGTTTTAACTATTTCACTTTTTTTTTTTTTTTTTTTGCATATAATAATTTGAAAATATGGGACATATGCAACTTTTTAAAAACTAAAATATTTTTAAAATTTAGTCTAAATATTTGTGCAGTTATATAGCATGAAATTGCTATTTAAAAAATAAGTGGTGTCAAAAATCTTTAAGTGATGAATCAAGCAAATTCTTCCGCAAATTAGTTAATTGCTAAATACAAAATGAAATAAAGTAAAATATTTTTAATTTTCAGTAAAATACGGTATTTCATTGTCTGTTTAAAACTAATTTTAGACATTTCTGAATTCTTAAACCTGTAATAAAAAGCTATATGTACTTTGTTCACGAATACATATATACCCCATTTTACGTCCAAATCTCAAATAAATGATAACTGTAAGTCGAAATATTATATATTAAACTTGTAACAGAAAGCTATACGTGCTTTGTTCACGTGTGTATTTATACACCACAATGCGTCCTATTCTCGCATAAATGATTAACAGTTCATTTTTCTCATTATGGAAAAATTACTGCGAAATAGAAGTTTGGACGATTTTAAATACATTCTCTATAACTGATCATATATTGAAAATTTCTCTGTTTACTTAGATAAGCAACTTAAGACTTTAATTCCCGCAATATTAGAATAATATTTATCAATATACGTGTGTGTGTGTGTTTCAATGAATATTCACTTTTAGAAACATATTCATCACATATTAAAACGTGGAAATTTTCTTTCTTTTTTTTTTCTCTTTTTCTTTCTTTCTTTTTTTTCTTTTTTTCTTTTTTTTTCCAGAGAGTGAAAATTTGCCTTAAATACAATATTTAAAATGAAAATCAAATTTCAAATTCTTTTAATTGCTTATAGGCGTTAATGCCAACCTAGTGAAAAAGATTCCATGCCGGGGATCGAACCCGGGCCATCAGCATAGCGCACTGACGTTCTACCGACTAAACGTGATAGTGAAAGGATTCTAGGCTGGGTGTCGTTCTATGTGGTTTAGTCGGTAGAACGTCAGTATATACTGATGACGCTACTATTTTACTGACACTATACTGATGGCTCGGGTTGGCATTAACCCATTCGTGCCCAGCATCTTTTGCGTAAATTTTATTTGTTTGACACCACTATTTTTTGTAGATTTAAGTTCAGTTCATTAATCAAGAAAATGCATCATTTAAATAAAATAATTATTGCTTTTCTTTTTTACCGGTGTCAAAAACAGTGCTGAATGCACCTTTTGAAGTGTCCCTAAAAAGGGACGCTAGGCACTAATGGGTTAACGCCTATAGCAATTAAAAGAATTTGAAATTTGATTTTCATTTGAAATATTCATCACATTTAACCGTGTACGGCGCAGTGTCCCTAAAAGAGGATACCAAATTCTAATTTTATTTACACCAAGAATATTTAAATAAAATTTTCGTTACAAATATACCTGATAATAAGCAAGTTTTTATTGTCTAATAAATTTGTTTATAAATTCTGGTGGAAGTTAATTATTTGAAACAGATTTTCTCCGCGTCGGAAAGTGTTATGTAACAGTAAGTTATTTATTGAGAAATTGATTTATGCGTGTTTAATTGAAAAATCAAATGGCGTGAAGTATCAAGAGTTTTCAGTAAACAACGGTATTTCAATGTCTGTATTAAAATAATTTTTTACCTTTTTTGTGATTAACCCCTTGAGGACGAGCGACACGTATACGTGCCGCAAAAAGGCTAAAAAACCCTTGTTTATCACCTCCAGTAAAATTTTACTGTAAAATTTGTCTTTTTTAATCGAAGCTTTCTTTTCGATTTAATAATGTTTAAAATTCTGTTTTTAAAAGTCGGTGACAAATTATTAAACATTCTTAAAAAGCGCCCGTGCGAAAGGGCTTAAGTAAGTTGAAATATTATATTGTAAACTTGTTACAGAAAACTATGCGTGATCTATGTACTTATCAATTTAAAGCCCGCAAAACGCCTGAAACTTAAATAAATGATTTATTGTGAACAGTTCATGTTTCAGATTATGAAAAAAAAAATTCTACAATATCGAAGTTCGGACAATTTAAATTAGAATTTCGATAACTGATCCTGTGTTGAAAATTTCGGTGTTTACTTAGGTAAACAAGTTAAAACTTCAATGCACAGTGTACTGGAATAATATTTATTAATGTATGTGCGTGTATTTCTATAAAAATTCATTTCTAAAAATATGTTCAATACATCCCATTTATTGTAATTGTAATTTACTTACGGAGTAATTAATTTATACGTGTTTTAATGTTAAATCGAATGGACTGAAGTGTTTTGAATTTCAGTAAGCTACAGTATTTCAATGTCTGTATTTCATTATTTGTAGACTTTTCAGTGATAAACCACTTAACCCTTTAACGATCATAGCATTTTCATTGCTAAGATGTCGAAATAAATGAATGACACCGGTAATTAAGAACAAATATATTTCTAAATGAGAAAACGTGAGTTTTCACATACATAATAAAAGGGACATTTTTAGATAAAAATACCGGTGTCAGTGTTGCATATCGGAATTAAAATTTTGTGGTTTCGTGACGAAACCATTGAACGTTAAAGGATTAAATGATCAATATATATATATTTTAATTTCAAATAATGTCTACTTTTTTTGTCTTTTAGATAATTTTTATTCTTTTACCACCGATTTTTCAAAACAGAAATTTTTGTCTATTTTAATAAAAAAGTTGCTTGGATTAAATAATATAAAATTTACAATAAAATTTTACTGGTGAGAATAATAAATTACGATTGAAATATGGATGCCCGTGCTTGGTACGGGCAAATCTCGATTGGCAAAAATACGTTGCTTATATATCGTACGGGCAAAACAGAGAAGCGGTTAAGTCGAAATTCTATATTCAAAATTTGAAAACAGAAATCTACATTCTCTGTTCACTCAATTTATATCCCTTAAAACATCTGAATCTTAAATAAATGACTAATTATAAGGAATTCGTGTTTGCAATTTCCAAAAAACTACTGCGAAATCGAAGTTTTGACGATTTAAATTACATTTTCCATTATGGGTTCTGTGATTTAAAATTTGCTTTTACTTAGGTAAGCAAGTTAAGTCTTGATTTCCCAAAGTATATGAATAATATTTATACTATAAGTGTATGTAGTTTAATAAGATTTATTTTTAGAAATATATTCATTGCAAAGCTGTTTATTTATGTGTGTCTTTTTGAAAAATGAAACGGGGTGAAGTATCTTAAATTTTCAGCAAACAGCAATATTTCAGTTTTTAAATTCAATTAATTTTATACTTTATGCAGACTTGTAAAAGAAATTTTTCCTATTGGAAGAGTAGGAAAACTGAGGATCTCTTTGGATTCTTGATTTATTTCTGGTATCCTGATTTAAAAAATTTTCAATTTTTATGCGGCTTGCTTGAACATTCAACCTGATTTCTGAACTTTACATCATCGAAGAAAAATCATTCGGTTAGGAGTTTTTGCTTTGCACCAATACTTAAATATTCTGGATACCACAATTTTTATTTTAGTATATATATATATTTATTCGAATTGTTTAATGAAAAAGTCTTTTATTTAAAAAAATCGAGGTTTAAACTTTTAAAAAAGTAATAGTGCTTTTGTCCTCAACTGTTTTATAACATTTAAAAGAAAGAAATTTTTAAGGAACTAAGCAAAATATAAATTATATTTATTCATCACTTGGCAAACTATAATTCTTAGTTATAATATCTCTTTGCACTTGTAGGTCTAGGTCTGACTAGTCATAACCTTTTTTTGCAAAATTCGTTTTTGGCATCAGTAATAAAGGAAAACAAAATTTTTCGTTTTTAATTAGAGTACTTTTGAGCTTTGAACTATTTGCGAGATTTGACTATTCGCGAGTATTTGGGATCCACTTTTTAAAGAGAAAAATAATTTACAAATGTGTTGAAAACATTTGCAAGAGAAACACAACACAGAATGTACTTAAAAAAAAAAAAAAATGGGGTGAGAGTAGAAAATAAAAATAGTCTTCTTTGCGGTCGTGACTTTCACGGTCGTTCGTTCGCAAATCTATCCCCCGCAAACGTTAAGGGTGTATTCGAAAAAATGGTTTTTCACCTTCAACAGCTCGAAATTTTCCGATACATTTTCAGACTCATTTTTAAGTGTAGAAACATGAAACTTGCTGGGGTGATTTTTGAAGTGATGTAGAAGATGCCGTGTGAAGTAATTTTTCGCTGAATTAATTAGAATTTGATTTATAAACAATTATTTTCTCAGGATGCTCTTTTTTTTGTTTGCAGTCCTCCCACTTCGGAAAATTTTGTCCAAAACGCCGTTTTAGACAACATTTTCTACATTTATCAAAACATCGACAATTACGGCACTTTGTGTAGTTTCTAAATAAGAGAATTTGAAAATTTGGTGCATTTGAGAGAAAAAATGAATCTAAAAATAAATCGGAAAAAAGGCACTTTGGATCGAAGTACACCCTTAAATGATTATTAAACACACACTGGAAAATCACACAAACCTGCCACAAGCGTAACTTTGTTTGAAAGGGTAAATTTTATTTGGTATTTTGCATCTGCTAAAAAGCATAATTATTACACTTCATATGTATCTTCCTATACAATATTTTCGATATGAGTTTAATTATTTTCCTCACATAAGCTCTTAACTGAACCAGCTCGTAACCAAAATCGAAAAAGGATCAAATGTATAATAAAAGATATTAACCTCAAGTATGCTATACAAAAAAAAAAAAAATCATTAAAAATATTACAATAAAAGCAAAAAATTAAAAAAAAAAACGCTGTCTTAGGATTAAAATTAGCTGCTGAATTTCCTTGCATGACTAGTGAAGCACTTAACGGTGTGATTTTATCAAATGGTTGTGGATTTCAATTACAATTTAGTCTATTGTGCAAGGGACTAGTTTTTAATATCTAGATTGCTTGATTCCCAGCCCTTTTTCGAAGTAGAAATAGTCACCTTATTTAATGCTAGAAAGAATGCGAGAACAAGCCGAATTATGCGGGGTTATTTTTAAGTGGCGAGAATTAAACAACCTGAATTCAATATGTATATATAAAGAGAAAAATAATTTACATATGGTCATTCTCATGAAAATTTGTTATGTATGTCGCACAGCTAAAAATCGATATGCTTGTTGGCCGCCGTTATTTTCGAAAAGTTTGCTTCGCTTTATTCAACTGATGAGATATCTCCGATTAAATAAGTCACATTTTTCCGTTCTAAAATACTGGAAGCCAAAAATCGTTGTATGTGACAGACATAACATATTTTCGTGAAACATTCATATTTGTTGAAAACACTTGCAAAGCACAACACAAAATTCTTTCGTCCACAATTCCTTCTTAAAAGCTTCCACAAGGGAAGCATTATATCAAGAGTAAAATATTTTTGGCATCTTGTATCTGTTAACAAGCAGAATGATTACACTTCATATGTATCTTGCTATACAATATTTGCGGTTTGAGTTTAATTAATTCCCAATGCTTCTCTTTGTTGACCGATGCAACTTTTGACTCAATCAATCGGGGTTAAGTCAGCCACAATGATGCATCAAAGACGCATCAAATCTATCCTCATATATATTTAAAATAAAAAGAACTTGCCCAGTTGAAGTGATGGCATTGATTTCACAGGCTACGCAAAATTATACATCACAGCCTTATATTTTCAAGCGTTAATTCTGTTCGAAAAAGAAATTAAGGAAGGGAAACAGAACCCCCCGTTCCCCCTCTTATACATATCGAATGAACTCCAAAAACTAATGAGGGTAGCGCCTTATCAAAATACACCTATATGCAAAATTTCAAGTGAATTGGATATTTTTATCATAAGTTATCGCGTTAAGCACGAACATACCTACATACATACAGTACGGGCGGACACATAAGCTCTTAGACTTTGGCAGCCTGAGAGCTAAAACTGTAACCAAAATCGAAAAAGGACCAAATGCATAACAAAAGGTATCAACCTCAAGATGCTATGCAAAAAAAAAAAAAAAAAAAAAAAAAAAAAACATTAAAAATATTACATTAAAAGCAAGAAATCTGTAAACAACACTGTCTTAGGATTAAAATTGGCAATAATTTCCTCGCCTGACTAGTGAAGACTTAACGGTGTAATTGCATCAAATGGTGATGGATTTCAATTACAATTTAGTACAGTGTACAGCAGACTTCATTTTTAAAATTCAAATTGCTTGATTCCCAGCCCTTTTTTTTGAAATAGAAATAGTCACTTAATTTAATGACAAACGGAATGCAAAAATAAGCCAAATTAAGAGTTTTTTTTTTCTCTTCATTTGCGAGTTTTGATTATTCACGAAATAGAAGTTTTAGAACATTTCAACATTCGCGAATATTTGTGGCCCACTTTTTAAAGAGAAAAATAATTTACATACCTGAAAACTGTTGAAAACTTTTGCTAGAAAATCACAACACACAATGTATTTTTAAAAATTTGGGGTGCGAATAGAAAAAAAAAGTATTGGATAACACGAGAAAATGAAATAGCAAATTGGAAAATAGCGAATGGATTACTGGATCAGAGCTGTCAACTTCTACGCCTTTTTAAATGAGGAAAACGCGTTTCTAACCAGAAAATTTATTAAATAATATACGTTCTAAAATTATTTCATGATTTCTAGTACTGCATACTCTTTTAACTTGTTAAATGAAATTTTTGATTCGAATGGATTTGTTTGGCTGTAAAAAGGCGTAGAAGTTGGCAGCCATGCTGGATATATTCTGGAAAATCACACGAAGCTACCATAAGGAAAGCTTTGTTTCAAGACTAAATTTTTTTTGGGTATCTTGCATCGATTAAGAATGAGAATGATTACACTTCATATGCATCTTGCTATACAATATTCGCGGTTTGAGTTTATTTCTTTTCCCATGCTTCTCTTTGTTGCCCGATGCAACTTTTGACTCCACCAGTGAGGATAAAATCTACCACAGTGATGCAGCAACAACGCATCAAAAGTATCCTCATATACATTTAATAATACTGTAACCAAAATCGAAAAGAACCAAGTGCATAATAAAATATATCAACCTCAGCTATGCTATGAAAAAACATTAAATATATTACAATAAAAGCAAGAAATCTGTAAAAAACGCTGTCTTGGGATTAAAATTAGCAGCTGAGTTTATCTGCATGACTAGTGAAGCTCTTAACGGTGTGATTAAATCAAATGGTAGTGGATTTCAATAACAATTTAGTACATTGTACAGGAGACTACATTTTAAAAATTCAGATTGCTTGATCCGCAGCCCTTTTTCGAAGTAGAACTACCCACTTTATTTAATGAGAGAAAGAATGCAAAAAAAAGCCGAATTATACTTTTTTTTTTTTTTTTTTTTTTTTTTTTTTTAGTGGCGAGAATTAAGCAATCTAAATTAAATATATATTAGTCCACGGGCCCACTGTACTGTACAGTAATATCTTAACATTTGTGAGTTTTGCTTATTCGCGAAATAGAAAATTTAGAACATTTCGACATTCGCGAATATTTGTGGTCCACTTTTTAAAGAGAAAAATAATTTACATATGTGTTGAAAACATTTGCAAGAAAAGCAGAACACAAAATGTATTTAAAAGAAATTGGGGTGCGTATAGAAAATAAAAAAAAGTCTCCCTTGCGGTCGTGACTTTCATATATATAAGGGATCACTAAAGAAACTCTAGATATGAAAAAAAAATAAAAAATAAAAAAAAATATTTCCATGAAAACGAGAAATCTGTAGCGAGAATTAAGCAATTTGAATTATATGTATATATATATATCTATATATTAAATAGTCCACGCGCAACACTGTACAGTGATTTCTTAACATTTGCGAGTTTTGATTATTCGCCAAATAGAAGTTTTAGAACATTTCAAAATTCGCGAATATTTGTGATCCACTTTTTGAACAGTTTTAAATTATTTACATATGTGTTGAAAAGATTTGCAAGAAAATCACTACACAAAATGCATTAAAAAAATTAGGGGGTTGGAAGGCGAATGGAAATTAAAAATAGTCTCCTTTGCGGTCACGACTTACGCCCCCTTCAATCGCTAAGGGATTACTACACATGATAATCCCTTAGCGATTGGCCCTTTATACTTTAGCGACTACTGGTAAATCTCATAAGGGTAGTTCAAGAGTAGCTTTGTTTCAAGACTAAATTTTTTTTGGTATCTTGCATCGCTTAAAAAGCAGAATGATTCCACTTCATACGTATCTTGCTATACAATATTTGCGGTTTGGGTTTAATTATTTCCACTGCTTCTCTTTGTTGCCCGATGCAACATTTGACTCAACCAATCAGGGTAAAATCTATCACAGTGACGCATCAAAAGTATTCTCATATATATATTTAAAAAAACTATAACCAAAATCAAAAAGACCAAATGTATAATAAAAGATACACACCGAAGAAATACTATGAAAACACGAGCAACACTGTACAGAAATCTCTTAACATTTGTGAGTTTTGATTTTTCGCGAAATAGAAAATTTAGAACATTTCGATATTCGAGAATATTTGTGGTCCATTTTTTAAAGAGAAAAATAATTTATATTTGTGTTGAAAACATTTGCAATAAAAATACAACACAAAATGTATTTAACCCTTTGCTGTGCGGTGGTTTCATGGATATACCACTTAATTTTAATTCAGAAACGCCACATTCGCACCGGAATTTTGTTATTAAAAATAACGGTTTATTGAATGCGTGAAATGTAGCATTTTCGTATTTACAAATAAAGTTGCTTTCAAATTCCGGTGTTGCTCATTAATTTCAATAATTAAACAATGAATTTGCCCTGCGCCGCAAAGGGTTAAAAGAAATTGGGATGAGTATAGAAAATAAAAAAAAGTCTCCTTTGCGGTCGCGACTTTTATGTTCGTTCGTTCACAAACCTAATCCCCGCTAACGCCAAGTGTTTACTGGACGCATACTGGAAAATCCCACAATGCTGCCACAAGGGTAACTTTATTTCATGAGTAATTTTTTTTAGTATCTTGTACCTGTTAAAAAGCAGAGTGATTACACTTCATATGTATATCGCTATCCAATATTTGCGGTTTAAGTTTAATTATTTTGTCATGCTTCTCTTTGTTGCCCGATGCAACTATTGTCTCAACCAATCAGGGTAAAGTCTACCACAATGGTGGATCAAAGACTCGTCAAAATTTTACTCATACATATTTTAAAAAAACTATAACCAAAGTGAAAAGGACCAAATGCATAATAAAATATATCAACCTCAGGTATGCTTTGCAAAAAAATATAAAAATATTGCTGTTTAGGATTAAAATTAGCAGCTGAGTTTCTCCGCATGACTAGTGAAGCTCTCAAAGGTGTGATTAAATCAAATGGTAGTGGATTTCAAATACAATTTAGTACAGTGCACAGAGGACTATATTTTTTAAATTCAGTTTGCTTGATTCCCAGCCCTTTTTTGAAGCAGAAATAGTCACCTTATTTAATAACATAAATAATGCGAGAACAACCCGAATAATATTTTTTTAAGTGGAGAGAATTAAGCAATCTGAATTAATTATATACATATATATATGTATAATTAAAAAAGCCCACGGGCAACACTGTACAGTAATCCTTTAATATTAGCGAGTTTTGATTATTCGTTAAATAGAAGTTTTAAAACATTTCAATATTCGCGAATTTTCGTGGTCCATTTTTAAACACCTTGGGGACGGGCAACACTTATACGTGCCGTTAAGAGGCTTCAGAATCGTTGTTTTGCCACACCAGTAAAATTTTACCAAAAAATTTGCCTTATATAATCGGAACATTTCCTCGATTTAAAAAGGAACAAATTTCTGTTTTCAAAATCCGGTGACGAAACATTAAAAAATTCGCAACTGTCACCAGTTGTGAATATGTTAAAGGAAAAAAATAATTTACATATGTGTCGAAAAAATTTCCAAGAACAGCACAACACAACATGTATAAAATAATAATGGTGCGAAGAGAAAATTAAAGTAGTCACCTTTACGGCCACGACTTTCAAGGAAATCTTACTCCCGAAGACGCCAAGGGATTACTCGACACATATTGGATAACCATGCAAAGCTACCTGAAGGGAAGCTTTGTTTCATGAATAAATAATTTTTGGTATCTTGCATCTGTTCAAATGCAGAATGATTATACTTCAGATGTATCTTGCTATGCAATATTTCCGGTTTGAGTTTAATTATTTTCCAATGCTTCTGTTTGTTGCCGGATGCAACTTTAGACTCACCAATCGGGGTAAAGTCTACCACAGTGGTGGATCAAAGACTCATCAAAATTTTACTCATATATATTTTTAAAAACTATAACCAAAATCGAAAAGGACCAAATGCATACTAAAATATATCAACCTCAGGTATGCTTTGCAAAAAAATTAAAAATATTACTGTTTTAGGGTTAAAATTAGCAGCTGAGTTTCTCCGCATGACTAGTGAAGCTCTCAAAGGTGTAATTACATCAAATGGTAGTGGATTTCAATTACAATTTAGTACAGTGTACAGCGGACTATATTTTTTAAATTTAGTTTGCTTGATTCCCAGCCCTTTTTTGAAGCAGAAATAGTCCCCTTATTTAATAACATAAATAATGCGAAAACAAGCCGAATAATATTTTTTTTAAGTGGAGAGAGTTAAGCAATCTAAATTAATTATATATATATATATATATGTATAATTAAAATAGCCCGCGGGCAACACTGTACAGTAATCTTTTAATATCTTTTAATATTTGCGAGTTTTGATTATTCGTGAAATAGAAGTTTTAGAACATTTAAATATTCTCGAATTTTCGTGGTCCATTTTTAAACCCCTTCGGGACGGGCGACACCTATAGGTGCCGTTAAGAGGCTTCAGAATCGTTGTTTTGCCGCACCAGTAAAATTTTACAAAAAAATGAGCCTTATGTAATCGGAACATTTCCTCGATTTAAAAAGGAACAAATTTCTGTTTTCAAAAACCGGTGACGAAACATTAAAAAATTCGCAACTACCACCAGTTGTGAAGATGTTAAAGAAAAAAAAATTACATATGTGTTGAAAAAATTTCCAAGAACAGCACAACACAACATGTATAAAATAACAATGGTGCGAAGAGAAAATCAAAGTAGTCACCTTTACGGCTGCAACTTTCAAGGAAATCTTACTCCCGCAGACGCCAAGGGATTACTGGACCCATACTGGATAACCATGCAAAGCTACCTGAAGGGAAGCTTTGTTTCATGAATAAATAATTTTTGGTATCTTGCATCTATTGAAATGCAGAATGATTATACTTCATATGTATCTTGCTATACAATATTTGCGGTTTGAGTTTAATTATTTTCCAATGCTTCTGTTTGTTGTCGGATGCAACTTTAGACTCACCAATCGGGGTAAAGTCTACCACAGTGGTGGATCAAAGACTCCTCAAAATTTTACTCATATGTATTTTTAAAAACTATAACCAAAATCGAAAAGGACCAAATGCATATTAAAATATATTAACCTCAGGTATGCTTTGCAAAAAAATAAAAATATTGCTGTTTTAGGGTTAAAATTAGCAGCTGAGTTTCTCCGCATGACTAGTGAAGCTCTCAAAGGTGTGATTACATCAAATGGTAGTGGATTTCAAATACAATTTAGTACAGTGCACAGAGGACTATATTTTTTAAATTCAGTTTGCTTGATTCCCAGCCCTTTTTTGAAGCAGAAATAGTCACCTTATTTAATAACATAAATAATGCGAGAACAACCCGAATAATATTTTTTTAAGTGGAGAGAATTAAGCAATCTGAATTAATTATATACATATATATATGTATAATTAAAAAAGCCCACGGGCAACACTGTACAGTAATCCTTTAATATTAGCGAGTTTTGATTATTCGTTAAATAGAAGTTTTAAAACATTTCAATATTCGCGAATTTTCGTGGTCCATTTTTAAACACCTTGGGGACGGGCAACACTTATACGTGCCGTTAAGAGGCTTCAGAATCGTTGTTTTGCCACACCAGTAAAATTTTACCAAAAAATTTGCCTTATATAATCGGAACATTTCCTCGATTTAAAAAGGAACAAATTTCTGTTTTCAAAATCCGGTGACGAAACATTAAAAAATTCGCAACTGTCACCAGTTGTGAATATGTTAAAGAAAAAAAATAATTTACATATGTGTCGAAAAAATTTCCAAGAACAGCACAACACAACATGTATAAAATAATAATGGTGCGAAGAGAAAATTAAAGTAGTCACCTTTACGGCCACGACTTTCAAGGAAATCTTACTCCCGAAGACGCCAAGGGATTACTCGACACATATTGGATAACCATGCAAAGCTACCTGAAGGGAAGCTTTGTTTCATGAATAAATAATTTTTGGTATCTTGCATCTGTTCAAATGCAGAATGATTATACTTCAGATGTATCTTGCTATGCAATATTTCCGGTTTGAGTTTAATTATTTTCCAATGCTTCTGTTTGTTGCCGGATGCAACTTTAGACTCACCAATCGGGGTAAAGTCTACCACAGTGGTGGATCAAAGACTCATCAAAATTTTACTCATATATATTTTTAAAAACTATAACCAAAATCGAAAAGGACCAAATGCATACTAAAATATATCAACCTCAGGTATGCTTTGCAAAAAAATTAAAAATATTACTGTTTTAGGGTTAAAATTAGCAGCTGAGTTTCTCCGCATGACTAGTGAAGCTCTCAAAGGTGTAATTACATCAAATGGTAGTGGATTTCAATTACAATTTAGTACAGTGTACAGCGGACTATATTTTTTAAATTTAGTTTGCTTGATTCCCAGCCCTTTTTTGAAGCAGAAATAGTCCCCTTATTTAATAACATAAATAATGCGAAAACAAGCCGAATAATATTTTTTTTAAGTGGAGAGAGTTAAGCAATCTAAATTAATTATATATATATATATATATGTATAATTAAAATAGCCCGCGGGCAACACTGTACAGTAATCTTTTAATATCTTTTAATATTTGCGAGTTTTGATTATTCGTGAAATAGAAGTTTTAGAACATTTAAATATTCTCGAATTTTCGTGGTCCATTTTTAAACCCCTTCGGGACGGGCGACACCTATAGGTGCCGTTAAGAGGCTTCAGAATCGTTGTTTTGCCGCACCAGTAAAATTTTACAAAAAAATGAGCCTTATGTAATCGGAACATTTCCTCGATTTAAAAAGGAACAAATTTCTGTTTTCAAAAACCGGTGACGAAACATTAAAAAATTCGCAACTACCACCAGTTGTGAAGATGTTAAAGAAAAAAAAATTACATATGTGTTGAAAAAATTTCCAAGAACAGCACAACACAACATGTATAAAATAACAATGGTGCGAAGAGAAAATCAAAGTAGTCACCTTTACGGCTGCAACTTTCAAGGAAATCTTACTCCCGCAGACGCCAAGGGATTAATGGACCCATACTGGATAACCATGCAAAGCTACCTGAAGGGAAGCTTTGTTTCATGAATAAATAATTTTTGGTATCTTGCATCTATTGAAATGCAGAATGATTATACTTCATATGTATCTTGCTATACAATATTTGCGGTTTGAGTTTAATTATTTTCCAATGCTTCTGTTTGTTGTCGGATGCAACTTTAGACTCACCAATCGGGGTAAAGTCTACCACAGTGGTGGATCAAAGACTCCTCAAAATTTTACTCATATGTATTTTTAAAAACTATAACCAAAATCGAAAAGGACCAAATGCATATTAAAATATATTAACCTCAGGTATGCTTTGCAAAAAAATAAAAATATTGCTGTTTTAGGGTTAAAATTAGCAGCTGAGTTTCTCCGCATGACTAGTGAAGCTCTCAAAGGTGTGATTACATCAAATGGTAGTGGATTTCAATTACAATTTAGTACAGTGTACAGCGGATTATATTTTTTAAATTCAGTTTGCTTGATTCCCAGCCCTTTTTTGAAGCAGAAATAGTCACCTTATTTAATGGCATAAATAATGCGAGAACAAGCCGAATAATATTTTTTTTAAGTGGAGAGAATTAAGCAATCTGAATTAATTATATACATATATATATGCATAAATAAAATAGTCCACAGGCAACACTGTACAGTAATATTTTAATATTAGCGAGTTTTGATTATTCGTGAAATAGAAGTTTTAGAACATTTCAATATTCGCGAATTTTCGTGATCCATTTTTAAACCCCTCGGGGACGGGCGAGACTTATACGTGCAGCTAAGAGGCTTCGGAATCGTTCTTTGTCACACCAGTAAAATTTTACCAAAAAAAATACCTTATGTAATCGGAACATTTCCTCGATTTAAAAAGGAACAAATTTCTGTTTTTAAAAACCGGTGACGAAAGATTAAAAAATGCGCAACAGTCACCAGTTGTGAAGATGTTAAAGAAAAAAAAATAATTTACATATGTGTCGAAAAAATTTCCAAGAACAGCACAACACAACATGTATAAAATAATAATGGTGCGAAGAGAAAATTAAAGTAGTCTCCTTTGCGGCCGCGACTTTCAAGGAAATCTTACCCTCGCAGACGCCAAGGGATTACTGGACACACACTGAATAACCATCCAAAGCCACCTGAAGGGAAGCTTTGTTTTATGGATAAATAATTTTTGAGGTCTAGCATCTATTGCAATGCAGAATGATTATACTTCATATGTATCTTGCTATACAATATTTGCGGTTTGAGTTTAATTATTTTCCAATGCTTCCGTTTGTTGCCCGATGCAACTTTAGACTCAACCAATCGGGGTAAAGTGTACCATAGTGACGCATCAACGTTAGTGAGTGGGGATCAGAGACATGGGATAACACTTAAAAAATTGTCTTCTCTTTTTTAACTTAAATATAATCTAAATTAAATAAGACGAAATTTATACTCGAAAATAGTGGTCATTTGATTTGTGCATGTAGCGTCGTTAATGTCCGGTTATCAGCCACTAACCATTGTTTTGTGCTTTCCAATAAGAGCTATTTTGAATCTTAAATTTTTAAGGCTTTTTTTTCTTCTTTGCATTGGTGACAGTATAATTTTTTGTTCAGATTGTTCAAACTTTCTAAAAATACAGGGAACTCTTGTTATTGCGCACAACTTTTCTTGCATAGATATAGCTAGATTATCGACATTATTATTAAATAAGCAAATACTTCTTTAATTTACTATTTTTATGAAATAAGAAACTTCGATAATAAAAAATTGTTAATGCAAAAGACTAAATTACTCAAGACAAATAAAATATGCAAAGACATCGTTAGACTTACACAGTTTTACTTTATTTAAAGAATGGAGTTATAAATAAAGAGGAAGCGATTTTCCGGGTGTCCCAAAAATGACTGATGGATTTTAAAATTCAATAACTTGCAAACGGTGACAGCTATTTAAAAAATTTTTGCAGGAGAATTATGTATAATGTCAGGAGTTTTTTAACCGTAATTTTTTATTTCGCATATCAAACAATATGTGGCGCTGACGGCGATTGAAGACCAGGTGATCAGTGCTGAGTGAAGCGTCGACCTGGCCTTCAATCGCCATCAGCGCCACCTATTGTTTGAGATGCGAACCAAAATAAAAATTACGGTAAAAAACTCCTGACATTATACATAACTCTCCTGCGAAATTTTTTTTAATAGCTGTCACCGTTTGCAAGTTATTTAATTTTAAAATCCATCAGTCATTTTTGGGACACCCGGTATATACCCGGTATATTCAACAGAGAGTAAATAGCTGAGGAAATTGTCACACGATGACGGATGTTCTATTTTATATCGATTTAACTGTTTGTGATTACCACCAGGGGAAACTTCCCACCAGTAAATTTGAATAAAAAAAGTCCGTCATATTTAAACGCTTTATTCATGGAAAATGTTTCTCATAGTTAACATAAAAATTTCTAATTGTTTTTTCTGATGCCACCTGTTTAGTTATTATACTTTTTTTCCTGACGCGTACGGACAGTTATCTCAGCTGTCATAAAATGTCAGAAACGTAAGGCATGCCTACCACCTAATTTAAATTCCTCCAGTAAAGATAAATATCTGTTTCTTCCATTATTAATGACGGAATTTTTCAATTGACAAAGCAGAAAACTTCTATTTCAATTTACAGTTGGAAATTTATTCGGCGATAATCAACACCTGCAAAAGCGTTTATAATTAAAGCTTCATAATTTGAAAGTCATGCCAGTTCTTCTATATCATTACTTCCATAATTTAAAGTAATTTTGCACATATCTTTACCATGGTTAAAAAAAATTATTGTTTTACCACAAGAGGACTGCAACACGCTGGTAATTTTGGTCTATTACATAAATGTTTGAAAGGTACTGCTGTGAGAAAGTTTAAATTGATTACTTTTTGGTTGTGGCAAGTTTTCTTTCCCTTCATCATTGCCGAAGGAAATTCGCTAATCTCAAAATAACCAGAATTAGATCACAAATATTTTTTTAGAATTAGTTTGTTTTTAAACGTATAATGTACAGTAAAAGTTTTGATTTTGCGTGCTGAGTTTCAGGAAACAACTGTCTACATAATCTGTTGAGTAGTATATATTAATCCTTTGTTGTGCCCGTGACTTTCAAAGGCAATGTAGACAACGTTTCTTTTTAGCACTTTCCACTAAGGTTGAAAAGTGCTTATGCTTTTGGTTTGTCTGTCCGTTTGTCCGTCTAGCTGTCTGGCCGTATGATTCCGTTACATTAAGGCTTATGGAGAAAAATCGTTTCAAATGAATTTTAAAGATAATACAACCGATCAAACAAATTCAAATTTATACGCATCAACAAGTTGCACTAAAATATGTATTCTGTAAAGTATTCAGTGAAAAGAATAGTTATTATTCATTTACAGGTCACATAAAAGAATTCCATTACATAATAATACAGGGGGAAATCGTTTACGAAATATTTTACTTATGATAAATGATTTCATGTGTAATCAAATTTATATACGTCGCTGAGGCTTAATATGAGTTATTTCACGCATAATGCGAAGTGCATAGTATTTACAGGGGCACACAAAATATTTCAAACAGTGTATTCTATCCGAAGTATATTATAGATGTTGGCTGTTGGATGGATGAAATGCATTTTCAATTATGATATGCGCTTTTAAGTTTCACAAAGTATATGCAAATTATATGGTGTATATAAATGCTAATAGTTTTAGATATACAGGGTTACACAAAACACCTCGGAAAGGTTACTGAGCGTAAAATGTGGTTTTTAATAAGTGATGCATTTTTATGTTGAAATGCATACAGCTTACTAAGAAATGTTTGTAGAATGTAGATACAATTATATACAGGGTCACGCAAAGACCTGGATAAGAAGTCACCTATGGAGGGACATTTCTGGAAATGTGATGTAAGTAGTTTAAAGAGTATTTTTATATGAAGTAAATTTTAGCAAAATACTTTCATGTAATTAAGCTACTAGATAAACCACAGGGCTGAACAAAAGTATTCAAGTATGTTTCTATCTATTTGTAAAAATTGCTGAAAGAAAATTTTCAACTAGATAGGCGTTTTCTTGCAAGACTAAATTACTCATTATGTAGTATATGTATATCAACCGACATATCAAATGCATGGCTGTTCAAAAGTATTGGAATATACATTTGTCTATGGACAGTAACACCTTTTTTCTATAGATAACGAAGTTTTGTTCATGATTTCAGGAAGTGTGGGAAAGTGCTTCATAATGTATGCTTAAGGCATGATTTTTCTTACTTGTTTCATTCAGATTGTTTCATTCCCACCATTTTTTTAAATAGTGTAAGTGGCTTTAATCTCAAAACAAGATCAGCTGAAATGTAAGTTGAATATTTCCATTTCTGAAAAAGGAATGGCAGTCAAAGAATCTAAATTGTAAATAAAAATAATCTACACATAACGCTTCCCTGAGCAATTAAAATCAAATGAAAATAATATCTTTTTTATTCAATTATTTCAATTTACTTATTTTTTCATCCTAACTTTGATCATTTTGACCATAACAAAAATCGTTTATATGCAGTTTGGCAGAAAAATAGTGCAAAATTTATCATTTAAATATAGTGGTACGGATAGAATAGAAATATAATCATATGAAGCAGTCTTGCATGCCCGAGTTTTCTCGGGATAATAGTTATTTGCTCTATCAGGAACCCGAGATATCTCAAATAAATCAGGAAAGTCGTTGAGATGTTAAGCGATGTTCTTGATGTTGATTGCAGAAAAAAAAAATAGTGCAGAAAATGAAACTTTTTTCATTAACCTGATAAACGACTTAAGCGGAGACGCATTGACTCCTTGGAAAATTAATGACTTGTATACGTAGCAAAAAAAGTTCTCATAATCCTTGTTCATCCCCCCCCCCACCAGTAAAAATTTACTGTAAAATTTGCTTTATTTAATCGGAACAGTATCTCGATTTAAGAAGGCACAAATTTTAATTTTTAAAAACCTCTGAAAAAACATTAAAAATTTCGTAAAAGGCTTCCGTCGCGCAGGGTTCAACCCTTTGAGAGGCGGTGGTATATAGTTTATCCAGCCTAATTTAAACAAGATATTTACCAGACTTTTAATGAAATTTTACATTTATAACTTTGGTGGCAAATTTTTGTAGGAGTGCCCTTACCATATTTTAAAGTAAAAATTTTCGATTTTTCCGGGGAAAAAATCAATGTTATTGATACATAATTGCTTGCTACTCAAGGGTTTGACCCTTTCCGGCGCACTACTCTTTAAAGTTAGAATTTAAAGAAAACAAAATTTAGGCAATCTATTTAGACCTAGATGAGTACAAAGGTATTGTTTTGCAAAGATTGCACTAACCATTTTAATTATACAGCTGTTGCCGAAGTGGTAACCTCCCATAAGTAAAGCAGTGATAAGCGCAGTGAGAAGAGCATTGCTGTGAAGCGCGTATTACAGAAAAACATTTAACCTATTATTTAAAAACAATAGAGTTCGATCTCTGTGGTGCTGCCATCTAGAACTCATAAGAAAGATTTAAAGTAGCCATTAGAGTAGTTTTTGAAATGTTCACAGAGTTTTTGTGTCTCTAAACAGGGGGAACTTTAGGTGTTGCCGGCCCGGCAACACTGCACGTTAAGGGGTTAAAGAGAGCCTACTGTAGAATAATGTGCCTATCTATCAGCAAGTAATAGTCCAAGAGCCAACAGCAAAAAAACTTATTGTATTAAGCACAAGAAAAAAACTTTTATTTTTTGAAAAAGTAAAAATGGGGAAATAGGACTCATTGGTTTATAATTGTGTTTATACTGCAATCAAAGTTATAAAAGCATGAGGCATTGGGAACAGGAAAACACAATGTTAAACCTACGAGTCAACCAATGATGGTATTATTTTTTTTCTTGTGCTTGATACCTTAGGGTTTTGTGCTGTCGGCTTTTGGACGATAAGGCAATAACTTCAAAACAGTGGTGTCAATAAAGCATGCTGATTACAAAAAAGTAGCAAACTGACAAGACTATCGCCCTTGTACTTGCAAATAACAAAAAAAGATAAATCATGCATACAGCATTTATTATAAAACACTTTAAGATGATTAAAATACTGAAAAAATTCTTCCTCTTTAAGATTACAAGGCGGAACTCGTCGAACCGTAAATGTTTCAGAAGGACCTGTTTCATTGATTAATAATAAACCTACAAAATTTGCTGCAGTAAAAAAAGCATCTCAATAATCAGTCTAACTCTCAATCGAATGTTATTTAAAAACAAAAAATACTATTGCTATAAAACTCAGTTGTCCAAATTATTAAAATTAAACTTTAATCGCATATGTAAAAATATAATAAAGATCAGTTGTTAAGATGAAATTATCAATTGAGGCTCTTATGTTTGATATAAATGTGTATATCAGTCATGCACAACCTTTTTACCAGCAAATCGTTTGCCACCAAAATATTTGAAAAGTGTAGTTTCTTTTCTTTAATAGCAAAGTTTCTGTAATTACTATAAGGAAAATTATTCTGCATAAAAATAGTGGTATCACTGTGGCCCGCGGGCCAGAGGTTGTGCACCACTGGTGTATATATATATATAAAAGAAATCAAATTGACACGATCTTAGAAATTTACGTGAAATCTAAACCGTCATAATTTTTTTTTCAAAATTTACATGCACACATTTCCATTTTCATCAATTTTAAGAGAAAAAGGCATGTTTCTGTTGCTACAATTACAAAATTCGTACTAAAAATTATAAAAAAATTAATATGTGAAGAATAAATTAAGATACAGCTTTCAAACAAATTGCATTTAAAATTACATTTTTTTCTATATACGATGGTGTAAATATTGTAAATGTGCAATGTTTAGAAGTATAAAATTTGCAGTACCGAAAATTGCAAAACCGAATTGCATGTGAAAGTGTTGCCATTCGCAAAATGACATATGCGTTACGCACAGATACGTTTGACCTTTATAATATAGATAATCTAAAGTATCTATAGTAAAGTTATCTACGTCTATAGAAACTATACATAGATATAGATAGCTTTAAAAACAATTCAGGATATAACAATACACAAAACATTTAAAAATTAATAAGTCGAATTTTACTATTTCAAAAAAGTGGTGCAATTCAAGAAACCTGAATTTAAAAAAAGTAACCCATTGTTTTCACATTGGATTGTTTGACATAGTACCGGCGATATAATATGTTGTCTATCAGTTGCGAGTAAATTAACTGAGAAGGTTGTCACAAGATGGCAGCTGTTTCTTTTAATGCAATCGAAAGTTTCTGACTATCGCCAGTATAAATTCACACCAGTAAATTTGAATAGAAAATTTCTTCTTATTTTAGCGTCATGAAAATAAGAAAATTTTCTCATAAATGTGGCAACAAATTTCTCTTTCTTTTAACTGGTGTCAGTTTGCTTGTGTATTATAATCTTTTCAATAACGCTGACAGGAAGTTGTCTTGGTTGTCACAATATGCGGAACAATTACTGCCAAAGTAAGTTTTTCCCATGAAAAGTGAATATCAGTTATTACTATTATTTTGGCTTAAAAGTTTTCATTAATGAGGTGTTTAAATAAAGAGAAATTGTCTTCAGAAATTTACTGGTGTAAGTGTACCGCTTTGGTAATGAACTCCTGATAAAGTGGTTATAGTTTAATCCCTTTGCGAAGGGAGCCTTTTACGAAATTTTTAATGTTTTGTCACCAGTTTTTAAAAACAGAAATTTGTTAAATAGTGAATCGAGAAAATGCTCCGATTAAATAAGGCAAATTTTACAGTTGGGATAAACAAGGATTCTTAAGCCTTTTTGCGGCACGTATACGTGTCACTCGTCCCCAAGGGGTTATGCTTCACTACTTTAACTATTTGCACCCGAATGGTGACTCTCACTCACCACTAATGTTGTCAGGTTCCCTCTTAAGTCAGGACTCCAAATGCTTTGTGTACCAATAACCAGTCTATTTCGACATCTTTTATCAGATTAGTCAGTCATTAAATAAAGCGAAGAAAATTAATTTAAAATACTGGTGTAGAGAGCATTTGAAGCACTCATTTACTTGGGAAACTAGTGATCATTGAGAATAACCTTTCGAGTCCAAAGGGTTAAAGGTATGTCAAATCCTATTTCTTAATAGTTCCATGGCGAGTGCAAAGTGTTAACCCTTTCCGGCACACTGTGCCCGGTCTGGGATACCTAATTTTAATTCCAATCTTGCAAACAGCACCAGTAATATTTTAGCAAAATTTTGCTTTTACAATAAGAGCTTAAATTAAGGAATTCAAAATATAAAAAAAAAATCGTTTGTGAATTCCGGTGTCAGTCGATAATTCCTCATTTTAGTACAGGTTTTGCCCGTGCCGGAAAGGGTTTAACCATGCATTGTAAACGACTTCCAGCCCCCTCCCCCCAACAGACAATAATTCAACGGATAAATTTTGGGGATGTCAACAGACATACCATGAATACTGCGCACTTCATTTCTATTACCAAATATGTCATACTAAATTAAATATATATATATATATATATACATATAAATTATATAGAAATCGGATCATATTTAAGTGACAGACGATCAGGCAAAGCTAAAGATTCAGCATTTTTCAACTTTGCAGGACAAAATTCCTTTAAAAAATATATTTGCTCCTTCATAAAGACGATTACAGTTTTCGTATTGGCTAAGCAAATGATATCTGTTAACAGACATTATAAATATGTATGTATAATGATTGTCTAAAAATACATTTGTTGTCATTAAAATTCTAATCATACTTCTTATATTTGTATATTAATATAAGACTAACAAATTTCATGAGATTTTAACCCGTTGTGTGCCAAATGAAAAAGTGTTAATGAACCCTTCCACCTGAATACCATAAAATATTTATGAAAAATTGAATATTTTTTTCCAATGAAATGTATACAGTCATTCAAGGTAACTTTGAACCATGGGGTGTAACTTTACACCAAGTCCTAATTTTCAATATTTTTGATTACAAAAGACAAAATATTCTTCACAACTGTTTCCAAAGTTCTAAAATGGGATTTCTACTCTTTGTTTTAGAAAATAAATTAACAATATTATGAGCAATTACTTGTATCATTCAACTATTTCTGTGTAGTACTGTTTTCAAGTTAATTTTAAATGATGTTTTGAAATTGTTGCAATCCAGTTAAATTTTCATGGTAGTAAAAATCTACTCATTTATCAGACATATTATTATCTAGATATTATAAATGTGTTAATGTTTTGTGATTATTTATGTGTTAATAGTTAATAAAATACAAATTAAAAAGGCACTACTGTTTTATCTAATTTTCAAGTTAACTTTGAGCTGGCTCAAAATCATATTAATCTTTATAATTTACAAATTACAGGTGCTACAGTCAAAAATATCCCATATTTGCACGCATATTTTACATAAATGCCGTAAGTGTGCATTAGATATAACATATAAATATTTACAGATATATATGGAAGATTGCATAAAATCAGACATGCCAACCTCCGGCTTTTTATAAATCAAACAATTATACTTCTAACCAGAAGTTTATTGAATCAACGAAATTAAGTTAATTTCAAATGATCCTTTGAGTTAATACTAGACACTTCTAATTAAATAAATTTTCTGGCTCGAAGTACGTTTTCACGAATTAACAAAAGCCGGAGGTTGGCAACTCTGATAAAATTCATTTAAATGCGTTATTTGCGTATAAAAACGTATTCATAGCTGCCAACTTGTACGGATTTTTCCCAGAACCAAAATTTAAAAGAAATTTTTGTGTTGTTTCTTTGTCGAAAATCGTTAGATCTGGGCGATTGTTTTAGGTAAATTTTTTGTTGAATTTTAATGGTAGGAAAATCCTTACAAGTTGGCAGCTATGCGTATATAATTTTCTGTACCAGAAAAAAATATTTAACAGGTTTTGCATAAAATAAATTATTAATTCAACGGTTTAATGTTTTCAATTATTGATTGTTGAAAGGCTCTAGTAATTCTGAGGCCTTTGTTTAAGCGTGCTGAGTAGACAAGTAGCAATGCCAACGGTTAATTCAGGTCTGTATGTGAGGTCTCCCCCAGGGGGATACCTTCTTTAGGTATTCACGGGTTTCACAACCCCGGGCACTTGAGTGATCTTTCTCCTTTCGTTTTCCTCTTACTCCTCTGATCTTCCTTTCCTCTTTGTTTCACTCTCATTGTGGTTTCCTCTTTCTGAGGTGAGAGCAATTCTGCATGGGCCGATACATCCTGTTTATCGACTCATGGAGAATTGTAAACCACCCACGTGTTGGCCGTGCGTGGCGACCCGTGTCCCTGGAAAGGGGGATCCTGGCAGTTGAGGGAAACCAACACACTGCTTTGGCCTCTGCTTCAGGTAGACGGGAGGTGCATATTGGTCCCGTATGCATCAATCGGCTGGTCAGCTGGCTTTTGTCACTGGCTTTAGGGATCAAGCGAGCGAGCAATTACTAGTCATCTCGTTAAGGGTGGAGACTGACATAGGATTGTCTTGTGACCGTATAGGCCCTGGCTAGCACTGGTGCACGAATGTGCATCCCCTTGTTGGGCTCGGTAGTGGGTGGTGCGGCCGGGGCCCGAATTGATCTTTTCTACCATGGATGGAAAATCTTCACTTCCTCCTACTTCTCTCCCTCCCGGAGAGCAACAAATTGTGCAGAATACTTCATTTACTCGTTTTTTTATAATTAAACGCACCGATAGCCTCTCAGATAGTTCTTTCAAGAGAACCTCACCATTTCTTATCGCAAAAATATTCCAGTCTGTTTTTGGCGACGGTCACACTCTTAAAAAACTGCAGTCTGGGGATTTATTGGTTGAGGTTTCTTCAGCCAGCCAATCACAGCTTCTGGACAATTGCACTACAGTCGGTACTTTTGCTGTTTCTGTTAAAGCCCATCCAACTCTTAATACTTGTCGCTGTGTAATATCTGAACCAGATCTTTTATATTCTTCCAAAGAGCTTCTCTCAAATTTAAAAGAACAAGATGTAATAGATGCACGCCGCATTACTATCCGAAAGAATGGACAAGTTATTCGGACAAAACACATAATACTAACCTTCAATAGCCATAATTTACCTCCTAGAATTAAAGCTGGGTACCTAAGCTGTCCAGTCCGGCCTTATATCCCTAACCCTTTACGATGTTTCAAATGCCAGCGTTTTGGTCATACTAACACTAACTGTCGTGGCAATGTTACCTGTCCTCGTTGTGCAGAAGTCGGCCATGATGGTAAATTGTGTGAAAAACCAGGACGCTGTGCGAATTGCAAAGGTAACCATACGTCATACTCTCGCTCCTGTCCAATTTGGAACCGGGAAAAAGAAATTCTTGCAGTAAAAACCAGTCAAATTCTTTCATACCCAGAAGCTCGAAAACTTGTTGAAACCAGAATCCCATCTATAGGTCTTTCTTATTCTTGTTTACTCAAACAGCAATTAAAATCTGTATGACATATAAGCACCCAGAAAGAATCGCCTAATCCATGTAGTACTCCAAAGAAACAAACACGAGATGTCAGTTGCCATACTAAATGTTCTGCTAGCCCTAAATTAGAGCGTTGGTTACCATCTTCAGAGCCTGTTACAATAGTCCATAAACCGAAAAAGTCCACTGAACCCCAGATAAGAACTAATGCATTTGCATCTATATCTAAAAAAAATCCTAATCTCCCTGCATCAAATTGCCAGAAACCTAATGCTAGTCAAAAGATTAAAGCAATTACACCCATTAAAAAACCGTTGATCATTCTGCTTCTAACCACCAAAAGACCAATTCTGCTCAAGCCGTTAAACCAAACCAAAAGACAAAAGAAAATAATGCGCTTCGTAATTCTCACCAATGGCAAACTGTAAAAAAAAAAAAAAACAGCGAAAATCAAATAATGACCCATTTGTTGCTTATATGAAAGATCCCAAAAAGCTAAAGAACTACATGGAAGAGGCTATGGAAGAATCATGTGAGTCAAGTGAAGACGAAGGGAACATTGTTTATGAGGAGTATGTGCCCGACTGATATTACCACTTACCTTTTTTAACTTCTGTGTTTTTTAAATGTTGTCGTCATTGTTTTTACGTTTTACTGTCCGTATTGATTGTTCAGTTTTTATCCAGTCATATTTTCTTTTCTTAAAACCTTCCTCTTCACTCTTTGATTGGTTATAAGTATTTTTTACTCACATGTGTTACCAACATTGCATCCTTGTTTTTTTAAACCTGTTTTTATGTCAATTTATACAACTGTTTGTATTTTAACTTTTTACTATCAATTTTTATGGTTTTTAATTGACATAATTGTTTTTTTAGCTATGAATTTTAGCTTTTAATTGCATGTTTCATTTACCTATTTTTTACTGATTTGATTGGTCGTTAACACTATATAGTTATAGATGTGTTTTCTTTTTGACATTGTCTTGGCGCAGCATGTCCCAACGGGGACCTTGCGCCATTAAAACCAAATCAACCAACCAACCAACCAACTGTATGTGAAGTCAATGTTTCTATTTAAGTAATTTCGATTTACGACATAAATTCGAATACTGTCGGGCTTAAAAAAATCCGGGATCAAAACCATCTTTTTTCATCCTTTTTCATTTACACTTTAAGTTTACAGGAGAAAGAAAACAGCAATTATTTATGTATTAACCCGGCAGAACGGGCGTGGGGTGTTTTAAAACTACAAAACTGTGCAGTGTATTAATGTTTTTTACTTTGTCACCAATAATTGTAAATAATAATAGTCACCTTATTTAGTCTGAGGCAATTCTTATAAAATCTGCTATAAAATGAGTTGAAGATAATAAAAAAAAACAATGAAGACAACGGTAAAAACTATATGCACTCTGAGTCTCTCAGGCCCAGCGCGCATCCTCCGTGGTTAGAACCCTTTCCGACAGTGTACCTAGTTCGGACACACCTAATTTGAATTCCAAATTTGCAATCGGCACCAATTATATTTTAATAAAATTTTGGCATTATAATGACCGGTTAATTTTAGAAATTCTTAAAATCTAAAATATTTGTTTGTAAATTCCAGCGGCAATTGATATTTTCTCGTTTCACTAGCAAACTTTGTTCTTACCGGAAAATGTTAACAATTTCAAAATCGAAAGTAAAAATAAAAAAATATATAATGTTTGACCCCCTCCCCCTCTTTTTTTTTCTCAGATACAATTATTTGACAACTTTGGTAAATACAGGGCACAATATATAACTGATAAGAATTTTCGAAAAAGGCTACATGATTGGTAAGAACAAATTTTCTATTTGTATTATTATTTTTTTTAATTTAAAATTCCAAATTGTACCGAAAATCGTAAACGAAAATTTTTATTTCACATAGTCACAAGTAAAAGTACTAGAACCTATTCATTTGCGACTGAAATACACACATTTTAGATAAATAGAAGACTATGTATACAAAACAAGATCTATAAGAATAATAGTTAGGGCAGCAAAGGAGAATGACAAATAGAGAAGAAACTTAGCAGCCAATCCGAATATATGTGTGTGTGGCGTCATTCCGTTCTAAAGTTTGCTGAAGAAAATCATAGGAAAGTACAGAAAAGATTGTTAACTAGCTAGCTCCTTAACCCTTTCCGGCACGGGCAAAATCTGCACTAAAATGAGACATTATCGTCTGACACCGGACTTCACAAACGAATTTTTTAAATATTTTGAATTCCTTAATTTAAGGTTTTATCGTAAAAGCAAAATTTTACTAAAATATTACTGGTGCCGTTTGCATGTTTGGAATTAAAATTAGGTATCCCAGACCGGGCACAGTGTGCCGGAAAGAGTTAACCCTTTGCGGCGCAGTGGTTTCATAGATATACCACTTAAATTTAATTCCCAAACGCCACATTGGCACTGGAATTTTGTTTAAAAACATTACTGTTTATTGAATGCGTGAAATATAGCTTTTTCTTATTTAAAAATAAAGTTGTTTTCAAATTCCGGTGTCAGTCATTAATTTCAACACTTAAGCAATGAATTTGCCCTGCGCCGCAAAGGGTTAATGGTCGCATTAAATTACGATTTAAAAATTCAAATTCACTACTGCCGCCAATTTTTTGAAAAAAAAAATATTCATCTTATGTAATGGCAAGTAAAATGCTACCAGAATAAAACCAATTTCACTATTTTACAAAACTGGTGAGAATCAAACAATTCCGAGTAAAAGTCGCAAAGTTTGCAGCCCGTGAATGTCTCGGTCATGACGATTAAGTGGCTAGATTTAAAAATGAAGTTATGGATAAATAGGAGATGACATGTAATGTATTGTCTGCCAGTTGTATGTGAAGTAACTAAGTAGTTTCGTATTAGATGGCAATTGTTTTTTCTTAGTCGGATATGCAGTGTCTTATTACAATCGGAAAAAACCTCTCGCCAATAAATTAAAATTGAAAATGTCGTTGTGTTTAAGCACCTTATTCAAGGAAATATATTCTTATAATTTTTTTATAAATTTCTATTTATTTTTACTGGTGTTCGTATGATTAGGTATTATAACCTTTGTCACTGACACAGACAAGAAATAGTCTAGATTTTCTCACTATAGTAAAAACGCAGGTCCTGATTAAATGGAGTTATGAATAAAGATGAGTGCGATCGCCCCCTTTGCTTGCCCTTTCGCATGGTTCAATTTTCATCTTAAAAAATATATTAAAAATCAATATAAAGACATGCTAAAAATATGCTTTTGTTCATTAAAATTTAAATATATTTGTTCTAATTATAGATTGATTTTAGAATATAAGATTTCAAACTTTTCAGCTTCAGTAAAAAAGCAATAAATATTTCATTTTTAATTTATTTTTCCTTAATTTTTGTCTGTAAAATGTTTAACCAAAAGTTAGTTTTTAAACCTTTAATGAGGAAAGGATTGATGCCTTTGAGATATTGAATTATCACCGGAAAAATCGAAAAATGTTGTTTTAAAATAGCCAAAAGCAATTTCTCAACATTTTCTCGCCAAGTAAAAACTATAAAATTTCGTTTAAAGTTTCTGGTGAAAATGTCGTTTGAATTAGGTGGGATTAAAATATATCCCACCGCCCCTCAAAAGGTTAAACACTATATTTAGCCAAAGAAGGGCGGTTGAAATAAAAAATATACCATGAGGAAATATATTTAAAAATATATGCATATTACATTAAATATTGTGAAATTCCACTTCTTTTCTCTTTAAAAATATATGGATGTTTTAGTCGAGCAATTTTTTTGCCGGAATTAAAATTACTTGCTACATTGCAGTGAAAATTGTATTAAATTTTAAAAAGGCAAACGTATTTATTACAATTATTTGTTACAATGATTTTTTTCATGTTATATTATTTATTTCATATATATATATATATATATATATATATATATATATATATAATACCATTAAAAGTAGACAAAATTCACCAATAAAGTTTATCAATAAAACAATAAACCAAAACGAAGGATTTGAATATAAATATAATATATATAATATTCATGATGAAACGATTTGCAACTCTTAATGGAAATCCTATAAAGTGGTAACAGAAAACTACATTGTAGAAATCTCACAGACAATACAAAAAGGTTATGCGGATAGCAGCAATTACCTATGCACACCATATTTATAAAATTGCTGATTAGCAACGGATGTTATATATAAATTATATATAAGATACCACAATAGGAAAAAATTCATTATGACTATTCAAAATGAAAAGATATCAATTAAATATCAAATTGTATACATTCATAATTACACGCGCAGAGCAGCATAATAATTTTAATGCTAATGTAATACCATTAAAAGTAGACAAAATTCACCAATAAATTTTATCAATAAAACAATAAACCAAAACAAAGGATTTGAATATAAATATAATATATATAATATTCATGATGAAACGATTTGCAACTCTTAATGGAAATCCTATAAAGTGGTAACAGAAAACTACATTGTAGAAATCTATATATATATATACATACATACATATATATATATATATATATATATATATATATACATATATGTATTTATATATACATATACAAAAAAAGTATTTGATTTCATTCATTTTATAAAATGTGTGGTTCGAAACATTCTTGACTTGGTTCAAATGAACTCATTTTTAACAGTCTCATGGCAAGTATGCGCAGCAAACGCAAAACTAAACAAACAAAAACAAATAAACAAAAAAAAAAACTTTACATACAAACTTAATAATCTGAGATACTAGTTCTTAGCGATGTTAATTACATTTTATCTAGCTAAAATTATGTTTTTAATTTCTCCTTCCACAAGTAAACAGAGTTCTTTCCCAAACTCCGGAGTAATTTCAGTCTTAAAGAATAATATAAAGATGTTTAGATAAACATTCTACTTCAAAAACTTGTTCCCAAACTAAACAAATATGAAGTTTACAAGAAAAGTAGAATTCTTGTGAAATTAAAATGGGTAAGTTTTTAAAATATTCCTAACTAACCGAGTTAATTTAACCGAAAAATAATGACATTTTTGAATTAATTTACTCAATTAGATTACTGAATAGTTATTAGGTTTTTTACAGGGCTTCCAAATGGTCCACGAACTGAACATCAGTATTTTTTAAGAGAAAATTTAATGATATGTTTCTACAGAATTTGCTCTAAAATCAAATTCCGAAGTTGGTTTCTTGGCAATTTGCAAGAAAAATCTAAAAGAAAAATTTCTTTAAGAAAATTCTGATGTTCAGTTGGCGGACCATTAGGGCGCCCTGTTTTTTAGAGTATTTAATCTTACACTACATGATTTTTTTAGAAGTTTGACTTTTAGCAAATTTCAAGAAAGCAGAAAAGTGCTTATACATTCGGTTTGTCTGTCCGTCGTCTACATTCTAACTCCATTAAACATACTCGGATTTTCATGCAATTGAAAAAGCTTATGTAGGGTCACTTAACCCTTTAACGATCAAAGCATTTTCATTGCAAAGATGTCGAAATAAATGAATGACACCGGTAATTAAGAACAAATATATTTCTAAATAAGAAACCGTGATTTTTCACATACATAATAAAAGGGATATTTTTAGATAAAAATACCGGTGTCAGTGTTGCATATCGGAATTAAAATTTTGTGGTTTCGTGGCGAAACCAATGAACGTTAACCCTTTCTGGCGCAGGCAAATTTTGTTCGTAAAATGAGAAATTGTTGACTGACGCCGGAATTAACAAAAGACTTTTTTAGAAATTAAGAATTCCCTGATTTTAGCTGTCACTGTAAAAGTAAAATTTTGCTAAAATATTATTGGTGCCGTTTGTAAGTTTGGAATTAGAATTAGGTGTTGCCGGAGTGGTAACACTGCGCTGGAAAGGGTTAAAGGGTTAAACATATTTGGTATTGCATTTGAAGTATGTACAATGTTCACTTCTAGAGATATTCAAAAGATTTCGATTACATTATGGTACATATGGAAAAGACGTTTGGAGAGTATTTTAATGACATCATGCTATTTTAAATGTATTGAAACTGTTATAAATTACTGAATTTCACCACTATCACGTTAAAACAGAACATTCACAGCCTTTTTTATTAATTTAAAGAGACACAAACAAAACAAATCGGTTATTGTACCCTCAATGTGTAATAATTCCTGGAGGGTGCGTTTTAAATTTCGGTGTACCCTTTTAAAATTAACTAATATTTGCATATTAATGTTTATATATAAATTCTATACCTCATATAATGGCTGCAAAAAAGTATTCGCACGCCATTCTCCTTATTTAAGGAAATCGCTGAAGGGGATTTTTCAACTGAAATATATGTATCTCTTAAATGAATAAAATTTTGGAATACATGTTATGAATAGATACAAATATCTGTATCACATACTGGATGGCTAAAAAATTTAATGATCTTTCGGTTATAGATGGGAACAACTGAAATTAACTTTTGAAATTCGTTATACATTTCCATGTGGTGAATGGAGACGTAATATTTTAAGTTTTTTAAACGGTGCTGTTTTCTTACATTATTTTGAATGCGGTGGAAAGTGCTTCAAAATCTATGCTTGACATGTGATTATTTCTTTCTTGTTTATATTTCTATTTAGGATTAGATAGCGGACATTTAAAAGGTAAATTTTCGGATTATATAATAGCAGTCAATATTCTGTGATTACACAAAATGAAATGATTTATGGTTTTAGGAAAACTATTCGGAAACTATGCATATGCATATTCATTAAAAATCATTTCACGAATGAATTAGTACATTAATAACATAGGTAGATCTAACCTCGGCTTCCCAGATTGCATAGTAAAGGTCAGAAATATATTTTTAAAATTAAAATTAAAAACTCTAATAAATTTTCTACATCAAATATTTTTTTAGATTGCCAACTAACATTAAAATACCATTTTTAATCATTTAAGCGTCCTGCAGATTTTTTCATTCATATTTAATTCATAAAATAAGAACTGTGAAAAGTATTGGTATGAAGATTTGTATTTGATAATTTCACATATCTTTTTTTTTTTTACAATTAAAAAATATAACATTAATGATAATCTTATGTTAAATCAGTGTTTGAATTTAAATATTACACGACAGAAAAACAAGGCTAGGCCGCTTACAGGATTAAACGAAAAATATTAATTATGAAATCAAATAAAGCTTTGAATTTATTGATCGTATTTTTTGTCGCTAAATAATGAAATTATTTCTTCTAGGAAATAGTGGTAGCATTTAGTACTTAAAAAATTAGGAAGTTATGAAACAGAAGAAATTGCGATCTATGGTTGGCATTCTTATTTGGAATTACAACACTTATTTAAGTAATACACTCTTTGATACAAACTAAACTTTTGGAATCATCCTTTAGTTTCTCAAATGAAAAAGCATAAAAATGTCATTCAGTAAACTTAGAAGAATAGGATAGCAAAGAAAGACAATCGAAATCCATGTGTATCGATCGATATTTAAGTGTGAAAACAATATTCAACAATATTCATAAACAAGTGTGAATCTCAATGTTATACTTAATTATTACTGGTACCAGAAAATGTAAAGAGAAATTTTTTTTATGAAGTAAATTTACATTTCAGCACATCACACTTACATATACATTGTTCGATTCACGTAAAGTTGGAGAATTTGCTCCAATTTTCTAAATATTGAAGATGAGGATGAAGATTCATGCAAAGGAATAATGATAAATGTGTTAGAAATATACAGTAAGTGGCTAAATAACTTATATTAATAAAATGTATTTGGTGATGAACTTAAAGCTACATACTTTTATTTAAAATGCTCGCTGTCACCGATGCGCTGGCGCGTCGATCGACTACGATGATCTATATGCATTGTGTTTAATCGGCTTCTGAGGATGGAAATATTATTTTTAGGGGCAGCCAATTTGTTGATGGCTGATTTTTGAGCAATTTTAGGTATATTTGGATAGAATGGATGTAGTTTAAAAATAAAATAAAAAATATTTGTTCATAAAATAGAAATTTATTGTAATAAAAAAATATGTGTTCTAAGACAAAATCCTCAAAATTTTTCGAACCCGCCTTAGCATTGATTACGGCCTGTACTCTTTTTGGAATGCTCTGAGTACGTTTTTATAGATTTTTTGTCGATCATGGTTGTGGTACCAATCATTATGGTACTGAATATTGCGCAGAATCAGTCTAGTAGATTCCATGAAAACAGCTCTTAAACTAAGCATATTTTATAAATGATTGTTTCAACCGTGTCTTTTCTTAACCCTTTGCACTCATATGCCCAGTCTGACTGGACATTATCTTCCAATGCAACAAAAAAATTTTGCACCTGTAATAAAGCAAAATAAAACATGCCTTATTTGATTACAGCATTTTTGTTTCGTCGTGTAACTAAAAGTATCTTCTTTTGAAAAAGCGGCGCCGACCAAATAAAATCTGTGTAAGAGATTCTGTGGTCGGAAAGATTAACCACTAGGGATACTAGCGACACGTACACGTGCCTCAAAAAAGCTTAAGATTTCTTGTTTATACCCACCATTAAAATTATAATTATTAATATAAATATTATAAATATATAAAATTATAATTATATAATTATAATTGTAAATTTTGCCTTATTTAATTGGGGCATTTTCCTGAATTAATAAGACACAAAATTCTGATTTTAACCCTTTAACTGACTTGCCAGTACGCCGTTCGGGCCAAAGGAATTTGCTTAATTCATTACTTTAAACTTTTTGACACCGCATTTTTTTAAAAATAATTTTATACTAATTAAAAGCGGAAATGTTTAAACTAAATGTTACGAATATTTTATTTAAAAAATTGTGGTGAAAAGACGTTACTTTCTATTTATTAAACGGAAAAGAAAGTGCTAGTTAAGAGGTTAAAAACGGATGACAAAACATTAAAAAATTCGCATAAGGCCCCCGTCGCAAAGGGGATAAGGGATCGTAAAAACGCTAAAAAAGATCCGCTTACGACAGCCATCTTTTTTGTGTCGATATTGAAAGTAACTTCTTTTGAAAAAGCGGTACCGACCAAATAAAATGTGTGTAAGAAATGCTAGGGTCGTAAAGATTGACTCCACGGGGACGAGCGACACGTATACTTGCCTCAAAAAGGCTTAAGATTCCTTATTTATTCCCACCAGTAAAATTTTACTGTAAAATTTACCTTATTTAATCGGACCATTTTCGCAATTTAATAAGTTGCAAATTTTTGTATCTTAAAACCGGTGGAAAAACATTAAAACATTCTTAAAAGGCTCCCGCCTCGAAGGCGTTAAAAGATCGTAATAACGCGAAAAAAGATCCGCCTACGACAGCCACTTTCTTTATGTAAGTACTGAGGTATAGTATTAGGGAAGCAGAATCTAATGTGAACACTTCTTTTCCTTTAGGAACCTGAAAATTTAAAGAACATACATCATTCAAACCATTACAGATTGCAATAATTACAGTATGGAAACAAAATTGCAGTATTATATTTAATTATTTCACTTTCATTACTGGTACCAGAAAATGTAATGAGAAATGTTTGTATAAACTAAATTTACAATTAATAGCTGGGTGAATAAAATTCGAAGATCGTTATTCGAGTAAAATTGGAGAATTTGCTCCAATGTGCTACATACAAAAGATGCGAAGATTGTGCAAAGGAATTATGTATAAAGTGGCGAAGACACACAATAGAGTCGCCAAATAAGTTAGGTTCATAAAACATATTTGGTGATGAATTTGAAGTTACCTACACACTTTTATTTAATGGTGGATTCGTGAACTGGTTTAGGTACATTTGAGAGCAAAAGCAAAATTTTATTAAAATATAATTGGTGTATTTGCAAATTTGGCATTAAAATTAGGTGTACCCAATTTGGCGCCACTGTGCCGGGAAGGGTAAAAGGATCGTAAAAACGAGAAAAAAGATTTGCCAAAGACACACACCTTTTTTGTGTGAGCACTGAGGTATAATATCAGATGTACATGATCCAAAGCAAGCACTTCTTTTTCTTTAGAAACCTGACAATCTAAAGAACTGACATCAATCAAACCATTAGAGTTTATTGGTTTAAATTCGCAGAAAGAAAGTTATATTAACCTCTTGAGCTTTAATACTTACGCAGGAACGTCATGCTATTTAGGTTATTTTCGACAATGTCGTACGCAGTGTACGTACTAATATCGGGTTAAATTTTTAATAAAACATCCTATTTTCTCACCAGACTGTTTTAACTCTTATTTTCCCTTTGCAGGATTATAGAAATGAAAAATGAAGTAAAAGAAAATGGCTAATTTAAACTCTTGTCGTGGGAATTCAAAATTAGAAAAAAATTCTGAATGATGCGGCAACACTGCATGCATGTTACATGCATCTGCTAACAGCTCTCGAGAGAAAGCAGTTAACCTATTCTCGAATGGAGCCTTTTACAAAATTTTTAATCTTTTGTCGCCAATTTTTATAAACAGAAATTCGTGTCTCATTAATCGCGAAAATTCTAATCCTCATAATATGTCCTTCCAGTAAAATTTTACTGGTGCAAATAATGCCTAATTTTCCATGTCTTTTACACATTTTTTAATTTTTAATCACCGGTTTTTTAAATTTTTGCCTAAATGAATTTGAAAAATGCTCGGATTGAATATTTCAAAACTTACAATAAAACTTTACTTGTGAGAATAATAAATTTTGACCGGAACGTGCATGCCCGTACAAAATACGGGAAATTCATGGAAAAAAAAAAAAAAAAAAAAACGTTGCACGTATTATGGAAGGGTAAAATATTGAAGCGGTTAAACAAAAATAACAGTTCATCAAGAAAATAACAGAATATAAACAGAATGTGTCTAAAAAATGTAGCAACAAACTGTCAGAGGAAGCAGGGCGTATTATGAGGATTCAGATTCTCAAACAACCCACGACTGGAAACGTCACTGTTTGCCGCTAAGTGCTATTCTGAAAATCACTGAAGGGGAAATATTTGCTCTATCGCAGTCATTCGAGCAATATTCACTTTGGGAAGAGCATTCAACATTTTACGGGCAAAGAGTTGCAGATATTCATTTCGTGTTCAAAGACTTTAAATGGAAATAGATGAGAAGATCAAGCGCAGTTTAAGATGTTTGACAGCAAATTCTTTGCTGGGCCTTATCTTTTGTCATCATTTCTGACGTATATAAACTGCCTCATTATTGGAACATGTATCGCCAATGGAGTTATGAATGAAGAGGAGGAAATATATGTGTTGTACAATCTACAAGTTGCCAGTGAAATAACTGAGCAACTAAAGATTGCAACTAAAAGTCTTTTTTTTTAACATTGGAACAACAGTTTCTGATTACCGCTGTAACAAATGTCTAACACTATGATTTTAATAAAAAATTGTCCTTATTTCAACGGTTTATTACTGAAAATGTTTCATGTCACTATAAAAATATCTATTTTTTTACGGAATGGAGTTAGTCAGGTATTTTCAAAATCTTAGCTGACACCGGCAGGTGGTTGTCTAACCCATTCCGGCATAGTTGTCCCAATCTGGGCACACCAAAATATAATTCCAATTTTGCATTCGGCACCAATAACATTTTAATAAAATTTTGCTTTTACAATTAAAGTTAAAATTTAGCAATTCTTAATCTCTAAAAAAATCGTTTGTGAATTCCGATGTCAGTCAATAATTACTCAGTTTACGAACAGAATTTGTCTGTGCCAGAAAGGCATAGAAACCCACTATGCACTTCCCACTTTAACCCACTATGCACTTTCCTGCATAGTGGGTTAAATTTTGTCTAGCTTAATTTTCATGCGCAAATGCCACAAATTCACCGATATTTTAAAACTAATTTTTGTTTTTTAGATTGTAGCTGAATAAAAGTTTTTACATGTTTTCAAATAAATTTGTTTGCAAGTAATAGTTATTGTCAATTATTTCAAAATTTTAGCAATAGAAGTTTTTTAAGCTGGACAGGGTTAAGTTTCCATTGTACGGCGGAAATGCAAGGCCTTAAATAAGCAAAAGTAATCATTAAACAATAAAAATAAATATCTCCTTTTGTCATTAATTATGACAGAAAGTCTGAATTAATAAGACTTTTAAAAATAAGTAGAAAATGTCTATTAAAATTTAATAATGAAATTTTTTTTCTCGGCAGTAACGAGCCATTATAAAGCCGGTTACAGCTCAAATTTCACTATTTTGAGTATGGGTCATTTTCTCTTTATTCATAGTTCCATGGTATTAGCAATGCAGTTATGAATAAATAAAACGAGACATATAGTGCACCGTCTATCAGTTATGGATGAAGTATCTGAGGAGGATGTCATAAAATCAAGGCTGTTTATTTTAAATCGATTGTACAGTTACTGAATATTTCCCAGCAAAACATCAACCAGTAAAACTTAGAAGAAACTTTCTTCTTATTTAACACTTTCCGGCACACTGTGCCCGGTCTGGGGTACCTAATTTTAATTCCAAACTTGCAAACGGCACCAGTAATATTTTACTAAAATTTTGCTTTTACGACAAAATTCAAAATATTTAAAAAATTCGTTTTTGAATTCCGGTGTCAGTCGATAATTTCTCATTTTAGTACAGATTTTGCCCGTGCAATAAAGGGTTAAGCGGTTTAATCATGAAAATTTTCTCTTGCAAATCTAGTAACATTTTTATATCCTTTAATTGGTGTCAGTTCCCTCAGATATGATAATATTTTTACAACCACTATCAGGAGGCCGTCTAGGTTGTAACAGTGTGATGGAAAATCAACATTGTGACAACCGAACTTCTGACTACAGTCGAAGTAAATATACGCCACAAAAAATGTATATCAGATTTTGCCGCTATTTTGACTGGAATTTTACCTTAATGAGGTGTTTAAATAACAAGAAACTTTCCATTTAAATCTACTGACTGAAGTTTATCCCAACGGCAATCAGCTCCTGCAAAATCGGTTACAGTTGAAGCTTCACTATATTGAAAACATACCAGTTGCTTTTTCTCAATAGCTCCACGGTATTGCCAAGCTTGTGCCACAAAATGTATACCAACCAGTGGTTTCGACATGATGCGGCACCTTCATATCTTCTGTTCATTTACTTCTTGATTCTCTCCTACCGTTTTCTCTAAATGCTTCCGGTCATGGATTGATGTGCCATTCTCAATCCTTATGGTGTGCCTAACTACACAAAAAGTTTGTCTCTATATTTTTCAGACTTCCTCTATAATAGAAACTGGGCTCCCAAATGGTCAGCGAACTGAACACCAATATTTTTTAACCGAAAATTTTATAGTAGGTTTGTTCGGCATTTGTGCTAAACATAACCTCCGAAACCGTTTTCTGCGCAATTTGCAAGAAAAATATAAAAAGAAAACCTTCCTAAGAAAATATTGATGTTCAGTTGGCAGACCATTTGGAAGCCCTGTAGTAATAATAAATTTTTAGTTTTTTTTAAATACATTATTCCTTCCCGGCACACTGCGCCCTGTCCAGGATACTTTATTCCAAATTTGCAATTGGCACCAATAAAATTTTAATAAAATTTAGATTTTACATTGAAAGCTTAAGTTAAGGAATTTGGTAATTTCTCGAAAACTTGTTTCTAAATTCCGGTGTCAGTCGATAATATCTGATTTCATAACCAGAAGTTGTCCGTGCCGGAAAGGGTTATTTTGTGCTGGTTACATGAAAGATCTTATAATTTAGGGAAATATATTCATTTTAAAGCTTCCGTTAGATGTATAATCTTATCCACAAGTCTGTAAGTTACAGAATGGACGCTCATCCAATAATGTAAACATTTTTTTTACCTTTAAAAAAATTCGAACTATAAAGAACGAATTTACAAAAAAACCCATTTCATTTTATTGGCATGAATTCAAAGAAACAAAAGTATTCGAAAGCTTTGACAACTTGTTTACTTTAACTAAACAAAAAACGATATTTTAATTTTAATGAATACATTTGATGAAGCAACTTGTCTATAAATCCCCACTGAATGGTAAAAAACATCGCGCCAGTGAAAACAGGTCAGTAAGCAAACATTATGAAACATCTATGAAATAGCTGTTTGTAGTTAACAAAAATACATATTTATCGAGAAAGCACGAATTTGAATTCAGCTTATCGTATTCTCTTTAATTAAAAATTGAAAATTTTTGGTAGGAGTAGTGTTTATTAATAAAATTTCATTACTAGCAAAAAGGAATATAATTTATAGTTTTGCTTATGACAGAATATTTGAAAAAGGGATCTGAACAACTGAGCAGAACTGATATTAAGCAACTTCAATAAGACATAAATGTAAGTAACGATCTCGATCAGTATAAAGCGAGTTACTACCTGCGAGTAACTGGCTTGGCCTTTTGCTCAACGGTTAACGCACTCTCTTCCTGGTCACGAGGTCCTCAGATCAAAACCAACCGGCGCCCAATCTCCCTCATTGGTGACCCTGTACACGCAAGCAACTCTCTCTCTCTCTTTCTCATCATCAACTTCCAGTGCACAACAATCAACTCACCTCATTATCAACAGATGGCAGCACCAAACAAAATCTCTAAACGCAAAGCCTGTCCTCGCATCACACTATGCGTACGACAGCATTCATTCACGAGTGCATATCGCTCGTCAGACGTCAGTAATACGTCTTTCTCACTGGGGGCATACTCTGTAACGATCTCAATCAGTATAAAGCGAGTTCCTACCTGCAAGTAACTGGCTTGGCCTTTTGCTCAACGGTTAACGCACACGCTTCCTGATCACGAGGTCCTCAGATCAAAACCAACCGGCGCCCAATCTCCCTCATGTATATTAACAATTTTCGGCCCACTGTGTCCGGTCCGGGATACTTATTTTTAATTCCAAACTTGCAATCGCCAGCAATAATATTTTGCTTTTACAAGGAAATCTAAAATTAAGGAGTACATATTATCTAAAAAAATCGTTTGCAAATTCCGGGGGCAGTCGATAATTACTCACTTTAATACAAAATTTGCCCGTACTGGTAATTTATTAGTGGAAGTTTTACCCAGTAGTAATCATTCCTTGCGAAAACGATTATAGTTGAAGCTTCAATATTTAACCCTTTGTGTTTTAGTATTTCATTATATGAAACAAATAACTTTATTCCGAAATGCTACAATAACATTGGAATTCTGGCATAAACTCCGGTGTTGTTCAATCATTTCAACATTTTGGCAATGGAAGTGCACTGCGTTTTAAAGGGTTAAGGAATGTCAGTTCCACTTTTTTAATAGTTTAATTGCATACAGAATCTGACTTCTAATGTTTTAAATTATTTTGATTAGGAAATGTAATTATGAAAGAAGTTCGTGATAAGAATTTGATCTCAACAATATTTCTACCATTGTAAAATCACAACTCTTTGATTTACGTTTATATTACTCGTAGTTTTGAATGTAATAATCATACAAAATTCTTCAATGCATTCAAAATGAGACTTAATTTTTTCAATAGAAAAACTACAAATGTAAAAACATGAAATATATTACCCTTTTTCTGCACAGAAAATTCTGTTCGTGAAATGATAAAATGCTTGACTGATAACGGAATCGACAAACGACATTTTTAGAAATAAATAGTTTCTTTCGACTTTCATCCTAAAAGTACATGTTCAAAGAGCCGACCGCACAAAACCCTAAGTCATCGGGTACAAGAAAAAATCATTTTTTTTATGGAAGAATAGTAATAGAGGAATTTAATGATCCATGTCTGCCGGAAGTGAAGTGGTGCATAAGCCAAAAATTAATACCACCAGTGGTTGACTCTTAGCATTGTGTTTTCTTCTACCCAGTTTTCAATGTTTTCATACTTTTTGACTGCACGGCAAACACAATGCTAAACCTACGAGTCTACCACTGGTGGTATCAATTTTTGGTTTATGCACCACTTCGCTTCCGGCAGACATGGATCATTAGATTTGTCTATTGCTATTTTTCCATAAAATAAAGGATTTTTTTTTTGTGCTCGATGACTTAGGGTTTTCTGCGGTCGGCTCTTGGATTAAAAGATTTATTAAAATATTCTTTGCGCAGTTTGAAAGTTTAAAATTAAGTGGTCTCAATATGGGGCCATTGTGCTGGTGAGCTTAAAAAGGTGTCATTTGTCGCTGGTAGAAATAGTTTCAACACATTCTGTCTAACATTTATAAACTTACACACACGCATAAAAAATGAACGAAAATGATATATTTTTAAATTTTACTCTATGATTCTGGTAGTAGGGGAATAATTAATTCTGATACAACAGGATTCGTACACATCAAAGACATTTTCGGATTTTGGGTGCTTTTGTGACATATATTTCGTAAGAGCGGCTGGCTATACCTGAATATAGCAGTTTTTTTATCCTTTGAGGGGCGGTGTGCTGGAAAGGGTGAAAAGGTGTCATTTGAAACCGGTAGAAATAGTGTTAACATATTATTTCTAAATTTTATAAACTTATACAAACGCTTAAAAAAATGAACGGAAATGAAGTATTTTTTTTTTATTTTACTCTGTGATTCTGTAAATGGGGAAATAATTAACTCTGATATAACAGGTTTCGTACGCTTCAAGGGATTCATAGGATTTCGTAAAGTATTGGGGACTAGGGTAACATCCCCAGTAACTGGCAGGCACCAGTGATTGGCACATCCTACTTAAATGCCCTAAAATAAGATTTATATCCAGTCTTTTAAAAATGCAAGACCATATACCAGTTATATGCTCATTTACTTTACAGATTATAACTTTGATTTATTCTACTAGATGACAATAGTGCCTTGGAAAGAGAAACAATTATGGCTTGTATCAAATTAGCCATTTTTGTTGAAAATGCTTTTTTTTCTGGCTTAAGAAAGGCATGCTTTTCAATTTATTATTATCTGATTTATAATATATTTTAAATTTTAATTGACAACAGTTTTGTTTAGATGAAAAGGGTTACTTTAATTGTATAAAAGTCTAATTGCCAATTACTGGTGATTACAGCAACGTTTTATAAATATATTTTTATAAAAATACTTTTTCAAATAATTTTACTTTTAGGGGGCAAAATAGATTCACAGATATGCACTCTTTGATTTAAAAATATTTGCAAGTAACTATTTTATTTCTTTGTAATGAAAATAGAAGTAAATTTAAAGACAAATCCTTAATGTGCCAATTACTGGTGACGTTACCCTATATCTCAATATAGCAGTTTTTCCTTAACACCTTCGCGACGGGAGCCTTTTACGAAATTTTTTATGTATTGCCACCGGTTTTTAAAAACAGAAATTTGTGCCTTATTGAAACGATAAAATGCTCCGATTATAGGAGGCAAATTTTGCAGTAAAATGTTACTGGTGGGGATAAACAGGGATTCTTAAGCCTTTTTTTTGCGGCACGTATACGTGTCGCTCGTCCCCAAGGGGTAAACCATTTGAGGGGCGGTGGGATGTATTTTATTTTACCTAATTTAAACGAAAATTCACCACAAATTTTTAACGAAATTTTATATTTTTAACTTTGGCTGCAAAATTTTTGAAAACAACCTTTTCTTATTTTAAAATAAAATTTTCGATTTTTTCGGTGACAATTCAATATTACAGAGACATTATTGCTTGCCTCTCAAGAGGTTTTTACTAATAATGATATTAGTTTACGAAAATTCTGATAAAAGCTGCTTGAACGGCCTTGAAGCTTTTGAACCCTATGTAATTATCTTCTTATCTCGATGCATAATAAGGTATCTTTAGAAAACTTCTGCCAAGCTAAATTAAAATTTTAATTTTAATGCACCTGTTAGATAAACAGACTTTTTCTATAAATACGTTACGAACGCTAACAACGTTCAGATTATATAAATGACTCTTAAAATGATCTTTGAAAAGATATTTATTGGTTTCACTAAACAAATATCCATATATCAATGATACAATTTTTTTTATTATGCGTATCATTATGAAGCGTCCTCCAGGGATTAAAATCGGTAAACTTTGAATAAGGACGGTTCTTTAAATATTTGAACATATTTTGATCTCGAAATATAAATTAGATAGATACACAACTGTTATACAGGGCTTGTCAAAGAGAAAACTGGTAATTAACTAATATTGAAATCAATGATAAACTAAAGCTGGGATTTTAATTTTAATGGTATCATTAATTAAAAAAAATACCGATTCCTGTAAATATTCCCATTGCAATGTCAATGTATTTATCTAGTTAAAAGCAAATCTTTATTGATTAAAATTTTTAAAGAATCTGATCTATCTATACAACAGTATCAATTTGATAATCTATATTAATTTTTCGTATTTTATCGACAATCCGACAATACTCCGTACATTTACATTTAAAAATTTTGGATAATAAACAACAAATTTGAATGCCTGATTACTTGGATTTTGAGATTGCTTTACCATTTCTATTTTAAGGATAGATTCAGGTTGTTCATTGGGTAAAAATTGCTATTAATTTCTGGTTGAATAATTTCTTCAAAATACACAAATGCCCCATTGTCATCCGTATTTTGCAGACAAAAAATTATTTTTGTCATATTTGTTTGCCTACGTAGGACCGCTCAGACAAGAAAATCAAGTCTATAGAGCATAATGTCACTGACTTCATGTTTATTAATTTCTTTAAAAAAGAGAACTTAGGCAAAGCTGAAACCGCCAGAATCATGATAGTGGGCGGTACAAATATAAAAACCCGTATCAGGGCTGCACATGCCGGGTGCAAAAGAACCTATCGCAACAAAGGGCAAATAAGATAAAATAGAAACAGACAGGAGCCATATAACAGAAGAAAATAATAAAATAGGAATCATTCCATCAGGGAACAAATCTACGCGACAATGGGCAATTGAATGTGCGACAAAAGTAGCACTGAGCAGCAGAAACTGTTACTTGCCCAGGCAACGTTGTTATAATTAAAATTTAAAATAGGTGCTTACGCATGTGTTTTATTTTGGTTAGCAGGAAGGTGCGTATGAGTATATTATGGAGCCAGCTTTTTTAAGGAGTTGCCGTGCGTTTTAAGTGCCAGCGTCGCGTAAGATCGCAAAGGAGATCACCTGCATTCCTGACTGCACTCACATAAGTTGGAGGAAGATCACTTAAATTTTGGTAGGCAATAAAGTGGCCATAGTACATCAGAAAGCTGGCTGTGTACGGTGTGAGTTTATAAAGTTGAAGAGAAACGTTAAGAATAAGTTCGTTTATGTGCCTGTCCTTTGTAGATGTGGCCCAGTACTCCTGCCATGACGTCAAAATCCTGTATTTCAGGATCCTCTCCACGAATGATTGGGGCATTGGAAGAAGTGTGTCTATGATACTTATTTCTGTAGCTTGTTTCGCTAGGTCATCAGGCAGCTCGTTACCAAAAATGCATCGATTTGTGTTCAAATAAATTTGGTAACATTGGACGAGCTGCCAAGTATCCGGCTTTATAGATACCAGTATTTAAATACAGAAAATGTTCTTTTACTTAATTGGAACATTTGGCTGATTTAACCCTTTCCGGCACACTGTTCCCTGTCTGGGATACCTAATTTTAATTCCAAACGACACCAATAATATTTTAATAAAATTATGCCTTTACAATAAAAGCTTAAATTCGGAGTTTCAAAATATCTAAAAAATTCGTTTGTGAATTCCGGTGTCAGTTGATAATTTCTCAATTTACTAACAGATTTTGCCCGTGCCCGAAAGGGTTAAAAGAACAACATTTTCCCTAAAATAATAGTGGTATACAAAAACCGGAGACTTGGCATCTGTGGATTGGGATATTTGGAGATAAAAACTAAGTAAGAAGGGATTCGCCCACTAGAACTTAAAGGGTTAAGTCGCCCAGATTTCTATTCTGATTACGAAGAGAAACGTTGTCGTACTTTAATGACAAAAAATTGAGATTAACCCCTCAATATTCGCGCCTGTGACTGCCACCAGCTCTTTAAAATAGTGTAATTGGCATTATTATCGCATCTTTTTATCTACATTAAATAAGATGAATATTTTCCCTTCAAAAATGTGGTTATAATGCAAAACAATAGTTATTTTAAAAAAATGAGCCTACATTTATTAGGCTCGAGACTTAACCCTTTTAAACGCAGTGATCTCAAAACCGGATATCTGAATTTTATTAGAAATTTACGAATGCATCAATATAGTTGTCCACCTCGCAATTATTCTCATACCAATATTTTTTATGCAGAAATCAGAAATAATCGTTTTAATAAATCGCAAAATTTATGCAGTTACATAAACAGAACATTTCTGTAACATTTTACGCGCACGTGAAAAATCGGTAAATTGAAAAAAAAAAACTACGCAACAAAAACAATTTTAATGAAATTCTGTTTTTACCATGAAAGTTTAGAAGACCAAGTTCCTACATTCACAAATTTTTTTTCTAAATTCTGTTGTCAATCAGTCATTGCATCTTTTTAACCTTCCTACCCTGTTGAAATTTTACTCAAACTTGAATAAAATATTTCACACCAGAATTTTTATTTAAATCCACTTAACATACTTATTTAATTTAAATCGCTGTGTTATTTATTTAATTTACTTTATAAAAACATTTCTGGTTTGAATCGGATGAAACGGATTATAGGACTGGGTCGATTAGACCCATTCAGGGTAGGAAGGTTAAAAGCAGAATTTTTGTGTGCCGAAAAATGTTCCCTCTTTCATGAGCAAAATATGACTGTTAGCAAAATTCTGAAATCTGTGAATGACACCAAAATTTTTAAACAAATTTATTTCAAAATATGCAAAAGCTTTTGTTCGCGTACATTATAAGAATGACATTTTTGATTCCAGTAGTCTGATACTTAGAGTTTAAAATTAGGTGGTTCTAAAATAAACTACCGCGATAACATACCGTAATTTCCCCCTAGAAAACCCGCAGCTGTGCTGTTTCGATCCAGAAATTTCGTTCAGTATTTCGAGATAAGTAAATACCGAGATATACGATATTGCATGTTATTTTTGAAAATTTCTGGGGTTCAAAGCAGAATGTTTTAACCCTTTGGGGACGTGTGACACGTATACGTGACGCAAAAAGTTTTAAGAATCCTTGTTTATTCCCACGAGTAGAAATTTACGGAAAAATTTGCCTTATCTAATCGGAACATTTTCTCGATTTAATAAGATGCGACGTTCTGTTATTAAAAACCAGTGGCAAAGCATAAAAAAATTTGTAAAAAGCTCCCGTCGCGAGGGGGTTAAGTTGCGGGTTATCTACGGAAAATTACGCTAATTATTATATATAACGATAGCATGCAATATTTGAAATTGGGAAAACTTCTCAGCTATGTGAAAAAATACAGATAACACTGGCGATAATTAATAATTAAAATAATACACATAGTATAAATCACCATTAAACGAAAATAACAAAGCATGACACCTTTCGAGCTACAACAATAACAGCGCGTCATCAGCTGAGCCAACACGTGTGCCTAAGGGGTTCGTAGCTCCTTACGTACAAGTGCTGGATCAGCTGTTCAGATGTTTAATGCATAATAAAAAAAAGTATTATGCGCTTCTATGTAACGTAAATTAAAGCGAAAAATTTTAAATAATCAGGATTCATGATAAATTAGCATATTTAACCGTTTTTTTTTTTTTAATTATGCAAATGATAGACATCACACGCGATATACAATACAAGCACCTGAATCTTTATGAAAGAGATTAAAAAAATACGTGTGGCACTCGGAGACTGCCTCGGTAAAGCTTTTGCATAGCATTTTTTATTAACTTATGCAATTATAATTATTTATTTATTTTTTATTTATGCAGTTTTTTTTTTTTTTTTTTTTTTTTGTCTTTGATATTAATTCAAGTTACACTTTTTGAGCGTCATGACCGATAACAACTTTTTTTCTTTTATTGAATAAATGAGAAATTAATATCGTTTAAACTATTTTTATTATCTTACAATATATGTAGGTTAATCAGGAATTTTTATCATTGAAACTATACGCTTATGGTAGCTGAAATAAAAAACATAAGTTTGAGACTTGATATTCTCAAAATACCTGAAAAATACCGCGTCAATGTCTGCCGAAGTCTACCGAAGGATACCGTGCCGAAGTCTGCCAAACTGAAGCGATGTTAGCCGGAGTGTTCGGTTTTTTTCTCGTTACGGAATTTCTAGATTCTTTCTCCGCGCTCAAAGCCCGCGATAAAAGCTATGCAATACCTTAATAAATTACCAAACAAAATTTGGCCGCGCTACGAAAATTAGATCGCGAGTTATAAGCATTTTAAATATTCCGAACACCACCGTGGGGGTCTCCTGTTACCAAAAATTAACACTGTCTTATAATACATTACCAAACAAAATTTAATCGTACTACGAAAATTAGATCGCGAGTTATAAGCATTTTAAATTTTTCGATCCTCACCATGGGGGATCTCCTGTCACTAAAAATTAACACTGTCTCGTAATAAATTACCAAACAAAATTTGGCCTCGCGACGAAAAGTGATCGCGAGTTATAAACATTTTAATTTTTTCGACCCTCGCCGTGGGGGGGGGTCTCCTGTCACCAAAAATTAAAACTATCTCATAATAAATTACCAAACAAAATATGGCGCGCTACGAAAGTTAGATCGCGAGTTATAAGTATTTTAAATTTTTCGACCCTCAACGTGGGGGTCACCTGTCACCAAAAGTAACACTGTCTCATAATAAATTACCAAACAAAATTTGACTGCGCTACGAAAATTAGATCGCGAGTTATAAGCATTTTAACTTTTTCGACCTTCACCGTGGGGGGGGGGTGTCTCCTGTCCCCAAAAATTAACACTGTTTCATAATAAATCACCAAACAAAATTTGGCCGCGCTACGAAAATTAGATCGCGAGTTATAAGCATTTTAAATTTTTCGACCCTCAACGTGGGGGGTCACCTGTCACCAAAAGTAACACTGTCTCATAATAAATCACCAAACAAAATTTGGCCGCGCTACGAAAATTAGATCGCGAGTTATAAGCATTTTAAATTTTTCGACCCTCACCATGGGGGGGGGTCTCATGTCACCAAAAGTAACACTGTCTCATAATAAATTACCAAACACAATTTGGCCGCGCTACGAAAATCAGATCACGATTTATAATCATTTTAAATTTTTCGACCCTCACCGTGGGGGGGGGGGGGGTCTCCTGTCACCAAAAGTAACACTGTCTCATAATAAATTACCAAACAAAATTTGGCCGCACTACGAAAATTAGATCGCGAGTTATAAGCACTTTAAATTTTTCGACCCTCACCAGGGGGGATCTTCTGTCACCAAAAATTAACACTGTCTCATTATAAATTACCAAACAAAATTTGACCGTGCTACGAAAATTAGACCGCGAGTTATAAGCATTTTAACTTTTTCGACCCTCACCGTGGGGGGGTCTCCTGTCACCAAAAATTAAATCTGTCTCATAATAAATTACCAAACAAAATACGGCCGCGGTACGAAAGTTAGATCACGAGTTATAAGAATTTTAAATTTTTCGATCCTCACCATTGGGCGGGTCTTCAATCACCAAGCGCTACATTATCTACCTTGTTTTATCTTAAGACGATTCTTTTCTATACACATTCTATCAGGAATTTTTATTATTGAAACTATAGATTTATAGTAATTGAAATAAGAAATATAAGTTTGAGACTTGATATCCTCTAAATATCTGAAAAATACCGCGTCAATGTCTGCCGAAGTCTACCGAAGTATACCATGCCGAAGTCTGCCGAACTGAAACGATGGTTAGCCTAGTGTTAGTTTTTTTCGTTGCGGAATTTCTAAATTTTTCTCGTTACGGAATTTCTACATTCGGTCGCCGTGCTCAAAGCCCGCGATAAAATCTATGCAATAGCTTAAAAAAATATTTTTTATTTCTATTGAGTTGGGATTAAACAACCACAACAATTATTTTTCGTACAAAATGCATGAATATTGTAGCATACAGGTAGAATCAAAATCAATGAAATCAGTCATTAGAAAGTACAAGAAATAAAGTGTTATTTTTCGTTTTTATGATAAGCTTTTTAAAAATATTTGTACCAGAAAAAGTACTTAGTTATATTTATATAAAAGAAAATTAGTTCATTTATTTCGTCAGAGCACAAAATGAAAATCATCAATTCAAGTAAAGCTGAGTGCGGTAATTCAGCTGGTAAATTATTTAAGACAGTTCCACGTGTTATTAAATTTGTAAGGACTCTCTCATTCGTTCCTAACGTTGGTAGTACTTCCAAATAAATATTTATTGATTTTATGCCTGGTAATACCAGGTGTCCCGCAAAAGTCCGGTCTTCAAATTCTCCGGACATCACTAATTTCTACTTGTTCATTTCGCTAACTTTAACCGCAAATAATTCTACTATTAGATAAGGTGAAGAAAATTGTTTTAAAATACAAGTTGGACATAATTAACCCCTTGGGGACGAGCGACACGTTTACGTGCCGCAAAAGGGCTTAAGAATCTCTGTTTAGCCCCACCATTAAAATTTAACTGTAAAATTTTCTTATTCAATCGGAGCCCGATTTAACGAGGCTCAAATTTCTGTTTTTAAAAACCGGTGACAAAACGTTAAATATTTCGCGAAATGCTCCCGTCCCGATGGGGTTAACACTAGAACCGCGGCGACGGGTCATTTTGACCCGTATCATATGGAGAAACATCGATTCGAACCAGAAAACTCTTAATAAAGTAAGCTAAATATATGCTGAGCAAAAATATTTTCAATAAACAACTTAAATTGTTTTAAATGAAAATTCCGGTGAGAAATATTTTTATAAATCTCTAATGAATTTTTCCGCGGTTCTAGTGTTAAACTGGCAGTACACAGAGTGTTCTGTAGTACAATCTAATTGAGAGAATGATGCAAAGGACGTAGCCGGATAAGCATTTGAAACATGCCTTTCAAAAATATTTCATGATTCTTTTCCCCGAATTTGCTATCTATCCGAAAATATATTTCCCCAATTATCCCCTTATAAATATTGATGTTTTATGAGATGAAAATGATTTATCGATAAAAAAAAAACTGATTTTGTTAAAAACTTTTTTACCGAATTTTATGATATTAAATGAGGTTATACAGATACAAAAAATGTATAACAGGAAATTTTTGTATTATTTTCTGCATATAAAATGCGTGTGAAATTGAGATGAAAAAAATTACAAAAATAAAAATCATGTCTTATGGTTATCCAAAAATTACCACTTTCTTGAAAAACATTCCTCGTATATGCACCTACATTATAAAAAAATGTCGAAAGTTTGCGTTGGGTATAACATATAAGTATTTACAAAAATGATTTTATTAAAATTATAAAAATTCAACAGTTATTAAAATTCATTTTTAAAATTTCCGGCACGGGGAAATTCTGTTAGTAAAATGAGAAAATGTCGACTGTCTCCAAAATTTACAGACGAAATTTTTAGATATTAAGAATCCTTTTATTTAGGCTTTCTTTGTAAAAGCAAAAATTTTTTAATATATTATTGGTGCCCTTTGCAAGTTTGGCATTAAAATTAGGTATACCAGACTGGGCACAGTGTGCCGGAAAGTGTTAAAGGCGTTATTTCGCGCGAAACTACTCAACTTCGACTTTTTTCACGCCTTCTTTTCAAATCTCACATATTAATTCACACGGTATTTTTAAAAGAAGGTGTGAAATTTGTCCAAGATACGCCCCACATTCCCGCCGGAATATGATTTTGCCCTTTCTTTAATATGATGCACCATACGTAGAAAATTGAAATTGATAGTGAATATATATCATGTCTCATAGTATTTCATGCAAAAAAATTAAGGCGGTCACTCAGACATTTCAGTTTATTTTTAATTAACATGTACATTTAAAAACAGGAAAAATGTTAGAAAACTTGTTCTTTTGTTTAAAATTTTTTGAAAAAATGTTCAAACATTCGTATGGTGGGATACAGCCCTTATTTTTTTCGTTGAAATCTGCTCAGTAAATTCGTCACAATGCGCTCTTTTCCAAAATAGGCATTTAGGGCCATTACACAACCCCCCCCCCCCATGGTGTTGAGATACAAACTTAAAACTGGGGAGAAATGAATTTCTTTTTATGGTTTATCGATCCATGTAAGACTCGATGTGGCTGACTCAAGAGCATATTTTACTAAGAAACCCGGCTATACCCTATTAACCACATAACTGGTCATAATTTTAGAAAGAATTATTTCAAATAATGCCATTTTTTTCCATGTCATTCTCAGAATGCTTAATCTTTTATCACCTGATTCTCAAAACAGAAACTTTTGCCTTATTGTGTCAGAAAAATGTTCAGATTAAATAACACAAAATTTTCAATAAAAAATTGCTGGTGAGAATAATAAATCATAGCTGTAATATGGATGCATATTGTGGAACGGGCAAATCATGATTGGCAAAAATTCATCGCCCGCTCGAACTACGGGCAATTGAGGGAAGTGGTTAAATAAATTTAATATAGCTACAAGAAAATGTTACTTTACTTTTTTTAGACGGTTGGGCATACGCGAGTACACACGGTAGATGTTTTGCAATCATCTTGGAAATTAAAAGATTTAAAAAAAATCTTGTAATGGTGTGTAGGACCCGTGATTTTTATCATAGTATAGAAACGTAAGCCTTTATTTTTGTTATGATTATTATAAGCATTGTATTTCAACATTTAACGCGAGCAATGCAGAAACAACTTTAGGAAATACATACGATACAGCTACAAATTACAATGCATCTATTAAATAAAATTTGTAGTTCTAATATCCATGTTTGATTTCGTTGTACGTTAGAATATCTAGTACATTTACAAGCGCATATATATTGATTTTAATTTTCTTTATAGTTTTTTTAATTATTTTCGGTAATAATACTGATTCCTTATATTATATATATACAGGGTGGTCATAAAAAACTTTGCCGATATATCGAGCTCTAGCGGCCAGTCCATTCAACCGATTGAGATGAAATTTCAGATATAGCTATTTAGAGGTACGAGCTCGAGATTCTGAGAACGGCAACAAGATGGCGCTCACGGTTACGGTTATAGTTACAGAAACTCGAAAATTTCCAATGGCAACACCCATGTTTTTTCATCGCAAAATGCTCAGCGCATGCAAAAACCTTAACGAGCGTTGGAACAGGTATGGTTATTGCAATAAACGGAAGCGTTATGCTGGCAAAAAATCAGTGTACGAACGGTCTAAAAAAAGACGACCAAGGCGCACGAAGAAAATTTGAATATGACAGAGACAAAATACCAATCACGGAACATCGTTTGTCAGATAGTCAGCGTAGAAAACGGATAAAAAGTAGAGTGGGAATATTAGTTCTTCAGTTGCAGCTCGCAGTTGCCAACAAAATGACTTCGTGATCAGTTGGTAAAATTTTTATCAAAATGAGATGAATGCTGCGAAATCTTGGCGCGTTTACCGTCGAAACCATCGCCAAATACGTGGCCTATGCATTTCACAAGCTCTTCGTGATTTAGTAATGAAATTTGAAGAAAGTGGCTGCACCTGTGATAGTCTGCGATCTGGACGACCGGCTGTTCCTAAGGATACTGTTATGGAAGTGCGTCACATACTAACAAGAAGAAATATGCAAACTACAAAAGGTGCATCTCGTGTATGTGATATACTAAAATCAGTGGTCTTAAAGTTACGGCGCTCTGTAATCCGTATGTTTCTTTACCGGTACCAGCGCGTCCAGATGTTGGAAGTGAGACACCATTAACAATATACAGGGTGTCCCCTCTCAACGGTGGCCAATGGCTAATTTCTAAACCGTTAGTCATAGACATATAGTTCCAATTGCAAAAATGCTTTAAAAAAGGTAAAGAATTGTTTTTCAAGCGATTTAGCTCGAAATAAAATTTTATTAAAAAATTACGAAAATTAAATTTTTATACGGTCCTCCGGTCCTATAAGTGATATTTAGTAAATTTTCCCCACTACTCTAACAAGTAAAATAAAAAAGGTCCCATTCACATAACATTAAAATTGACAGAGTTATAAAGCTTTACATTTCATGACTTAAACAAGTTTTCTGTAGCTAAATACGGATGAATTGGACTGAGCTTTAAGGGAACGTTCACTAAGAGCTTAAAGTATTATAAAGGGCGTCTATTTTTAAAGCTGTCTAACAGCTAATTCCTAAACCATTTATCACAGACATAGTTCCAATTTCTAAAAGGTTTTAAATGAGATAAAGAAATATCTTAAAAGCAATTTAACTGAAGGTGCTACCACCGTATAAGTTTTACGGTAATGTTAATTTTTATTATTTAACTTCTAGATTGGTTGACATAATTGAAGACGTGAGTTTTAAAATTCTCTTTATTGTGAAAATCAAATTTTGGGAAATCGCAATTTTATTTTAAAAGGTGTGGTATTTTGATAAGCCTTTATTTTGCTTAAAACGTTCGTACTTATATTTCCCTTGCTCAAAATTTCTATTCAAATTTTAACTCACTTCCAAATATCCGATCGAGGTTCAATTTGCTCACTTATTTATATCCAATGACAGTATAATATTAATACAATTTTAAGTGCGTACCATTTATTTATTTTATAGAATTACATCAAATTCTGTTAGGTTAAGTAATCTAATAGAATAGTAAATATATGTCATTTTGTAACGATTTGACAGTTGCTTTTCATAAATTAAATTAACAAACTTTCTGTTATTTTTTTACTTATAATTTTAGTACAAATTTTGCTTTTATATGTAATCATCAACATAAATTTAAAAATAACATTGTAAATATTATTTTACTTTCAATGTTTAATGGGAAATTTTATATCTTGCGTTTATTTTTATTTCCAGTAAATTTGTGACTGACCCCTAATTTGCACCAAAAAAGATGCTTCAACTTTAAACAGCTATTACTCGGTCAGTTTTAATCGCAGAGGAATGGGACTTTTTTTTGTATTATTTGTTACAGTAGTGGGAAAAATTTACTAAATATCACTTATAGGACCGGGGGTCCGTATAAAAAGTTAATTTTCGTAATTTTTTAATAAAATTTTATTTTGAGCTAAATCGCTTGAAAAACAATTCTTTACCTTTTTTAAAGCATTTTTGTAATTGGAACTATATGTCTATACGGTTTAGAAATTAGCCATTGGCCACCGTTGAGAGGGGACACCCTGTATAGACTTTGTTAATGAATTTCTTATCCAATATGATGGAGATAACGATCGACCTCTTCGCATATTATAAACGGACGAGGCACATTTCACCTTAACTGGTAAAGTCAATGGCCTCCGCAATCCCCCGACCTCACTCCCATGGATTTCAGGTTCTGGGGATATCTAAAATCTAGAGTATACATGTGCAATCTGCACTTTGCCGGATTTGAAAAATTCTATCAAACGTGAGATTGCAAGCATCCCTCATGCGATGGAACGTTTGGCTGTATTTCCCACAGTCGCTACCATGCAATGTGTGTAATTGCCTGTGATGGCACCCATGTGGAAAATACGTAATCAAAATAAATGTTTTCTCCGATCTGTGTTGTAATCAGAGATTAGTGTACTGACTCTGTGTCAAATGCAAATTTACTCCTTGAACCCCTATCGTGTTTTTTTAGAGGCGGGATTCACAGAACAGTTTTTTGTGCGTGCATAACGTGTCCGTTTCTTGCTATACACGTACGGTTCCAACGCTCTTTAGGGTTTTCGCATGCCAGCATTTTGCGATGAAAAAAATATGGGGGTTACCTTTGGAAAATTTCGAGTTATTGTAACTATAACCGTAACCGTGAGCACCATTTTGTTGCCGTTCAGATAATCTCGACCTCATACCTCTGAATAGCTATATCTGAAATTTCACCTCGATCGGTTGAATGGACTGGCCGTTAGAGCTTCATATACCGGCAAAGTTTTTTATGACCACCCTGTATAAATATATATATTATATATTTGACAGAACGTTTATGTATATAATTGCTAGCATTTAATTTGGTTTCTTATTATTAAAATTTAAGAGGCATTTATACTTAATTTATCCGTAGAATTTCACCACAAAAGAAGGTAATTTTTATTGTTTAATTTTTAATAGTAAAAAAACAGCGTAAAATTTTGCATATATACATATACTTAAAAAAAATAATTTCTGGGTAACTTTTTCAGCAGCAAGCAATAATATCTCTGTAATATTGATTTATCACCGGAAAAATAGAATAATTTAATTTTAAAATATGAAAAGGCAACGCCTCGAATCTTCGCGCCAAAGTTAAAAATATAAAATTTCATTAAAAGTTCCTGGTGAGAATCTCGTTTTAAATTAAGGAACTAAATGGATAAAATAACAAATACATCACTATATTATGTCATCCAACGTTCTTCTCCTCTGCAATATTACAAAAATATGAATAAAATGAAATGAAATCATGATACGCCTTTTCTGTCATTGATTTCTATATTAACATGCTAGAACTTCACCATGAATGTTAAAATCTTTTGCGTATTGAATACAAAATGAAGTGGCGTTATTTATACTAACTGCGATGATGCAGTGATGAATGGTTATGTCATTCAATGAGAAGCAATGATAACATAATAACCCTTAAGACAGAAACTATATAGAGAAATTCTCTGATGATTGAATTACCATTGTTTATTACTATTATATTTTTACTTACCCATCATACGTAGTATAGGGTAAATCTAGCAATCGTTTTGAAAATCGAAAAAAAATTTTTGACGAATTTATACGTTTCAGCAGTGGAGATTCCGAAAAACTTATTTTTAGAAAAAAAATTTGCCGCCCGTCTGCCTGTCTGTTTGTGTGATTGTAAACGCTTTATCTCATGAACAAATTGAGATAGAGACATGAAATTTTGTATGTGTTTAGTATCTAAGAATGGGGCGAAGCCTATTTAATATCAGTAACCTCGATTAACCGGAACTATTTTTGTCCGACTCTCGAAAAATTCGTTCTGATGGAAGGTATATAATAATTTTCGATTTTTTTATTTTAAGGAATAGACTTAAAAGTCAATAAAATAACACAGATGTTGTATAGAGGACGAAGTCGATTGGATTATTAGTTGCCGAGATATTTATAATCCTGTTTTTCACATTCTTCGATTTTTCATGACCCTATATTTCATTCAAATTTCAATTCAGAGATATATTTTAATTAGAAATGAGACGCTTAATCCAATGCAGTAAATTATTAGTTAATAAGATTATTATTTTTGGAGTTATAAGGATGTTTCTTTTACGCAGTTTGGTACTGCTTGAGTTGTTTGACATTTTATATAATTTATCAAAATTGGTTCATCAGCAAATCATTAGTGGAGCATTACTATGTATATTAATAGTATTTAAATGTACGTTTAAATTTTGTTTCGCAATGCATTGTATAGTTTTCAATGCTTTATTTTCATATATTATATCATGCATATCCATGTTGGGTAAGTATTACGGTGGCCCCCAACGACTAGTTTTATGTTTTCGCATTATTCGTGAAAGAATAGATAATATCCCTAATTAGCACTAGAACGCCCTGAAATTTTACTCAAGTTTGATAATAATATTTCTCACCAGAATCTTTATTTAAAATTAATTAATTAATTAATTTAACGTAAATTTGTATAATTTAACTCGTCGAGGTGCAAATCAATTCCAATCTTAAAATGCTGAAATGACTGATTGACACCAAAATGGAAATACAAATTTATTTTGAAAAAAAAAATAAGTTTTTCTTGGCGTACTCGATAAGATTAAAATTTCCATTTCAAAATTCTGGTGTCAATGTAGCATTTCGCAATTAAAATTAAGTGGGATATATTTTATCCCACCATCATACAAGGGGTTAAAAATAAGTTATTTAAAGAAACGGTTTTTAGCTCGGATTGAAATTTAATCACATGGTCGGAGTCGAATCGACAAATTTCCGAGCCTTATAGTGTTAATGAATTTCAGGTGAAGTCCAAATTACAATTTTGTATTCTTTTTAGTATCAAAGTTTCACTTAGTATCACTTTAAAACATAATTTTTCCTACAGATAATTTTTTTACAATAGTAAATTTTACGTACAAGTTTTTAATAATAACGCAGCTAACAAATGCTCCAGCTTTAGGTGAGTGGCAAAAAATAATTTTTTTCTTGTAGTTATAGTTCATACGAGAACACTTTTATCGAAAATACACGAGAGCTGTTTAACACAGTATGGTAACATTTTTTATCAGCATAATATCCTCACTCATCTCCTAAATTTTAACGGTACTTTTCAAAATAGCTTGGATTTAATGCAATGCATTTGCCGGACTTTTTTAACTTTAAAAGTGCTATTACATGTAAAAATTGCAAACGACAAAAATCCCCTGCGTTTTTTCGTTTTCTTAGCATTTCATTGGCTGATCGAGAAGTGTCTTTACCATCATTTGGATTTCCAAGCATTTGATTGGTTGTTACTGGCGACTCGCTTCGTCCCAGGCGTCAAAGACGCTCCGACATAAGAGAATCGCGCGCTAACCAAGCGACTCGCCTGGTCCCATGGATAACATGGTGTAATAACTTTGCCTCTTATAGATTAAAGCTAAGTGGTTGGTAGCGTAAGTGCCGCTCGGCAAATAATCCAGGCAATTTAATGGAGAATCAATTATTTATTTGTAACAATAAAAAAGGTTCTCTGTATTAAATTTTATATACAGCATAAATCATTTTAGAACTCGTAGAATCTTAATCCACCAGCTCCAAGTCCAAAGTTCTATTTTAGTCCACAGAATGTTCAGTTTATAAATCACGTAAAGTTTCTACAATTCAGCAACACGGCGTTCTCTAAACACCGAAGATGAGACTTGCCACCGGCACTCTCCTAGCGAGAGTCCTCTGCCTCCGGCTCACTTGGGTGACGTCACCCTCTGCAGCTCCCGATCCGAGCTGATCCACTTTTCTCAGAGAACAAATCCGAGCTCCGAGCTCTGTTCTCTCCTCTTCTCACTCCGAGATCAAAATCCCCCCTCCAAAACCCTGGCTTCCTCTTTTTCTTCTCAGCCAAGACCTCCCCTAAAGGTCACGAACCAATCATCAACCTTAATGATCTTTTCTCATTAAAAGATTCGTAACATCGTCTTATCATTCGTACCTGAAAATACACGCCTTTGGCGACAATATGTCTGGTCTCTGATCCTCTCTCCTTTCATTTTTGCGTCGGCGTACTATCAAAGGTGCGACTCGTGTGGTTCCCTATTCACGTTAGTGTCGCCCGCCTGTCTTTTCAGCTGATCGATGATGATTTAGCGATCCTTTTAAATCGCCGATCTTTTCATCTTGAGAATGAAAGCCATTTTGTGTTTTCAGTTCCATAGTAAAATCTCTTTTCAGAAAAAATGTCTTTAAAAGCCTGTGATAAATCTAAATTATCACAACTACCCACACCTCTAAGATGATTTAACGTCTGAAAGGCGTGAAATCTAAAAAGCAGAACATGGTTAGCTCATTCATTTTGGGTGGCTCTTTGCACTCAAAATAAAATTTTAACAATTCTAAAAAGACACTTTAAAAAACATTTTCAAACTCTTTTAACGACTTTGCTTTGTTTGGAGAACTTTAATAATTTAAAGGTGTTGAAAACAGAATAAACACATTAAGAAAACCTTATATATACAATAAAGGAAAACTATTTACAAATGTGAGAGAGAAAAAAAAATTTGAGCTTTTTTTTTTTTTTTTTTTTTTTTTTTTTTATTGCCCTGCTCAGACAATCAACGTGCGGTATATCCTTGCCCGCTCTGTGTTTTATGGCATACAGGAACGGTTGCAGTGATAAGGATCATTTTAACAACCTGGGATTGTTACCTGCATTGTTTTTCAGGAACACTAAAGGATTGTGATCGGTTTCGATACTGAACTCTTGTCCATCAATGTAGTGACGTAATTTTTTTATGGCAAAAATTATAGCTGCACATTCTTTCTCTGTGGCGCTATAACTTTTCTCTTGCTCCGAAAATTTTCTGCTCAAATAAATAATGGGATGCTCTTCTGAGCCCTGTCTTTGTGCTAAAACTACCCCTATCCCTTTATCTGACGCGTCCGTCTGAACCACAAATTCTAGATTATAATTTGGCGCATATAGGATGGGTTTTTGGGTGAGTTTAGATTTTAAGGTTTCGAAAGCTTCTTTCATTTCATCGGTCCATACGATTTTTTTCTTTTTTGTCTTTTCCTTTTAATGCTCGTGTAAGCGGTTCTACGATGGTCGCATAATTTTCTATATAACGGGAGTAATACCCTGCAATGCCGAGGCATCTTCTAATTTCCGTTTTATTTTTAGGGTCTGGGAGTTCCGTTATGGCGCGGATTTTCGCTTCTGCAGGCTTCCTTTTTCCTTCCCCTACTATGTGTCCCAGATATTTAACCGTTTTTTGTGCGAATCTGCATTTCGAAATTTTAACGGTAAGTTTCGCCTCTTTAATTCTACTTAGTACCGTGTTTAGATGCTGAATATGGTCTTCCCAGCTATCTGAAAAAACGGCCATGTCATCTAAGTATGGAAGACAAAATTCTTCCAACCCATTTAGTAATTTAGACATAAATTTGGAAAACCTATAGCTAGCGTTGGACAATCCGAAAGGCATTGCCATTGGTAAGAAGCTACCAAAGCTTGTGACAAAAGCAGCTAATTTTTGTGCTTTTGGTGTCATGGGTATCTGCCAGTATCCTTTGGTCAGGTCTAATACAGAAATATATTTTGCCGCCGCCACCTTTTCGACCCTTTGTTCAATATTCGGAAGCGGAAAAAATTCTGTTTTTGTTATCGCATTCAAACGGCGATAATCAATGCATGGCCGAGGTTCTCTCCCCGGAGTTTCGACTAAAATCATGGGAGAATTATAATCAGACTCCCCTTCCTTAATCATATTTAATTCAAGCATGCGCTTTATCTCTTTTTTCAGTATTTCATTCTGTCTAGGAGATACCCTATACGGTCTACTTCTCACCGGTTTTTCCTCAGTTAGCTCAATATCATGAATAGTCAGGTCCGTTAAGCCCGGGTCATTCGAAAAAACTTCCCTGTATTCGTCTAATACCTGTTTTAACATTTGAATTTCCCCTGCTGTGCACCGCTCGTTTAATGCACTTTGTTTGATAACTTCGTCAAAGTCATAACTATTTGAATCTGCTAATGGGAAAGCTATCTCCAAATCCTGAGATTCATCTGTCTCATTAAATTCTTTTGTCAGAATATTTATTTTACCTACCCTGGTGATGTAGGGTTTTAAAAGTTTTACATGATAGATTTGCGATTTTTCTCTTCTCCCTGGTATACTCACAATATAATTCGTATCAGAAATTTTAGACTCTACTCTACCGGGGCCTATCCAACCTACAGACATTTTGTTTTTCTTGTTAGTTGCTAAAACTAACACTTCGTCTCCTGGTTGAAATTTTCGTTCTTTAGCATTTCTATCATACCACATTTTCCGTTTATCTCTAGTAATTGTCATGTTTTCGACCGCTAGCTCCTGACAGCGTTTCAGTCGGTTGATAAGTTTGAAGACGTACTCAGTAACTAATTCATGCTCATCATTTTCTCCCGTCCATTGTTCGAAAAGTAGGGTTTCCGGGGTACGGAGATTTCTCCCATGAACTAGCTCTGCTGGGCTAAAACCTGTAGAATCATGCGTTACCGTCCTAAGAGTTAAAAGCGCATGGGGCAGATTAGCTTCCCAGTCACTACCGTTTTCCACGCATAGCACTTTTAAAAGCCTTTTTACTGACCTGTGCCATCTCTCGATAACGTTTGAGGAGGGGTGACATACACTTGAATGGTTTAGTTTTACCCCAAACATTTTTAGGAAGGCTGTCGTTAAATTCGAAGTGAAACTCCTCCCAAGGTCCGTTTGTATGCTAGACGGGTAACCAAGTCTACTAAAAATCATGATCATCGCTTCAATGACCTTTTCCGAGAGCATATCTGGTATCGGTATTGCTTCTGGATAACGTGAATAAACACATATTGCTGTGAGTAAATATTTATTCCCTTTTTTTGACGTCGGTAAGGGACCTACTAGATCGCACGATAATTTTGAAAATACTTCTGAAATTATGGGAACTAATTTTAATGGGGCTTTCTTAGTTTCCCCCGCTTTTCCCATTACCTGGCAAGCATGGCATGACTTGACAAAATCCTCGATTTCCCTAATAATATTAGGCCAGAAAAAATATCTCAATATTTTATCTTTTGTTTTTGATTGGCCCACGTGAGCCGCTATACCTTCGTGACAAGCACTAAGTATCGCTTCCCTGTACTTAGTTGGGACAACTAACTGTTTTCTTTCGAATCCGTGATGATCCGTTACTTTCCTCATTACTAAATTCTCTTTAATTTCGAAATTTGATTTCTTTTGTTTTGCTTTTTCGCGAATGTCTCGTAGCGAGGAATCCGTCTCTTGTTCGGTTATGAATTCTGCCCTTTTAATTCTCGACAAGCCGGTCCCTGAGTCTTCCCCTGCTATCGGTAAAAACTCGTTATCTGACCTTTCCGGATCTGCCTGTTCCGTAAAATCGTTTTCCCCTTCCCTTGAGTTAGTTTCGGTTTCTTGTTCGCCTCCGTCACTCCCAGAGCTAGTTTCGCTTTTTTTCGCCTGCGCGCGCGTCATTACTGCGTTCAATGTTTTGATTTCGCGTTTTTTTCTCTCGTCGATGAGCTTCTGCGTATCATTCCCTAGTATATAATAGGACATATCTACGTCTCTATCAGTTACTATAGCCTTCGTCGAGATACTTCCTATTTCGTCAATTTCAAGCGTTATATTAGCGGTGGGCAAACAGCGAACATCATTTAAGAGTGGTTGTTTTATCCACATAAATTCCCCATCTAATTGACTGTGGTTTATAAATTTACTGGAAATGACATCGACACACGTACCAGAATCTCGTAATACCGTAATTTCCTCCCCGTTAATACGAGCCTTACTTAAATATGGCGAAAAACCTTTTTCAAATTCTTGATTTTTATTTAAACGCCCTACAAACGTGGCGTTATTTTCCCTCTTGTGTTTTTCCGGGCACTGGGCACGATAGTGCGAAAAACTTCCGCAAATAAAACATTTGTTTGCTCTCTTTTGCTCAAAAACACGGTTTCTTTCTTTATCGGGATCCTTGTATCTCCAATTCGTTTTAGTTTCGGCCGATTTCTCAACACGCGGTTTATCTTCGAGTCTCGGTTTTTCTGATTTTATGGGAAAATTTCTCGGGTTCCAGATTTTTTTCGAGGGCCCTTTGACTGCCTCAAACTCGTCTAAACACTTAACTAGAACTAACGGGTCTTTGAAATTTGCCCAAGAGTCAATAAAATGCTCTTTATATTCTATCGGCGTACGACGCTTAATTTGGTCTGTTACCAATAATTTCTTTAAGTCTTCGAAATTTGAAATTTCTAGTCCGCTTAACCACCCTTCTAGATAACTATTTAACTCGAAAATAATATCCTTCCAAGGGGTGCCTGGTATCCGAGAATGCCTTGTAAATTTCTGGCGATACGCTTCAGGACTTAGCCGAAAGCGTGCTAACAAAATCGATTTCACGTGCGTGAAATCGTCGATTTTTTCTGCTGGCTTGCGCAAAATTAATTCTGCAATATCTGCCGGGAGCAGTGATAAAAGATGAGTCACAAGCTCTTCTGTTTCTATGCCTGCTCGAGAGGATTGCCGTTCAAAGAGGTTTAAAAACAGAGTAATATCTGATCGTTCTGGATCGAATTTATGCATTAACGCTTTTAAAGGGGGTTTCTGACTCCTCTCAGATCCGCTACTTGACGTAGATTCACGTCTATTCGCATTTTGAGTTAATCTCAATTGCTCTAATTGAAATTCCCTTTCTTTTTGTTTTTCTTCGCTGTCCCGCGCCGCCCTTTCTCTTTCTGCTTCTAATTCTCGCTCGACCCTTTCTCTTTCTGCCTCTAATTTTTCCTGTTCCTTTTGTGCGGCTGTGTTAGCCTCCCTATCTTGTACAATATAATTAGCCTGCGATAAAGTAAGATCTTTATCATAATCTGCCGCTGATTCAATTTTCTGTATAATTACAGCTATTTTGTCACTCTTATCAATATCAATTCCCAACTCGTCTGCTAACATTTGCAAATCGATTTTTCTACATTGCTTTAAATCAGTAATGACTGTCATTTTTAGACTGAGTTGCCCTAACCGAAATTTCTATTTATTTCCTAACAACCTATAAAATTACCCTAGCATATATGCAATGTTAATTTTATACATACACTTTACTACACAATTTAAACACAGTAAATGAGAATGAAATGAAAAGTATATACATGAAAAGTACACAATTTACCGATTCAACACTTTTTTTTTCAACCGACCACAATACAAGTAAGTACCTGTACTTATTTCTAATTCTAGAAAAACATTGCCAGTTTTAGCATTCAGATTTTTCGAAAACTACACTTTAAAAATGTAAACATAAATAATTTTAGATCAACAGGTAACAATATCCCTTTCTGTTTAGAAGCCTCTAAAGAAAATTTAAATTTATGACTAACCTCATAACATTTATGCTGCTAAAAAAAAGTTTTACAAGAGTTTACAATTTTACAAGAGTTGTACACTCTTTTTTTTTCTTTCAAAACTTTCTGATTTGTTCCGTTTTGTCCGAAAAAAAATGCATTTAACATTTAATGTTTTTATCATAAAAAAAAGAAGGAATTTTTTTTTTTTTTTTTTGCAATACTCTTTACTAATTTCTTAATTTTAGATTAAAATAATAAAAGTATAGAAACATAGTACATAAATTTCCTTACTGAATTTAATTTTGTGCAATAATTATGAAACAGAGCCACTCAAAATTTAGAATGAATGAGCTTACCTATTTCCGTCGTCTGCATCTCTCTTGGGGCATCTTTCCGTCGGAGGGTGTTGGGTGCTACGGGCAGGTTGCGGCTGGGTGGCCTTTCGTCGGTTAGGCGTTGTATCTCCGGTTATGGCTAGGTGCCTTCGTCAGCTAGGCGCTGGGTTTCTCTTAGCGGCTGGGTGCCTTCGTCAGCTAGGCGCTGGGTTTCTCTTAGCAGTTGGGTGCCTTCGTCAGCTAGGCGCTGGGTTTCTCTTAGCGGCTGGGTGCCTTCGTCAGCTAGGCGCTGGGTTTCTCTTAGCGGCTGGGTGCCTTCGTCAGCTAGGCGCTGGATTCTATGGATGATTAACTCTGGAACTGCACGGCGAACTATAGTCCTGGGCTAGTGGCTCCCGCTGCCACCAGCTGTAATAACTTTGCCTCTTATAGATTAAAGCTAAGTGGTTGGTAGCGTAAGTGCCGCTCGGCAAATAATCCAGGCAATTTAATGGAGAATCAATTATTTATTTGTAACAATAAAAAAGGTTCTCTGTATTAAATTTTATATACAGCATAAATCATTTTAGAACTCGTAGGATCTTAATCCACCAGCTCCAAGTCCAAAGTTCTATTTCAGTCCACAGAATGTTCAGTTTATAAATCACGTAAAGTTTCTACAATTCAGCAACACGGCGTTCTCTAAACACCGAAGATGAGACTTGTCACCGGCACTCTCCTAGCGAGAGTCCTCTTCCTCCGGCTCACTTGGGTGACGTCACCCTCTGCAGCTCCCGATCCGAGCTGATCCACTTTTCTCAGAGAACAAATCCGAGCTCCGAGCTCTGTTCTCTCCTCTTCTCACTCCGAGATCAAAATCCCCCCTCCAAAACCCTGGCTTCCTCTTTTTCTTCTCAGCCAAGACCTCCCCTAAAGGTCACGAACCAATCATCAACCTTAATGATCTTTTCTCATTAAAAGATTCGTAACATCGTCTTATCATTCGTACCTGAAAATACACGCCTATGGCGACAATATGTCTGGTCTCTGATCCTCTGTACTTTCATTTTTGCGTCGGCGTACTATCAAAGGTGCGACTCGTGTGGTTCCCCATTCACGTTAGTGTCGCCCGCCTGTCTTTTCAGCTGATCGATGATGATTTAGCGATCCTTTTAAATCGCCGATCTTTTCATCTTGAGAATGAAAGCCATTTTGTGTTTTCAGTTCCATAGTGAAATCTCTTTTCAGAAAAAATGTCTTTAAAAGCCTGTGATAAATCTAAATTATCACAATGGAGACGCCTAGAATTTGACGCCTGCAGCACGACACGTGTAATAGCACTTTTAAACCCTTTAACGGACAAAGCATTTTCGTTTCTAAGATATTGAAACAAGTTGTTGGCGCCGGTAATTTCAAACAAATATATTTGTAAAAAAAGGGGGGGGGGAATTTTTCACATACATAATAAAGCGGATTTTTTTAAATTAAAATTCCGGTGTCGTCGTTGCATATCGGAATTAAAATTATGTGGTTTCGTAGTGAAACCAATGAAAATTAAAGGGTTAAAATCATGCTGGAAACCATTTTTGTAAATAGGTCTCTCAAAATCATCATCGCCGACTTAAGCAATAATTCAAATATAGAAAAATACTTTCCAATGAGATGTTTTTTTTAACATTAGAGGATTCATCTCATCTTCAGTAACTTCAACTACGATTTCGAGCACATTTCCAAGCAAACGTCCTGTTGTTCGGATAGGAATATCAGAACTCACAGCGCCAGGTATAACAATAATAACAGTGATAACAGTTCAATTTTCTGTAATCACGCTTACGTCCCACGCAATGACAATAGGAATATTTTTAACTGTTCTCATATGTAACGATCATCTCTAACAATAATAGCGACAATGTTGATATTGGTTTCTGTAAGCGCAGTTTTGGAGCATAGAGGCCATCTTCCTTTGAAGATTATTTCATTTCTCTTCCTTAAACACTTTTACTAACTGTGCTACAGAGAAGAAAATACTCTCCATACGTTTCCTATAGTATACACAGTGACTGATGATTCCTTCAAGGGAAATCAAAATTTTCAGAAAGCAAGAACATATTGTTCATTGCGTGTTACCTCCACCACTCCAGTACGCGATATAGAAAGCATCTGAACTTTTATCGCTGCCGTTCCCGTACTATTGCAGGGCTTCCAAATGGTCCGCAAACTGAAAAACAGATTTTTTTTTAGAGATATTTTCCTTTTAGATTTATCTTGCAAATTGCCATGAAACAAACATTGGAAGTTATTTCTAGCGCAAATACAGTAGAAACATATGAAATTTTCTATTAAAAATATTTATATTCAGTTCGCGGACCATTTGAGAATCCTCTTATTTAAAAAAAATGCCACGTTTGCATAATATATTAAGTTGATAATGAAACATAAAATTAAAAGTGTATATAACAAAGTGTGCTGATTAAAAAGTATGCTTTTTCTTTGTTGAACAGCTCTCGCAGATAGTTACAACTATTTCTTTCAACCTTTGAAGCGTTAATAAAGTTAACCTTATGATACTGTTATGGCATCATATAATTTTAATCCCTAATTGTCACTTTGGCACAAGGCTTTTTAATATCACTTTTATTTAGAATGTGAAAATGTATTTTTACTTGCTTGCAATTGAATTTTCTAGTATATACTGGTGTCATTCAATTATTTGGATATTTCACGAATACAAGAACCTTGCCCCTGAAAATGTTTAAAAGTAGCGATTTCAAACGACATTTCCAAATGTAGTCATCACAATTACGTTCAGTTCTGTCGAATGATTTAATCGACACTGGCTGCACGACGTAAACAATATACAGTGGACCTCGTCATATCGCATCTGTCGGAATACAATTAACACCTTGCGCACGAACGACCCGTATACGTGCCGCAAAAAGAGCTCAGAATCCTTCTATATTCCCACCAGTAAAATTGTACAGTGAAATTTGCCGTATTTGCGTTTTCTCGATTTAAAAATGCACAAATTTCTGTTTTTAAAAACCGGTGAAAAAACATTAAAAAATCCGTAAAAGACTGTCGTCACGAAGAGTTTAAGGGTCTGCAGATATATAACGATAGCAACTTTTTGGTATTTTTAGCCCACTACCCTTTATGACATCATACGTTATCCTTCTACAAATCCTTCCTCACCCCGAATGATATCGTTATTACTGTTTAAAAGTTAATTTGATTATTGCGTTTTCTCGATTTAAAAATGCACAAATTTCTGTTTTTAAAAACCGGTGAAAAAACATTAAAAAATCCGTAAAAGACTGTCGTCACGAAGAGTTTAAGGGTCTGCAGATATATAACGATAGCAACTTTTTGGTATTTTTAGCCCACTACCCTTTATGACATCATACGTTATCCTTCTACAAATCCTTCCTCACCCCGAATGATATCGTTATTACTGTTTAAAAGTTAATTTGATTATTGCGTTTTCTCGATTTAAAAATGCACAAATTTCTGTTTTTAAAAACCGGTGAAAAAACATTAAAAAATCCGTAAAAGACTGTCGTCACGAAGAGTTTAAGGGTCTGCAGATATATAACGATAGCAACTTTTTGGTATTTTTAGCCCACTACCCTTTATGACATCATACGTTATCCTTCTACAAATCCTTCCTCACCCCGAATGATATCGTTATTACTGTTTAAAAGTTAATTTGATTATTGCGTTTTCTCGATTTAAAAATGCACAAATTTCTGTTTTTAAAAACCGGTGAAAAAACATTAAAAAATCCGTAAAAGACTGTCGTCACGAAGAGTTTAAGGGTCTGCAGATATATAACGATAGCAACTTTTTGGTATTTTTAGCCCACTACCCTTTATGACATCATACGTTATCCTTCTACAAATCCTTCCTCACCCCGAATGATATCGTTATTACTGTTTAAAAGTTAATTTGATTATTGCATTTTTTCTTTTATTTGCATACACACATTCGGTTACACTATTTATTATTCGCATATTTTATCTATTCAAAAGAAAAGAAGTCAATAAAATATGAATGCCAGATAGGAAATTACTTTATACAGTGTAACTATTAACGATATTTATTAAACCCTTCGTGACGAGAGCCTTTTACGAAATTTTTAATGTTCTGTCACCGGATTTTAAAAACTGAAATTTGTGCCTTATTAAATCGAAAAAATGCTGTGATTAAATAAGGCAAATTTTACAGTAAAATTTTACTGGTGAGTACAAACAAGGATTCTTAAGCTTTTTTGCGGCACGTATATGTGTCGCTCGTCCTCAAGGGGTTAATTACTATTTAAAACTAATTGTAATGCATTAAAGAAGAGTGATGTATTTTTCACATGTTCTCGCAGGTGTGTGTGTGTACGGGGGAGTGGAGACTGAAAGTAGCACCAGCTCGTACAAATTCGTGCCTTTTTGTATCGTGCTACACGCTGCGTGACATCGTTCTAAATATGGTGCGATGTGCTACAATCATTGTAAAATGTAGAGACGATGGTAGTTTCATTATTCTTAACAGCTTAACCGATTTGCCCGTACGACGTACGGGCAAGAAGAGTTTGCTTAATCTACCACTTAAAGCACTTTGACACACTTTGACACCAGTAAATCTTTTAAATACAATTTCGCACTATTTAATGTAAAAAATGTTTAGTCTAAATATTATGAATACTTTAGCTTAAAAAAGTGGTGTTTATCCCATATTTTCAATTTATTGTACGTAAAAATGAATCAGTTAAATGGTTAACCTTTTGAGTGTCGGTGGGATATATTTTATCCCACCTAATCAAAACGAGATTCTCACCAGAAGCTTTTAACGAAATTTTATATTTTTAACTTTGGCGACAAGATGTTGAAAAATTACCTGCTCTTATTTTAAAACAAAATTTTTGGATTTTTCCGGTGATAATTCAATATTAGAGAGACATTATTACGTGCCCCTCGAGGGGTAAAGCACTACTTTTAACAATCTGTTCTATATCTATACAATGGTGTTATGAATAAAAAGGAGGAGAAGACACATAGCTTAGTATCTAACAGTTGCCAATAAAATAACTGAGTAAGTTGTCACAAGATGGAGTTGATTTTTTACTTATTTTTAACTATTTCTCATTACTTCTGGGACAAAATTCTACAGTAAATATGAATGCATAGCTGCCAACTTTTACGCATTTTTCTTACCACAAAAATTTTATAGTAAATATTGTCTAATCGTCAAAATCTTGCCATTAAACAAATGGAAAATCTCTGTACAATTTTAGAGGTAGCAGAAATGTGTAAAATTTGGCAGCTATGTGAATGGGAGATTTTGTCTTATCTAAGCACCTTATTCATGAACAAATTGTTTCACAAATATGGGTAAATTTTATATTTAATTTTATTGGTGTCACTTTGCCAGATATTATAACCTTTTTTAACAACTCTGATAGGCGGTTGTTTAGGTTTTCACAATATGGCGAAAATGCAGTGCTTGTTAGCGGCGAGTGTAAACCTCTACCAGTGAAAATGAATATTTGTTTTTGTTTTTATATATATGAGTGAAATTCTACATGAAAATAGCGTTTAAATACGAAGCAATTTTTTATTTAATTATACGAGTGGTATTTTGCGCTGGCGGTAATCAAACTTTTCGAATTTGGTTAGATGTTTTTTGGTTATAAACTGATGCCGGGATTTATTTATATCTCATCGTTAGTCGTAGCGCTGTGTATTTATGAAGACTATTCCATCTTGTGCAGCTGTTGTAGCATTATCAACCAAGGTTCGATTTAAGCGGTATCGCATCGCAATTTACGATTCAAATTTAACTAAAATGCGATTCAAGAAATGCATTGCATCGCAATCATTGCGATGCATATTTCCCACACCCTTTGTTATGTCATGTACACTTAAAGTTAAAATTTAAAGATTTTTTACACGACATACGTTGTGTTTTCACTCTCCCCAAGTGTTTATTAATGGAAGTACAGCGAGACGCCATTACTGGGCGCAGTTTTTCCAGTAAACACATGATTTGTCCCCGCCCCTTAAAAAAAAAAAAAGTAAATTTTCAAGATTTAAAAGTTACGTTAACTATTTTTTATTTGCTATACAAAAGTGTGTAACTGCTATTCAAAACTGACTTCGAATAGCAGTTACTGCTATGCAACTTTCTTTTTCTAAATCGACCCCTGTTGTCAACATATGAGTTTATATAGAGAACATATGATATGCAAAGCTGGATATCGTCCTCATAGCTTAAAATGGTAGAGCACATGGAGAGATTTTCCAAGGGTTCTGGGTTTGATTCCTTGCTTGGACATTTTTCACTCTGCTGGTATTACACTTATTTAGCAATCATATAAAAATCGGTTGTATTAAATATTCAAAAATTTCAAGCGGAATTTCCCTGCTGAAAACTAATTAAAATTAAATAAAAATATATAGGAATCGTACATTTTAATTAATAGAATTTCATTAGTAAATGGAATATTTATTAAACAATATGAAAATCAATAATTACATGCTTTTGTTTATTTAAAACTATAATGAACTGATTTAGAAAATTTAACGTAAAGATTTTATGTCATCCCTAAGAAAACAATTATTTTGGAAAACTGATGCCAATTAGTAATTTTTATCTTCACATAATGAGAACCTGCAGCGTTTGTTAATTATTCTAATGTAGTAATTAAAGTTCGAAAACAATTAACCAAAATGAGCAATGAGCTTAAAGAGTCAGTTTTACTGTAATATTTTTATATCAAAAACTTACGTGTCAGCATTTCAAATTTTAATTAATAATTGAAAATATGATATTCTTTGTAGTCATGTTATAAAAAAAGTCAACTATTGATTACTTTTAATTTTATTTTTCAACAATAATACTACAATAGTTTTTTACAGCCAATTTTCTATCCACAATGCCTAACATTAAATATGCCCATAATCAGTCATGTGATAGATACCAATAAAAAAAATTTCGTTTCAAGCAATAAAAATTTTTCATAAAATAAATAAAATACACGTTACATAAAATTAAGTAGCATAAATTCGTAAGTCAATAAATTCCACTATATTCTTACAGTGTTGCGAGTGGGCTACTTTTTTAATAAATCACATTTCTTAACCACTTAACTATTTTTTTACATAAATTTAAAATATGGGATCTACACCATTTTTTTAAGCTAAAATATATATTTTTATATTTTACCTAGCCATTTTTATTAGTAAAAAGCATGAAACTGTATTTAAGCCCTTCGCGGCCGGATCTTTTTTCGAAATTTTTAATCTTTTGTGACCGTTTTATAGAAATTTGTACCTCATTGAAGCGCGAAAATGCTTCCATTTAACAAAGCAAATTTTATATTAAAATTGTACTGGTGGGAATAAATAAGGATTCTGATCGCATCATGTGGCACGTATACCGATCGCTCGTCCCCAAGGGGATAAAAAAAATTAGTGGTGTCAAAACGCTTTAAGTGAGGGATTAGGCAAACTCTTCTTGCCCGTACAACGTAAGGGCAAATCAGTTAACCCTTTGCGGCGTGGTGGTTTCATAGATATACCACTTAATTTTTATTCCCAAACGCCACACCATCACCCGAATTCTGTTAAAAAAAAATTCGGTTTATTGAATGCTGGAAATATAGCGTTTTCATATTTAGAAATAAAGTTGTTTCCAAATTCCGGTGTCAGCCATTAATTTCTACACTTAAGCAATGAATTTGCTCTGCGCCGCAAAGGGTTAAGTGGTTAATTAACACAACTTTTCTTGAGTAGAATTTCCCGCGTTTTCATTAATTGATATGTCTTGAAATAAGGTAAATTTTACCAATTCAGAAAAGTGGTGCAAATCAAGAATTCTGAATTTTTTAAAAAGTGACCCACTAGCGACACAGCATTCGTTCGGGTAATAATTCTCATTGTTATTGAGTAGAGAGACGGTTTCTGTCTACCAAGATATAAATTTATGTCAACTTTTTCAACTTTTTCAATTTTTTTTTGTCAACAATCAGTTTTTTTTTTTTTTTTTTTTTTTTTTTTTTTTTTTTTGTAAGGCGTATGAAATTCGTACACTAAAACATATTATGTAGTATAAATATAGTAGTGTATAATATAAACCTGAGAAAGCTAACTAGAAAACTAATTTACCAATAACTTCAAGAAAGGGACGTCCAATGACTTCCAATGACTTCCGTTCTATCCCCTTGAAGGGTAAGCAATAATGGCTTTGAATTTTGAATTCGCTCCGTAAAAATCGAAAAATTTGCTAATAAATTAAGAAAAAGAATAAGCTTTTTAGAATTTTGCTGCCAAAGTTAAAAATGTAAGATTTTATTAAAGTTTCTGATAAAAATCTCATTTGAATTAAATGGCATAAAAGATATCCCTCCATTCCGCAAGAGTTAAAATCTAGAAATCACAAGAACATACTATTGCCAATCTAAATAGTGCTTCGTAGTTTGCTTGTTTCATAGCTTTTAACCTGTAAAAACATTGTACTTATAAAGAATATTGTGGAAACATGAAACAATTATTAGGAAAAAATTAACATTGCCTCAAAATAATGAAACATCAACTGTAACAGGTTCCACAAATGCTGATTACCACCGGGTCAGAATGCCACCAATAAACTTCAATAGACATTTTTTCCTTATTTAATGTCTTAATAATGCAGAATTTCAGCCATGAACATATATTCATTTTTACTGCTGGGTATTTACATATGGAGGTAGTCATATCTTTCGTTTCCGCCATACTGTAACAACCTAAACAACTGAAAATCAGTGAAAGAGATCATAATGCCACGGCCAATTTCCATCAGTAAAAAAAGGAATAGAAAATTTTACCGTGTTTGTGAGAGAAATTCTACTTGAAAAAGCTGCTGAGATAAGTTAAAACTTTCTATTCAAATTTACCGGGAAAGCTCTTTTTGGCAATAATCAGAAACTGCTGATCTGATGTAAGAAATTGCCACACTCCTGTGACAACCTCCTCGATTACTTCATTTGTAACTGATAGACGCTACATTGTATATTTTCTCTTTAAAAACTCTGGCAACGCTGTTTTACCCTATGATGTGTGTTTAAATTGTTGACATCGGTCGGTCGACAACTCCTCCAAGTTTCCTTATGTCTTTGCATTTTCTCCCAAAGTAACCGAAAAAATGCTCCACAATTTACACAAGTTATGTGCAAAAAGAAACGGTGTAAGAAAAAAGTACTATTCAGCATAGGTCATCGATAAAGTCGCTGCCATCGAAATACTCAAGGTCGGAGGACACGAATTGTGATGTCATCACTAATCGACAAACTTCTCAGTAATATTGGAATTCACACAGGAAATGTTTGAATAGTAACTTTTTTTTATTTTATTTGTGGGTAATTCATCTTATAAAATTTGATCAATATTTATTTGTCAATTTTGTAGTAACGATTAGTGTTGCAGTGGGAGTTGTCATATAACAGTAATAGGTGTAGGTGTAAAGCACCGCAGCAAAGTTACATTTAACGTTTAACTGTGGAGTAACGTAGATATCATTTTTCTAAAACTCCCCGCTAGTTAATCTTTACAAGCATTTTTTTTCAAAAAACAATATCAAACTTTTTTAAGCATTAAATTTCCTGTAATTTGATACCCCACACGATTATTTAACACTTCAAATCATGTTTTTCAAAAATTCGAAACCCTTCATTTTTTGCCATATTTTTTTTATTTACTTCTATTTTTAAAAACAAATATCATAATTTTTATCAGCTTAAAATTTCCTTTAATATGATACCTCACATGGCTGTTTTCGATTTTTAAAAATTTTTCGCATTTTTTTCAAGATGGCCGCCAACAAACGCATTTTGCGCAACTGTAAGAATGTATATTTTTAGTATGTTCATTAGGAGCGTGTTACCTGCCATATCATATTCTTTATCAGCTCAAAATTTCCTTTGATATGATACCTCACATGGCTGTTTTCGATTTTCAAAAACTTTTCGCTTTTTTTCAAGATGGCCGCCAAAAAACGCATTTTGCGCAACAGTATGAATGTATATTTTTAGTTTTTTCAACTGTACGAATGTATATTTTTAGTATGTTCATTAGGAGCGTGTTACCTGCCATATCATATTCTTTATCAGCTCAAAATTTCCTTTGATATGATACCTCACATGGCTGTTTTCGATTTTCAAAAACTTTTCGCATTTTTTCAAGATGGCCGCCAAAAAACGCATTTTGCGCAACAGTATGAATGTATATTTTTAGTTTTTTCAACTGTACGAATGTATATTTTTAGTATGTTCATTAGGAGCGTGTTACCTGCCATATCATATTCTTTATCAGCTCAAAATTTCCTTTGATATGATATCTCACATGGCTGTTTTCGATTTTCAAAAACTTTTCGCATTTTTTCAAGATGGCCGCCAAAAAACGCATTTTGCGCAACAGTATGAATGTATATTTTTAGTTTTTTCATTAGGAGTGTGTAACCTGCCATTTGCAACAGGAATTATTTCTGTTCCAATTAGTTCCACCTCTAACGCTATTTCTACTGTACTATTAAACAATAATAGTCATTTAAGCTTAAATGTGAGAATTTGGAATCTCCCAATAAAGAATCAGCCAGATGCGTCAACACTGTGGAATTCCGCATCAAGCTGAATTTTTATTTAGGGATTCCGAATTCTCTCCAATAATTTTAGACAATAAATACTGTTTTATAATATGACAGTTATTCGACAAATAAAATAAAATTCTTATTTAAAAATGTCGGTGTGATTTCCAGCAAAAGTGAGAAGTCGGTCATTTGGTGATAACGTCACACTTCGTATCCTCTGGCCTTGAATGTTTCGATGGCAGCGATACAGGTCTAGAAGAACAGCAGTCAACGTGTTTACTTATTTTATAACAAAACTTTTGGTTTTAACTCTGTCCGGCGAGGAGTAAATCTGTTTGATTAAATCTGTTTCGCGGAGTAAAATCTTCCACCAGAATTTATACACGAATTTATTAGGAAATATAGATTCGCTCGGTTTCATTTAAGTTATAAAGGCACAAATTTTTAATTAACCCTTTGAGCTCTGCAGGGTAAATTTCTTCAAAATTCCAAATGTTATATTGGCTCCAGTATTTTGAAAAGAAAAAAAAATGTTTACGATATACGCGAAAAAATGAATTAAACATTTTTCAAATAATTTTTTTCGAATATTCCGATGCAATTGTGACATTTGGAAATTAAAATTATGTGGTAGAAATTTCAACCATCAGAGCTCAAAAGGTTAAATAAGCTTGATGCCAGGAAAACTACAATTAGGTGTCCTTTTTGAGGGACACTGCGCCGGAAAGGATTAATAAAAGTATTTTTTTTTTCCGAACGCTTCAAAGTGTCTCCCTTAGCACCTTTTAACTGTTAAGAATTGTCAGAGATGATTAATCCTTTCAAAGGTGAAAGTAGTCCAGTTTCTAATATTTTTAAACGGGACTGATTATCATCCGAATTTACGAAAAAAATTATTTTGGGAAACAAATATTTTTCATCAAATATACTATAAACACAAATTAGTTTTCGATTATTCTGGTCTAATTTTGTCTGTTGAGATTTCAAATCAAATGAAATAAATCACCACCTTTCAACGAATTAAAATTAAAGTCTGGATAGTTTCTTCCTTTACTTCAATTAGAAAGATTAAATTATTTCAGTTTTAAATATATTGCTGAGGTGTAATTACTGAAAGATGTTTGGGCAAATTCAATATTGAGAATGATAGCCCTAATAATTGAATTTTATTTGGGCGACAATTACTTCACTTCAATTGTCTATTCTAATCAAGGTTCGCACACTTCTTGTAATTTCCAAGGACTCTGCCACCACTATTAAAAATAAGAAAATTTGCATTTAATTTTTAAACCACAAAATTCGCAACCCCCACCTTCACTCACAGGTTTTAAGATATTTTTCTGCAGTGAAACACTTTGAAAATATTCTTAAAATTTAGTGGTATAACTGTGCGAACCCTGATTCTAAGGAAAATATATAACTTCATCTTATTAAATAATACATTAAGAATACATGAAAATAAAATTTTTGAATGAATAAAAGGTGGATATAAAAACAAAAACATACACAATTTCTTTTATTAATACATTAAATCCTGTGAATATGTTTTAATTCTAGGACCGCAAAAAAGTGACAGTACTTTAAAGGTAGGTGTCTGTAATTCACAGTTTGTTACAATTTTACGATGTTTACCTACGGTTTGAACTTAAAAGTATTTTTAAATGAAAATAGTTTACATTTTTTATTTCTGCAAATGACATGTTCTGAAAAACACATAATTACATTTTACTTTATAGACGTAACTTATTTATTTATTTATTTATTACATTATTATATAAAGTAATATATTTTTATAAGATAATTTATGATATTCCTCGTCATTTTGCTTAATTCCATTTTTAGGTGCGATCGTAATTATGTAAATACGTGGGACTTATAGTCGTTGTTCAGTCTGTACGTCCGTTTGTTTGTCTGATTGCATATAACAGCGCAAAAACTTTTCAATCGAATTGTTTGAAATTTGAAAATATATAGTTATTGCATAATTTTGTAGAGTGAATTCGAATTTCATAAAAATCGGATGAATAGTTTAATTACAAGGAAAGTCAAAAGATCCTGTTATATTATGGCCAACGGGAAAAAATAGTTTCAAAACAATTTTTTCACATTCTTCCGAACATAAATAAAATTAATATGAATCTATGAAGTATATACTAAAATATACATTCTGTACAGTATGTGGTGCAAATAATATTTGTTATTAATTTACGTCAAATATACCAATAGTTTTTTTATCACCAGAACTCCATTTGTGACACCTTTTTAACCCCTTCGGGACAGCAACCTTTTAGGAAATTTTTATTGTTTCGTTACCGGTTTTTAAAAACAGAAATTTGTTTCTTATTAAATCAAGAAAATGCTCCGATTAAAGAAGGTAAATTTTACAGTAAAATTTTACTGGTGGGGATAAACACTGATTCTTAAGCCTATTTGCGGCACGTATGCGTGTCGCTCGTCCCCAAGGGGTTAAATGATACAACATATAAAGCAATTTACAAATGCAAGAAATCGTCAGAAAATTCAAGAGTCACCGTTTTTAGGTGCGTTCGTAATTATATAATACGTAGCACCTATAGTGGTCGTTCAGTCCGTCCGTCTGTCCGTCCGCATATAACAACGCAAAAACTACCCAACCGAATCGTTTGAAATTTAAAATACATAATTATTGCATAATTTTGTCGAGTCATTTCAAATTTTATGAAACTCGGATGCATAGATCAATTACAGGGGCAATCAAAAGTATTCCATTACATTACGGTCAATAAGGAAAAAAGTTTCAAATGCATTTTAATTGTTTGAAATTTAAAATACGCAATTATTACATAATTATGTCGAGTTATTTCAAATATTTTGATAATCGTGTGCATAGATCAATTACAGGGGCAATCAAAAGTATTCAATTACATTATGGTCAATTAGGAAAAAGTTTCAAATATATTCTATACGTTTGAAATTTAAAATACATAATTATTACATATTTTTGTCGAGTTATTTCAAATTTTATGAAAATTGGATGCATAGATCAATTACAGGGGCAATCAAAAGTATTCCATTACATTACGGTCAAAGGGGACAAAAGTTTCAAATGCATTTTAATCGTTTGAAATTTAAAATACGCAATTATTACATAATTATGTCGAGTTATTTCAAATATTTTGATAATCGTGCGCATAGATCAATTACAGGGGCAATCAAAATTATTCAATTACATTATGGTCAATGGGGAAAAAGTTTCAAATATATTCTATACGTTTGAAATTTAAAATACATAATTATTACATAATTTTGTCGAGTTATTTCAAATTTTATGAAAATCGGATGCATAGATCAATTACAGGGACAATCAAAAGTATTCCGTTACACTGCGGTCAATGGGAAAAAATGTTTCAAATGCATTTTAATCGTGTTACACTCATGCGAACTTAATAAAATTTATATGCAACTATAAAGTACATATTATAATATACATCATACATAATTTGTGGTGCAAAGAACATTTGTTATTGATTTACAAGGCCACACAAAAGTATTCCATTACATAATGGTATAGGGAGAACATTGTTTGATGAGCGTTTTAAATGTAATTCACTGTTAACAATTTTATGAGATTGATATATGAAAGTAATATTTTTAAAACTTCGTTATCGTACGAACGCACCTAATTTGCTACGCTTCACGTGCAATTTCCAATTTGTTTTCCATTAATGCAGAGGTGATATTATCTAGAGAAATTTTTATTGTCCTACAAGAACCCTGATTCTTTTAACATCTACTCTGCTTTCATACGATGAAAATATTATTTTAAAAATAGTTGTAAAAGACGAATAAACTTTTTTCCATATGCTGCGATCCCTGTTAGTGCGGCTCTGCCTCATGAATACTAGAAAAAATCGCGAAAAGCTGCCTGCAACAAAGATTCAGGGGGAGTTCTACCCAGCTATGGAAATACTTAATTTATTTTTCTTTTAACATTTAACCACTTAATCATCGCGCCCGAGACATTCACAGGCTGCAAGCTTCATGGCTTTTATTCAGAATTGTTTGATTCCCACCAGCTTTATAAAATTGTGTAAGTGGTTTTATTCTGGTATCATTTTATTTGTCATTAAATAAAATGAATATTTATGTTTCAAAAAACTAGTTGCAATAATGAATTTGAATTTTTAAACCACAATTTAATGCGACCATTAAATAGTTAAATTTTTGAAAACTATTAGATAGTAAATTTTATTTTATTTTATTTTATTTATTTATTTTTTTTATTATGTGAGAATAGATGATTAAATATGAAAATCCTCGGAGTGCAATTCCGTTCGCAAGACTACCTCTCAAACGCTAATATGTGTTTCGGAAAATTAAAAGTGTAATAATGTTTAAGAAACTTCCCCGGAAAAACTTCTGGTCTGATTACCGAATAATTATTATGAAAAATATTGTGTTATTATTTTTTTTTAATAATTTATATTGATTTCAAGTAAGAGGTATTTCCTCATATTTATAAACAATTTTTTCTTATATCTTGGCTTTATAAAAGATATTTTTATATAAGAAAAAGAGGTTTTTCTTTTCTTTTTTTTCTTTTATTTATTTATTTTTTGAAATTATAACAACGTTTGACTTTATAGAAGAGGCGTTGCGTGTAGGGAATAAAAACAATTAATTTATTATAAAAGAAAAAATATTTTTTAAAATTAATATTCATGTCTTAAGTCTTTATTCTAAGATACGCAAACTAAATTTTATGGGGTAAATGATTTTTTTTTTTTTTTCGGAAGAAAAATTAATTATTGTATATTTTATCAATCTGCTTCATAAAAAATCAATCAGTTCGATAAATGACTATTTTGACTTATTCATGAATTAGTTGATGGAGTTAAAATAATTTAAAAGTGTATTTACACTTCCATAGTTCTCTGGAATTCCTTACATGCGGTTTATTCGGTTAATCTGTTTTATAACTTTTTAGATGTGAGTACCAAAAAATTGCTTTTAGCAAATGTTGTGTTATTTTTTATTTTGTCCAAATACTTCAATTAGTAGAGCATTGCCAATTAAAGCCGAATGTTCTCGGCTTGTCTTGGGCTTATTTTCATTCTGTTGAAAAAAAATACTACATTTGCGAGTAGTATGATATGAAAAGGTAAAATTAGACAGGATTAGTTTTTATGCAAAGTGTATACAAAGACAAGAAAAAAACACTCAACCTGACGAAAAATACATATGAATTGCTTTGGGAAGTAAATCATAATCAAAAATAGACTTTTTAAATAAAACAAGAACTCTAAATATGATCAATGAAATATGACTGATGCGCAATCTGTCTCTCATATAACACAAAAAGTTGTAATGTTTTTCAGAAAATCAATTTATAATAGTTACGTTATTATGGATCTATTATTTTATCAATATTATCTTAAAACAGCAATAAATGGTGCATATAAAATATTACGAAATATGCAGCATTACATTATTTATCTGTTTATTGTTGATTTTAAACCTTTTCTTTTCACAAATGTTCATTATTTTTGTCATAAATTGTTTCACTCTTTTTCTTATAAAAATTAATTCTTTTAATCCCTGGAAGACAAGCAGTAATATCTGTAATATTAAATTCTCAATGAAAAAAATATTTTGAAATTAAGAAAAGCAAATTTTCAACATTTAACCGCCAAAGTTAAAAATAAAAAAATCCGTTAACCCTTTAACGTTCATTGGTTTCGCTACGAAACCACAAATTTTAAATTCCAATAATCAACATCGACACCGGAATTTTAATTTAAATAAATCCATTTTATCATATGTGCGAAAAATCACTTTTTCATATTCACAAACATATTTGGTCACAATTACCGGTGTCATTCATTTATTTCAATAACTCAGCAATGAAAATGCTTTGTCTGTTAAAGGGTTAACCCATTCGTTCCCAGCATCTTTTGCGTAAATTTTATTTGGTTGGCACCACTATTTTTAGAAGATTTGAGTTTAGTTCATTAATCACGAAAATGCATCATTTAAATAAAATAATTATTGCTTTTCTTTTTTACCGGTGTCAAAAACAGTGCTGAATGCACCTTTTGAAGCGTCCCTAAAAAGGGACGCTAGGCACTAATGGGTTAAAAGTTTTTGGCGCGAATCTCGTTTAAATTAGGCAGGGTAAAATATATTCCACCGTCCCTCAAGGGTTTAAAACATTTCTCCTCTGTGCAAAATAATATTGCAACTTTTGTTTATTTTCCTATATCTAGTAAAGAATGATAATAAAATATTTCACTGTGTGTTGTTCTAGACTACTGTGTTCTAAAAATATAAATGAAACGAAACGAAATCACGATACGGCTTTTCTGTTATTGATTTTGATATTAATGTTCTGGAATACACTGAAAATATTAATTTGTCTAAAGCTTGGCAATGATCGCAAAGTTGGATTATTTATGCTGCAGGCACTGAAAACAATATCTGTATATAATGTGAAATGATTTCACCTTATCAGAAACAATGCTAACTTAGTAACCTTTAGGGCACAAATTATAGACAAGAAAATTTTATGACAGGTGGCTTGGTGTAGTAAAGAAACGTTGTAAAGAAAGTAGATAAAAATAATTTTGATAAAAACTATTTAAGTGTATTTTTTTAATTTTTGTGATGTAAGAGATACGGTGCAAAAATACTATTTTCCATGTCAATACATAAGAAAAAGGATTTTATTTTCCAATAAACTTTTTTGAATTTGCAGCAACATTCGACTTCATCGATTATGTGTTGTTTATAGCGGATAAAAAGAATTTATTTGCTACATAAAAGACAAATAAAAATTCTTTAAATAATATCCCTGTCTTTAATCTTTTTTCAAAGCTATATAAATTAAGTTTTATAAGGTAAATTATTATTTTCTCAGAAGAAAAAATAATTATTATACATTTTATTAGTCTGCTTCATAACAAAAATAAATAAATAAGTAAATCACTGAGTTTGAAAAAAAAAACTACTGTGACTTATTCATAAATTAGTTGACTGAATTCAAATAATTAAAAAATGTATTTATGCTTCCGCATTTCTCTGGAAATCATTACATGCGGTTTATTCGGTCGAGTTGTTTTAACCCGTTCCGGCGCGGAATGAGAAATTAGTAAAATGAGAAATTATCGACTGACACCGGAATTTACAAACGACTTTTTTAGAAATCAAGAATTCCCTAATTTTAGCTTCTATTATAAAAGAAAGATTTTATTAAAATATTATTGTTGCCATTCGGAAGTTTGGAATTAAAATTAGGCGTGTCCAGATCGGACACACTGCACCGGAAAGGGTTAAATAACCGATCAGACGTGAGTAACGAACAATTGCCTTTAGTAATTGTTGTATTGTTTGTTTTTTCGCTCAGATACCTCATTGCTGGAGCATTGGCAATTAACCAATTGACTCATTCTTTTATAACGAACAAAAGAAAAAAAACCGTAAGAACGTATTTAAAAATTTTAGTGGTGCCAATTAGCTTTAAGTAATTTTTTAAGCAAATTCTTGTTGCCTGTACGACGTGCGGGCAAATCGTTTAAGTGGTTAAAGCCAAATGTTCCAGGTTCGTCCAGGGCATTTGTTTACTCTGTTGAAATAAAACAAAAAACTACTTTTTTTTTTCTAAAATGTTTAGTGAATTGTCTCATATTAACTGGCAAAATATTATAGGATTAGAGTTTATGCAAACAGCACCTAAAGACAAGAATAAATCACTACCTGACGTGAAGAAAACGTGCACTGATTTGGAAAATAAATCATAATCAAAAATCGACATTTTTTTTCTAAAACTAGAAGGACCCTGTGTATGATCAATGAGATGTGACTGATGCTCAATCTTACTCTCAACAAACACAGAAATTGTAATGTTTTTCTGAAAACTAATTTGTAATGGTTACTTTTGGATCTCAAGGTTCGTACACTCCTTGGAATTTCCAAGGACTCTGGCACCACTATTAAAAATAAGAAAATTTACATTTAATTTTTTAACCACAACACCAGCAATCCCCACCTTTACAGTGTTGCCAGTGGGCTACTTTTTAAAAATTCAGATTTCTTGATTGGCACCACTTTTTTGAAACGGTAAATTATCTTTTGTTTTCGCTTTAAGTATCATGTCATTGAATAAGGCACATTTTATCATTTCTAAAAAGGGGTGCCAATCAAAAATCTGAATTAAAAAAAAGTAGCCCATCTGGCAACACTGCACCTTTATTCACAGATTTTACGACATTTTTCTGCAATGAAACACTTCGAAAATATTCTTAAAATTCTGTGGTAGAAATGTGCGAACCCTGGATCTATTTTTTATCAGTATTATTTTAATATTATAATAAATAGTATAAAATGTAACTGAATATGCGGTATTATTATTACTTATTTTTATAGTTGATTTTAACGTTTTTCCCGAATGTTCATTATTTTTTGTCATAAATTTAGCAGTTTCTCTCTTTTCCTAATACAAAATAATTCTTTTAGAACATTATTCCGCTATGCAAAATGATATTACTACATTTATTTCTTTTCCTATATCTAGTAACGCATGAAAAAATATTTCACTTTGCGTTATTCTCGAATGTTGTGCTCTAAAAATATAAATAAAATGGAACGCAATCACGATACGCCTTTCCTGTTATTGATTTTCATATTAATGTTCTAGAATATACCACAAATATTAATATCTCTGAAGCTTTGAAATCATCACAAACTTGGGTTATTTATACTGCGGGCACTGAAAACAATATCTGTAAATAATGTGAGATGGTTTCATCTAATCAGAAACAATGCTAACTTAGCAACCTCTAGGGCAAAAATTACAGAGAAGAAAATTTTGGTTTGGTATTGTTTTAATTGTTTACTATTTTTCAACATCACACAGTAAGAAAGTAAAAAAATATTTTAAATAAAAAACTTATTAATCCCTTGTGGACGAGCGACACGTATACGTGCCGATAAAAGTTTTAAAAATTCTTGTTTATCCACACTAAAAAAATTTTACTGTAATTTTTTTTCTTATTTGTTACTAAGAAAAGGGGAAGTTTTACTCAATTTTGATTAAAAAAATACTTTGCACCATAATTTTTATTTAAAATTGATTTGTTTATTTTACTTTTTATTCCTTTATATCTTTCAAACTTATTTTCTAAAGAAATTTCTTGTTGGGATGGAAACAGATTCTTTTAATTGTAATAAAATGACCGCGGACCGACTTTCTAGTGTTAATCAGAGCCTGTTCTCGATTTGATAAGGTACAAATTTCTGTTTTTAAAAATCGGTGATAAAACGTTAAAAATTTTGTAAAAGACTCGCGTCGCGAAGGGGTTAGGAATATATTTTTGATTTTTGTGATGTAAGAGATAGGTGTTAAATTAATTTTTCCGACGCAAACGCAGAAGAAAAAAGATTTTATTATAATATAAACATTTTTGAGATTGTAGAACGTGATTTGTAGGGGATAAAAACTATTTATTTACTATATAAAACACAATTTAAAAAACAAAAAAAATTAATATTCTTGTCTGGAGTTTTTATTCTAAGCTATACAAACTAATTTTAATAAGGTGAATGATTATTTTGTGGAAGAAAAATAATTAATGTACATTTTATTAATCTGCTTTATAACAAAAATAAATAAATAAATAAATAAATAAATAATAAAATCACTCAGTTAGAAAAATGACTACTATGACTTATTCATAAATTAGTTGATTGAGGTAAAATAATTTAAAAGTGCATTTAAACTTCCACAGTTCTCTGTAATTCCTTACATGCGGTTTATTCGGTCGAGCTGTTTTAAATAACCGACCAGATGTGAGTATCAAATAATTGTTTTAGTGAATGCTGTATTGTTTGTTATTTCGTCCAGATATTTTAATTGGTAAAGCATTTACAATTAAAGCCAAATATTCTCGGTTCGCCCTTGGTATATTTACACTCTATTGAAAAAAAGTACTACTTTATTCTAACTTGTTTGTGAGTAGTCTGATATATAAATTTCAAAAAAAGACAAGAATAATGTTTATGCAAAATGTATTCCAAAGGCAAGAAAAAAGCACTGCCTGACGAGAAGGACATACTATTGATTTGGGAAATATATCATAATCAAAAATCGACCTTTTATTAAAGACAGAAAAAACTTAACTATGATCAATCAAATGTGACTGATGTGCAATCTTTGTCTTATAAACATAAAAGTTGTAATGTTTTTCTGAAAATTAGTTTATAATAGTTACTTTATTACGGATCTGTTATTTTATCAATAATATCTAAGTACTGTATTAAATGGTGCATGTAAAATAATACGAAATGCGTGGTATTATATTATTTATTTGTTTATTGTTGGTTTTAACGTTTTTTTTTACGAATGTTCATTATTTTTTGTCATAAATTTAGCAGGTTCACTCTTTTTTCTAATGCAAAATAAATTCTTCTAAAACATTATTCCACTGTGCAAAATGATATCACATCATTTTTTTTTCTATATCTAGTGAAGAATGGGAAAAAAATATTTCACTTAGCGTTATTCTCGATTGCTGTGCTCTAAAAATATATATAAAACGAAATGAAATCACGATACACCTTTTTCTGTTATTGATTTTGATAATAATGCTGTAGAATACACCACAAATATTAATATCTCTAAAGCTTTGAGATCATTGAAAAGTAGGATTATTTATACTGCAGTCACTGAAAACAATGTGTGCACATAATGTGAAATGATTTCATCTAATGGGAAACAATGCTAACTTAGCAACCTCTTAGGCAAAAATTTACAGAGAAGAAAATTTTATGAAAGTTAGCTTGGAAATGGTTTAAGAGTTTATTATCTTTTACCATTACACAGTAAAGAAAGTAACAAAAATTGTCATATAAAAGCTTTATTAATTTTGTATTTTTTACTTTTGTGATGTAAGAGATTTGGTGTCAAATTACTTTTTTCCATGCCAATTTTTTAATGTATAGCAAATATTTTAAAGTTTCGTAAATTTAATTCAATAATTTGTGAATATATTTTATTAGAATTTCATAAATATATCTGAAAATTAAATTTAAATATTTAATTCTGTATGGCTACTATGAGATAATATAGGCTTAATTGTGCTCTAATATTTTTAATACCATTAATTGCATTTTGTTCTTGTGATATGGAAACCATATCTGCCCTCCATACACAAGATGCTCAATTACTTATGATAAGATTATCCTCAGGCAACTATTAGTGTTTTTTTAAACTTTTAATGATCCTGTTTTCAAACTTAATGCTTTTTGTTTCATTTTTGGAGCCCATTTATTTAGACTAGCACATTCGTGCAGTATCTACAGTATTTATTGGAGTATCTAAAGTATTTTTTTTTTACGCTTTTTTTTATTATAAACTGGATTTTAACACAATTTTTTTTCTCGATCGATTCTAGTTTTGCAAAATTTCACGTCTGCAAAAAATTAAAGTATCTGTCGTTTAAATAAAAGCGCATCTTTCGTTTTAGCTGTCAATATACAAACGAAAACGTGTTAAATATCTCTAAGGTTACTTAAACACATAGTTGCCAACATCTTCCGCTTTTTTGGCCCGGAAAAAATTATAGTAAATTTTATCATGCCAAATCGCCGAAATGGGCCGATTAGATAAAGAAGAGATTTCTATTAAATTTCTATTAAATTTTTCCGGGCCAAAAAATCGGAAGACTTTGCATTTATGCTTAAACCCTTTAACGGACAAAACATTTTCATTGCTAAGATGTTGAAATAAATGAATGACACCGGTAATTACGAGTATTTATATTTGTAAATAAGAAATTTCACATTTTCCACATACATAATAAAATGGGTTTTTAAAATTAGAATTCCGGTGTCGTTGTTGCATATCGGAATTAAAATTTTGTGACTTCGCCGAGAAACCAATGAACGTTAAAGAGTTAAATGCAAATGAACTCTTATAGTGACACTGTTCCTGAACATGGAACAATCAATATGATTCCGAAATGCCACAATGACTCCAGAATTCTGGTATAAATATTTCCCTTTTATTACTTAAGAGAAAAATAGATTTTTCTTATTTTCAAATACATTTGTATGTAAATTTCGGTTTTATTCAGTCATTTCCACATTTTTGCAATAGGGGGTTTCCCTGTTCCGAAAAAGATTAAATAATGAATTCGATATGCATACTAAGAGATAATACAGGGTTGATTGTGTTATATGTATTTTTTAATGCTAATAATTACATTTTGTTTTTGGGATTTTGTCGACCACATGTATCTTCATATATAACGAGATACTTAATTACTTATGGGCTGAGATTCCGCAGGCAAATATTAGTATTTTTTAAATCTTTTAAATTTATAAAGCCGTAAACTTATTGCTATCTTATTAGCATTCTTTTAGTTATTAACACATTGAGTGCCAAATGTTGACACTGAACGTTAAATTTAAGCCGCTTTAGTCACCGGTGATACACAGCGATATGCAATAAAAATAAAAAATGTACATTGTTTTAAGTAACGATTATGCGAGTATAATTCTGTACTAAATAAAAATTAAGTAAATTATAAATGATTTTTTGTAATTACTTAAAACTGCATATTGGTTTTTTTTTCATCATATTTTAGACTGACTGTCATCGGTGACTGACGCGAATCAAATGAAAATTTCAGTGTCGGTCACCAGTGACTGACGTGCTACTCAACATATTAAACTAAATGTACAGTGCCTGTTTCAGCTCTGCCAGAACGACTAATCTTTAATTCTATTACGTACTAGTTTTTTAAACCAAAAATTGTTTTAGATACTGTATAACAATATTTCCAAAAATAAATGTGCTTCAAATGGCATTTTTTCTAAAATTGTGGCGCGAACAGAATAGAAGATAAAGTCGCTGTGTCAGACTTATTGTTATTAGTCTTTTTTAGTTTTTAAGTCGGGTTTACCTTTGATGGATCTAATGGAATTAGACTTTTTTTTGTTGCCCTATAATTTTATATATTGTAACAAATTTAAGTATTTCGAATACCGTCATTTTTAATTTAAGTCATTAAAGTTACAGGCAAAATATATCGAATTCATTGTCATCACCTGTGCATTTCCCCACTAAATAAAAAGGATCTGCTTATATTTAAGCATTCTAAAGTAGCATTTCATTGCATTATGAATTAAAATCTCCATTACTAAAAATGTTCTTTTTTTTCGTGAAAGTACTTGGTTGTGTTTGGGTTAAATGTAGCGGAATTTAGGCTTACATTTTTGTGGTCACCCCAAGCTATCATATTTCATCTTTATCCTTTCTTTTTATTAGATATCTATTTTCCCTTTCTTTCCCACATAAATGCAGTAGATAATCTGCCACGATCAGAGAAAAAGAATTAAAAACTATAAAAAATTAATATCTCAAAAATAAATTGAGTTACAGTTTTCAAACGAATTATATTTCATAGTAATTTCTTTTCTCTATAAGTCTGTAAAGATTGAAAATGTGATATGTCTAGAGGTTTAAAAATTTCTTCTGGCAAAAATTGCAAAACCGAAATTTCAACGGAAAAAAAATGACGCATGTGTTACGGATAGATATGCTTGTCCTTTTAAATACAGATATTTTAATTTTTATGTAACACTTTTACTTTGTGGATTAACCACTTTTTATACATAATTTTCTTTATTATCATACCAATTTGAGGCATTAGTATAAATCTTTACAAAATTAATTTTATCTATCAATAAATACATCGTCATTTATCATAATAAAAAGATGCTGTAATAAAAAATACATCATGTCTGACATTTAAAAAATTAAACTTAAGAGCGTTTTTGTTCAATCTAGAACATAATCAGTTAGTATACTGAAAGTTATTGCCTCTCCTTCATTTTTTTAACCCTTTCCGGCACACTGTGCCCAGTCTGGGATACCTAATTTTAATTATAAACTTGCGAATGGCAAATATAATATTTTAGTAAAATTTCGCATTTACAGCAAAAACTAAAATTAAAGAATTCAAAATAACTAAAAAATTCGCTTGTGAATTCCGGTGTCAGTCGATAATTTCTCATTTTACTAACAGATTTTGCCCGTGCCGGAGAGGGTTAAATAAAAAACCAGCAAATCTCTTACTTTAACCTCCCTTTCCCTATTTTTCCCTTCTTACCCTCAACAATTTTTGACCATGGAAAAGTGAGGGATTTGGTGGTTATTCAAGTAAAATAAAAAGATGAGAGAAAATAACTTTCAGCATGCTACCTGATGATGTTGATGATGTTCTAGATTGAACTTATACGTTTTTAGGTTTAATTTTTTCAGTGTCATAAATAATGCATATTTCTTTTTATTACTGCATCTTTTAATTGTGATAAATGACGATGTATTTATCGATAAATAAAATTATTTTTTTTTAAATTTAAACTAATGCCCTTAAATTGGTACGATAATAAAGAATATTATGAATGTAATCATTGTAATTATAAATGTAGTTACCTACTTTAAGTTCTTTGAGACACTTATACATTTTTCTCTCATGGTTCACCATGAGATGGAACCACCTGATTGTGTAAAGGTGGTTCCATCTGATGGAACCACCTTTACATTGGACGTTAAGTTGCTCTGCGACTAGGTAATCCAGAATTGCTTCTTCAATCTTCCATTGATCAATTAATTAAAGAACTCTTTTGTGTTCAAATATGATGATAAGAAAAATGCAACAAGTTCAGTTTCATATAATTTAAATATCATAATGAAATAATACCACAATATAAAATAAAATAATATATTTTATTAAACAATCCTATAATTATAATTTTCATCTTCAAATAACTATAATCTTTGAAGCATAAAATTCATTTTCAATTTTGTTCGTTTATTTTTGTTAGTTTCTGTTTTGTTTAGTTTAGAATGAAATAAAGTTTGTAACTGCACTTTTATGCCCTCTATCTTCAATTGTAGGGTTTTTAATAATTCAGAAAGATATCGAATTCAATTCATAACATAACTGAAATGTGGCATTCTACTTTTAATTAAAATTCATCTTAGCTTCTTCTTGTGGTGTTTAGTAATTCCTGTAATGTTTAGTAAGTTTAATATTGAAGATGCTTATTGAAAAAATATTGAAAAAAAAATGAAATTCAGACTAAAGTAAACTAAAAAAACGATTAAACTTATAGTAAACCTATTTTAAAAGATCTTTTTTATTTTATTTACGAAAGTAATAAACAAAGATATCATCAACTCATTGCTAAAATTATCCTGAAAAATATTTCCATTCGACACGCGTAATAAATTTAAGTAATAAAAAAACATCCATTATGACACGCAAAATAAATATATGTAATAAAAGCGTCTGCATTACAATACGCTAAATAAATTTAAGTATTTAAAATATCACATGCTTTTTAAAAAACGTTTTTAACGATTTCATTTTTGGATGTCTCATCTTAGCCTTAGTTATTAAAAAATGAACAGGCAAATGCTTTTGCTTAAAAGAATTTTAAGTAATACGCATAGAAATCTAAAAATAACTGTACTAAAATATTATGAATAAAATATAAAACAGATTTATTAACTTTTCATTGTTTTCTAGTAGAAATAACATTCGGCGTCAAATATCGTTAACACGAATAAATCACTCAACGCGAGATGATGAAATTGAAATCCATTACTGAAATTCTGAAAGAAGCATTTCTATTCTCAGTTGGTTGGTTGTATAATTTTTTATGGCACAAGGAAGGCCCTTTTAGGGACATGCTGCGCCAAAAAAACTTTAAGTAATCACAAAATGTCAAATGGCTTAATTAAAGTTTGCCTAATATCTAAAATACATACGCAATTTATTTTGGAATTTTCTAAGACCTGTAAGATTTTTCGAATATTCAGGAAACGCTTTTTTTTAACCCCTGGGCTCGAGCAACTGGTATATGTATAGCGTGAAGTGTTTAGAAACCTTGTTCTCCCTCACCGGTAAAATTTAAAGGTAAAATTTGCCTTATTTTATCGGAGCATTTTCTCGATTCAATCAGGAAGAAATTTCTGTTTTTAAATAATGGCGACAAATTATTACAAGTTTCGTCTAGAAGGGGAAAGAAATATCATGGTCAGTAATTTAACCGTGATTACGCAGTTGGGCCATTATCACCACTAAATTTTGTTGATATTCTTCGCATTGAAATTTTTAGAAATGCTATCCTTAAATTAGACAAAGAAAATTAATAAAATTTGGGGTCTCACTTAATTTTCTAGTGCTACACTGTTTCATCGCTGCATGTTATATACGACTTCACTCTCGTTGGTTTTACAGATATCCTAAAAGCAGACATTTGGCCAACACCCAGCCGCGAAATGAAGGCGAAACCGGTAAAAATTTATAGCAAAATAAGTGTTAAATTTTATCATCCGTGTTACTTTAAAATTTGTGTAATAGATTTTTATTGTAAAATAAAGTTTGTCGTGTCATATAGTGTATTTCCTTATTTTAAAAAGAAATTTTTCATAAATTCCGATAGGAAGTCAACATTACAGAAACATAATTACTTCTCCGTTAAAGAGTTAAAGGCTATGATAACTTATTTTATTTATTCCATCTCGAAAAATCTGCATCTTTGAAGAAGTTGGATAACATTTCATTTCTCTAACATTTATAATTCTTGCAAATATGTAAGTTCTTGTTACGAGACATGCATAATTTAGAAATCAAAATATTACATAATTTTTATTTTCCATTTGACTTATTAGACAATATTTCTGAAATTTATTTTTTTTTCAGAAATTCTACCAAAAATTTGAATTCTTTTTTTCTTGTTTAATAACTGCATCTTGATTACGCTAAGTAAAAATTGGTTTTAAATATTTTCCGGTATGAACTTGGAACTTCTAATAGTAAAAAATAAATTCGTGAAATAAACCCATTTATGGGAACGATCACCGTTTCTCCTATGACCATTAAAGGAAATTTACATAAATAATTTTATTTATTTTATTGCGAAATATAATTAAGCTAAAAATCGATGTCATCCGAAGGTTGGTACAGATTAGGGGATTTCTTAGGCGGCAATCGACTTCAACTGAAAAATTTTCGCCTTCTTTTAAGAAGAAACTTCCAAGAATACTGGTGTTTAAGAAGTTTCTAGTCTTCAAAATTCCAGCAAGCTTACGAATCCTGTAAATACTATTGTGCTAAATACTATTCTAATCCACCCGCATAATGTGTATCTAATTTGTAACAAAAGACAATTTGCTTGTGCAGTGTTGGCAGACTGGCTATTTTTTAAAATTCAGATTCTTGATTGGCACCATTTTTTGCAAATGATAAAATGTGCCTCATTCAATGACATGATAATTAAGGCGAAAACAAAAGATAATTTACCGTTTCAAAAACGTGGTGCAAATCGAGAAATCAGAGTTATAAAAAAGTAGCCCACTGGTAACACTGTGCTTGTGTATATAATAAATTATTATTATTTTTACACATGTGTCAGGAATATCGCAAGATTAAAAAAATTTTGATTTTATATACAGACAAATAAAATTCTTTTTGTTACGAATTAGATGCATATACATGTCAACCTTAGATTTTTTTTAAATCAAAGAATTACCCTTCGAACCAGAAATGTATTTAAGAAGTGGACCAGTATATATTAAGAAACTGTTTTTATCGAGTTTTTGTACAACTCTAAGAAAAAATTTATTTTTTGGTGGATTTGTCAGAATTTGCGAGACGATTCTGAAAAACGAATTTTGTTCCGAAAAGGGAACATTATCAATGCCACTGGATGTCATATTTCACATACATTTTAAAATATTATAAAAATTCTTTTTGGTTATTTTTCCACAATTTTTTGCCTGGATTATTTTAACGCTAAAATATTTTAATTAACTTTAAGATTCATCTAATCAGTTTATTCAACGACGAGCATTTAAAAGAATATGAGTTTTTTAGAAAGCACTTATGAGAAAAACAGATTTGGAAATTAATAGAATTTTAGAGTCCCTTTTAAAACCAGTGCTATTTAAATAAAACTAATTAATACAAGGATTCAAAGGTATTAAAATAAGTATATCAAAGTAATATTTGACAGAACTGTCATTTTTTAATTGCTTAATGTGTACATAACTGTAGTAAATTCTCTATCAAAAACGCAATTTTTTAAGGACAATTAATTGTGTCTATAGGTTCTAGAAAGTTGTATTTGAGAAGCATTGTCTAAAATAACAAAAGAATTTCATTAGAACTCCTTTCAAAAAGCTCCTTTTCACATATGACAAATTAATTAGGAAAGATTTGAAAAGTTTTATTTATTTTTATTATTTTTTTTTTTACGTTTCCTTTTCCCGCAAGGATATAATCAAACGAATACATCATTTTTAAACAAAAAAATCGTCATCATTTATCCAAACTTTAATGAAATTTTAAAAAAATAAATAAATTTTAAATAAAAAGGTCATTTCCCACAACATAATTACTAATCAACTTTAAAAGAATAAAAATATTTATAAATATAATTCTTTACTGTGGTCAACATAGCATGTCATTTTTTTGGTTCCACTGTTTTAAATTATCTAAAACATTAATTAACTGTATATCTATCTTCTATCTATCTATCTATCTCCTTAAGGGTTTTTCAGCACAACAGGTACAAAGTTTTAGGAGAGATACAGTACATATGGACGATGGAAAAACACGTAGCATAAATGGTCGGAAAAGCTTACCTGACATGGTAGTGACGACACAAAAAACAAGAAAGGAAGGACACTAACAGACTGAGAAATTTGTTATTCTTAGTGCTACAAAGATGCTGAAACAATACCGAATAGTGCTGGGGAACTTTCTGCAGTCATTGTGGCAGTCTGGGACATGTCCGGTATGTAAACGAACATTAGAATTTCCATGCGAAGAAAGATGTGACGCTTGCATCACGGACCATTGTCGTAATTTTGAACAACTTAATGATGATGATTTTTATCTTTCTTTCTTGTATATGTTTTAAAGATTTTTTTAGTGGTCTAAGAATAATAAATGTGTTTTCTCACTGTCTTCGTCGCCTTCCTTTCTTGTGTTCTGAGTCGTCACTAGTGTTTCCAGGTATTCCCTGGAATTCCAAATGCTATGGTCATCTGTATTTTAACTCTAAATCTACCACGAGTCATCATTTTGGCGGCAACCATATGAATATGTTTCGGTAAAAAGCATAAAATTTATTATAAAATAAGTTTAAAACATAAAAAAACAAGGAAGAAAACGTTAAATAATAAAGTTTAACTAATTTAACACATTCGCAACCGGACACTTTTATCGAATTTTTAATATTTTGCCACAGGTTTTGAAAAACATAAATTTGTGTCCTATTAAACCGAGACAATGCTCCGATTAAATAAGGCAGTAAAATTTTACTTAAAATTTTCAGTAAATTTTTACTGATAGGGATTCTTAAGAGCACACAATAGTCACAGAAAAAGTACTCAAAAAGACCCGGATGATAATGTAAAGTCTATGGGAGCGTTCTTTTCAAATATCTCGCTCAAATTTTAATATTTTGACATGATTTTTTTGTATAGGATAGTTGAGGACGATCCACAACCGGCCTAGTTTTTATTTTTTCAATTTTGGTTTTAGATTTTTTTAAAAATATACTTTAATTTTCAAAACCGGTTTAAACCGGTTCTGAAACTGAAACTATCATAATATAAAAAATATATATAACCAAAATCGAAAAAGTAAAAACTAGGCCGGTTGTGGATCGTCCTCAACTATCCTATGCAAAAAAATCATGTCAAAATATTAAAATTTAAACGAGATATTAGAAAAGAACGCCCCCATAGACTTTACATTAGCGCTCGGCTTTTACCGCGTGACTAGTGTACGCTCTTAAGCCCGTTTGCGGGTCACCGGTGGTACACGCCGGCGTGAACGTGTTAACCCCTTGCGGCGCAGTGGTATATATATGAAAACACTTAATTTTAATTCTCAAACGCCACATTGACACCGAAATCTTTGGTAAAAATAATTACGGCTTGTTGATTGCGTGAAACCCAGCTTTCTCTTATTTATAAATAAACTTGTTTTTAAATTCCGGTGTCAGTCATTAATTTCAACACTTAAGCAATGAATTTGTTCTGCGCCGCAAAGGGATAAATCAAAGCTGTGGTGTGAATATTTTTCTAAAATGTGATACAAATTCTTGATAGTTCTTGTGTTAAAGTAATTTTCTTCGCGTTACCTAATGGCAGAATTATCAGCAATTAAAGATGGCAAAAAAAGCTGTAATAAATTAGTGTTTTTCAGAGCTTTTGAGCATTGATTTGCACCGATTAGCTAGCATAACTAATTGTCATTATCGCGCAAGGAAAGGAATCCGGTCTTTGCCTCAAT